>CM042884.1:16228661-16828661 GCA_023653495.1 Melastoma candidum | reverse complement strand
ATAACCAACAGCAAAGTACGATTCCCCGGACGATGGCGTTTCACGATGACGTCCCGAACATTCCTTGTGGACTCAAATCTCTCCAGGCTATCGCTTTCAAGATAGCTCATCTTTCTCGACAGCATTTCGTTATCGTTTTGTCCTTCGATGTCGTTAAAGTGAGTTGGAATGTCTGTTTCATTCACTTCCATTTAATAGACGTAACACATAAAAGGATTAACACAGGACCATCTTCGAAAACGATACTTCAACTATAACCTGAGTCGGATACAGTCCGAACACCAGCCATAGCCCGAACATTCGTTGGAGAATGCTAAGACCTGGTGTCGTGTATTATTGGCACCTGGGCAGCGGCCGCAGACTACTATTATTTAGGAGATAAGCTGATTACGGCAACGTTAGAGGCCGCAATACGATTTAAGTTCGTCTTGCCCTGCATATGATCTGTAAAATGCAAGAAATGCCCCTATTTCACAGGGTCCGTAAAGCAAAGGATGTTCTTCATTGACCACTTCATCGGGCGCTCGTTTCACGTGCCCGGACTTCGGCACCGCAAACATCGCGATCGAGTATCGTGTTTCAGACCCCCTAATGGTCACTCGGTGCTTGGGAGAGTGCAGCCCGCCGTTTGACCATGCCTGCAAAGGGTCGGCAGACCACTTCATCAGATAATATGTGCTCGCCGGTTTAGGTAGAAAAACATGGAAGAAAGATCATCAACTCACACGGAACGAGTCCCCAACCAGGACGACAAATGAGTTCAGTTGTTGCTGTACGCATTTCCATTCGCCGTCCTTGGTCTGGATTTCTAGCCCGTCGTCACCATTCTGATGTATGATGCTCAAAAAGCTCTTGTCGGTATGAGCTCTCAATAGAAGCTTGCCGTCGGCCGTCCCAGTCGCTTCATACTTGTTCCAACGGAAGTGATAGTGTGCCGAATCGAGATGCTCATTCCAGTATTTCTCGCAACCGAGGCTCTCCAAGACCTGATCAGCTGATCGGCCCGTGACAACTTCTCCGCGTACAACTGTATGATTCCCCTGTGAACACAAGCCGTTAATTCTTCCAAAACATCCGTTCAAAATTACCATCCACGTTCAACGCCTGAACTAGTCCACACCTCGACCGAGGAGGAGCCCCCTCGGGCCACAACCACTTGCAGAGCCTCTCGACACCCACATCCGAAGCTGTATCGTTGACCCCGAAGCTCCCGTAAAACTGATTCGCCTCGCGGAGATATCTTCGGTAAATCTCGTCACAAAGGTCGTCGAATCCGGCCCTCCTCGACTCCAAGGGGAGACCGAACGCATCTTGGATGACACCGATCATCGAATCCCGAACTCCGATCGGCACGATCTCACCGAACACAGCCTCAAAGGATCCGACCTCCTGCAGGGCTAGCTTGACCTGGTCCCTAACATTGATCCACTCAAGGGTGCCAGGAACCAGGCCTTGTTCCTCAAGCTTGGAGAAGTCAACGAGTGGAAGCTTGAACTGGAGGATGGCCATGGCGATCGTGGATTATATCCCAAGAGGATTTGTAATCTTACGCTCTTTATCGCAGAAAATTCTCACAAGCACACCTTCGGGAAGAATACAATGAATACGGTGGCAGGTAGCTCCTTTGGAGGGGATGACACCTGTCTCCTTTCTGAGGTCACCGCACGTAGAATCACGCGTTTGTCATAAAATATGCATATCAGACAACACGTTTGTTTCCTACTGAAAATTAATACTCAATAAATTGGCATGGATTAATGGAAAGACTCGAAAGCCCAATATAAGATATAATGCTTAATACAATGGTCCCGATCACTTTGTTATTTCGCCCGAAAGGGAATCATTTCAATTTTGCCTGGACGAAGGACGCCCGCAACCCGGATATGAGTTTTATACATAAATACGATTAATTTAAAAAAATTATAAAATACGAATCATAATCTCTTATTAATCGAAAATGTTTCTTAATTCAAAGTGTTGTTAATATCGGTTCTGTACAACCGGGCTCCCCTGCGACCTCAACGTTGAAGTCGACGATATGTCCTTTCACCTGCATAAGGTAATTAACCTTGTTACTTCAATATTGTTTCGGTATTATGAGTTTCTCAGACCTGTTTCAAATGTCTTAGACCTGTTGTTTTGGATCATGCAGTTTCCTTTGCTCTCTAAGAGCGGTATCATGGAGCAGAAAATCACGGAGGCATCTGGTGAACGGGGAAGAGAAATGCACGATAAACATAACAGGAATCCCTGGGGGAGCCAAGGCATTTGAGCTCGTCGCTAAGTTCTGTTATGGGATGAAGCTGGAATTGACTGCCTCGAATGTTGGATTCCTCCGCTGAGCAGCAGAACATCTCGAGATGACAGAGGAATATGGGGAAGGCAACTTGATTATGCAGACGTAGCACTTCTTGAATCAGGTGGTCCTCCGAACCTGGCTAGACTCGTTGAAAGCGCTCCAGACTTGTGAGGACCTCGCTCGGGTTGCCGACGAACTCAACATAACCAGTCGGTGCATTGAGTCGCTGGCTGTGAAAGCTTCTATTGACCCGAATCTATTTGGGTGGCTTATGACAGAACGTGGTGGGCTGATGCAGAGTCCTGGTGGCAGTCTTCTGTGGAACGGAATCAGTACGGGCGCTCGACCCAAGAACTTGTGCTCCGATTGGTGGTACAAGGATGCAACGGTGTTGAGCTTCTTTCTGTACAAAAGGTTGATTTCTTGCAAGCAATCTCGTGGCATGAAGCCTGATATAATCGCGGGTTCACTTAGTTTCTATGCCAAGAGATACCTGCCGGGATGGAACCGTCGGCAGAGCACTGAAGAGTCAAGTGCTCGTACCGGACATTTTTCTCAAGGGCCATTGCCTTCCCAAGAGGACTAGAGGATTTTGGTGGCCGAGATTGATCGGTTGCTTCCTATGCAGAAGGGGCTGGTTCCAACGAAATTCCTGTCTGGTCTGCTTCGAATGGCTGTGATTCTTCACGCCAGTGACTCATGCATGTCAAACATGGAAAGGACGATCGGGATGCAGCTTGATCAAGCTACCCTCGAAGACATCCTGATGCCTAACCTGTCACATTCTATGGAGACCCTTTACAATGTGGACTGTGTCCAGCGTATCCTTTAGCACTTCCTCGAGATGGATCAAGCTGTCGGCGGTGGAGGAGGGTCTCCATGTTCTGTGGACTATGATGGTCGGTTGGTTGGATCACCATCGTTGACTCCTATCACCATGGTGGCCAAGCTAATTTAAGGATACTTGGCAGAGGTTGCTCCCGATGTCAACCTGAAGCTCCCAAAGTTTCAGACGCTTGCGGCTGCAGTTCCTGAGTATGCACGGCTCTTGGATGATGGTCTTTATCGTGCGATCGATATCTATCTGAAGGTAACTTCTCTTTCTTCTAAACTGCATCGGGATCAATTCCTCGAGACGGCTGTTAATGTGCCCAATAAGTTCCTCCGCAGTTGCACCCGTGGCTTGCCGAGTTCGACAAGGAGCAGCTCTGCCGGCTGCTGGACTGCCAGAAGCTGTCTCTGGAGGCGTGCGCACATGCAGCACAGAACGAGCGTCTTCCTCTATGGATAGTCGTCCAAGTCCTGTTCTTCATGCAGCTCCAGCTGAGGACATCCATAGCCGGCTGCTTCCTCATGTTGGAAAACCTCGACGGAGGGTCGAGGCAGCTGAGGAGCGGGATGCCGGGGTCGGCAGCCGAGGGGGGCAGATGGACAGCAGCAGCGAGAGAGAACCAGGTGCTGCAAGTAGGGATGGACAATATGAGGATGCGGCTGTCCGAGCTCGAGAAGAAATGCTCGAACATGAGGGAGGAAATCGAGAAGCTGGGGTAGGCCAAGGACGGGGGAGGAGGAAGGGATGGGGGCTCGTCGACCAAGTGGTTCGGGATGTCGAAGAAGCTCGGTCTTGGGTTCGGTGGGGTGAAGTCCCAGATGTGCAGCGCGAAGGAGAAGTCGATAAGCAACAACAACAAGGACGGCAATGCCAAGATCGCCAAGTTGAAGGACCATCAACATGGGAAGCACAAGAAGGGCTTGTCCCATGAAGATTACTTAATCCATCAAAACTGAGTTCGATTAAATTTTTGTTTCTTTTTTTTTTTTAATTTTATTTTCCCCAATCTGTATTTAAATTTTATTTTTGGGAGGCTTTAAATCTGTTTTGATGTTTTGTGGTGACTTGTTCATCCTCTATTTTTTTTTTTTAATCCACGTTTTTTTATTAACGTGTCTACTTTGTTGGATTTGTGTCCTTGACAATCGAATGTGTTTAAAAAAAAATTAAGAAAATGTATTTTATAGTTAATGTCTGATTTTTATTTTATTTTTAAGATTTTTATTCATAAAATTATACATTGTTAATTTCTTTACAAGTAATGAATTGATTTCACTAGTTATTTTCTTATGAATGTTAATTTCTAAAATATAAACTTTTTATTTTACAAAAAAAAAATGTAGATTAATTTAAGAGTCTAGCCATGATTTTTAAACCCATAACAAACTGAACCTCTCCTCTCGTACAAAATATCCAAGGAAACAAAATCTTAGTTCTTTTTTTTTATATAGTAGAAATATTTCTAAAGAAGATTAGGTAATAGTAAATAAAGTAACTATTAATGAGTTCTCATCATAAGATTCCATTAATTAGTTTGAAATGATATATGTATATAATTAAAAAAGACAATTATAAGATTTATCAATTTTATCACACTTGATTTATTTATCATTTTATTATTAATCAGAATTTATGATTCTGTTTATTCTTCCATCAGATTCTGAATATTATAATAAATTAAATAGCAAACGCTTTGCTTCTGCCATGGATTGCGACATCCATCTTACTGGAGCATAATAACTCAGAGCAGCAGACTGGATCGGGTATTGCATCACCGTGCCGATATGAATACTATCCACGATCGTTCTCCTGGAGATCCTTCTTCCTCAGTCAAGGTACCGTGTGTTCTTTCTTGCCCATTGTACTGCTACTTCTTCCTTGGACTTCACACATTTTATACGATACGACTGACTATAGAAGCCAAATCCAACCTCATCGAGGAAGGCTCTTGATATGTTAAGCCGACGAATATTTAGTAACACGAACTACAGGGTGTAGCAACTAAAACAGGTTTTAGATAAGTAGTGAGGGGATACCTTCGTCCTTGAAACAAATATTGGAGAACAAACATAAAATGAAATTGATACGAAACAGAGCCGAATAATTGTTGTTGTCTGCTTGCTACATTCTATTGAAAACCTATTTATATAAAAGAATCCTAACTATTACCTAAAATTCTGTATGCATTTTTCTCCTTAATTAGTCAAATCACAACAAACATCTTGCCATTGTGACGTTGTTATTTGGATGAGTTGGACGCTACCGTCCCACGTACCTCACTTAGACAAGTTGGGAACTACCCATTCTCCTTGGGACGAATGTTGATCTTTGTTGTCTTCCCACATTCGTCATCAGGATAAGTTAAAAACTACGACTCTCTCTCTCTCTCTCTTCATGCAATCAAGTGGGATGTTCAAACCAGAGTGATAAAAATGGACGATGCTATATCCTTATGGACTATCAAGTGATTTTCTTCATTAGGTATGGGTCTATTCATGGACTTTGTCCCAATTTTACTATTATTGGACATATGGCCTACAACTTTCGCTAGGAAAAATGGAGTTTTGTTCTTTAATGACGTCGTTTGGCGAAATATTTCGCCAAATGACGCATTAAGTTTCCAAATTCGCGTACCAACCCACCAAAATCGGCCTTTGTAAGGCCGACTTCGATCTTGGCGAACCAAAGTCGGCCTTACAAAAGTCGACTTCGTGAATTTTCTTTTTTTTTTTTTTGCTTTTGAATTTAAAAAAAAATGATGCCTAAGTGAGGGAAGTCAGCCTTACATTCATTAATTTTTTTTTGTGCCTTTGAAAATTATTTTTACATGAGTGAGGAAGTCGGCCTTACAAAGACCGACTTCCTTCATGCAACGTCCCAGACTTCGTTTGCTAAAATTTTTTCTCAGGAAACATGATCAAAGATAGTCAGTCCTAAACATTTATCCTAGGATTATTAATTACTTTATGAATAATATATATTTATGTTGGTTCAAATTTTTAATTATTTAAAAAAATATGGAATATTATTTCTCGTTAAGTTCCTCATTATTAAGATAAATAACTAAATAAATTTTGTTAAAATTCTAAAACTTCAAAAAATAAATATACTTCACACCTTACTTAAATAGTAAGGACCCTAATAATAGGTAAAGTTCAATTTCCAATGGACATTTCATACCGAACTTTATAAATTCGAATGAGTAGACTCGAATTTAAAAAGTTTGATTTCGAAAAATTATTTCCAAAACTACTTTTACATATTTTGAAAAGGCAAAATATACGATTATGGCCTCAACTTTCTATTTTGTCATTAACTAAGTTTGTTATATAATTTTGTCACCAACTTTTATTTTTATTTCGATTTTGGCCAATCATGAATTTTTTCTAGAGAAAGTCAAACAAGGCCTTAATATAGTCTAACATGTGTCCTATATTAGTGGAGTTTCGACATCTCATTCATTCGTCTCGTAATCCACTTTATCCGTAATAGTCGCCCCCTAATAGAACATCATCCGACATTCATCGATTTTTCATATTTTTTGACAACATCAGCAACTATCGTTAACTTCGGCTTCCAATTCACTTGATTTGTTCATAAAAATTTTATAATTAAAAAAAAATGAAATGTTTCAATTTTATTTCTTATTTTTTAAATTTTTTTTTTTTTTAGTTTATAAATGAAAATTGTCTATTAAGGCCTTGTTTGGCTTTCGCTAGAAGAAATTCATGATTGGCCAAAATTAAAATAAAAACAAAAGTTGGTAACAAAATTATATAACAAACTAAGTTAAGAACAAAACAGAAAGTTGGCTCAAATAGAGGCCATAAATTGATATTTTGCCTTTTGAAAAATATTTCCCGAAAAGGAAGATAGCTCATGTTTAGTCTAAAATCCACTTTTGACAATAATTATGTCTGCTTAGACATGAAATTTGCTTGTTTTAATGCGTACAAAACACATGGAAGATTGCTACCCCCCGCCCCATATTGCACAATTGAACAGAACCCATCTATCTAACCTCCTATCCACAAAAGATAAATCTTAAATCAAATTTAAAGAAAAAGACAACAAAAAACTCAAACAAATGAAGAACACTTGAAGAAAAAGATATGACAATATCCTAAATGACCCATAATCTGTGGCAATCAATATTCACAGAAGAGAAAAACACAAAAGCCAGGATGAAGACTTGACTGTACGACATCGATCAAGTTTCGATCTTGAGGAGAGTGTTGAGGGATATACTGTTGAATCTTTGAGCAAGGCCCCGTATCACAAGCACGATAATGTCACGGAGGTGCTTGGACTGCACGACCAAGTCTTTGCCATTGTCGCTGTCCACAACGATCCTAAGACGGTGCTGGTCGCTCTGGAAAAGCTCCACCTGTAGGAAATCAGCATTTAGGAAGACGTCGGCTTGTGAAGATGCAATGACGAGGTCGGATCAGAGCTTACGTGAAACGGTGGAGCATAAGTGCCACGTATTTCCGTGGTTGCGAAAGTAGTCTTTGAGCCCGGCTTGATCACCTTCGCTCTTTTCCTGTTGATTTCCAGCACTCTTCTCTCAAGAGTTCCTGATCCAGGAGCCTGAAAGGACTAATAACGAGTCAGATCGTGCCTACTACCTTACCATGACTAGGCCAACCCAATTTATTGAGAATGTAGCTTACCTTCTTCGCATTTCGGTCCTTATCACAGAGAACCTCAAATTTCACCGACCCAAGCTCAAGCTTTTGCTTCACTTCTCTGAGAAGATCGGGCTCTGCATGAAACATTTCAAACTTGTTATCAAACAGAACGAGTATTTCAGGTGTGTTTTGATGGCAACATGAGACGATGCCCGGGAATTACCAACTGCAATTGGATCCGTCGATGCTGACACAGGTGGACCCTCAACTCCATCCTCTCGCACAGGAGTATACATTGCTACCAATCGGTACCCCACATCATCAACATTCGCTTGGTACATGCTCCCTGTCTCACCTGAAACATCAACCCCCTGGTGTCAGGAAAAACGTTGAGCAACAAGTCCACGAAATTCGGGTTTATGGACTTGGGAGGATGCCTTGTATGGAGATAAGATCGGGACTCCCCACCATGGCTCTAAGCCACTGAATCTTGCTTTTCCCTTCAATTCCGCCACTGTAAATGCCGCGGATGGTGTACAAGTTCGTGTGGAAACCCATGCCCTCAATTTCTAGCTTATCAATCCTTGGCATGCCTGCACGAAAGTATCCCAGCACTTCAAACAATGCCCACTGCGCCTGAAGGCCCGTAAGAGTTGCAAGACAGTAGACCATTCATCAAAGACATGGTGTTTGAAGGAGACCAGAAAATAAAGCACCTGGCTGAATGGGAGAAGTCTTGGCATATGCAGGTTCCGTTGATCTCCCAAACACATCGGTCACTACGCATTCACATCTCAAGCATCTCCCAATATCCTCAAATCGAGCTCTATAAATACAGGAGCGTTGGGAAGGCATTGGCTCGAAAGAATTTCCTCCAACTTCTGGTGACCGAAACCTGAAGGAAACAACCAGCAAGTAGTCCGTAAATTTAATCTGACTTCTGCTGCTGAACGATAAAATAGAAGTGCTTCATGAAACTACCAGGACTGGGACATACCATTGGTACTTGGCATCCTTCTTGTACTTATTCCATAGATGTTGCTGGGTTTCGCTCTTTGGGATCACTTCGACAGCCGTGAGCATGTTACCTTCCATCGCTGTTCCAGTCAGAGCAAGCATGTCCAATTCCAGTTCATCTACATTATTGGAAGGACGAAATTAGAATGCGAAGCGGAAAATGACTCTTATCTCGTTTGTTTTCAAATTGCTAACCCTTTTGCTGCCTATTGCGGTCCAAAGATAGAATTACATGAAATATATTGGCACAGTCTGAATGTAATATTTCATTTCCAATCATATATTGCCAATCAAAATGGGGATAAAAGTGGGTATTTACCAGGGTAGATGACTTCTGTGGCTTCCGATAACTTGAGGTCACCGAAAAAAGAGTCTGAACGCACCGGCGTATAACTGAAAATAAGATTCAACAACCAACTTAGAAAATTGATCATGAATTCATAAAGAAGGAATGCTACATAAGGATACCTTCAAACATATACATAGAGTCCAATAACATTCAGAAAATTACTGTTCATTGGTGCATTCCGAACAAAATCAGATCTGCAACAACTTCCAGAGACTACAGAAGTGCTGTAACAAGAAGATTTTGAAGAACATGAGTACCCAAAAAGTAAGCGGCAATTGTAGTCTGAATCCGTGACTTCATAGGTCTTAGAATTAGCACCATCGACAAGAACAATAGTTCCTTCTGAATCTTCTCTGTACCAACTGTAAAGACTCGATCCCTCATAACCACCAAAATACTCTCCTTCTCCGGAATAAACTCCAGAAGATAGCTTCTTCACATAAACGTTGAGAGCTAGAGGACGAGCTGCAACAAAATATTCGACCGGAGAAGTAAGATAAATAGAACAAAATCAAATAATAGCTTCTTGAGCTTGGAAGTTTTTTGGGTGGTCTAGATGGTCGGATTAGAAGAAACTGCTGTCAATTCTAAACTGAAACTGGAAGTCCGAAGCACAAAATTGTTCATACCAGGGGCTACCGGAGAATCCGAAATTGCAACCAAGGGCTTCCCACACTTTCCATCCGAACGAGTGGGTACCCAATACAAGGCTACGTACTTCCCAATGTCAGAAAGCAGTGGAGTGTAGGTCCTAAATAAACAACACAAATGAGCAATATGTTTACAGGTTAAACAAAAGCAACAATAATCAACCTAAAAAATATGACATATGGATATACGAGGACTTACGATGATCTTACGCATTCAAGATCACTGTCTCCAGAATTGAATATGTCCAAAAGTTCTGACTTATCGGGTTTGTTTTCCACAATGAGCCAGATAAGCTCACCAACGCCTTCTTCACCACCATAGTACTTTTTCAATGGGGTTAGCACCTGTCTCTGATAGCAATCAGGTAGCGAAAGCTCCAAGCCCACAGGATCCGCTGTCGAGACATGATAATATTGTCGTCTCAAAGCTGAAAATCTTACTTAATAAAAGGCTAGTGTACGAACACCAATGGAGTGATTTTCATAATTACACAATGAAGGGTTGCCAATTAGCATGGTTTTCATTAGTTAGCTTAATCATCACTACCACTGGAGACAGAAATTTTGCATATAAAGCACAAAGGTAGATGTGAGAGATGATCGGTCAGAAACCAAAAAGGAATTTCATCAATTAGTTGTTGCACTAATAGATGAAACTACGAATGGTCTTTGGCAAATAGCACATACCAGGAACAACAATATCAGACACCAAACTCTTCGGAGTTCCCCTCATTCCATCATCTCGGACTGGGGTATATGTAAGTTCAATGTATGTCCCAACATCATCAAGTGACAAATCAAGAAACTCTGCCAGAGAATTAACCATGTAAGCATAATGTGTAAAGGTTCTATCAAATTACATATTGTTTGAATATAAATCACCTTCAGAGCTTATTTTCTCCCTCTTGCCATTGCTCGTTATTCGGGACCACTCAAACCAACAATTTCCTTTCTCCCTGCCAAATATCAGGGTGGAGCTCGAATAAGAAACATCAAATTCAAACTAATTGCCTTTCCTGTTTACAACCTGAAGAACATGCTAAAATTATCATACCCCCCAATATAAGTGGCGGTAAAGCTCAAGCGCTGCCCTTCCACTAATGGCCCAATAATTTCCAAGCAATGACAGGTTGGTGGACCTGTAGGAAAGCAAGTTATAAAATCAGGAGATGCTTGACATTGAGCATCAGCAGAAGAATGTCTCTAAATAAAGTATTCAAGCAAATTATTGATCTGTTAAGAGCAAAATGCATTGTCGGTCCAATAATCTACCTGGAATTACAGGTCCGACTTTTCTAGATAGAACCACCGGACCATGAACTGAGTCGTTTCTGACAGGTTCACAAGAAACACAGATGAAGCAACCAATATCATCATACATGGGTGGATATGATGCATCATTGGCACCAGTAATTTCTGATTCTATGCCATTTGGATTTGTCTGCATAACAACAGAAGTTGCAGTTTCAGGTTAAAGGAAAAAAGAAGCATGAGTTATAGGAACTACAGATCATGCAATTAAACAGATTCGCACCCAGAAGTCATTGACAAACTGCATAGCTAAGTGTGAAGTTCCAAATTGCAACAGAATAAATATAACAGGAAAAGGTTGACAAATAAGCTTATTGGTGGAGAATTTCAAATATTTACCCTAACCCAGCGGAAGATAGAATTTCCCTCTTCACCACCCCAGTACTGTTTGTCGACACATAGCATGTTTCCCTCAATTGGATGGCCCATTATATGCAGAGAAAGCAATCTTGGACTTCCTGAGTCATTTTGGAGAGCAACATAAGAAAATGTAATTTTTTCCATTTCATAAAGTGATTGCACGGGCTCATAATCAGAGACTAGAATCCGTCCAGGCACTTTGATTGGCCCTTATCTCAAGAATTGTTTTCAAAAGGTATCCCCATAACATCCTAACTCAAACTTGGAGAGAATCGTCCGAGCAATTATTCTAGGTCCAACCCACCTCTCCATTAGTTAAATTCTTTTCAACAACTTATGGTCACGTATGAAGCAAAGATGGATGAACGAAAGAGAGCTCATAATGCAAAACATTACATTATCCATGCTTTTAACGGCTTAAATGTGCAACAAGTTTTCAGTAGTTTAACATTGTCTATTTTGTCATAGGTTCATAATGTCAACGGAGTAAGATTGCAAACTTACCAGGACGTACATGCTCTTGTCCCTTGCAAGTTCTGGGCTCACCAATCATTCCGTCATTCCGCACTGGGGTACATTGAAAAGAGATGAACTTGCCAATTGCCTCCTTTGGAATATGATACTCAAGAAGTCCCGAAGCCTCATCAATTAAAGTACCAGAGTCTGATTCAACCTGCAGATATTCATCAGATGGCAATCAGCCAAAACTCCCCATGACTCCAATGGATGGTTCTTTTCATTCATGTTTCCACAAGACATTCAATGCTAGTGCTCAAAGCACAAGGCCAAGTTCAGATGTTGAACCAGCTGCTCACGTGTCATGCTCACAGACAAACTTCAAATGACAAATATACTGTACCACTTCTGGATGTCACGAGTGACTAACAAAGATCACTTTAATGATTGAACAAAATGGCACAGAATATAACCTTAGAGTAACCTTTTTTTGCACTGTCCAAAACATTGGCATAGTGCAATTGAAAATTTTTGGAACTACATGTCAAATTGCACACAGATCCCTGGTTATAATGAGGAGGAAAAATGAGAGTTTAAATTCTTTAACCAGCTTTAAAGAAGTTAAAAAAAAAATATTTTACCAGCTTTTCTTGCCTCAGAGGTTTCAGACCAGACAAAATTAGGGACAACGTGGAAAAAAATGTGTGATTTCCACCCTGATACTTTCCAAGGTAACTTGACCAATGGACACACTAGCCAGATGTGCATTAACAATATTGACAGAAGCCAGCAGCAGAGTAAGGTTAGAAAGACATATTTTTACCTCATGTAGATACCATTTGTAGATACTTTTTCCCTCATGACCGCCAATATAACCATATGATGCAGTGAGAATCCCACCTTCAGTATATTCACCAGTTATGGAGAGAAAGTTCATGCTTGGGGGAAGGTCTGCAACATCAAATATCGTAAGTTGGAAGTGAAATGAAAATGTTGTCCATCAGATCATGCTTCGTGGCAATAAATGAAAACAAAATCAAAATGAAACATAGACCAACCAGAATTACTTACACTCAACAGCTCTTTCAGACACCGCATATGCTGGCTTGCCGGAATCTCCATCTGGAGTCATGGGTACATATTTTGCAAAAATATAACATCCCACAGCCCCTAGAGGTATGCGCAGTGTCTGAATTGACAGAGAGAAAACCCAAGTAAGAAACATTAAAGTAATAATGAACAAAAAAACATGTATTATTGGTTCCTACATTAAGTAGAATCAACTGCTTGCCCTTATTGTGTTCTCAGAACTGTATAAGGATAATGATCCTTTTCCTTGGCACAACAATTGTTCATTTAATAGCTACCGGTTATGCTTAATGTGTAAATGCCCCTTCGCAAATACTTGCTAGAGCAAAGTTGTGTACATATACAACCATTGTTGCCCAACCCCTGCCCCAAACTAGCTGGACCAAGCTCTTTGCATCAATGCAGTCTCCAATGGATACCTTGGCTGTTTTCGCAGTGCTTAATGCTTCTAGGTTGTCTTCACTAACTAATCTAGGAGAGCTCGATTTGAACCATTGCACTTTACTAGCAGCTTCAGTTCCTCCAGTAATTTGACCCGCAACAGTGATTTTGCTGCTTTCTCTCAAATCTCCGATGATCTTCAGATTTGTTACTTTTGGTGGAGCTATTTCCCAGCCCAGACAAAAAGAAGCGTAAGATTATCTGTTGATAGCACTATTTACTGATTTAGGAAATGCAACCCATCTGCGACATTATTTTCAGTACAAATGATGGAGGAGACAAACTTAAATTAGCATCATTTTTCCAACACTTATAATGCAGACAATCTGAAGATTAGCTCCATAAGACAAATTTCTCAACTGACATTAGCAGTCATCGGTTATGAAATTTAAAAAAGTTCCATATTGAGTTTTTCTAAGGGCTGCACTACCTCATGCAAATCCAACAGCTCACAAGACGGCAAACATGATTGTAAAAATGAAAAATCTAAAGCAAAATTTCCTTTCACAGTAGGACCTTTACATATCAAGACTCATGTAAATGAAAAAGTAAAAGACATGGGTAAAGTTATAAAGCCAGTATACCTTGCTTAACTCTAGCAGACACCACAGAGACTGATTCTCCTTCCTGCCCTGAAAATTTAACACTTTGATTTCAGAAAAAAAAAATGATATAGGGAACATAAAAGTTGCAAAATAGCAGAAGAGCTAACCCTCAAAATTGATTGGTACGTATACAAAAGCCAGTCTGCATCCAACATCTTCCTTGGTCAAGGTATACTCAGCTGTTCCTTTGGTCACCAACACAAAATCCCTGCAAAGACGGTTGACACCTAAGTAAAAAAGCATGTGGCATCAACTAAAAAGGAACTCCATGGAAACCAGAAACTGTTTAAAATTGAAAATTATCTGTCTCGGGAATTCGATTGTCACATCAACCATTGCATCCAGACAGAACTTTCACAGAAAGAAAGATGGCCTAACATTGCAACAGAAAATTCCACTGCTACAAATGAGTATGTAAAGGAAAATAGAGGTTTGATCTAATTTAACGTTAATCAAGAAAATATTTCGTGAAATAGGGTAGCTAATTTCAAAATTCGTCAAATAATGCCTGGAAATCGGAGTTATAAATCTCGTTTTTTGCCCCTTAAGGAAATCAGGTTTTCTAACTCCGATTTCCTTATTGGTGTGAACGAAGTTGGACTTTCAAACTCTGACTTCCCTTTGCCTTAGAAAAAAATAACTAAGTTTGTGTTATGTAAGTCGAAATCGAGCTCCGGTTTCATATCATTACTTGACAAATTTTGAAAATGCCTTCCCTATTTTGCGGAGTATTTTCACGTCCAACCTTAAATTGGAACAAAGCTCCAATAAACTAGGCCTTGAAAGATGTTTGTGGAGCTAAACAAAGAGTTCATAGATATTATGTCAATATATGCGGATCAAAAAGACTCACTGACCCATTGTCTTTGTCTTCTCGAAGCCACTCAAACTTGCTAGGACCCTCTCGTCCTCCAAAGTAGTCTCCAACTCCTTTTACAATGTATCCTTCAACAAGATCTCCCATGATGCTTACATTATTAACTGTCGGAGGAGCTGCATGAATGATGTAATTTATGTCTGTTATCCGGTAGTATTCTTGGGTGTCATATACAAACTTCTTTTAGAAGAAAGTGTATGAAAAGGGGGCATACCATAAAAAATTATTGACCCTCAAAAAGAAAGCAGGATATATCTACATTGTTGATCAAGACAAAAATAGGAAACTCTCAAAAAGAAAACAGAACATATTATATGACCGTTCATCTATGCATTTACCAAAGCCAGTTTATTAGAATTTGACTCTTGGTGCCAAGCATATATTAGCATTGATAGTATTTTACTGAATACAACAATCCATAACAATAAAAGATGATCAAGGACTGACGCTGACGGAGAACTACTTATCCACTACTTACAGGGTGACCTCACACCCCCCTCACTAATTTCTTCGATTGTGGCTGAATGTAGGTTGCTGTTAAATGATTTCGAGGAAAAATCCGTCCACCACATTTTGAGGAGGAAGAACCAGGTAGCTGACAAATTGGCAAAACAAGCAAGGCACCAAGAAGAGGACTCTATCACTTTTCATTTCCCACCGGACTATGTGACAGACATTTTGCATCAGGACATCCCAACGGGTGATTCTAGTGTGGACACTAACTCTCTGAATGGTGTAACCTAAACGCTAAACCGTTATGATGCATCGATAAAATTCCCCTTTCTACCAAAAAAAAAAAAGATGATCAAGGACAACATAATATGAAGAATCACGCTCAGGGTAGGATATTGAATTAGGTTCGAGTGGGAAACAACTGTATCATATATAAAGGTTTAAAGAAAATAAAATTCCTTCACCTGCTTTGATGAAATCCGTGTACTTATACTGAGGTTCTCCTTTAGTGCCTTCTTCCGTGACTGGTGTATACATAAATACCAGGCTGGTATCAATGTCATCCAAAGTCAACCGATACTCCTCATCTTCTGCTCCAGGTATGACTTCTGGACTACCGTTCCATTTTCTTCTCAACCAACTGGACAAAATAAAGTTACCAGCTGCAATTAGTTAAAAACTAAACATAGTAACATAGTAAGCTAGGACCCATTAAATAAATCTGAGGTGCAACTCACCTACAGGCACCTTTCCCTGGAGTGCCACCACACCAAGCAACCTTTGCAGACCCCTTGATTATATTGCCTTCAACCAAATCGCCAACCACATCAAGGTTCGCAACTTTTGGTATTTTTGTTCCTACAAAGAAAAACAAAAGTTTAGGAATGCTTTGCTTTTGGTGGTCTATGAGAGTATGAGGAAGAATCTCAATAACAGCATAACAGCCTCCCTGGCTTTAATTGTTTCTCATGTGAAAAGGAAGGGCGTCATTCAAGGAGGACAAGATTCAGGAATGCAGTTGAGATCATTCTGTTATGTCATATGTTTCAAAGAAAAAAAATTACTGCTAAATTTGGCCATTCCCCTAAGAAAAGCATCTCATTGTCAAATCAATGGTTGAAGAAATATCAAGCTACGAAAGAAGAAATGGCTAATGGGGAGAGCCAAATGCATGAACAAGTGTTATTGTTCCCCCAAGTGAAGCCAAAAGCTAAGGATATTTCTCCCAATGGCATCTAGTATTGTATCAGTTTACTTTTGTTTCTCATTGACGAAGACTAACATTTTCCATTCCATCACAGAAAAATATTTCGAACAGTGAGGATATCAGAATAAATCCACCAATTACATCGCTATTAGCAAGGAGATACCATTTCCTTAATGGAAAAGGAGAGACCAAATGACAGATATCCAAGGTAATCTAGCAGGCGTACAACACACAAAATTTAAGAACCATAAACATCCATTCCCTTGCCATAGATGTGCATTTCAAAATTTTAGAGAACGTACCTGAGTGAACGGGCAAGGAAACAGCAAAAATTGAAGGATGTTCTGTTTCTCCTGATATGATCGTGCATTCCACTTTCAAGATTTTACCAACATCCTCTTTCTTTGGCCAGTAAACCTGATGATTTATGAAAGAGAAATCATCGTTTGAAAGTATACATAAACAAAGCAATCCCAACTTGCAACATGCCTACCTCATCAGTTGCATCTGGTATAGCAGTAAAATTACACGGTGTCCTCCCTCCGATGAACCACTGGTACTTTAGTTCTAACCGTGAATCATCACTTGAAGTACCATCCGGCACTAAGTTAAAGTGGCAGCTGCACGCATCTTCTTCAAATGGTTTATCCACAGACGTTCCTTTGAGAATGTAGCCCGGAGGGAGACGATCCTTCCACTGCTCCACCAGAAATCGGAATGAAGAGTCTGAAATCAATAGTAAGAGCATCAGACAAAGATAGCTCCTGGCGTTGGCTATAAGCCAAAGTAACGTTCTGAGAACAGATACCTGTAGCCTGATCCGGACGGCAAAATTCCATGCCATATCTGATGCACAAACCTATAATGGTGGGGTAGCGCCTGGCAAGCACTAACTCCTCACGAGAGAGATCTGCACCAATGTAAATCCAAGGAAACAGCTAAGCAAAAATGCAAAGAACCCAAATCACCTGCTTGCAACATGGACGAGGCAGGTCCAGATTGTCCAATGAAAATCTGGAGACAATTTACTGATACAAGGATAGCATAAGCCTAGAATGCACCATGTCAAAAAACTGCCTAATCACCTCTGTCGTTGAACTTCTTCATTGTAGGACCAACAAGCATGATACAAGCAGCTTCCAGATGTAGCATTTTAATTATGGGATTCTCTTCAATTCTTAGGTGCTGCAAATTATCATGAACAGCACGAAAAGAAAGTTAGAGAAAATGCACGAGTTTGCAGACAACGAAGTCATTTGAATCTTCTTTAATTGATCAGGATCAGTCAACCAGTTGAAAGTGAAACCCTTGTCGAGCATTGTTTCAAACTGAGAATTGGCCCCATATACCGTTGCTTCTCACTTGTAAGAGCTGAAATTGCACTTTAATCAAGAATGTTCTTGTGCGCAATATTGGTCTTTCACACACAGAGAATCAGAAAGTGGAGAATCAGGGGAACGACGCTAATAATCTCACAAATCATTGGCCAACTTAAAAAAGATACATGAAACAGACCTTGCATGAAGCAGATTAAGTTTCTAACATCATATCAAAGAACTGAAAACATTTACTGAGTACTGATGTTGATGCCAACCTCGAGGGAAGGTAGATGAGGAAACTCCTTCAAGGTGGAAATCTTGTTCTTGCTAGCAGCTAAAACCTAAATCAGAATCCATGTGTTATGCTTGCTAACAAATGCACATTAAACGAGGTTTTTTGTCCAAGGTAGAATCTTGACATGTACCTGTAATCGTGGTTGAGTTGCCATTGCCAGAGACTTCAGTTTGTTTTGAGCAACAGACAGAAACTTGAGGAACAAACAAAGGCGCATGAGCTAATACAGGGATGGAAGAACAAAGACTTCACCGAATAGTAAAACAAACAATCATTGCTCTAGTAAATACCTCAAGATTAGGGAGCTGAGGAAGGCTTGCTAAGGAGGTTATTTGGTTACCAGCTAGATATAATTGCTGCATAGTGGGTATGGCTGTGTCAAGAACTATGGCAATAATTGTTTCTCAATCATAGAGGATGAGAGGCAAGAACATACTTGCAAGGCCTTACAGTTCTCCAGGGGCTCAAAACCGGGCCCTTTAAAATCATTGAAACTCAAATCAAGGACCTGAAAGATAAATTTTCAATAAATGACATATTTTATTAGACAAATAAACAAACCGTGCCAATGAAACAATCTATTGCCAAGTAGATAGAATCGATGTCCGTTAAATCATGAAGTACAAACCTTCACTCGGCTGAGTATCTCAACCCCTTCCAATGTCGATAAAAGATTGTCTCTGAGGTAAACAAACTGCAAATAGGAATTTACTTGTCACGTGAATGAGAAACTCTTGAGAACTTCAATTGATATTTAGACTAACACATGGTTTGAACTGCCCAGAGACTAAATTAAGCGGATGTTAAGTATTCCATCACCCTGAAAGGGACCCTGAAGCTGATTATAGTAACATCAGCCACCTGCAACCATTTTTTATGAGATGTATGGGGTATCCTACATAAATAGAAGTAAGGAAGGATAAAGAAAACATTTGGGAAACGACGTCAAACATTTCGAAAATGCACTTGCCAACAGCACCCCCTCACACCCCTCGCCCCCAATGCTATGCTTTCGACTTCCCTATTGGAATAAAAGTGTGCATTTTGAAGCCACCACTTACTTAACAACCGATGAGATAATTATAGCGATGAACCTCTTCAAAGCTAGGAGAACTTCCCAGTTTCTAAGCCAAGAAATAGGCAACAATGAATAAGACAGGTAAGTCCCAAGCCTAAATAAAATCTGGCAACCAACAGCATCAAACATTCAACCATTCAAACATTCAACCATTGCTTAAGCCGTTGCATGACCTAAGACATCGAACATCTTACAAATCCAGGATAGATAGTTATCAGATTGTATGACCATCACAAGTTCACAATTATAAAAAAAAAAGGTTAATTCTATGAATAAACAGTTTGGCTCACAGAGATTAGTAGTTTCACCTCAAGATTGGGCGACAAGTTCAGCCCATTGGCATTGAGGGTGCGTACTCTATGACCCCTCAAATCCAATCTCTAACATTTGAGCATGTAAAGAAAGAAAGCAACATATCATCAGCGTCAGACAGACGGAAGGGAAGCCGTAGAGAACAGCGTAGTGCCCATGTCCTAATAATGCTTTTTTAGGAGACACTTTTGACAAAGGCGAATTTCATATGGCAAGTTCCATATGCTAGAAAATGGCTGCCACACTTTTTTGCCAATACAATATAGATAAGCTGAGATGCTGTGGCACATCAGTGAGTACTGAACTTTCAATAGTAGGGGAACCTATAGCATGAGCATGAGCACAACATAAGCAGTCCATCTCCTGGGCAACCATTCCTTTTTAAGTACAATCTCTTATGTTCATAACTTTTTTGACCGGTGTGGACATACATCATGATTTATAGGTTGAGCAAATAGACAAACATATATAAAAAATATGTTTAAAATTACTGACACTACTCAAATAGTGATGGCATGAAGCTCGTCAAACCACCATCAAAGTTGATGAAATAGCAATCCTTGTCATAGTAACCTCAGCATGTTCTGTAACGGGATTACACAAATAAGAAAGGGCTCTCACCACGTCATCGCTAGCCTTGATTTCCACCTGAGGAAGCATCATAAACTTTATGTCTCTACTGTCCGGGCTTGCGATTCTCCTTTGCCTAGATAATCTAGTACCCTTATCGATGGACGAAGACAAGGAACTTGCCCTTAGTCCAGCGGAACTAGTGGGGGTTCTTGCTGAAGGGGAAGAGACCTTAGATGACATCTTTGTGCAGCCAACACTATTTGAAGAAGTCGATGGATATCTTCTGGAAGAAGACGACGTGGTAGGCGATGCTGGCCTCTCCACAGAGTTTCTAACAGCATCTTGTTTCAACCCATTGGTATCCGAATCACTTGCTCTGCTGGGTTTTGTACTGAAAGAAGGAAGCGATGGCTTCCTGGGTTCCGGGAGAGATCGCCTAACTCCATCGGTTGCGGAATGAGCTTTTTCTTTCTTTCCTACACCAGAATTGCTCTTTGCAGATGATTCTTTCTGAGTCAATCCACCAGTGCTATTTCTTCTTGTTCCAGGAGATGGAGTAGAATTCGGTTTTGACAATAATTCACCAGCTTTGCACATGGGAGAATCGAAATCTACGTCGCATCTCGAGTCCATCTTCTGCCTACTAGATATAGTAGGCCTCGCAAATCTGGCAGTTTCCAACAACATTCGCCTAGGCGTTCTCATCACCGACTTCGGCGTTTCGACTGGAGTATCGGTGCATTGTTTCTCCGTATCTGCAGCACTTTCAACAGGGCCTTTGTGGGACTGTATCTCAGGACCCTCCATTTTCCTTCACTGGGGCGAGATCGACCAAGTGCGAGAAAAGAAATACAAATAAGCCTCAGCTCTTCAACACAAAAACCAAGAAACACAACACACGGGAAAACATGAAATCCAAACTTCACCAGAGAACTCATTCTTTCCAGGTTCACCTAATGAAAGGCAGATCAATTTCAAACAACATTGGGCATCGTGTAGCATTTAAACTTCCCATAGAGACAAAAATCCTACCAACCATTGAATCCAAAAAAGACAATTCCAATAATTTAAGAACACCCACTTTACAAGATTCAAAATTTAACGTTTCCCAACACCCGAAACGTCCCACCCACTTCCAACCAAGTCCAAACATAAGCCGCATTACCCTCAAGTAAACTACTCCCCCTGCAACACAAAAACTCCGATTCACTTCAAACTTCAAACAAACCTTTGGCGGATCAATGAACTCGCGACCCCCTCGAGAGCCGGAATCTTCCCTCTCACAACCCTTCACTCCCCTAACATAGCTCAATCTAGCTCCAAGGACTGCAAATCCCAAAATGAAACCCGGAATGCCAAATCAAATCACCTTGACTGAGGCAGTGCAGTAGACCCTCAAAAGTCAAGATGAAGAGACAGGAACACACAAACGAAGCAAACAGTGAGGAAATGAACTCCCCAACAGCAATGCGGTAGATCTGGCTGGAGCGATTAAAAATAAAATTTTTAAGAAAGTGGGGGAAATGGCAAAAAGCTTAAATTTTGATGGGTTTTTCCATCTGGGTAGAATTATTTAATTATCATCAACAGCAAGCATAAAAAAAAGACACCCACAAGGAAAAAGAAGAAAAACCCACCAGCAATGTCACACTGGGGAGAGTAGAAAGCGAGAGAAAGAGGTGTGACGAAGAAGAATACTATGATAGACTGCAGAACACTTACCGAGGAGTGGACGGAGGGCTTTTCTTGGCACTGTTCCAGCTTTTCTTGGCAGTAGCGCAGACAGACAAGAGAGAGAGAGAGAGAGAGAGAGAGAGCAGAGGGCAGTGATATCTGGCTTCTTTTCAGACATGGTTTGGAATCGGTGTTCCAGTTTTGCCGCGTGGCTCCAATTCCCACAACCTTGTTTTTCTTCCCCCCATTTCTTCCTCTTTGATTCGAAATCAACCAACCGCTCCATGTAATAATCAATCCCGTGCATTCGTCCTAGTAGTCGTAAAATGTAATCAATCCCATGCATTCTTCCTCGCAAGTGGATCGGATTTTTGCGCTTGAATAAATAGGATCGGCTGTAATCTAACATAATTATCTCGAAATTTCCAAATCCATAGTATCGACATTCGAGTAATCCTGGTAATAAAAGTAAACTTATCCTGTATTTTATGGATGAGAAGGTCCTTTGCAAACTCATCACCCATTATTAATATAATGTTTCTATAATAAAATCAAGTGAATTGCGTGCTTGAATAAAGTAATTACGTCTGTAGCAAATGGTGGATAAGCCGTTCTATCAAAATTACATTACATGGCCAAACATGACATTATTCCTTTGAGATTTTTCCCGTCAAAATTTCATAAATTATTTGGATTAGATTTGACACATATGGTTTAATTTTCTGTCCAATTACATGCACCGAATTTAAGTTTGTTGTTTTGGGATTTTTTTTTTAAAAAAAAGGAATTGTGAAATAAATAGGTTTTTTATTAGATAAGATAAGATTAGGGGGGAGGGGTTGGACATTAGGATTTTATAATTATTAAGATTAAGATAAGGTTTTATTGCTCTTTAGGCGATACCAAAAGATACAAACACGGAAAAAGAAAGAGACATGATATGACTTGGGAAGGTTATAGATATTTCTGTGTGAAGCAATGAATTAGTGATGATTACGATCATGTTGATTTGATTAATATGACCAATTATTAATTTTTTTTTTTTTACAACTTTCTCAAATGATGATGTGGGGTCAAATATAGCCTTTTTTATTTTTAAAAATTTAGTGAATTGGCATTTAATAAGTTTCGTAGGTTATATTTGTTTGCATTTAATATGATTAGTAAGTTGTTTTTTTTTAAATATGTTAAAATTATAAAAATTACATTTATTTATTTTTTTTACTAGTATATCTCTCATGAAGTGTCTCAAGGGCATCCGATAACAAAACTCTTTCTTTTTTTTGTAATTTAAATGTTAACCCAATTTTGTCTTAGCTAATTATAATCATTCGCTGAGAATTAATCTCATGTCTTTTAGTATATGGAGATTGTTTCCAATTCCAATAGTAGATTATTTGATCAGACTTTTAGAATTACATTACGAATTCCGGTTGTAACTTGCAATTCGAGAAATAAATTTGGAAATCTCATGAAATTATTCAATTCTCTTTTTTTTCTAACGTGCACTCGAAATTATGCAAGAAGATTAGTTAATGCATTTCACCCGACAGGCTTGGATTTTTATTAATTCTTAAAATATTTTTTGAAATAAGTTTTAAAATTATTAAAACTGAGTTAAGAATTTATTATTTTAAATAACGAATTTACGAAAATATGCAAAATTTATTTTATGAAAAATAATAATTAGTTATTTGAAAATCAAAACAATTCGAAATATTATTTGTCTAATTTTATAAATTTATGCGATAAACGGCCAGCGAATGATATTTTTATAAGAAAGGGTTTTAGTATTAATAAGCCTTCCCCCTTCGTTCGCCACCGATTTAAACCCTAACGGCGGCGAACCACCGCCCTCTCTCTTCAGCCGACGATGGCGTCGCTGATTATGCGATCCTTGAGGAGGACCTCTGCCTACGGCCGCCGGTTCGAGTCCGCGACGCATCCCTCGAAATGTCACTTCCACTTACCTCGGCCGTGGGCCAGCTGCGATGGTGGAGCTCGGACGTACATTTCGGAGATGCGGAAATCAGCGTTCGAAGGGAACATCCTGAGACTCCTACGTAGCGAGATCCAGTACGAGCTCGAATGCGCCCCTCCGCTGGAGGTAAACCGTTGATTTCAAATGTTGATGGAATTTTACTTCGATTTCCGGTGGATTTTGCTCTTCGATAGAAAGCAATGAAGATTTAAGTAGTCGTTTGTGGTCACTGTGTAATTGATGATAGTACTGTGTCCTCTGCGAGCCGTGCTCTTTTTGAAGAGGATCATGCCTGGGAATTAGTGTGCTCTGTTCATTTCGGTTGCGATTCCATCGTATTGTGTTCTTGTAGAAAAATAGTCTGTCGGGCTGGAATCTATTATTTTGCAGACGAGTGAATGATGATGCCGAGCAATCTGAAGTCATGTGCATTTCTAGTTTGTATTTTCTTTTCTTTATCAGGAATTCTCACCCGAATACGAAGGCCTAACTTGTGGGATGCAGGATAACCTTCCCCTTGGAATAATTTGATTTGATTTTTTTTAATAGTCGTTTGTATTCGTTGCATTCTAATACTATAATCTTGTCAGCCAGAGAAGAAATATGATTCATTCACGGTAAATGAGAGGCCAGGAGAGCAGTGGGTAAGCTTGAAAAGAAAATTCGGGGATAATGAAGACATCCATGTCGAAGCAACCATGTTTGATGGAGCTATTCCTGCTTCAAAAGCTGGGGATGGCATCACAGAAGAAATGCAGCTCCATATTACATTGATTGTCAACATCTCCAAGGGAAAAGATGACGAAATCTTAGAGATCATGTGCTCTGCCTGGCCTGACAGTCTAGAGATAAGAAAGCTGTTGGTCCGAACTAGACAGAAGATTCCTTATCCGATATATACTGGTCCTGGATTCAAGTGAGATATCTTTGCTTTAACATTACATGTTCATTTAATAAACTAGAAATTACAAAACTTTTTTGGTTATCTTTAGCAGGTTTACTCAAATAAAAAATATGCAACTTAACATTGGGTTTGTTGATCAGGGAGAAACTGACAATCCGTCATTTTCCTTTAAGAACTTAACATTTGATCTAATTTATCGTGAATTTGAATGTTTCCTCCTAGGGAATTGGATGACGAGTTACAGGAGGCTCTTTATGAGTTTCTGGAAGAGAGGGGCATCGATGATCAACTGGCGACCTTTTTACATCAGTACATGGGAAACAAAGACAAGATCGAGTACATTAGATGGATGGAGACGGTTAAATCATTTGTCGAGAACAAGTAAAACATCTAAACCCTCCATGCACTACCTTGTTCTTGGTTATTGGAGAAAGTAATGATACCTGGTATCATAGTTTTTGTAGGACCATTGAAATGAGAAAAAGCGATCTAGTGTTTTAATTTTTAAATGTAAATTCTGCTTTAGAGCAGTTCTGTTCCCTTCCCTAAAATTGACCCTTCCCAGGTTCTAGAAGAATCTCATTTTTTGTGGACCTTTCTCTGTGAACCTTGTTGGTAATACAAAAGACCGCGCCCCATGACAGCTCTAAACTGGGGCCTTCCATTTTTGTTCGAAGTTGATTAATTCTTTCTATGTTTGCTCGTCATCTTTTATTTCCGCTGGGAAAAAATAATTAATTTATCATGATTTCCAATTGAATATCTTAAATATTTCATAGCATTATGAATGAAAATTCTTCATTTTTGGATTCGGATTCCACACCAGTTTTGCACAAGGGAGAGACAATTTCGTACATCTAGAACAGTATGATCGTAATCTTACTTTAGTCACAAACACTTTAAAATCCTCTCCTCACGTTTCTAAACATGTATCTTGTTCCCATGCATTACAATAAGTTCTTTCTTATAATCATCTTTCTCATTCATTTCGATGTTTTAACGTTTCCATCTCTCAAGTTCCAAAGCCTACTTCATTATAGTCATGATGTTAAGTCTGAACATTGGAGAGCGACTATGAATGCTGAACTTTGTGCTCTGGATCAGAATGACTTATTGGTGGTAAGTGGATATACATGGTTAAATTTCATGCAAATGGTTCTGTTGAAATGTGTTGGAAACGTTAGTGGACACTTGCTGCTACACGCCGGAGGACTTATGGGCGAAGCGACGAATACTCACACTCTAACACACTTGATGAGACAATGATAAATTTTAAAGAAGAGGGAAGACACTCTTGATTTTGTCACATACTTTTTCTTCCATACAAGTAGTATATTTATACATAATTAAAGACTCTTAGAATTCTAACCCTTAGCCTTCCGTCTCTTGAACTTCTAGATGACCCTTCAACTTCATTCGACTGGTGGCTTCGCTTCGCCTGAAGGACTCTTTAACTTTCGGGTGATTATTGGACTTCCGACCCTTAGACTTCCCTAGGCGAGTCTTGGACTTCCGACTATTGGACTTCTTCAGGTAACTCTTGGACTTCATCCGCATCAATTTTATTTTTAACACTCCCCCTTAAAATTGATTTTCTTCATGACTCCAAGCATATTCCTCATCTTGCTGAAAACATCCACTCTAAGAGGCTTTGTGAAAATATCCACAACTTGATCAACAAATTTTACATATTCAAGCTTGATCTCCTTCTTTGTAACACTCTCTCGGATGAAGTGATAGCGTGTATGAATGTGTTTACTTCGATCATGAAAAACAGGATTCCTTGCTAATGCTTGAGCAGTTTTGCTGTAGAAAAAAATCGCGGTTGCTTCATTCTCTGTCAAGCCTATTTCCTTCAACATTCTTCTTAGCCACATTACGTGACAAACACATGCCGTAATCGCGACATATTCAGCTTCATAGGAAGATAGCGTGACGATCGCCTGTTTCTTTGAACTCCACGAAATCGCATTAGACACCATAAAGAATACAAATCCAGTTATACTTTTTCGATCATCTAACTTTCCAGCAAAATCACTGTTACAATATCCAACAAGTTGAAATTCTTTGGACGATGAATAAAACAGTTTGAAATCAATAGTACCTTTCAAGTATCTCAAAATTCTCTTTGCTGCCTTTATGTGTTTCGTTGTGGGCACCTCCATGAAACGACTAACAATCCCCACACTAAAAAGAATATGTGGCCGAGTACATGTCAACTACCTTAGACATCCCACAAGACTTTTGAACAGTGTCGAATCAACCTTTTCTCCATCTTCGTTCTTGCTCAATTTAGCTCCGACCTCCATTGGGGTCGACACTGGTTTACAATTCAACATATTGAATCTGTCAAGAACCTCCTTCACATATGCTTGTTGACAAACAAATATTCCATCATCCGATTGATGCACTTCTAATCCAAGGTAATATGACATAAAATCGCTATCTCTCATCTCGAATTCTCGAGCCATATCATTCTCTTGAAATCTTTAATGAGACTCGGATTATTTCCTGTAAAAATAAGATCATCCACGTAGAAGAATACGAACAAACAATCTCCATTTTCATCCATCTTCACATAAAGTGCATACTCATGAGGATATCTCGCAAAACCTTTCTCCTGCAAATAGGCATCAATCCGACTATACCATGCTCGATGTGCTTGCTTGAGTCCGTACAAAGCCCTCTTCAACTTCAAATCCTTTTCTTTTTACCCTTTCACCACATAACCTTTCGGTTACTCTACAAAGCCATCTTCCTCAAGGAAACCGTTAAGAAACGATGACTTCACATCCAACTGAAATATTCTCCAGTTTCTTTGTACCGCAAACGAAACAAAAAATCTAATTGTTTCTAAACGAGCAACCGGAGCAAATACCTCATCATAGTCTACTCCATGTCGTTGCGCATACCCCTTTGCGACACGTCTCTCTTTATATTTTTCTACGACACCTTCGGTATTCTTTTTCTACTTGAATATCCACTTCACGCCAATCGACTTTTGACCCGCGGGAAGAGAAGGCAAGTTCCCACGTGTCGTTCCTTTTAATGGCTCGAATCTCCTCGTCCATGGCTTGTCTCCATTTCTTCTCCTTACTAGATTCTTCAAAACTCAAAGGCGATTTTTCGGCCAAAAGACAAAACATAGAGACATCATCGATTACCTCCGTGTTCTTATAAAGATCTTGAATAGTTCTCATCCTTCGTGATCCTTCACGAGAGCTTCCATTTGATGTGGATGTTGATGGAGGAACGACGGGCTGCCATGTTTCTTCTCCTTGAATTTCCTCATCGAAGAATGGAAAAAATCCGTCGACGACATCTTCTCGTACATCCCAATTCCAAGAAACATCTTCATCAAACTCCACATCACGGCTCACAACAATCTTTCCATTGATAGGATTGTAGAGCTTGTACCACTTTGATTTTCCGTCATAGCCGATGAACACAAACTTCTCGCTTCTATCGTCAAGTTTTGTTCTACCTTGCTCCGGCACATGCTTGTAAGCAATACATCCAAAGATCCTTAAGTGAGATACATTCGGCTTCTTTCCGCTCCATGCTTCAATGGGTGTTTGATCTTCCACGCTTTTGGTTGGACAACGATTGATGACATACACCGCACAAGCCACTGCTTTTGCTCAAAATTCTTTAGGCAACTTCTTATTTTTCATGATGCTCCGCGCCATGTTGAGAATGGTCCGATTCTTTCTTTTAGCCACTCCGTTTTGTTGCGGTGATCTTGGAACTGTGAGAAAGCACATAATACCATGTTCTTCACAAAAGCCGTTAAAAGCACCAGAAATAAACTCTCTCCTTCTGGCGGTTCTCAACGCCTGAATAACATAACCACTCTCCCACTCGATCAAACCCCTAAAATTCTTAAAAACATCAAAACACTCATATTTTTCTTTCAAGAAATAAACCCAAGTCTTCCCTCTAAAATCTTCGATGAAAAGTAAACAATAATTACTTTTACCTTAAGACGACGGCTTTATCGGTCCACAAGCATCGGCATGAATTAATTCGAGCGGCTTTGTCGCTCTTAACGTTGCTTCTTTCGGAAAGATTTTCCTTACGTGTTTGCCGAGAAGACATGCTTCACAAAGTTGATCCGAATGATCGATTAAATGCATCCCTTTTACTAGCTTCTTTTCGGACATCATTTTCACGCTACCAAAATTGAGATGTCCTATCTTCATATGCCAACACCACGTTGGATCCTTCACACATACTTGCAAGCAACTCGGCTCTTCGGTTTGTACTTGGAGCGAAAACATTCTATTCTTCGACATCGTCACCTTCGCAATCAAGTTGGCGCTCCCGTCCCGTAACCAAATATTACGATCCTTCATCAAAATCTCGTAGCCCCTTTTCCATGAGTTGCCCCAAACTCAAAATATTGTTCTTCAATCTAGGGACATAATACACATCGGAGATAAACTTGTGAGTACCATCCTTCAACCGAATCAAAATGGTACATTTGCCTTCAATCTGAATTTTCGAAGCATCTCCAAACGTAACACTCCCGGTCGACTTTTCTTCAAGCTCCACGAATTTTGATTTGTCGCCACACATGTGGTTACTCGCACCGTTGTCGAGATACCATTTGCTTCCTTCTCCATCAACTTCTTGGTTGAGCGCTAACAACAACATCGATTCTTCCGCTTCTTTCTCCTCGACCAGATTGACTTTTTCTTTTGCGTCCTTGGCATACTAGCAATTTCAGGCATAATGACCCATTTTGTGACAATTATAGCACTCAACCCGCGATTTGTCGTACCCCATCTCGTATACGTCTCTTTCTCGTCCTCGTCCGTGTTCTCTTCCTCTACCACGACCTCTCGGATTTTCTCGAGGCTTTTCATCATTAGTTTTTTCGACTTCTTGATTTCTGCCGCAACCTCGATCGCCACCACGAGAATAACCGCGACCGCGACCTCGGTGAACTGTGTTCCCCTTTTCGCCAGACGAATGCTTGACTTGAAAGGCTTGCTCCAAAGGCTCTTTCTTGTGCTTGTTCATCCGTTTTTCGTGCACCCGTAACAATCCGTTTAATTCATCAATGGATAAATTCTCCAAATATCTGTTCTCCTCGGTTGCAACCACAACATGATCAAATCTATGATGTAGACAGCGTAAAATTTTCTCGATAACTCGAACATTTTCCATACTTTCGCCATTTCTCTTCATTTGGTTAACGATGGACAAGACCCACGTTAAATAGTCTGAAATGGACCCTGACGATTCCTGACGAAGAGCTTCAAATTCTCCTCTCAAGATCTAAAGCCGCACCTTCTTTATCTTGTCGGCTCCTTTGTGAGAATTTTCAAGAATTCCCCATACCTCCTTCGAAGTTGAGGCATTTGCCACTTTCTCAAAAGCGGCATCATCCAAACAGTGGTGGATGATTGATAGAGTATGCCGGTCCTTCTTTTTGTTCTTCTCGAACCTCTGAATAAGGCCGACTCCGTATCCTCGTCGGGTTCGATAAACTCATCTCTGACGATTTCCCACGCACCTTGGGAACCGAGTATCGCCTTCACTCGGATAGACTAACTATCGTAGTTGTCCTTTGTAAGACGCGAATACTGAAAGCTTAAAGATATCCTTGTTTTGATACCACTTTGTTGGAAACGTTGGTGGGCACTTGCCGCTACACGCCGGAGGACTTGTTGGCGAAGCGACGAACACTCTCAATCTAACTCACTTAATGAGACAATGATAAATTTTAAAGAAGATGGAAGATACTCTTGATTTTGTCTTATAGTTTTCTAGCTTTGTAAACAATGTTTAGAGCTGACGTTAAACAATACAAATGTCAAGGTTCTTTTATCTCTAGCTTTGTAAACAAGTGGCATCTTTCATCGATTAGATGTGAATAACGCCTTCTTAAGTGGTAATCTAGATGAGGCGTATATGGATCTCCCACCAGGGCTTGATGTTCAAGGGGAGTATTCGTGTTTGTTACATAAGTCCATTTATGGTCTTAAACAACCCGCAACACAAGGCAATTGAACATCTCAATGCATGTTATTTATGTTATTCCTTGTTCACAAGGAAATCTACAGAACTATTTATTGCAATTTTAGTATACGTGGATAACTATAACTAGCAATGATTTGGAGGCTGTTGAGAATTTGGAAAAGGTTGTCAAAACATTCCGTTTTTCACGAAATAACTAAGCACAGGTAATGGATCGTAACTTTGTTCGGGACAAAGTTCTCGAAGGGGGTTATTGAAATGAAATATGTTCCGTCCAAATTGCAGTTGGCTGATGTTTTCAATTCAGTTTTTTTTGTTCTTGAGTGTGTGTTAAAATTGTATACACATCCTGCGGGGATCTTAGAGATTATTTTGTTTTCACTTATACTTGAGATATGTACGATGCCAACCCCACACCTCTCGCATGATAAGCAAGCACTCTACCGGGGAGCTACGTCCCCATGTTTTGTTTTATTTTTCAAATTTAGGAACCCGGGCTTCTACTTCTATTCTACTTCTAAACAGCATTTTCATGATTGTAGGATATACGCATATAGAATCGAACGACTGCGCTTACTTTTTGGAATCCATCCCCCCACCCCCAACCTCCTAGCCGTCGCTCTCGCTGACAAGCCGTTGAGGAAGATCTCCAAGGCGTTCGAGGAGCTCTCCGGCGGCGATGGCGACGTTGACGTTGAGGTCCTGCCTACTCCCTCGTCTCCCCTCTCTTTGGCTGCTTCGGCATCAAGTTTTGCCGAGTGGGATTATGTCGCCTAGGTCGGATTGATGAAGCACCGGTTGCTTGGATTAGTTGCTGAAATGTATAATGAAAAGATCATAATTCGTAATTCCTACAATTGTGCATGTCAGTCCCTCTCCATGGTTTATAGCAGATATTTTTATGACTATTCGCACGCTGGTCTCGGAGAGAAAACTCAGGGTCATTCTTTTAATACTAATATTGGCTGGAAGAGACACAATATAGTTTGCTTGAACTTTGATTTTGCTTTGTTGTTAAATTAATCGATATGGCTTGAATGTGGAAGAAATGACTAATCTAGTTTCTGTGGGTGAAAAATAATCTGGTTTATTTGATAACTTTTTCAAAGTTACTTCAAGTTGATGCTTTGTTTTTTAATGCAGAACTTGATAACCAAAGACCTTTATGCGAAAGCAGGTTGACGATCTTTCAGAAGCATCCAAGTCGATCATGACATCGCAGGACTTGCTGAATCGTGACGTGGAGGACAATGGTGTGAAGAGAGCAGGTAGTCGTTCGGGAAACCTTCTCAGGGTCAAGCGTGGCCTGGAAATGGTCAGGGGTTCTGTTTGAACATATCCTGTTTTCAGAGCACGTAAAAAGCATGTTCATGATTTGGCATCCATCTGCAATGATTTCAGAATTTTATGCTTATTTTTCTAATCTCACCAATATCAAAAGGTTCTCAGTCATAAGCAAATTGAAGGGTCATAATTTGTTACTACTTTAGTGATTGTAATTGGAACCCTTATTATAGACCACGGTACGATTCAATTCTAACACTTTTGTGCATTCAAATTTGATTGTGCCATCTCTTCGATTTTGATTATGTTTATCGTTGGATGAATTGCATTGCTGATATTAATCAAAAAAGGAAGGCACAACTAGTCCATGAACATCTAATCATCGGACTGTAAAAATTGGATACTCTTAATCCCTTTTGCCTGTTACTAGGGGCTCAACTCTCATTCCTCCAATTTGTAGAGGCATCGACGAAGACTTGCATGGAGGACTACGTCCTCGCCTTGGCTCCCCTCATTAAGTAGGTCGATAAACACTTCCTCTAGATTGCTGGGCATAGATTGGCGATCTGATCTATAGCGGTGGCTTTGTCAATTCTTCATGGGATCTGGCATTTTATTTATTGAACGGGGGGGTCCAAACCGAATGCGTTAGAGCTTGTAAAAGCAAAACTCATATGAAAATCAGCCTTTCTAACACCGAACGTTATTTTCGAACATGATTCCTACTTCATTCTGACTCAACCAAAAGCTAAAGCCTGAGTTTTTGTTGTCTTTTACTTTGTGAATGAGAATATTCTTGGACAACAGAATCAAACTAAACTCATCAAGTTTACAAAAAGAGAGGCATGGGTACCAAATCTCCCAAAGTACAGAATCAGAGGAAACAAACGGCCTCTCTGTCAAATATGATGATACTTCTGCAGCCAGTCATGAAATTTGTTTCATCCAGAAAGAGGTACCCAATGGCACGAACGACAAACTGTTCAGAAAACAACTACAGGGAACGACCAGCAAGAATACACTACTAGGGAGATCATTCACCCGGGAAGCTGCTTTCCTACTGTGGTGGTTCCAATTTCACCTCAGTCTTTCCTTAGCTCCATGTATTCCCTGCGTATGCCATCCGCATTCAAGACCACAACTTCCAGTCTGTCCCCCTGATAAACGGAGGAAGAATCCCCATCAGGAAACAAGCATCCACCTCTTACAGAACAGAAAATTTGGAATTTTATTTATCTCAAGCTTTGTGTAACCTCCTCCCCAAATCAGGACTTACTGTATAAATATCTCTTTCAGTCGCAGATGCAAATACAGTCTTCACCAAGTCGATAGCTTCTGATTCTGAAAGTGGGGTAACAGCATCCTGAGAAGATGGCGGACTCTTTAGACATGCTGACTGCAAACAAGACCGCCAGAAAAAGATTTTCTATCGGGGACAAGATTCTTTACCTGAGCAGGCAACAGCAGAGGGCTAGGAGACTTCAATTGGTTATCCAAGAAAGGCATTATGAGGGTGGACCCGGAACCCTGAGCACTATAGCCAACCCTCTCGTAGGAGCCCACAGCATCATATGTAAAGACACAACCTTTTCCTGAAACAGCCAGTGAAGATACTTAAGACTACCACATCGAAAGGAATCCGAAGCCTCCATCTTTTGCATGCTAGCAACTACTACCAACCTTCGCTATCAAGGCCACTAAGAACATTAAAAGCATAGTAAGGAAAGAAGCGCTTGTAGTAGAGGGTGTTGGAAAGCAGCTGTGCCACCGCAGGACAACTCATTTGCTTGTTGTGTTGATGCTGATAAATCTACATCAAAGCATCCGCAGGAGAGATTATTAGAGAAGAAGACTAAGAATAGTATGACTAGAGTGAACAAATTCAAGCACTTCAGAGCAGTGGTGGACTTTGCAGCTCCTATCTTGTCATCAATTCACTTCCCAAGAGCAGATTGAATAACAAATGAGGAAAATAACCCACATTTTCCGGTGAAAAAATTCTACATAAAACTTCCTAGCAGGAAAGTAGATTTCTCTCACGTTGGTCAAAACGTTCACACTTGCAGTCCAACAATTTCTTAACATATATGCTCCATTTTTATCCCATTCCATTTTCAGATAAACAAGATATTCCATTCCAAACATGCATACAACAAATATAAATGGAATCTAGAATTTGAGACATGTAAAAGAATAGAAAAAACAGCCCAATATTAGGTTCCACATCTGAAAAAACGTGTATGTGCTCATCCATGAAGAATTGGAGAGGAAGTGAACCCTCTTGAAATTTTCAACCACTTCCAAATAAAGTATAAATCGTGTTCAGTTGGCTTACAACATGAAATAGAAATTCCAAACTACGAGCAGAGACATTAGTACTCCAATTCGAGGCACCAAAGCAAGGCCACAACTCTTGATAAAATAATCTTCTGTTAGATTATGACACCTAATACTCTTTCAAGAGCAGCACATGCAAAAATATCATATGATGCAAAACTGACCAGATGCCTTGCTGCTAAGTGCTTCTGTAGAGCTTTGATGTCCGCTTGAAATCCAGAGGAGGCCAGTACAGCCTTGTCCGCCCTGCAACATAAATCAGATAAAACACATCCTACTTAGTATACATCCCATCAATGGAACATATCCAAATCAATAACAATAAATAAAAACATAGTCAAGCCATCTAGTTTTACAGTAGCTTTTACAAGAACTTTACCTATTTATCTATCTTTTACACGAGGCTGACACATATTCAACACCAGAATGCCAATACACAATTAAAGCAATTGAATCCAACCAAAGTGCCTCCAACGAATGCAATCACGTTAACGCAATTAAAAAAAGTCACACTCTTGCCCTCGAGGTTCACTTCATTCTACAAACAGTAGTTGGTTTTACGAAAGCCTATGGGACATAAAACGGAACAAAATCCCTCCATCGCCATACCAGTCAAGTCAAGCACTAAGACCTAACTTAGTCCTAATCCTCACAACATCACCGTAAAACAAACCGGGAGAAAGGTCACGACACGCAATAACAACTCACAGCTTGCAGATTTTGGAGTAATCACGGGTGAGGACATTGTAACCGGTGGACATCCTCGTGTCCGCCGCCACAACGCAGTAATCCGCCCCGGCGATCGCAACGCACGACCTGTAACACCACGACACAACCAAATCACCAACATAATCCTCACCACATCAATCCGCCGACTCACCCACCGAACAACCGAAATCACGAAGAACAAAACCAAAACCGAACCGATCCGGAGAGATTTACCCGCCATTGTTGTCGTAGGGAGACCAGTTGGCGTGCTCCTTCGTCATCGGCGAGGCTTCCGAGTCTTCGCAGATGACGTCACCAATACGCAGGGACAGAGAGATGGGGGAGTGAGGGCGAAAGCAAAAGGCAGCGGAAAGGAAAGGAAAGGAACGGAGAAGGAGAAGAATAAGAAGAAGACCCGCTTCCGTCTTTTCTTGAGGGAGGGGGTGGGTTAGCTTAGTATTACTAAATCTCAATTTAGTCCCTGTAATTTTTTCGAATTCTCGATTACGTAACTCACTTTTGGATTATTCTCATATTCGTCCTTACTTTCACTCATTAATCAATCATAGAAATAAACACTTTTGGATTGCTGCCATTCATCATTCCCTGGCATTTTAGAACAACACATATATCCGAAATGCTCAGAAGCTACTCAAATGTAACTAACGTGCACATGCTAGAAGTCACCAAAGTCAGCATCCCACGCAGACACGAAAGAATATGCCGACCCTCTGCTTCCTACTGATTCATGCCCGGGTCTCCTTCTGAGCTGCGACGCTTCTTTTTGCCTTCCCCATGCCTGGAACGTCTAGGAGCCTCGTCCTCGCTTTCGCTGTCATCATTCCTCAAACTGTTGCCAGCGCCGAACTGATCTTCGTTTCTGGGTTTTGCTCCCAGGGGGTTTGGTCTCTCGAGACTGTTGCCCTCGCCTGGCCCCATGGACTCTTGGTCTATGCCTTGGTCAGGTCCAGGATTAAACCTGTCATTTCCCGGCACCCTTTGATCTCTCTTCCCCATCCTGATCGGGTTCTGGGGCATCGGGGGTAGGGGCATCCCCATGGGTCTACCCGCACGACCTGGATTCCCTCCCATAAAGGGACCGCGGCCAGGACCCATCATCATTCCAAACCCTCCACCTGGAAAGACTGACCCAGGTTGCATCGGTCGCCCAGGAAACATCATGCCAGATGCAGGACCCGAGAAATCGACGGGAAATCGCGGCCCGAAAGGAGGGAAGGGACGAGGTCCCACACCAAAGGGATCGGGCATTCCGAATCCATCGCCATAGGGATATCCATCTGGACCCATCATAGCCGGAGGGAAACCGCGCATCCCAGGCATCGGTGGCCGGGCTCCACGGGCTAATGGCATTGGGGGTGGCCACATGAGCCCTCCTCGGCCTCTTCCTCTTCCCATAAAAGGTGCAGCCCCAGGAAGAGCACCGTAGCCCCCCTCCTCCTCCTCGCTCTCCTCCTCCTCCTCTTCTTCCTCCTCTTCTTCCTCTTCATTGTACTCAAATGGTACAATATCAGGGTTCTCGGACCCGTTATCTGTATTCAAGCCCTTTGCTTTTTCCTCCTCGCGTTTAGCTTCTGCGGCAAGGGCGACTGCCTGTTTCCATGAAAGAGACAAAAGGGACATTCAGGGCCAACCTCATGCGATCTTCAAAGTATTTCAGTGACGAAACAGGGCGAATAAAAGCAATTAAAGGACAAGATTTCCAGTGATTCCCTGGTCATGACTGGTCAAATGGTTCCAAGAGATCAATTGACAAAGGACGGAAAAAATCAACTCAAAAGCAGTTTCACAGCAACCTTCAGTCATAACAATTTCTCCCATTGGGCAAGGGTCTCCCAACATAGATGATTCATGCCATGACATAACATCAAGCACAACTGCATCATTCGACACATAACGAAGGAATCTCTTCTTCAAACAGTAGAATTGGCTCTTAGATATAAATCCTTCATTCTCACATGTCATCACAATATTAAGGCAAATTTAAACTATGATAATGGACTTTGGAATCATAAAATCTTATTTATCAGGCTGCTAGCTAAACTTAATGCATAATGTTCTGCTACTTGTCCAAGCCCTTTCCGACACCAAAATGAAAAAAAAAAAGTGGAAAAAACATACCATCAGATCACTATCAGGCTCGAGAAAAAGTAAGGATGCCAACTGTTCCCCAATTGAAGGTTCCAACTCTTGACAATCTCTGCTTATCTGCAACTTATTGGAGAGGAGAATCACAAAAAGAAACTGGGCCAACAGCTGAGCACATAAAGACATCTAAACCAACTACAACAAGGAAAAACTGACTATACAAAAGTCAGCGAAAAGCAAATGATCACATGGGCACCAAAAGCAACGGTTAATTGGCATGCCGGGTTTCAATAATACAGGGCTAGAATGGAATGGACATTTGGTTATCCTCGAGCCATTGATGCCAATGAGATCAAGCAAGCTGGACACATTTTTTATTTCTTCATTACCGGAAGGCAACTTTTAAGCCACAGCCAATCTGGGTACACTAGACAGCATTTGTAAGACCAGTTCCTTATGCAACAAAACTGAAAACAAAATGCTTTGTCATCACTCATTCTCACAACAACACATGGAAATACACCAATTTAGTCCTATCTTGATCCCCTGCCAATTGACTTAGAAAGAAGCTGGCAGGTCTAGCAAAAAAAATGCGTCTAAAGAGAGAACTGATTGGAGACCTCTGTTGACATACACATCTGTAGGCCTAAAAAGTTCCCTGTTTTAAGTAATTCCCCATCAATACAGGAATTGGAAAAGGTGGGATTTATCTAATTAACACTAATACCGATTCAATATTAGCAGAAATCGAGATGAAATAAAAGAGAAGAACAATTCTCATACGCAAAAAGAGCAACAAGAATAAGAGTTGATAGATGTACCTTGACAGGTAAATTCTCATTGTACGGATTACAGAGATGACGAGTTTTCTGAAAGGACAATTCACACAACTGCAAGAAAAAGTTTTTCCATCAGCGATAGCATATTGCTGATACTGCCGGACTTCCACCGTCAACAGCTGAGGCTTCTTACGAAGAACCAAATTGTTCACTACTCCCGAAGTTCAACTAACAACATCCTGCCTCAATTTTTTATCATTATCTATAGAGATAACTGTCTTCCATAAATCTAATCTAATTGTACACTCATGTCAACACTATATTCTTCATATTTTTGTTTGATTGCGATACAGACCTTGAAAAAGATTAAGGTCCACATCAGATTGGAAAAACGTGTCACCAACAATTATCCTAATTTGAAATACCTTCAACCATTTAACAGAGAAGTTCCGCCCATAATGTGGTGTTCCATGTGCATATTTCCAATTACCACCAGTAACAGCTCCACCGATTCTAGAAATCATCTTTGCACACCCCTGTAAAACAACCAGTTATTTAAAACAACACCAAGAGAAAAAACTGACAGACATGGATACGTTTATTTGTCAAGACAAATCGTACGCATGATAAAATATCAAAGTTTGATAAGAATAGCCCAGAGTTCTCAAGCCACCTGAAAATGCCGAGTCCGATTGACAGAGAAGATGAGAATCACATTTTCCACAGAATCAAATGCTTCGTTCAATTTAGGCTCATTGCTCCTTTGAGTAGCCCACACACCTTGTTGTACCGATAACTCCAGATTCTCACGGTTACAACTCTTTACAATGAAGTACCTAAGATGCCATGGGGAAGAATAATATAAAAACACCTTATTTTCTATGTTCACAAATAAAATAGAAAACAGATGTCTAACTTTTGAAACTTATGCAACTGGGCACATGAAAATGATAACCAACCTATACCACCGCATTCCAATTGCAGCGGTCAAGAGCGATCGACAGATTGTGCTAACCACTCTATTGAAGAAGTAAACTGAAGAACAAAATAATCTAGTAGCAGGCACTGCTGCTGCTATAACAATAACATTGCTATATACGAAACATGCCGCAGGAGTTGCACTATTTTACTTATGAATCAATGCCTAAAGAGAGACCCATATCAATGGCATTTGATGTATGCAAAGAGATGAGACTAATAATTATGTATCACAGGAAATGAATGAAGTTCTTTTTCAGTCACTCTGGGCAATTAGTGAAGGGATATAAAGATGTAGAGGAAAAAGAAAAGGTTAGTGACTTTGAAATTTTAACTTTTCATCAGGGCCTATAGGGTTTCAGGGCACTGACATTGGGTGAACCCTCTAAGAGATTAGCTAAATCTAGAACAAGCCATTGAAAGCATTAAAAAAAGTATTGGTTCAATAGCACCTTCTTTAATCTGCCATTAATTTATTGGCTACTAGCAGGGTGAAAAGATAAACAAATGGATGAATCCAAAAGATTAATTATTTAATCAGTCTCCACGAATAACCTCGCCAGGAAAAAGATAGCTGAGTTAATCAATAGTAAGATTCTCAAATGAATGTTCTATCCACAAAAACAGTTATAGGTTACTAACACAGTGAAAACTTCTCTATCTCCCTAACACCGTGAATTATTCAAATACTTATGTGCCCTGTATTCCATCCATAACCAGGGATGCACAACTAGGCTAGTATCTTCCCACAGCACAAGAAGGATGTTGCATCTATTTTAAGTTAGCACATTCTTGCACAATAACCACCCCCCGGGCAAAATTAACTCCTTGGACAGACACAGGGTAGTGGAATTTATGAGTAAGACCGAAAAATTCTCCACAAGCAACGAAAACAAGTAAATCCAATTCATGCATGAACTTGTGTTTCTCTGAGTAGCAGTCGCAGAAGTTGATTCTCAACACACACAAAAATTATCCAAAAGAAGATATCCTAAAGCATTTATACTCATCTTAAAGAGAAATGAGAGACCTAACAACGGTCATAAAACTAAAAATTGACAACATTGTATGATGGAAAATTGGTCATGAGAGACATTCGTTGGGTAGACAGACATGCCAAACAATTAGGCATTCCTCATGCGTTCAGCCATCCCTACATAAGCCATACATGGATGGAGAGATATACAGTTTCATCATCACAAATGTTGCAAATCATCAACATGTCACGAAATGAGCACCACTGCCTTTGTGCCAAGGCTCATCCCCACATCCGCCAATTTAGGAGATAGGAAAATGTTGTTGACATTCAAATTCAAATATTAACCTAAGAATTTAGCCAAAACATTCCATTAATAATAAAGTAGATCGACATGTGCAATGTCTTTTTAAATATGGCACAGAAAGTGTGTAGGTAGTTTAACAATCCAAAACTAAGTATTTCAAATTGCATAAGCTAATACAAGAGAATTACCGCATACTGATAACTATCCACTGTAATCTCTGAAAGTATACAGGAATTAATTACAAAAAGGCCATAGGACTCTGCACACACCTAGATACTCCTGGTGGCAACGAAGCAGGACCTCTGCTAGCAGCATTAGGTGGACCACCAGGAGGATTTTGTTGCAGAGGCTGCTGTATTGGCTGGGGGAGATGATTTGTGGATTCAGCAGGGGCATTTTTAGTAGTGACTCCTTGATTTAAATTGTTGGGGCCCTGTGAAATCTGAGATTTTTCAGTTTGTTGAGGAGCACCCTGGTTTCGCGACTGAAAGAATCTATTCGAAGAGCCATAACCGTATGAAGTCAACTGTTGAATCTTCTGGAGAACTTCTTCCACAGAAGGCGGAGGTCCTGGCAACTTTGCATGCCTATAGCGACAGTCGGGACCATTTGGACAAAACCCCAATTTGTACCTGAAAAATAATAAAATGTAAATATCTATGTAATAAAATCCTTCTGCTTTGAACCCAAAAATATGCAAATTAATTTATCACCGAGCATTAAGAAGGTCCGTGCAAGTAAAACAAAATAGCTCAAAAAGGAAACTGACGAGTACAACCACAACAAGACATCTTCTTGAATGACAATGTGATCATTGCCGCCGTTAATAACACTGCCAATCTCTGAATCCAATCCTTAAATAAATGGAGCGAGTCATTCGCGAAAAAAATTAATAAACTCACATTCGTTCATCATTAACCAACATTAACAAAGAAAAAAGGCCTGGAAAACACTCCATCCTCCTAAAAATAAAGTTTTCAGAAGAGTGTATAGAATTATTATAAAAAGCAAAAACTTGCAGAATACCCAACACATGAAACATCAAACCAGACCCTTTCTTGCCATTGCTTAATCTTGCCACCTGAATTCCATAAGTCACCACCCTTCTTTATGCCCAAGTGTAAAATTCCATATCAATCCCCAGGGCCACCTCACAGCAAATAAACGCTAATATAGGAATTTGAAGCAAAAAAAGGACTAATTACAAACCAAGGGAAATCAACTCGTGATTGATCCCACCACCATTACAAACCCAACGAGCCAACAAGCAATTTCTAATAAATTGAGGCTGAAATAATTACGGGAATGTATATCAGCACTGCTCGACTTGCCAAACGACAACTAATCGTAATGCGACTAGGAAAGCTGTTTTGTTTACAAGTGATGTAGAAGAATCGATATGTTGCACCGATATCCTATTGGGAATAACAAGAGCATCTATCCTATTGGGAATAACAAGAGCATCTTTGAATGCTCATCAACCAAAGCAACTCACACGTAGGCAAAAGAACGAGATTACACACAACTAGCGGATAAGAACTCGGAAAAATAAAAGAGAGAAGCATTACATGTTACACTCCTTAATATCCTCGTTAGTGTGCTTGTAAACACAATCCTGCTCCCTACACTCCCCATATATCCTAAAGAACCGGCAAATCGGCATCCTCGCCTTATCGAACTGATGAAGGAACCCGCAGGCGTCACCCTTCATGCACAAGCTCCTAAGCCAGTGACGACAAACCGTCTGCCTAAAGCTCCTCCCCCCGCCGCCCCCTCCTCCTCCACCCCCTCGAAACCCCGAGGTCTCGGACGCGGCGACAAAACTGGAGTGGGCGGCCGACGGGTGCCCGGAGGGAGCAGGTTCCACGGTAGGCGCGGCGGAGGCGGCAGCTGCAGCCGCGGGCGCTGCGGAGGCGGAGGGTATGGCGGGTTCGAGGCCGCCCTCGAAGTCGAAGCTGAGGCCACCGTCGGAGTCGTCCATAGGAGTGATCGATGGATGGATTCAGGAGGGAATGGGATTTGTGATGTTTGTCTTTTCGATAGCTAGGGTTTGAGTTTTGATGGGTTTTGGAGGAAGAAGGCTTGATTAGTTAATTCGACACCACTCAATCTATCAATTAGTGTTCTGCTCCCAAATTAGGTTCGGAAAATTTTGAGTTTTGCACAATGACACTATTATTCGTATTCCTGGATATACAAATATTTTTTGAAATAATTTTTAAAATAATATTCATAAATCGAATTTCTCGAAATAATATCCATAAATCGAACCATAATTTTACCATTTTCGATCCAATTTTCTCTTATTTAGGAAGTGACAGAATTCATTTGATTTGATTTGATTTTTCATTCTCGTTGATTCTCAAATATGTTTGCAACTCAACCCCTCTTATTGCACGAGAGTTTTCGGCCGTAAAGACTCATTCGCTATTTCTTGACACGAGTAAATAAGGCCTCTGCTCACACGTTCGAAAGAGAGCACGAAGTATCTATCTATCACCTCAAGGTAGATTTCAAGGCATCTTAATTGTTGACTCATATGGCGTTCTCGAGACTACGTTGAAAGTAATTCTTCAAAGGAGCAAGCCGGAGACACGATACAAGTTCATAGAGTTTTGTTACTAAATAATATTGGTCCGAAATCTATTTTGGCGAATAAAGTCGTAATTTTCGAAATTCGTTGACTAAGGTAGCGAAATCGATCTTACAAAAGCTGATTTCGATTATGAACGAAGTCCGCCTTTATAATGTTGATTTCATCCTATCCGAAGCAAAGTCGGCCTTACAAAGGTCGCCTTCATGCGAATGATACCCCATGCATGAAGTTAAACTTTGTAAGGCCAACTTCAATGAATTTTTTTTTAAATTATAACATTTGAAGTCGACTTTTGTAAGACCGATTTTTTTAATATCTTATAGAAATCGGTCTTACAAAGATCGACTATATTTGAAAAAAAAAAGGAAGAGGGAGGGGCAGGGGACGAAGGAGAGGGGGACGTGATTTAAAGAAAAATAAATAAGAAAAGGTGAGGAGGGGGAAGTGATTTGAAGGAAAAAAAGGGGGGAGGGGGAGGGGGACGTGATTTATAAGAAAAGGAAAAAAGAAAAGTAAGGGGAGGGTGAATGGGGACAGAGGGGAAGGGACGTGATTTAAAAAATAAATAAAAAGTAATGGGAGGGAAGGTCGGGAGGAAAATGGAGGGGGAAGGCCGACTTTCTTATTGTCAAATCGACCTTATAAAGGTGGACTTGATGTGGATGGGACGGATGACGTGATGTCGGGCTGATTTTGCTACCTTAGTCAAGAAATTTACAAACTTATGATGGTATTTGACGAAATAATTTCCGGACCAACGTTATTTATGAACAAAACTTCAATGTCACATCTCGAGAACCAAGATGCAAGAAAGTTGTGTTCGATCTTGAGATGTTGTGTGGATTTCAGAGACAAGTATCATTGTTGAAAGTAGTATGTCAAATGTCAAGATAACAACTTCATCTCTAAAAGCCTAGGATAAACACTAGACATCTTGAGGAAGTGTAATGGGACGTCGACGACCCAAGCCAGGTGTCGTATTTAAACTAATTATTTAAGACACGATCTCCATGATTACTACAAAATAGGGATCCAATCGTGTACATGATCTAAACGGGGTTATATCCGGACTTAAACTTCAAGTATAAAAGGAAAAAAGAAAGAAAAGAAAGACACGATGAACTCCATAAGTCCAATTTGGCCAAGTTGATCTCCAGCTTTTGTACTCTTTCCTAGCATTCTGAAAGTGTCGAGCCAAAAACTATCCATCCTACTTATAAAAAAAAAACTATCCATCCTAGGGGTGAGCAAAAAGTTCGGAATGCCAAATACCGAACCGATTTTTCGTCATTTCGGTATTTGGAATTCGGTATTCGGTATTTGGTATTTGGTTCGGTTTTATATTTCGATTGAAATTTGAATTTGGTTCGGTATTTGGTATTTTGTTTTTAAATTTCGGTATTCCAAATTACCGAAATTTAATTTATTTTTTAATAATGATGAGAAAGTAAGAAAGAAGTGTTGGCGCAGTTGGCTAGCGCGTAGGTCTCATAGCTTTGTTATCATGAGGTCGAGAGTTCGAGCCTCCCTAACCCCCAAATTCCTCTTTTTTTTTCCTCTTTAATGAAATCTTTCTCTAAAAAATTTATGGGCTATTTATTCGGCCCAATAAAATTTTGGAAGATCCAAATACCGAACCGTAATACCGAAATAAATTTCGGTATTTCGGTATTTGAAAGATTGGAGTTCGGTTCGGTATTTGGAGGATAAAATTTTGAAACTTCGGTATTTGGAAGTTCGGTATTCGGTTCGGTTGGTATTTGGAATACCGAATGCTCACCCCTAATCCATCCTCACCACCTTCGACCGCCTCCCCGCCAAGGCAAACTCCATTAAAGGAGCATGTCATAGCCGCTGCACATCCGCTGCCGCCCGTTTGGAGCATTCGTCGTCGCTCTTTTAGTTCCATTTGTTGTTTTTGTTCTTTGCATCATGTCTGTAAGTGTTGTAAAAACTCAGATCTTGTAACTCAGTGTTGTTCAATTGCAATTCAAGTATCAGTTTATGTTCATCCCTGTTTAATTCTTATACGACGACCACAAACTCGGAAAAATTCGAAACATGTTATATTTTGCGTCAACACTATCACCTGAAAGTTACTTCTCGGGAGGAAGCAACTGCCCTGACCATTGGAAAAGGCGGCCTTCCTTGGAGGAACTTTCCGGTCATCACCCAAAGAGATCAAGTTGTTTATGCTTTCATTTATATTGATCCGAGAAACTCCACCATTCTATTTGATATGCATGCATCCACTAAAAGGAAAACCAGTTCGATTAGCTAAAATGTAACGACCCGAAAAATATATCACCGGTTAGGCGATGTACATGGAATGTACGAGCTTGATGAGTGCTAATGTTAAGTATGGTATGTCGAGTTTCCGATTGTGTAACCAGTAACTATATATGCCTCTCTTAACCTTAATCCATTTGGGGATGCTCTGATATTTTTGGTTTTACAAAAATAAAACACGTCTTGTGACATATTTTCTAGAGTAAACCTTTTGCTCAATTTGCTCCCACAAGATTTAATTTAATGTATAATGTAGAACATTAAAATTTTAGTATAATATTACATTTTTGTTATTTTCAAGCATAAGGGAGACAACCTAACCTTCTAAAAGGAATGGATCTTTGGACATCTTTAATATACAAATGGACATATATGTAACAAAAAAAATAGAATGAGAATGAACGCAATAAATCAGTCTACGTCATATTTGTCCAATCCAATCTTACTTTGTTCGAATCCAGCTAACACCGGCATCGTGCAAGGGAGAAGGGCGTGATCGGACCATTCTTTGACGCCCGAGGAGAAATGTATCACATGACCTGACTCGTGACACGTGGAAGAGAACACCGATGTAATTGCTCCTCAAGGAATCTAAGGCCAAAGCAAGCTTGCATTCAGGACCAGATCCTGGATCCGGCATGACTTGTTCGCCAGGGGATTACAGACAATAAAGGAAGGATTCCCAGGAGACAGTTCGAAGACCCTCCTCACAGGCGGCATTTAAGGAGTTGAAGAGTTACTAGTAGGACGGATGGGATTGAATTGAATTCGCTTTGAAAGTAAGTGTGCCCTCTTCACTTCTACCAAAATGCCAAAATTCTTCGAACTAACATCTTTTGTAAATCGAACTTATTATTCCCAATAACGTATAGCTTGAATTGCCCTAGATATTGCGATTTGGGTTGTGGGGTTCTTTGCACGTGGTGAGCTTGACTTACGGTTTAAACAGGTTTTTTTTTAGAAATTTGCTTAGTGATGATAGAATCATCATACGTACCATTACACTTAAAATATAACAAATTTGAAAAATGGGAAAAAAAAATCTTCCGTTTCGAATGTCATTGAAAAACCTTCCACGTAATTAGAATTATTACTTATTAGTAGTGTTCAAATGCAAATTAAAATGACATTTAATTATATTTTCAAATAACCAATAATATACTAGAAATCTTTACCTACCGATGGAAACCACTATTATTGGATGATCATGATACTTCCCAAAAAACTAAGTTACTGGTCAGCGGAGCACGTAGATGCACATCCACAACTTTGACGAGTTTTGTTCCATTGGAAGTCAAAATAACACCCCTTCGATTTTAATCAAGAAATTTTAAAACCGAATATCCTAATTTTTTCTTTTTCGGTGGACCAAAGCTATTAAAGAACAAAACGTAATATTCATAGCATTGGATAAAAGCACCCTTCAGAGCAAGTTCGTGAGTATGGAGTCCTAGAGATGGCTAGGGGTAGAGAAGCAGCCACCAGTATAAGTCAGGACGAGGATTACAGTAGCATGAGGAGACAGGCCGCGCACCAAAAACGAGCACAAGAAGCCACAGCAGCTCCAAGATCTCTGAATCCCAATTCATTCAGGTGGAGGCGGCATCACGGTGAATCCCTTCACCAAGCACATATCACTGCAAATATATTTAGACAGCACATGTACGAAGCAACCGTGATCACATCCCACGCATGCCCAAGAACAGAGCAGCCACGAATGACCCAACTTTGAATCGCAAAACCAATTTACAACCGACCCGACCCGATAAGACATCCAGTCACGGGGAAGGGCCCGTTTGCGCTAAGATAGCTTGCTGTGAACCTGTGCGGTTGTGCCGACCACTTTGCATGCAGGGATTTACTGAGAGGACAAGGGGACCACTCCCAAGAGATATAACTAACTAAAGCATCAATTAAATCGCGTCTCCGACCTAAACTACTGGACGAACAGAGATCCCCCTCGCAGTTTGCGTGACCTCCTTGCCCACCTTCTATTTGTTCCACCAAGGAAACCTAAGACATAAGCAGTATACATTCTAAAGACGGGATTCCGTACAACTACAACGAGCGAAGACAACAGACCATTTCATGGTTCCTACTGCCAACACGGTCACAATAGGAGCTCATTCTGGGAATAAGAAACAGCCCGTAACTAACTACTCGCTAACAACTACGCAGAAAAGACTCTTCAGAAATCAATCAAAATCTTAGTAATCATCCCCCCTGCCATCTTTCTGTTCTCTCTATTGTATATATATATATATACATGCTACAAGAGATGGTCAATAGAAGGCTTTCCCTATTCAGTCTACAGAAGGTTGGAAGGTTGAGATCACATTCTCATTCCCAGTAATCTAACCACTAACACCAGACTTCTCGTTCCTATTCAGAGGCAAAACGACAGGCAGCCGAGAACAAACAGGTGATCATGGAGGAGGATCAAGGTGAGAAAAACCTGGATTAATAAGAGCTTGCCTTGTATTATTGTATGGTTGATAGTTCTGGTGGAGTAGGTGAGTTTGCGTACCTTGAAGGACAGAGTCGAGGGGATTCGGTGCTGACGCATCTCAAACGGGGGGACGGGCGAACAGGTGATGTCGTTGTTGGGTATTATGGTAACCAAGAACCTGCCCCAGAAGTTCAAGAGTTCGGTAATGGCTGGGATACGGATTTGCATGAAATGCAAGCAATGAGCAGCAACCACCACCACCATCAGCAGCAACAACAGCAGCACCTCGATTTCTACCTAAACAACGAGGCCCAGAGTTTCGATTGTGCTGCGCTTCCAGCTGAGACGCTTTACAACCCAACTCCGGATTTGCTCAACCTCCTCCACCTGGCAAAGTGCCATGGCTCGTCCACGGTGCCATTTGCAAATACCCACGATGGAATGGCTACGAATACACCAAACATATCTGCAGAACAAGGGCTGCTGGAAGAACCTTACCTCCTTCCTGGAGGACACGTGGGCACGCCCTGGTCGTCGTCATCCGTCTTTTACGATCCTCTGTCACATCCGAATCAGGCGCCACCGCAGCCACCCATCATGAAGGAGCTGTTTCAATCCCTGTCATTGCATGGCCACTATGACCTGAATGTCATTGGCTCGGGTATAGGTGCTGTTAAGGATTCCATTATCAAACCCAGAATTCGATGGACATTTTACATTATCTTCTTGTTTCACATAGGAAGCGACGAGGGAGTAGGAGGAGGGATTGCATACGGCGAAGACAATGGGGATGCAAGAAAGTATGAGAAGAGGCTTCTCGATTTCGGACCTGACATAGATGCCTGCATTGTCAAGAGGAAGAAAGTTAAGCTGACCGAGCATTACACCACCGAGAGGGACAGAAGAACTCAGCTGAATCAAAAGTATGACACGCTGAAGAGTTTAATCCCCAATCCGACCAAGGTACAACCTTTGTATACTTCTTCATGTGTCATCATCCCTGGCAACTGCAGTCGGACTGCGTCACTTGTCCTTGTCTATTTCCGATTCAATTATGTTGCAGAGCGACAGAGCATCTGTTGTTGGGGATGCAATCGATTACATACAGGAGCTGAAGAGGACTGTCAACGAGCTCAGGTTGCTCGCTGAGAGGAAGCGGCAAGGCAAGCAAAGGAACCGAAGGCTCCCTAGTGAAATCAGTGACAGAGTTGGCGACATTGATGGAGAGAGTACAATCACAAAGCTGCCATTGGCTGAACCTGATCAGTCATCTCACAATGGGACTCTCAGAACTTCCTGGCTGCAAAGGAAATCGAAGGTTACCGTGCTCGACGTGCGTATTATCGACGACGAGGTGACTGTGAAGATCATGCAGAGGAAGAGGATCAACTGCCTGCTGCATGTTGCGAGGGTGCTCGATGATCTCCAGCTCGATCTCCACAACGTTGCCGGCGGCCACATCGGCGAACACTTCAGTTTCTTGTTCAATGCCAAGGTCAGGATCAGCACCATACTCATGAGTTGCAAACATAAATCAAACAAACTATTCATTGACCTAATGAGGTGCATACCTGTTACCCTTTGCAGATCCTGGAAGGGTCTTTGGTCCATGCGAGTGCCATAGCAAGCAGAGTCATGGAGAGTGTTGATGGTCAGAATGGAACCACTTCGCCCCGCAGTGGCTACTAGGAACAAAACAATGAGAACAAAGAGCTCGAAGACCTTTTGGATCTGCTCTTACCAGATCCTTAATAAATAGAGTGTAATGTAAGACCTCAAAGGTGTTAAACCCAATATTTAAGTCATCCTAATGTCAGTCATCCTATCAAATGGTTCTTCAAATTTTCAGCATCAAGGGATATAATTGAGCATCACTTACCCAGATATTTTAGTTGCAGATAGCACAGGCTCAGTATGAAACAACTCGTTAAGAACAAAACAAAGATCGTCCCGACTAACAGAAGATCAACGATATCCCAAGCAGAAAATGTGTGCTACAAGGATTTGTTTGTCTAAGAACATATAAATGAATATCACAGGTTCAGCTAGAAAAGTAAATGACTACAAAATTACCTACGGTTCAAAAGGAATGATACAAGAAACTAAGGCTATGCAGAAAATTTGACACAGATGTCTGACTATTCTTCCTAATTATACACAAGGCAGAAAGCATTTATCTTTGCGAAGGATTAACAATATTAAGGCTAAATCTACCGTTGCCAGATTTACAGTGACCCCTGACCGCCACCAAAAGGAGCCACTTAGCAAGCACACTGTATAGCCATTCGCCCAAAACAGGGACGTGCAACCTTTTCCATATCACCATTACTGTCAAACTCGCCTCAAAAACTTCAAAATCCTTAGTAGTGACAACAGTCATGGAGGAATCTTTCCACTAGGAAAGCCCGTGGCAAGGAACTGCAGAAGATAGATAACAGATAAAGTGCAACGAATTAGAAGCATTTGAATTCTTTAAAAAACTCAATGATTTGACCTTACTGCTGGCTACCTAGACAAATATGTTTTACCCTTCGTTTATCAAAAAGTGGTATCATAATGCTAAGATTGTCAACCACAGGCACATACCGTGCTGTTCACTTGGGAGTATCATCCAAATCCACATCAACTGACTTGAAGGACTCTCCACATAGCTCCTTACTGACCAGCTTCAGAATCTCCATAATCTATCAGTAGCAAACACGGACTTTGGAGGTTAGGAGTTGAACTTTGCCAAAGATGAACGGAAAAAGATTTTGACATGAGAAAAGACGATCAGTCATGCCTACTGAGCATTTAACCCAGGTTTCCGATGCAAATTACAAGCAAACAACTGTAATCACACTTCAAAAGCTAGTTTAGGACAAAAGGTGCCACAAACCAAAAAATGAGGCATTTCCATTTAAATGATGGTGCAAATGGAACTATTAAAGAAGCAATCCTTTATGGTCTGAATGGACATGTGAGAAAAGAAGCGAAATGATAGGAAATGGTGAGAAAATTTTGAACAGTTAGAGGAAAAAGAATTTGATATAAATGTTTTCTTATATTATTTTCTTTGCCTGAAAAATATAACCATACCATAAATTTCAGAGAGGAACTTAACACAGACCAAAGAAACCTACCCCAGGATAATGCTTCAATATTGGAGAATAGTGATCCAACGCAATGTAAACTTTCTCAAGAAGACCCAAAAGAGAATCCACTTGATCTCCAAGAAGATCAACCTACAAGACCAGAAGAACTAAAAGTTAGCCAATTAAATGGGGATGCAAAAAACTTCCAGGATTTGTTTCAACGTTGAACAGCATAATCACTAGAGATTGCGAGAACTTGCTAACATTTGAGTTCGATACCTTACTCTAAATCCCGGTATCAGCCTATACTAAAGCTTCTTGCCAAAGAAGCTTGCAAAGACTCGCAGTTTATTATCTCAATCGCGGCTTACAAATAATGAACCGGACATCTTTCTCCACACTATGCCCACAGTCACGGCCATAAAACTTGAGGAAGAATGATGCTATACCAAAGAGCTGACACCCAACAGGACACTGTGCTTCTCCAACTATTCTTCAAAATTATGACAGGCAGCTCATCCAGGAGGATCAGGAGACATTAAATAACAATTCATTCTCGTTTTCAATCAACATAAAACAAAAAACATATAAGACTAGAAATCTGCAGTTAATGGTTGTTCAAAATATGAATTTCCTATTCCTATAATCTATGCATCCGCTGGACTGGATTGTGGGGAAATTAGCAAAATTGCCTAAAAATTTTCTTTAACATTCAACGCCCAACGTCCTCCGGTCAACTTATGCCTTGAAACTTCCAACATGCATACCTTTTAGCAATGAGACTTCTTAAATAATACAACATTGAGGTCAGTTCTATAGTTGGAAGAGTTTCTGGTAAGCTCTCCATAAAAATATTACATTTGGGGGGTCCAGGGTACTAAAAAAATTAACAAAGCTTTATGCCAATGACAAAACCTAAGGACCCCTTCCTCATTTCGCAGAACTTGGAACAAGTTGGTCAGAGAAACTCAACTCACGAAGAGTTTGAAGCTCTTTTCTTATTTAATTCTTGAGACTAATTTCAAATTGAACAGTTCATATATGCCATTTATGATCAATAAACACGGAATACCAAAACAAGAAAATGTTTCATTTAACCACGTTGTCATGTAGCCTGCAGACAGTAAAAGTAGTACCTCAGCTTCGGCCTTTTCGAGATTTGACGATCTTGCCTCAAGCCTGTGCTGGCAACTCAAAAGAACCCTTCTAAGCATGTCAATATTCTGAGAGAGAGGACGGATTTCTGATATTAAATACACCAACCTGTCATAAAAATAGCAAAATCATACCATTAGGATGTTTCCAAAAAAAATAATGAGAAAAAGCGAATTAATGAAATAACTAATGCGAATAAAAAAAAGCACCTCGATCTATTAATCCCTATTTCTGAAGTAACCTTTTGGTCCAATTGAGACATCATGTCAAACATTTGATTATTAATGTTTAAAACCACATGCTGCAGTTGATCTTTCCACAATGACAATGCACTTATTGCCTCTTCTGCAATTCTCTCTTTGTGCATCAAAAGAGTTGCTAGCTTTGTTTTATCTTCTCTGAGCTTCTCATTCTCCAGCATCCCTTTTCTCACTAATTTCTCCTTTTCCATGCCCTCTGATTGAAGATTAATCCTATCGGCGACTTCTTTAGCCAGCTCATTGTTCAAGTGGTTCGTGTACTCCTCAGCATCCTTCAGGCATCCTATAAACACACCCTGTAAAATAATAGACTCAATCTCCGAATGATCGACTTCCCACTGTTTAGCAGATTTCGCACTGCAGAGAACTTCTTCGCATTCACCGGAACAAGTACACTGCTCAACATCATTTTTCTGCCCATCGAAATTTTCGTTTTTCAATTCTGCCAATGTCAAGCTCAAGTCCCCAAGGAAACTAAGGTACACATCTCCACAGACTGAAGCTTCAATTTGTGTATCCTCTACGTCAGACTTGAGGCCTCTAATGGTATGCAGCAAGTTTGTTTCCGCACAAGAAAGAGAAGAAATTTGCTTTACAGTATCAGCAAGCTGCAACTTTAGATATTTAAGCTCCTTCCTTTTAAGGGAGACCATATTTCTCAAACTTTCATTCTCTGATTGTAAAGCTTCCAATCGCTCCTTCAAAATACCCAATAACTCAGAACTGCCATTAGAGTTAATAATACATTTTTCCGCAGTCAATATGCCCTCCAGCTTCAACATTACATCAGGGATCTTTCTTCTTAACCCATCCAGCTCCTTTTCATTCCTCAATGTAAGTGGAATTCCTTTTTCTTTGTAATATTCACGTTTCAAACTGAAGACCTCTTCAGTCATCTGTTGCACCTTGGTCTCATGATTCCTTTTCATTTTGATCATTTCATCCTTAAAATAATTTATCAGCTCGTCTTTTAGCAAGTGCTTCAACTGGGCAGGATCCAAGCTTTCAGGCATTGTAATTACTAATTCATCGTGCTTTCCATTTTGATCACTGTTACTGACAACAAATGCTTCGCCAACATCCTGAGAACTGTGAGCAACAAGCTTCCCAGCATCATTCATCGATAATATCTTTGATAGGGCATCCAATTCTTCTTGTAAGGCCCTGAATTCTTCTATCTTCTTCGAGGTAGTGACGTTGCCACTGTGATGACTGCCATGGTCCCAAAGCTTCCTCTCAAACTCGTATTGATACCCTCCGATACAATTAACCATAACTGAAGCCTCAACTTCAGCTCGAAACTGCCGTTCTTGCTGCACCTCGTTAATTGTCCTTTGGAGTAGACATCTATGTTCATTAAGTTATGGTATACAGTTTCTATCTTACTTTGCAGAGTATTAATAACATTATCCACCGTCGCCCATCTCTCAGATACCTTCTCAGAGAGTAAACCACCTAATCCAACTAATTGAGAACCTGTACTGATCTTCCAAAAAGAGCCCGGACCCCTCATGCAATCAATTTCTTTCCTGAGATGTTTCAATTGCTCCATAATCTCATCTCGAGAGCTCTCAAAAAAATCCCCAACATCGAAAACATCATGGGAGAAGACTTGGCTTAGTCCGAATGCTTCGGGAAAATCTTCATTCCCCTCATTCCGATAGCAACGTAAAGCTGATCTCAACCAAGAAATCTCCACCTCCTTTTGGGAAATTTTCTCCTTCGCCTCCTGTTCGACAGCACCAACCATGCCCTTGATGACAGAATCACTCACCATTCTGGAAATTACAAGCCGATCATTGAGATCTTGAAAATAATCTTCTAAATTCTCCAAAACTTCTACATCAGGGTTGTCACTTTCTTTAATCTCGCCACTACAACTTCGCTGCAAAGACCAATCGCCACATGCATCGGGGTCGATGTTGCCAACTCGGAAATTCTCCAGTGTGCAGTGTTTCTCCGTGGCCATACTAACAACAGACATATCATATATCAACCTGAAAAACATAGAAGCAAATGAATCTACTAATCAGGAAACGGCAAAAAAACTCGACAGATTTCCTCTCAAGCAGCTAAATATTAGTAAGAAATAGTCTAGATCAAACAAAGAACATCTGCAGTCAACCATAATTTCCACATATCGACACAATGGAAAGAAGAAGCAAGCTCAAGAAATTCCAGATTGCATTTCGGGTTTCTATCTTCGCCAAAAAAAAGAACGGAAAACACAACGCCTGTTCCTAAAAAAACATATAACAGCGATGCTTGACGACCCCTAACAACACTAAATCAAACCACAGCAACAGCGACTCCACCAAACATTAGCAACTCCAGCTCTAATTATCCCTAAATCCAATCACCACTCTCAAGTAATCCTCATAAAAACCTCCTTAGCAACACTCCACCCGAGCACTTCCCTTGCTCCCGCGCTCCACCGCTTCCCTACCGAACCAAACACCAGTAACTCACAATCTCCCTCTCCCTCCCCCAACCAGTCGCTCCGCTACTACTCACAATAAGCTCGCAACAACGCTCCTCCCGATCGCCAAAACAAGCAAAAAAAGCCTTGGGCTCCACGCACTCAGCGGTTACGACGAATCAGATCCGCAGACGGAGACGAGGGCAGCGCGACGGAGGAGGAGGAGGTCCCGGCAAGAATCCTAGGGTTCCGGCGTCGACAGGGACGAGGAGATGGATGGGAAGGGGAGCGTGGGGTGGGGTGTGGGGAAGTCGAAGCGGCGGGAGTCGTGCAGATGGCTGCGGGGATGGCAGTGAATCGACAGTCGGAAATGTATTAATATATACATATACATATACACGGAATATATATAGGGGGTGGGCGGGGGGCTTGGGGGGTGGATTTAATTTTTGTCATTATATTGAGCGGGGGGAGTAGTGATTTCAATTCATGCGAGCTGCGGATTTTATTTTAAGTTATATATTAAAATAAAATTAAAGAATTCGTATATTAAAAATTAAAAATAAATTATGTAAATAGCAGGTTTTCCTACATGTAAAATATACGATAATAGCAAAAACTATGCCCTAAATTTATGTTTTGTCAAAATCTTTTTTTACTATACGATATTATCGAGTTGTAATTTTTTTTGGCCAATTTTGATTTTTACCGTGTGAAAACCAAACAAGGCCTTAATATTTTCTATCATTTCTAGTTGAGTTCCAACCTCTCATTGTATTGTCTTGAAATCCACCTTACATGTAGTAGTAACCCCACAATAGAGTCATCATCCGGTCTTCGTCGATTTTTACAAATTCTTAATAGCATCAATAATTACAGTCCAACTTCGACTTCTAACTTATTTAATTTAACTATTAAAATCATATAATAAAAAACACATGAAATGTTTCAATATTATTATCTATTTTTTTACCTTTTTAGTAAATAATTGAAATTTATAGATTAAGGCCTGTTTGGTTTTCTCATGGTAAAATCTAATATTAGCCAAAATCAATATAGAAACAAAAGTCAGTGACAAAATCGTATAACAAACTAAGTTTTTGACAAAACAAAAAGTTTCGTAATAGTTTTTGATATTATCGTATATTTTACCTTTTCCTATATGACAAAACTGAACTTTTCCCATTATGGTTGTTAGTAGGTGAGTAGAAGTCTCAGCACGGATGATCCCCCCGTTCGCACTCTTATCCGGTTGTCTTCTCGAACTCTCGGCTCAAGCATTGAGGAGTTGCGGAGAACAACAGAGTCGATCCCTCCGAGTTTTGTTCTTAAATAACGTTGGTCCCCAAACTATTTCGTTAAATAAGGTCGTAAGTTTGAAAATTCGTCGACTAAGGTACCGAAATCGACCTTACAAAGGCCGACCTCGACCATGACGGAAGTCAGCCTTTGTAAAGCCGATTTCCCCATAGCCAAGCGAATAAGGCCGACTTCATGTGATCCGTCCCACCCGCATGAAAGGCTGAGTTAGGAACACTTAAAGAAAGAAAAAAACATTTCACCGAAGTCGGCCTTTAAGGCCGACTCCTTTCTAAAGTAAAAAAATTCATTTCTTTTTAACGTTGGAAAGAAGAGAAGAGAGGGTTTTCACATAGGAGGGGGTAGAGGGAGGAGTTTTGAGTGGGGTGGGGCTTTCACGTAGGGGGAGGGGGCAGGGTGGTAGGGGGAGAAGGGTGGCGGTGGGGTTTTCACGCAGGGGGAGGGTGGCAGGGGTAGGGCCAGGGGCTGGGGCTTTCACGTAGGAGCAGGACTAACTTTATTTGCCTTAAAAGTTTTTTTTTTCCTCCATAAAGGAGGCAACCTTTGTGAGGCCGACTTCCTTCTTGCGCTTCGGAAGTCGGCCTTACAAAGGCTAACTTCAGTGAAATGTTTTTTTTTCCCTTTAAGTGTTAAGAAGTCGGCCTAAGTTTTTTTGCAAAATAACGTTAGTGCCGAAACTATTTCGTCAAATAAGGTCGCAAGTTTGGAAATTCCCCAACTAATGTGGCGAAATCGGTCTTACAAAGGCCGACTTCCATCATAAAGGAAGTCGGCCTCTATTTCAGCTTAGCTGAAGTGAAGTCGGCCTTCCATCCCTCCCATGTAAGGCCGACTTCGCTACACTTTGAAACTAAAAATCAAATTTCCCCGAAGTTGGCCTTTTCGGAACACTTTAAAAAAAATTTTTTTTCAACGAAGTCGGCCTTAAGGGGACAAAGGCTGACTTCGCTCAGACAGCAGCAAAGTTGGCCTTTGCAAAGCCAACTTCAATATGACGAAGGAAGTCAGCCTTATAAAGCCCGACTCCCTTGGAGTAAAAATAAATAAATGAAATTTACGATATCCCACCTATAATGCAACTAGATGTCCCACCTGTTATGCAACTACACAGAACTCAAGAACTCATGACGCAATATAACAAATCCAACCAAGTCTTTCTCAAAAGTTCACATAAAAAACTAGAGTACTATGATCGTTAACAACCGTAAGTGATACAAAGTAATCTATCTAATATCCTCGCCTGCTTTTGCGCGAGTAGAAGCGCCCAAACCTCCGAGAGACCATTTGTGTGAGCTGAGAAATATACGAGTTATCTGCATCGTACGGATGGTCGATGGTCCCTGGTCTTCCTTGGAGCGATGAGAGTGGATGTTGTAGAGGCATGTGCTAATGGAGTCTGAAAGGCATCCACGAGAGTTGGATCAAGTACAAGAGATGGATACACCTCATCCTCCTGCGACTACATAATAAACTCATCAATATCAAACATGTCAACCCGATCATCCTCCTCCTCCTCCTCCTCCTCCTCCTCTTGCTCGACCTGTTGTGCTTGTTTCGCTGGCTCTTCTTGAAACTCGTCCTCCTCCTATAGCCCTTCACCCTGTCCATACAAACGCATCAGGGTAAACTCTCTCAAAAAGTTATGGCCCTTGCAAGAAACACCAGCGATGTGCTGTATTTCCTAAATGTCACTTCTCTCGGATCGAGTATAAATCTCGGCCATTTTGTTACGTCTGCGAAGAAATTATATCAATACAATAACTTTTACATTAACAAAGATAATAGTTACTGTACTTACCACTATGCTCAACATGATGCCTGTGTGCGATAGGAAACGACGAGAGTGACGCATGTACCATGTATTATAGTCCTCGTCCTGTTCCCATCGCAAAGGAACGATGTGGCTACCTCGGTAATGCCACAACTCAATGCACTTGGCGTGAATGTGCATCCAATTGTCGAACTGCTTTCATCGCATGTCAATCCGATGGAGGCGTGCTTCAATATTCGCGGGAACCGGGTATTAGTTGCCCGTCTCCAAATTGGCGAATGATTCTGTCTAGAAAGTGTCATTCCATCACGGAGAAGCAAATGAGCGCTACTCGTGCTCGCCAGCTTTCCTGACCCTTGAAGCAGTAATCAGGTAATCTAGCGCGTATCTCATCCGTATATGGATGCCAAAAACCTTGAAAAACAACCCAACATAACCAACCAACCAAAATTCGACAATGAAGAACTTGAAATAACATAAAGTCGAAGGAAAGAACCCGTCGAGAACTTTGTCTGTCCAATGCTTCTCTAATCACTAATAAAACATGCGTGGTGACAGTTCTCATGCCTAAATCTGCACTCCATCAATATGCTAAAGGCATTCCCTGCCTTTGCCTGCTCCAGCGTCTAAGGGGAGACAAATGGAGAAATCTATCCCACGCCCACGTTTGTATCAACAGTAAATAACTCGCCACGTGTGATGTATGCTTGTCTGAGGCTCTACATAAATGCATATACAACCACGCCAAATAAGTTGATCCCTAACTTTAACTACCACAAACGTCAAAATCCTCCAGTAACGGCAGCCACATGAGATAAATTAAGTTGTCCGACTAGTCGGGGAAAAGCATATTAGCTGCAGTATGTATGCCCTGTTATGTATACGTGCCTGCTCATCTAGTGCTTGGGGATGTAGCACATCAAAACGGGGGCTAACCAACTCATCTTAACCCTTCCCGCCTTCATGTCAGTTCTGCTCGAAACCTCCCCAAGTAAATGCGCGCATACGGCTGCAAAATCGAAGCTGGTGAAACCAACGGCAGGGTCCCCTTCAATCGGTAATCCGAGCTGTATCGTCACATCCTCCAAAGTCATTGTTATCTCTCCATTGGCCATATGGAAAGTATGAGACTCGGGCATCCATCTCTCAACTAATGCAGTAATGAGAGCATGATCCAGCTGAATGAATGGCATCTTCACAACTCCGAAAAATCCGGCCTATCGGAGGTACATATCCATACGAGGGTTTCGCCCTATTTTCTTCACGCTGCTTTCATGGTGGCGACATTTCAAAATATTGTTCTGAAAAAAAAGGAAATGTCAAAGGATTAGTAACGAAATCATAAATAAATGAAAAGATAAGTATGATAAACATACATCCGCATATGATGAATCCCAAATAACGGATGAACGATGTTGATCCTGAGAGTGCAATACGGCAATTACGCATGGTCCTGTCTCCATAGTACAACCTACAAAGAAAAATGGAAATTATACATACATATACAAGCGTTTATAAAAAAATGGTACTAAGCGTACAAATAATCGATATCAATAAACCTTTCAAGTTCATTTATTTGGACAACTTCGCCTATTATGTCATTCTCTGTTACAAAGACCACAATTCAACTTAGTTTTGCGTTCTCTCACATCCATTTCATTATGGATGCGAGAGGATTTTGGTCTCCCTTTTGATCGTGCCCCTTCAAGTTCTGGAACGACGGTTGGGAATGGATACTCATCCCAATCTTCTTTACAATCAAATGATGCCCATGTAGATGAGTATATAGTCTTTTGATTAGCCCAACTGTAAATATTGTGAATACTATCGGACCCATCCACGTTCACAAACGCAAAACAAGCAAGGGAGTGAACATGGTATCCGATAAGTTTCCCATTTCTTGCATGAGCACCTCTTGTGTCGCAGGAAGACGTTCTTTGTCTTATAATTCCCTCTAGTTGTGATAACAAACGTACCTTCACCCGCGATCTATAAGGGTTACTTGGTGATTTCGAGCCTTTTTTATTCCCTTATTGAAATGGTTCATTGCAACTTTAGTGATTTTTTCTCCTCTGTTTATCGCCGCGTCAGCCTCATCTATTCTATTATTCCAATACGCACAATTGTAAAATGTCTTCCTCACTAAAGCAGAGACCAGAAGCGATCATGCACCCCTCATAACAGCATTGTTGCTCTCGCTTAAATTCGTCGTCTTTATCCCTCAACGGTAGTTCCCATCGAAACTTAGGATCCATTGGCTCTTATCCATCTCATCAAAAAAATCAGCTGACTCAGGAATAGTTTTCAAAATATGACGCGAATATTGCTTCATCTTTAGCGCCATACATTTTCTTGCAGCAATATCTATCCTTTTTTTTCCATGGAGGTTCTTGTATCTCGTGTTAAAGTTGTTAGCTACATGACGTATACAGAACCTCCACTGTGCAAAAGGCGGCGTTCAACCTACTTCTACATCGTTTATCGCCGCAAGAATATCGGAATGCCTAGCTGAAATCAAACATACGCCTTGATAATCATCGCCAATGACTTAACGTTTAAGGCATTTCAGAAACCATCCCCACGAATGATAGCTTTTTTCGTCGATGATTGCAAATGCGAAAGGAACGATATGATTAATGCCATCCAAACTAAAAGCAATTAACAACTTATGCTTATATTTACCGTATCGGAAAGTTCCGTCAATACTGACCACATGGCGACAATAACAAAATGTCGTTACTACATGACCAAAACACCAGAATACCCTCTGAAAAACGAACTTCGAATCGCCAACCATGTATGAACCTCCCCAATCAATGCACGTATTGGGGTTAGAAGCACGAATCGCGTTCAATAAATGAGGCAACTCCCCAATCGCCATATATCCACGAAATCGCTTTTCTTTTCGCATCCCACACCATTCTCCTAAGGACTTCGTTTAACGATATTGCGAAGGAGAGCAACTTTAACTTCCAGAGTTTCACTTACAAACCCCCGAATAACGGATCCATGAAATTTGAATCCCACCGCACATGATCACGCGATAAAACGAGATTGACGCAACTATGGGGTTGTCCAACTATTGTCACCTCAAACTCATCGTCATATGCTCTTTAAATCGCCCTTAATCTCCATTTACAGCCCTTGCCGGATTCTGAACAGTATATATTCCACAATTTCTTCGTGGATTCAACAACCTCATAATTGCAATGCCTTAGAATATGTAAATTGTTCACCGCATATATTAGTTGTTTCTTATCACCGAACCTCATTTCCTTACAAAATTCATCAATGAGGTCAGTTGCACCGACAAGTGGGTGGAAATCCCACTCCTCAACTCTCTCTTGTACGGTTTCGAGATATTCATTATAAAATGGCAGTGCTTTCTCCTTTCGTACACTATACCTTTCACCCGATTCCACAACCATGATCATCTGATTGTCGGCATTCTCATCATCTGACATCCCATTGCTGGCATTCACGTCGTTGAACAACTCGTCATCAGTGTCGACATCTACATCAGAATTCATGATATCATCATGGATATTGCGTTCATCTTCCACTGGAGCATTAGAACATTCTCCAACCGGATAACATCTCTCTACTTCAGCCATCACAAATTTTATTTCCAACTACATCATCCATATGACGATCAACATCCACCGGAACAGTAGAACATTGTCCGACCGGATAACATCGCTCTACTTCCGCCTCAACATTTTATATTTGGCGCCCAATAACCATATGATGATCCACTTCTACATTACGCTCTACCTCCACTATTCTAGACTCACCATGCGGCATCGTTACATCAAATAAAACCAAAACATATACCTGTTGCGTATGTCTTGGATATGCAAGAGCAAACTTCATCAGCAATCTCACATCTTTATCCGTTTTAATAGGCACCAGAAAATATTTGACATCAATATTATTGAACTCCATAACCGGATACCTATGCGCAATCTGTAATGAAATTGTTGATTGCAAACCGATAGCATCGGATATGATGCGCTCAAAACTATCGTAATTCACAAATTCAGGGACTTCTATTCTTGTTATTGGACATCTATCATAACCAATTCCATCTAGTCCATTAACAATATTGCCATTGGAAAATATCAATAGTTCAATCAAAGACATTGGAATACGATACCTATTACAATTGAGCTACCAAATTAGAACAATGTAGTTTCACAATTGATCTAACAATATTTTAAAATTAGAACAATATACCTAGTAGGCAATTAGGTGTTAATTAGGTTACTTAGATGTTAATTAACTTAATTGGAATTTAATTGGGTTAATTAACTTTTAAATAACTTGAATTAGATATAAATTCACTTCATAATCTTATAATTAGTTTCGTTACAATCCTTATTATAAAATTAGTTCATTTACTAAACATTAATCAAATAAACCCCAATAAAAAATATTGGTGTAGGCACTAATTAATCAAAAACCATAATTAATAAAAATCCTAAATAACTAAAACCCTAATTAATCAAAACCCTAATTTACCATAAACCTAATTTACCAAAACCCTGATTTACCATAAACCTAATTTACCAAAACCCTAATTAAACATTTACCTTGATGGACGCAGTCGAGATACACGGCTATAAAGACGAAAGGGCAGTGATGGAACGTTGGGGCCAGGGCGTCGGGGCCGGGTTTTCCCCGTCGGGGACGGGGCTCGAAGGGTCGGGAAAGGTCGCGACACTTCGGCTCGGAGGGTCGCGGGAGGGCCGTCTGAGACACTTGGGGGCTTTGCGAAGAAGTTCGGGACGGCTGGGGCTCGGAGGGACTCGGATTCGATGGTCGGACAAACTGTCCCGAAAGCCTAGTAGGGTGTTTAAATCCCAAAGGAGGCCCGACTTCCTTCGTGACGAAATGGGGGGTCCACCGCTCAACATCTTGCCTTGCACACCATCTTCGGTACTCCTTCACGGTGTGTTGAGGCTAGCTGTTAACGTCGATCGCTGGTCTTTCACATCTAATACTCATAACTCCTAAATGATATTCATGCAATTATCACAAAAACATGATAAGAAAATTTTTAACGTAAAAAAGTATACGAATAGATACTAAATATGGGATCAGGACTTATGTGCCCACTGTTGTTGATCCACGGCAACGTATAGGGCACAAGTTTATGATGCGAGATTCAAATTTGCACTGTACCTCCAGAATTCGTGCATTCACGATGGGGGGACTCGCCATGCACGCTCAGGTGGGACACCTGGCTAAGCGTTCACGATAGGATGCACAAATAACATTCCACAAAAGTGCCGCTCGCAAGTCCTCTGCTTGTGGGGGGTGTCCAAATTGTGTCCCTCTCACATCTTTGAGTTTTGTTCCTAAATAACGTTGGTCCGAAAATTATTTCATCAAATAAGGTCACAATTTTCGAAATTCATCAACTAATACAGTGAAATCGGCCTTACAAAGGCCGACTTCCTTCATACTTAACAAAAAAACAAAGAACTTCCCTGAAGTCGGCCTTGTAAGGCCGACTTACATGTGACGTGAAGGAAGCCGACCTTTATAAGGCCGACTTCCTTGGTGTTAAAATAATAAATCATTTTGGGTATTAAATCGTGTTTAAGGCACGGGAGGTCAAGTCGCTATCAATCATTGAAGGGGAGGGGTAAATTCAAAGAAAGAAACCCCAAAAGGGCCTGCGACTTGCTGGACCTCCCATGTCCTTTTCTTTCTCTAATCCTTCCTTTTACCTATTCACCTCTCCTATCTCCCTCCCTGCCCTGTCCCTAACTGGCTAGCCCGCTAGGAATACTGTTATCAACATACCTTCGAACAAGACATTTCTAAGGGTCGTACGTAGAATGAACGAGGCATATATTCCCACCTCCCATCTTTTTATGAAATGAGTGAAGTTGGCCTTTGTAAGGCGGACTTCTTTCAGGCATTAAGGAAGTCGGCCTTTTGTGTAATTTTTTTTTTAATTTTAAGTGAAATCAGCTTTACAAAGGCTGACTTTATGCGTGAGGTATGATCAACATAAAGTCGGCCTTTGTAAGGCCGATTTTACCACCTTAGTCAAGGAATTTCGAAAATTACGGCCTTATTTAACGAAATAATTACGAGACCAACGTTATTTAGGAACAAAACTCTACCATCTTTCTGTCGAGACTACATGTACCAGTAACCCGAGAATTGCAATTATAAATTTATAATGAATCCTTTAAAACACGAAACCGGTTGAAAAACGCAACAATTCTAGTGCAAATTATCATTTGTCGAGGAGCTCTAAGCATGATATATACCTTTATCAATGTAAGCATCATTGTAAAGATATATGATTTCAATTCAATTTTATTTGTTAATTAGATTTGAATAACGTACGTAACTAGTATATATTTAATTGAGGAGGTGATGATGGAGGGAATCCGCAATGTCGATGACGAATCTGTATCTGATGTCTCCTCTGGAGAGCCTGTCCATTGCAACATTCACATCCTCCATCTTAATCACCTCCACATCTGCAACAATCCCATGTTTTGCTGCAACATCAATCATCTCCTGTGTCTCCTTCATGCTCCCTGCCATGCTTCCCGTCACGCTTCTCCTCCCTACGACATCGGAATCGAGACGAAACCCGATCATCCCAAAAGCTTAAGTCGCTTACGTGCTGTTATGCTATGACAGAACGTGGACACAGGCGCAATGGGGTGAGATCAGAGAGTACCGAAAAGGGGGTAGGTCGGGATCTCCGCGGGCTTCTCCAGGTCTGGCGCACCGAGCATGATCAGCTTCCCGTCTGTCTTGAGTAAATCCAGGAGTTGCTTGAGCAGATGCGTTGCTGAGGTTGAAGTGTTGATGATCCCATGCATTGTTCCCATTGCGGCCTGTGAGATTTTCAGGGACGTGTTTTAATGCAGGAGTCACGAGCAAATGCAACCGAAGAAAAGACTGAGAACGAGCAACGGGTACCCGCATCGCGGCCTCATCCTGACTAAGAATGAAAGAGTCGGCACCGAGCCTCTTCACTGCTTCCTCCCTCTTGTTCTCCGAGCCGCTGATCACCGTGACCTTGGCTCCCAATGCCTTTGCGAACTTCACAGCGAGGTGCCCCAGCCCGCCGAGCCCGACAACCCCCACATGCTTCCCAGGACAATCCAGCCCGTGGTGCCTGATGGGCTGTACACGGTTATCCCCGCGCAAAGCAGGGGAGCGTAACCTGCCAGCGGGATGGCCGAGGCAGGTATTAATACGGCGAAACACTCATCGACTACGAAAATATCCGAGTAACCGCCATATTGTTTCGTCTCCCCATCTCGCTCAAACATTGTGTAAGTGTAGATGGGTCTAGGACAGTAGTTCTCGAGCCCCTCCCCGCAGTTCTCACAACTGCCGCACGAACCTGTCAAGCACCCAATCCCTGCTCGGTTGCCGACATTGAATTTCCGCACCTCGACTCCAACTTGGGTCACTACACCAATAATCTCATGCCTATGAAAGAAAAGTTACAGACTTTGTAAATAAAAAATGATACAACACTGATGCGAGTCGTTAACGCAACAAAAATAAATCCTCGTTCACACAAACTAAGCAGTAAGGGCAAGCAAGGTCGAACCCACAGAGAACAGTATCGATTAGATCGTTTAACGTCAATTCGGTAACTGATTTGAGGTCAAGTAAACGAAATCACACGATGCGAAGTTAAACTAAACGAAAGACTAAATCGAATTATCAATAGGCTTAAAAGTCTAGGACTACCGATTTCCCCTCGTGTCCTATGCTCTCGTATCCCCCCTTTTGTGTTACTATTAAATTTTGCTGGTCGTTAACCGTAGGTTGCTAAACTCTCCCCATAACCCTCTCAGGTATCCGGGAACGTACCCTCGTGTATCAAATTCTCTACTCTATGTCTAGGTAAGAATTAGTGAAGGCCCTTTACGATTCAACCCTACTTTGGTTACCTAAGGTGCTTGGTATTTCTACTCTCGCACTAAAACCCGGTCTCTCGACTCTAAGGTTCCTTAAGCTATCCTGTTCCTGATCTAACCTAGACTACCCTCTCGAGTCTCCCTAGGTGATCGAATCAATATCAACAGTTGATCAGGCTGCTGATACGCATTAAGCACAGGAAACGAATAAACAACCAAACAAGAATTTAATTCATAACTGAAAAGAGGTTCAACAATCGCCGAGGAACACGAGGTTCCATCGTCGTCCTAGAACAAGAAAATTAGTTCATCACTACACTACGAAACAATAGAAGAGTAAAAGAACGCATAATCTAAAAACCAAAGGAAAAGGAAAAGGGTTTCAGTTCTTCAGGGGCAAGAGTCTCCTGTCACAAGCCTTCTATCCCCAAAAAGAGCCGCCCCTAGCCAGCCTGAGTTGTAGTCTATTTATACTAGGGTAGGAAGACTAAAATCCGGAAATAAAATCCTAAAATATCCTCTACTCGCAGCTGCGAGATAATCGGTCGCAGCTGCGACCTTAAGCTATACTCCACTCGTCTCTGCTTCCTCGCAGCTGCGAGACAATCGGTCGCAGCTGCGAGACTCTCTGTAGTGACACTCTTCGCCTTGCTCGCAGCTGCGCCCAAATGCTCCGCAGCTGCGGAAGTCTCTGTGAAGCTCTCCTTTCTTCTTTGGTTTATTTCTTCATTCCTCACTCCGTCATCCATCATCTCAATTCCAATTTCCTACACAAACAACAACGAACGTGAGGTAACGCAATTCAGCTCAAAACCAGAAGTTTAAACACTTAAACTTACGGAACTAGCTCAAATCAAAGCATACAAGTGATCATTTAACTCTACTTTCGTAGAGTTATCACACCCCCAAACCTATCTTTTGCTAGTCCTCGAGCAAAACAAAACCTAAACAAAACGAAAATGAACCAAACAAAATAAACAAATCATAATTGATACTCCCCAGTCTCACCCAAGTCTTCCGAACTCGAATTGTCGTTAACGACTCTCAGCTAAGCCGCACACCTATTTTAGAGGTAGACTTCGTTCAAGGCTAGCATACACGGGTTTTGTAGTTCTTATAAAACTTGTTCCCTCAATTTGCACACCTCCGTTGTCAACCCCACATTCTCAAATCTTTCATAGCCATCAAGTACTTTTCTAGACTCAACTCTCCTCACCTTCTCAACTAATTCGAGGTCTTTCTTTTCATCTCATTTTTCTCTTTTCATTTGGTTACACGATTCTAAATGCTCATCAATTCCCGCAAACGCTCGTAACAAGTTCTCAGTCAGTGACTCCCGGTCCAAACGGACCAAGGCACTAGGTGATAAAGCACCCCTCGGACGAGAACTCGAGCCGCAAGGAAGACTCACACCACAAGCACATATTCAAGCTCAAAATCAATTTTTTTTTTCTTTTTCTTTTTACTTTTTTCCTTTTCTAGCTTGAATAGTGGTGCTCAGAACCTTGGCAACCGTTTTCTTTTCTCTTTTTCTCTTTCACATTTTAACCTGAATTTCGTCTCCAAAGGATGATTCGAGTGCCTATACTTTTCCTTAATGACTATGCTTTTAAAGAGATGTAGAGCTGACGCTGCTTAGTTAGCTTCCTATCAGGAACAACATATACTATTTTTTCAAGAAATTAGGCATGCTTGCTAGAACTAATTCCTCCTCTGCCTTAAATGTGCGACCCTAATCATCCTCCTAGAATCCGACTCTTCTAATTCGAAATCCTAAGGTCTAACTGAGGGGCATCGACTCAAAGAAAATAACAAAAACAAAACGAAAGATAGACTCAGAAGCATGATCAAGCTGACAGAAATAACAAGCAATGGCAATCATATCATAAAGGATAACATCAACACCCCCAAACCTAAATCCTGACACGACCTCGTGGCAGACTGTATCTCCAACAGTGCATGAGATAGATGAAAGTAAAGATAAGAGAGATACAACCTGGCACATATCCGGTTGAACTCAGGATCCTCTCCCTGATGGCAGACTAATCGGACTCCGAGTCGGAGTCAACATCTTCATCCTCCCCGGGCTGGTTTCTGCATCTTCCATAGCAGCATCACTCCATCCCATGGGTCGATCCCATCCCGGTGGGTGGTAGACTGGTTGATGCAACGCGTTGAAATCTACTCCAAAGGATGGCGCGGCCTGACGGTTGTACTCCATCTGATGTCGGATGAATTCCATGGTGTACTGCTGGAAGGCCCTAGTTTGCTGCTGAGCGTCCCTGGTTTGCTGCATAACTCCTGCATCTGGGCCCACCGTTCTTGCTCGGAGGCATAGCGCTCGCAGCGGCTGGACGGGGCGAGAGGAAGCTCCTCCCTGCCTTGCGCTAATCTTGTCCAGCGATTGATGGTCTAGAGGCTGGCCCGGGGGACAAAGCTCCTCCGTCCTGTCAAACTGCACACCTGCTTTGATACATAATTCAGAAATAAGACAAGGGAACCACAAACCTCGTGCGTCGTCCAAACAACGGTGGATCATCCAATTCAGCAGCCTGCCCAAATCAATAGGCATCTCCTCCATGATACAGTAGATGAGCGCCGCTCGATCCTGGTGATCTCGCTCGTGTTTTTGCTGGGGATGAGACGGGCGGCTACAAATAAGGCCCACATGCGTGCTTCGGTGGTCAAATTGCTGCCGTGGAGTCTGAGGGGGTTCCGGCTTCTTGTCAATTTCCATTGGGATCCTGGCTTAGCAATTCTCGCAATAACTGCGTTACTATCAAAACGATTATTTAGATAATCGAAATATGCGTCAGTGTTGTAAACAGGGAGGCCATAAAATGTGGAAATCACTGATGCACCAAACTTAACCTCCTTGTCCCGAACTCGAATACTCTGCCTATCCCTATCCAGGGTATGCACGTTTGCATAAAACTCCCTGACCACCGGGACAACGCCCCGTTTTATCGCTGTACTAAAGCGAAGCCACCCCAGACGTTCTAAACGCGCCCGGTATTCAATCAAATCGGGATGCGTGGTATCGAATACCCGCTCAGCGATCAGCGGTCTTTTCATGACGCTGGTACGCCGCCGATGATTCATTCACAACGGCCTTATCTCTCCCGCCGTTTCCTTCCCTCTCCTTTGCCTAGAACTAGAGGCACCGGTCGTAGTGCGTTGCTTGGGCGCCATCGCTAACTACGCTATTCTAAGGCTAAGGCAACTATTGAATCACCGGGTGAACCACGACGTAGCCGCACAAATCACCGATAGGACTAAGGGATGAGGAACTTTCCTGATTGTGGCCGCTGCGGGAGAGTGTGGCACCGGAGAGCAGATCTGCGGTGGATGGACGCACAAGGGAGGAGGAGGACGTCGGAGATTGACGCGGGAGTAGCCGGCGAGTTGGGAGGTGTAGCCGTCGCCTGGAGAGGGGAGTGCGTCGCAGCTGCGCCCTGAGAGAATGGGGAAAATGAATTAGGGTTTTAGTTCGCCCCCTTTTAATTTGTCTGAAATTTCGTCCTCTCGCAGCTGCGAGACATTCCTCCGCAGCTGCGAGACTCTCTGAGGATCGCAGGTTACACGTCTCTCGCAGCTGCGAGAATTTCCTTCGCAGCTGCGAGACTCTCTGAGGATCGCAGTTACGTCTCTCGCAGCTGCGAGAATTTCCTCTCGCAGCTGCGAGACTCTCTGAGGGTCGACTGTGTATGCGCCTTCCGCAGCTGCGAGAGATCTCGCAGCTGCGAAACTTACTGCCTTCCGTTCCTCCGCAGCTGCGATCTACTTCTCCGCAGCTGCGGATCTTACTGTGGATGCTACCTCATTTTCTTTCTCCGTCTTTTTCATGGACATGCTTCTTGATCTACTAACAAAAACAAATAAACGATTAAAAATAACTAATTATCAGGAATAAAATCAAACGACTTGGGTTGCCTCCCAAGAAGCGCCCTGGTTTAGAGTCGATGGCTCGACTTTCGCACGATTTTATGCGTCTTGGAGTCGCGTGGATGTAGTTCCTCGCTCAAGTGGCTCTCCATGATAATGTTTGAGGCGTTGGCCGTTGACCTTGAACGTGGACCCGAATCATTTGATTGCAGCTCTACGGCGCCATGAGGGAATACTTTTACGACTTTGAACGGTCCGACCATCGCGACTTCAACTTCCCTGGGAACAAACGCAAACGTGAGTTGAAAAGGAGTACATACGCACCTGGCACAAACGTCCTGTTGAGGATGCGGCTGTCGTGCCATTTCTTTGTCTTCTCCTTGTAGAGCTTTGCATTCTCGTATGCTTGATGACGAAGTTCATCCAACTCGTTCATCTGCAGAAGGCGAGCCTCACCTGATCGAGTTTCGTCGAAGTTGAGGTGCTTCAGTGCCCAGTAAGCCTTGTGCTCGAGCTCCACTGGTAGGTGACAAGCCTTTCCAAAAACGAGTCGATATGGAGACATCCCAATCGGCGTCTTATATGCTGTCCTGTACGCCCACAAAGCATCGTCAAGTTTTAAAGACCAATCCTTGCGTGTGGTGCTCACCGTTTCTCAAGGATACGCTTCACTTCACGGTTAGACACTTCTGCTTGTCCGCTTGTCTGTGGGTGATACGCCGTGGCTACCTTGTGCTTCACGCCATATTTGCTCAAGAGTGCATTAAATTGACGATTGATGAAGTGTGTACCTTCATCGCTGATGATCGCACGTGGAACTCCGAACCTGGTAAAGATCTGTCTCTGCACAAACTTGACAACCACTTTAGCCTCATTAGTGGGGGAGGCAATTGCTTCCACCCATTTCGAAACATAGTCAACTGCAACGAGAATATACTTGTTACCGTTTGATGGGATGAAAGGACCCATGAAGTCGATGCCCCAGACGTCGAAGAGTTCAACCTCGAGAATGTTTTGCAGGGGCATTTCGTTTCTTCGGGATATGTTCCCCGTTCTTTGGCACCTATCACAGTGAAGAACAAATTGGTAAGCGTCCTTAAAAATAGTAGGCCAGTAAAAACCTGATTGGAGAACTTTTGCAGCCGTTCGGTCTCCTCCGAAGTGTCCTCCATAAGGGGATGCGTGGCAATGGGTTAAGATGTCCTGGACTTCAGATTCCGGCACACACCTCCTGATGACCTGATCTGCACACTTTTTAAAACAGAAACGGTTCGTCCCAAAAATATTGACGAACGTCATGTAGAAATCTTTTCCGCTTTTGTGCATCAAAATCCTCGGGGATGAACTCCGATACAATAAAATTTACAACATCAGCATACCATGGCACATTCACATCAACAGACAGTAAATACTCATCAGGAAAGGAGTCATTTATGCAGACCTTGTCTTGAAGTACCTTGTTGTTTTCTAACCTAGACAAATGGTCTGCTATCTGATTTTCAGTTCCTTTCCTGTCGCGGATCTCTAAATCAAATTCTTGTAATAGAAGGACCCAACGAATCAACCTAGGCTTGGCGTCCTTTTTCTCAATCAAGTACTTGATTGCTGAGTGATCCGTGAACACTACTATCTTAGACCCCACTAGATAACTGCGAAACTTGTCGAAGGCAAACACTACGGCTAACAGTTCTTTTTCAGTCGTGGTGTAATTAACCTGGGCGTCATCTAAAGTCCTGCTGGCATAGTATATCACCCGAAAAATTCTATCTACCCTCTGGCCTAATGCAGCTCCTACCGCATAGTCACTAGCATCGCACATCAATTCGAAGGGCAAACTCCAATCAGGTGCTACGACTATGGGTGCAAAACTAACCTCTTCTTGATTTCGGTGAAGGCCGAAAGGCACTCAGCATCGAACTCAAAGGGAACGTCCTTCTCCAATAGATTGCACAATGGCTTCGTGATCTTGGAGAAATCCTTGATGAACCTTCGGTAGAATCCAGCATGTCCGAGGAAGCTCCGTATCCCTTTTACAGAAATGGTGGGGTAGCTTCTCAATTGTCTCAATCTTTGCCTTATCCACCTCGATGCCCTCGCTGGATATCCGGTGACCTAGAACAATGCCATCACGAACCATAAACTGGCATTTCTCCCAGTTCAGGATCAGGTTAGTGTCTTCACAACGTTTAAGAACCTTAGTTAGGTTCGACAAGCAATCTGCATACGATGCACCAAAAACAGAAAAGTCATCCATGAAGACCTCCAGACCATGTTCAATCATATCAGAGAATATGGCCATCATGCAACGTTGAAAAGTAGCAGGCGCATTACACAATCCAAACGGCATGCGACGAAAAGCAAAGGTACCGTACGGGCAGGTGAATGTAGTCTTTTCTTGGTCCTCCGGGGCAATCAAAATTTGATTGTACCCGGAGTACCCGTCCAAGAAACAATAGAAGTCCTTACCTGCCAATCGGTCAAGCATCTGATCTATGAAGGGAAGAGGGAAGTGGTCTTTCCTGGTGGCTTTGTTTAGTTTGCGGTAGTCCATGCAAACTCTCCACCCGGTCACACGTACGAGTCGGAATCAGCTCGTTCTTCTCGTTCTTGACCACCGTCATCCCTCCTTTCTTCGGGACGCACTGCACAGGGCTAACCCAAGAACTGTCAAGATAGGGTAGATAATACCTGCGTCTAGCCACTTGATGATCTCCTTCTTCGCCACTTCCTTCATGTTCGGGTTTAGCCGCCTCTGAGCCTCGACGACACCTTATGATCGTCCTCAAGCAGAATCTTGTGCATGCACACCGAAGGACTGATTCCTCGAATGTCCGCTATGGTCCATCCCAATGCTCTCTTGTGCGCCTTGAGGATTTCAGCAATTTCTCCTTCTCCTCTCCTGTAAGACTAGCCGAAATAATCACAGGTAAAGTGTTTGATGGTCCGAGATATGCATACCTGAGATGGTCCGGGAGTTGCTTAAGCTCTAAGGTGGGAGGTTCCTCAATTGATGGTCGCATTGGGTTCAATGGCCGCTCTAGCGTATCGAACTGTTGAATCCTTCGTGTGAAACGCTAGAGCCTCCTGGGTATCAACATCGGAATCGATCTCATCCTCTTCAGCATCTAGGAGCTCTTCATCACCGAGAGGTGAGAATTTGGAGGTGCACCTATCAACAACGTCCATCCGAAAGCAATCAGAATTCTCAGAAGGCCATTTAACAGATTTATAAACATTGAAGGTAACTTCCTGATCGTTGACCCGGATGGTCAACTCTCCCTTCTGCACGTCAATCAATGCCCTTCCTGTGGCTAAAAACGGTCGGCCAAGGATGATAGGAATCTCCTTGTCCTCCTCAAAATCTAACACCAGAAAATCAGCCGAAAGATGAACTTATCTACTTTAACAAGAACATCCTCAATAATCCCTTTCGGTATGTGATAGATCTATCAGCTAACTGAAGGGACACAGATGTAGGACTTACCTCCCCCAAACCTAGCTCCTTATAAACTGAAAAGGGCATCAGGTTTATGCTTGCTCCAAGGTCACAAAGAGCCTTACCTGAGAAGGCGGTTCCAATAGTGCACGGGATTGTGAAGCTACCAGGGTCCTTAAGCTTCGGTGGCATCTTCTTCTGGAGGATGGCGCTGCACTCCTCGGTAAGCATCACTGTCTCGAAATCGCCCAGCCTCCGCTTCTTAGAGAGCACGTCCTTCATGAACTTGACGTAGCTCGGCATCTGCTCCAAGGCCTCCTCGAAAGGTATGTTAATATGCAGTTTCTTGAAGACATCTAAAAACTTACGAAACTGAGCGTCGTCGTTTTGCTTCCGCGCTCTCTGTGGAAGGGAAGCTTCGAGATGTCAACTTCGTGTTCCTTTCTTCCTTCCACCAGCTCCTTCTTCCCTTTGTCCTGCGGCAAGCTCAAATCAGAAGTTAGCGGACTAGTTTGTGATTCTTACCAGATTTCTCCGATGGACTAGGGCCCTTGCCCTCTTTCTTGGCCTCGGATTCTTCTGCCTCCAGTGAACGGCCGTTCCTCAGAGTGACGGCTTTAGCTTGCTCCCTCGGGTTGGTCTCTGTATTGCTCGGGAGAGTCCCATAAGCTCTGGAATTCACCGCCTGAGCCAGCTGGCTAACCTGGTTCTCTAGGTTCCGAATCGATGCTGCTTGATTCTTCATCGGGCGTCTTGGTTCGCCATGTACTTGAGCATCATCTCTTCGAGGCTCGGCTTCTTCTCCGAGGCTTCCGGTTGTGCTTGCTGATAGTGAGGTGCCGGTGCTGGTGCTGGTGGTCTAGGCATACCAGGAGGAGGTGCCTGTGCTCTCCAGGAAAAGTTCGGGTGATTCCTCCACCCTGGGTTGTAAGTGTTCGAGTACGGGTTGTTGCGCTGCTGGTTTCCCAACAAAGTTGGCTTCCTCCATGCTCATAGTGCACTGATCGTGAGATGTGGTCCTCCGCAAATCTGGCACCCTTGCTGGTTGCTCTGAACCGAGCTCACGTTCGCAGCTTCGAATTTCTTCGTGAGCGCGGTCAGCTGGGCCTGAATTGAAGTTAAGGCATCCAACTCAAAGACACCCTGCGGCTTTCTCCTGCTCGCACGATCCGAATATTGATTCGGAAGACACGTCTTCCTCATCGTCTCCAAAAGCTCCAATCCCTCCACGTAGGACTTCCTCAAGAAAGATCCTCCAGATGCCAGATTGACCGTCCTTCCTGGACGAGTCCGTGAGCCCATTGTAGAATGCCTCTAGCTGTCTCCATCCAGGCAGATCATGATAGGGGCACTGTATCAGGAGGTTCTTGAATCGCTCCCATGCCTCCACAAAAGTCTCATCACTGTCCTGACGGAAGGTGGTGATCTCGTTCCTCATCTGCGATATCTTCGAGGGAGGATAGTACTGATCCAAGAAGGCCTCCTACATCTGTGCCCAAGTCGATATGGAGTTTACTGGAGTGAGTTGAACCACGCCCAGGCCTTGTCCTTTAAAGAGAAGATGATCACTTCAGCCGCACTGCATCCTGGGACACTCCGTTCTGCCTGAAAGTGTCGCACACACTGAGGAACTTGTCTCAGATGCTCATGCGGATCCTCCATCGGTGTTCCTCTGAACTGGACTGTATTCTGGATCATCTGCATCACTGAGGTCTTGATCTCATAATCGCGAGCAGCGATGGTCGGGTGGCGCTATGGCATGACGTTCGTGAGCGTAAGTTCTGGCGATGTGATGTCCATCATCGGTCTGTTGTCAACATCCGGCCTCCCTCCATGCACTGCTCTCGGGATCAGGTTCCCGTCGATCTGATGTCGGTGTCCTCGTCGGCCATAGCTGATCGCTGTGCTCTTAGTCGCTGCCGGAGGTGCGCTCGATCTCTGGGTCCAAAGGAGTCAAATCAGCTCCTTGACTCCGTAGCATAAACTGAAATAAGCAAAACTTGAACGTCTAACAGCTATCGAAATAGAGGTAAAAGAAATCTAAATCGAAAGACTGTTCCCCCGGCAGCGGGCGCCAAAATTGATGCGAGTCGTTAACGCAACAAAAATAAATCCTCGTTCACACAAACTAAGCAGTAAGGGCAAGCAAAGGTCGAACCCACAGAGAACAGTATCGATTAGATCGTTTAACGTCAATTCGGTAACTAATTCGAGGTCAAGTAAACGAAATCATACGATGCGAAGTTAAACTAAACGAAAGACTAAATCGAATTATCAATAGGCTTAAAAGTCTAGGACTACCGATTCCCCTCGTGTCCTATGCTCTCGTATCCCCCCTTTTGTGTTACTATTAAATTTTGCTGGTCGTTAACCGTAGGTTGCTAAACTCTCCCCATAACCCTCTCAGGTATCCGGGAACGTACCCTCATGTATCAAATTCTCTACTCTATGTCTAGGTAAGGATATTAGTGAAGGCCCTTTACGATTCAACCTTACTTTGGTTACCTAAGGTGCTTAGTATTTCTACTCTCGCACTAAAACCCGGTCTCTCGACTCTAAGGTTCCTTAAGCTATCCTGTTCCTGATCTAACCTAGACTACCCTCTCGAGTCTCACTAGGTGATCGAATCAATATCAACAGTTGATCAGGCTGCTGATACGCATTAAGCACAGGAAACGAATTAAACAACCAAACAAGAATTTAATTCATAACTGAAAAGAGGTTCAACAATCGCCGAGGAACACGAGGTTCCATCGTCGTCCTAGAACAAGAAAATTAGTTCATCACTACACTACGAAACGATAGAAGAGTAAAAGAAACGCATAATCTAAAAACCAAAGGAAAAGGAAAAGGGGTTTCAGTTCTTCAGGGGCAAGAGTCTCCTGTCACAAGCCTTCTATCCCCCAAAAAGAGCCCCCGCCTAGCCAGCCTGAGTTGTAGCCTATTTATACTAGGGTAGGGAGACTAAAATCCGGAAATAAAATCCTAAAATATCCTCTACTCGCAGCTGCGAGATAATCGGTCGCAGCTGCGACCTTAAGCTATACTCCCTCGTCTCTGCTTCCTCGCAGCTGCGAGACAATCGGTCGCAGCTGCGAGACTCTCTGTAGTGACGCTCTTCGCCTTGCTCGCAGCTGCGCCCAAATGCTCCGCAGCTGCGGAAGTCTCTGTGAAGCTCTCCTTTCTTCTTTGGTTTATTTCTTCATTCCTCACTCCGTCATCCATCATCTCAATTCCAATTTCCTACACAAACAACAACGAACGTGAGGTAACGCAATTCAGCTCAAAACCAGAAGTTTAAACACTTAAACTTACGGAACTAGGTCAAATCAAAGCATACAAGTGATCATTTAACTCTACTTTCGTAGAGTTATCACACCCCCAAACCTATCTTTTGCTAGTCCTCGAGCAAAACAAAACCTAAGCAAAACGAAAATGCAACCAAACAAAATAAACAAATCATAATTGATACTCCCCAGTCTCATCCAAGTCTCCCGAACTCGAATTGTCGTTAACGACTCTCAGCTAAGGCGCACACCTATTTTAGAGGTAGACTTCGTTCAAGGCTAGCATACACGGGTTTTGTAGTTCTTATAAAACTTGTTCCCTCAATTTACACACCTCACGTTGTCAACCTCACATTCTCAAATCTTTCATAGCCATCAAGTACTTTTCTAGACTCAACTCTCCTCATCTTATCAACTAATTCGAGGTCTTTCTTTCATCTCATTTTTCTCTTTTCATTTGGTTTACACGATTCTAAATGCTCATCAATTCCCGCAAACGCTCATGTAACAAGTTCTCAGTCAGTGACTCCCGGTCCAAACGGACCAAGGCACTAGGTGATAAAGCACCCCTCGGACGAGAACTCGAGCCGCAAGGAAGACTCACACCACAAGCACATATTCAAGCTCAAAATCAATTTTTTTTTTCTTTTTCTCTTTTACTTTTTTTTTTAACCCTTTTCTAGCTTGAATAGTGGTGCTCAGAACCTTGGCAACCGTTTTTCTTTTCTTGCTCTTTTCTCTTTCACATTTTAACCTGAATTTCGTCTCCAAAGGATGATTCGAGTGCCTATACTTTTCCTTAATGACTATGCATTTAAAGAGATTGTAGAGCTGACGCTGCTTAGTTAGCTTCCTATCAGGAACAACATATACTATTTTTTCAAAAAATTAGGCATGCTTGCTAGAACTAATCCTCCTCGGCCTTAAATGTGCGACCCTAATATCCTCTTCGAATCCGACTCTTCTAATTCGAAATCCTATGGTCTAACTGAGGGGCATCGACTCAAAGAAAATAACAAAAAACAAAACGAAAGATAGACTCAGAAGCATGATCAAGCTGACAGAAATAACAAGCAATGGCAATCTTATCATAAAGGATAACATCAACACCCCCAAACCTAAATCCTGACACGACCTCGTGGCAGACTGTATCTCCAATCGTGCATGAGATAGATGAAAGTAAAGATAAGTGAGATACAACCTGGCACATATCCGGTTGAACTCAGGATCCTCTCCCTGATGGCAGACTAATCGGACTCCGAGTCGGAGTCAACCATCATCATCCTCCCCCGGGCTGGTTTCTGCATCTTCCATAGCAGCATCACTCCATCCCATGGGTCGATCCCATCCCGGTGGGTGGTAGACTGGTTGATGCAACGCGATGAAATCTACTCCAAAGGATGGCGCGGCCTGGACGGTTGTATTCCATCTGATGTCGGATGAATTCCATGGTGTACTGCTGGAATGCCCTAGTTTGCTGCTGAGCGTCCCTGGTTTGCTGCATAAACTCCTGCATCTGGGCCCACCGTTCTTGCTCGGAAGGCATAGCGCTCGCAGCGGCTTGACGGGGGCGAGAGGAAGCTCCTCCCTGCCTTGCGCTAATCTTGTCCAGCGATTGATGGTCTAGAGGCTGGCCCGGGGGACAAAGCTCCTCCGTCCTGTCAAACTGCACACCTGCTTTGATACATAATTCAGAAATAAGACAAGGGAACCACAAACCTCGTGCGTCGTCCAAACAACGGTGGATCATCCAATTCAGCAGCCTGCCCAAATCAATAGGCATCTCCTCCATGATACAGTATATGAGCGCCGCTCGATCCTTGGTGATCTCGCTCGTGTTTTTGCTGGGGATGAGACGGGCGGCTACAATAAGGCCCACATGCGTGCTTCGGTGGTCAAATTGCTGCGGGAGTCTGAGGGGGTTCCGGCTTCTTGTCAATTTCCATTGGGATCCTGGCTTAGCATTCTCGCATTACTGCGTTACTATCAAAACGATTATTTAGATAATCGAAATATGCGTCAGTGTTGTAAACAGGGAGGCCATAAAATGTGGAAATCACTGATGCACCAAACTTAACCTCCTTGTTACCGAACTCGAATACTCTGCCTATCCCTATCCTAGGTATGCACGTTTCCATAAAACTCCCTGACACCACTGGGACAACGCCCCGTTTTATCAGCTGTACTAAAGCGAAGCCACCCCAAACGTTCTAAACGCGCCCGGTATTCAATCAAATCGGGATGCGTGGTATCGAATACCCGCTCAGCGATCAGCGGTCTTTTCATAGATCGCTGGTACGCCGCCGATGATTCATTCACAACAGCCTTATCTCTCCCTGCCGTTTCCTTCCCTCTCCTTTGCCTAGAACTAGAGGCACCGGTCGTAGTGCGTTGCTTGGGCGCCATCGCTAACTACGCTATTCTAAGGGCTAAGGCAACTATTGAATCACTGGGTGAACCACAACGTGAGCCGCATGCAAATCACCGATAGGACAAAAGGATGAGGAACTTTCCTGATTGTGGCCGCCTGCGGGAGAGTGTGGCACCGGAGAGCAGATCTGCGGTGGATGACGCACAAGGGAGGAGGAGGACGTCGGAGATTAACGCGGGAGTAGCCGGCGAGTTGGGAGGTGTAGCCGTCGCCTGGAGAGGGGGAGTGCGTCGCGAGCTGCGCCCTGAGATAATGGGAAAATGAATTAGGGTTTGAGTTCGCCCCCTTTTAATTTGTCTGAAAATTTCGTCCTCTCGCAGCTGCGAGACATTCCTCCGCAGCTGCGAGACTCTCTGAGGATCGCAGTTTACAAGTCTCTCGCAGCTGCGAGAATTCCCTTCGCAGCTGCGAGACCTCTCTGAGGATCGCAGTTTACAAGTCTCTCGCAGCTGCGAGAATTTCCTTCGCAGCTGCAGACTCTCTGAGGGTCGACTGTGTATGCGCCTTCCGCAGCTGCGAGAAAATCTTCCGCAGCTGCGAAACTTACTGCCTTCCGTTCCTCCCGCAGCTGCGATCTACTTCTCCCCAGCTGCGGATCTTACTGTGGATGCTACCTCATTTTCTTTCCTCCGTCTTTTTCATGGACATGCTTCTTGATCTACTAACAAAAACAAATAAACGTCTTAAAAATAACTAATTATCAGGAATAAAATCAAACGACTTGGGTTGCCTCCCAAGAAGCGCCTGGTTTAGCAGTCGATGGCTCGACTTTCGCACGATTTTATGCGTCTTTGAGTCGCGTGGATGTAGTTCCTCGCTCAAGTGGCTCTCCATGATAATGTTTGAGGCGTTGGCCGTTGACCTTGAACGTGGACCCAGAATCATTTGATTGCAGCTCTACGGCGCCATGAGGGAATACTTTACGACTTTGAACGGTCCTGACCATCGCGACTTTAACTTCCCTGGGAACAAACGCAAACGTGAGTTGAAAAGGAATACATACGCACCTGGTACAAACGTCCTGTTGAGGATGCGGCTGTCGTGCCATTTCTTTGTCTTCTCCTTGTAGAGCTTTGCATTCTCGTATGCTTGATGACGAAGTTCATCCAACTCGTTCATCTGCAGAAGGCGAGCCTCACCTGATCGAGTTTCGTCGAAGTTGAGGTGCTTCAGTGCCCAGTAAGCCTTGTGCTCGAGCTCCACTGGTAGGTGACAAGCCTTTCCAAAAACGAGTCGATATGGAGACATCCCAATCGGCGTCTTATATGCTGTCCTGTACGCCCACAAAGCATCGTCAAGTTTTAAAGACCAATCCTTGCGTGTGGTGCTCACCGTTTTCTCAAGGATACGCTTCACTTCACGGTTAGACACTTCTGCTTGTCCGCTTGTCTGTGGGTGATACGCCGTGGCTACCTTGTGCTTCACGCCATATTTGCTCAAGAGTGCATTAAATTGACGATGATGAAGTGTGTACCTTCATCGCTGATGATCGCACGTGGAACTCCGAACCTGGTAAAGATCTGTCTCTGCACAAACTTGACAACCACTTTAGCCTCATTAGTGGGGGAGGCAATTGCTTCCACCCATTTCGAAACATAGTCAACTGCAACGAGAATATACTTGTTACCGTTTGATGGGATGAAAGGACCCATGAAGTCGATGCCCCAGACGTCGAAGAGTTCAACCTCGAGAATGTTTTGCAGGGGCATTTCGTTTCTTCGGGATATGTTCCCCGTTCTTTGGCACCTATCACAGTGAAGAACAAATTGGTAAGCGTCCTTAAAAATAGTAGGCCAGTAAAAACCTGATTGGAGGACTTTTGCAAGCCGTTCGGTCTCCTCCGAAGTGTCCTCCATAAGGGGATGCGTGGCAATGGGTTAAGATGTCCTGGACTTCAGATTCCGGCACACATCTCCTGATGACCTGATCTGCACACTTTTTAAACAGAAACGGTTCGTCCCAAAAATATTGACGAACGTCATGTAGAAATCTTTTCCGCTTTTGTGCATCAAAATCTCGGGGATGAACTCCGATACAATAAAATTTACAATATCAGCATACCATGGCACATTCACATCAACTGACAGTAAATACTCATCAGGAAAGGAGTCATTTATGCAGACCTTGTCTTGAAGTACCTTGTTGTTTTCTAACCTAGACAAATGGTCTGCTATCTGATTTTCAGTTCCTTTCCTGTCGCGGATCTCTAAATCAAATTCTTGTAATAGAAGGACCCAACGAATCAACCTAGGCTTGGCGTCCTTTTTTCTCAATCAAGTACTTGATTGCTGAGTGATCCGTGACACTACTATCTTAGACCCCACTAGATAACTGCGAAACTTGTCGAAGGCAAACACTACGGCTAACAGTTCTTTTTCAGTCGTGGTGTAATAACCTGGGCGTCATCTAAAGTCCTGCTGGCATAGTATATCACCCGAAAAATTCTATCTACCCTCTGGCCTAATGCAGCTCCTACCGCATAGTCACTAGCATCGCACATCAATTCGAAGGGCAAACTCCAATCAGGTGCTACGACTATGGGTGCAGAAACTAACCTCTTCTTGATTTCGGTGAAGGCCGAAAGGCACTCAGCATCGAACTCAAAGGGAACGTCCTTCTCCAATAGATTGCACAATGGCTTCGTGATCTTGGAGAAATCCTTGATGAACCTTCGGTAGAATCCAGCATGTCCGAGGAAGCTCCGTATCCCTTTTACAGAAGATGGTGGGGGTAGCTTCTCAATTGTCTCAATCTTTGCCTTATCCACCTCGATGCCCTCGCTGGATATCCGGTGACCTAGAACAATGCCATCACGAACCATAAACTGGCATTTCTCCCAGTTCAGGATCAGGTTAGTGTCTTCACAACGTTTAAGAACCTTAGTTAGGTTCGACAAGCAATCTGCATACGATGCACCAAAAACAGAAAAGTCATCCATGAAGACCTCCAGACCATGTTCAATCATATCAGAGAATATGGCCATCATGCAACGTTGAAAAGTAGCAGGTGCATTACACAATCCAAACGGCATGCGACGAAAAGCAAAGGTACCGTACGGGCAGGTGAATGTAGTCTTTTCTTGGTCCTCCGGGGCAATCAAAATTTGATTGTACCCGGAGTACCCGTCCAAGAAACAATAGAAGTCCTTACCTGCCAATCGGTCAAGCATCTGATCTATGAAGGGAAGAGGGAAGTGGTCTTTCCTGGTGGCTTTGTTTAGTTTTGCGGTAGTCCATGCAAACTCTCCACCCGGTCACCGTACGAGTCGGAATCAGCTCGTTCTTCTCGTTCTTGACCACCGTCATCCCTCCTTTCTTCGGGACGCACTGCACAGGGCTAACCCAAGAACTGTCAGAGATAGGGTAGATAATACCTGCGTCTAGCCACTTGATGATCTCCTTCTTCGCCACTTCCTTCATGTTCGGGTTTAGCCGCCTCTGAGCCTCGACCGACACCTTATGATCGTCCTCAAGCAGAATCTTGTGCATGCACACCGAAGGACTGATTCCTCGAATGTCCGCTATGGTCCATCCCAATGCTCTCTTGTGCGCCTTGAGGATTTTCAGCAATTTCTCCTTCTCCTCTCCTGTAAGACTAGCCGAAATAATCACAGGTAAAGTGTTTGATGGTCCGAGATATGCATACCTGAGATGGTCCGGGAGTTGCTTAAGCTCTAAGGTGGGAGGTTCCTCAATTGATGGTCGCATTGGGTTCAATGGCCGCTCTAGCGTATCGAACTGTTGAATCCTTCGTGTGAACAGCGCTAGAGCCTCCTGGGTATCAACATCGGAATCGATCTCATCCTCTTCAGCATCTAGGAGCTCTTCATCACCGAGAGGTGAGAATTTGGAGGTGCACCTATCAACAACGTCCATCCGAAAGCAATCAGAATTCTCAGAAGGCCATTTAACAGATTTATAAACATTGAAGGTAACTTCCTGATCGTTGACCCGATGGTCAACTCTCCCTTCTGCACGTCAATCAATGCCCTTCCTGTGGCTAAAAACGGTCGGCCAAGGATGATAGGAATCTCCTTGTCCTCCTCAAAATCTAACACCAGAAAATCAGCCGGAAAGATGAACTTATCTACTTTAACAAGAACATCCTCAATAATCCCTTTCGGGTATGTGATAGATCTATCAGCTAACTGAAGGGACACAGATGTAGGACTTACCTCCCCAAACCTAGCTCCTTATAAACTGAAAAGGGGCATCAGGTTTATGCTTGCTCCAAGGTCACAAAGAGCCTTACCTGAGAAGGCGGTTCCAATAGTGCACGGATTGTGAAGCTACCAGGGTCCTTAAGCTTCGGTGGCATCTTCTTCTGGAGGATGGCGCTGCACTCCTCGGTAAGCATCACTGTCTCGAAATCGCCCAGCCTCCGCTTCTTAGAGAGCACGTCCTTCATGAACTTGACGTAGCTCGGCATCTGCTCCAAGGCCTCTGCGAAAGGTATGTTAATATGCAGTTTCTTGAAGACATCTAAAAACTTACGAAACTGAGCGTCGTCGTTTTGCTTCCGCGCTCTCTGTGGGAAGGGAAGCTTCGAGATGTCAACTTCGTGTTCCTTTCTTCCTTCCACCAGCTCCTTCTTCCCTTTGTCCTGCGGCAAGCTCAAATCAGAAGTTAGCGGACTAGTTTGTGATTCCTTACCAGATTTCTCCGATGGACTAGGGCCCTTGCCCTCTTTCTTGGCCTCGGATTCTTCTGCCTCCAGTGAACGGCCGTTCCTCAGAGTGACGGCTTTAGCTTGCTCCCTCGGGTTGGTCTCTGTATTGCTCGGGAGAGTCCCATAAGCTCTGGAATTCACCGCCTGAGCCAGCTGGCTAACCTGGTTCTCTAGGTTCCGAATCGATGCTGCTTGATTCTTCATCAGGGCGTCTTGGTTCGCCATGTACTTGAGCATCATCTCTTCGAGGCTCGGCTTCTTCTCCGAGGCTTCCGGTTGTGCTTGCTGATAGTGAGGTGCCGGTGCTGGTGCTGGTGGTCTAGGCATACCAGGAGGAGGTGCCTGTGCTCTCCAGGAAAAGTTCGGGTGATTCCTCCACCCTGGGTTGTAAGTGTTCGAGTACGGGTTGTTGCGCTGCTGGTTCCCAACAAAGTTGGCTTCCTCCATGCTCATAGTGCACTGATCTGTGAGATGTGGTCCTCCGCAAATCTGGCACCCTTGCTGGTTGCTCTGAACCGAGCTCACGTTCGCAGCTTCGAATTTCTTCGTGAGCGCGGTCAGCTGGGCCTGAATTGAAGTTAAGGCATCCAACTCAAAGACACCCTGCGGCTTTCTCCTACTCGCACGATCCGAATATTGATTCGGAAGACACGTCTTCCTCATCGTCTCCAAAAGCTCCAATCCCTCCACGTAGGACTTCCTCAAGAAAGATCCTCCAGATGCCAGATTGACGTCCTTCCTGACGAGTCCGTGAGCCCATTGTAGAATGCCTCTAGCTGTCTCCATCCAGGCAGATCATGATAGGGGCACTGTATCAGGAGGTTCTTGAATCGCTCCCATGCCTCCACAAAAGTCTCATCACTGTCCTGACGGAAGGTGGTGATCTCGTTCCTCATCTGCGATATCTTCGAGGGAGGATAGTACTGATCCAAGAAGGCCTCCTACATCTGTGCCCAAGTCGATATGGAGTTTACTGGGAGTGAGTTGAACCACGCCCAGGCCTTGTCCTTTAAAGAGAAGATGAACAACTTCAGCCGCACTGCATCCTGGGACACTCCGTTCTGCCTGAAAGTGTCGCACACACTGAGGAACTTGCTCAGATGCTCATGCGGATCCTCCATCGGTGTTCCTCTGAACTGGACTGTATTCTGGATCATCTGCATCACTGAGGTCTTGATCTCATAATCGCGAGCAGCGATGGGCGGTGGCGCTATGCATGACCGGTGAGCGTAAGTTCTGGCCGATGTGAAGTCCATCATCGGTCTGTTGTCAACATCCGGCCTCCCTCCATGCACTGCTCTCGGGATCAGGTTCCCGTCGATCTGATGTCGGTTGTCCTCGTCGGCCATAGCTGATCGCTGTGCTCTTAGTCGCTGCCGGAAGGTGCGCTCGATCTCTGGGTCCAAAGGAGTCAAATCAGCTCCTTGACTCCGTAGCATAAACTGAAATAAGCAAAACTTGAACGTCTAACAGCTATCGAAATAGAGGTAAAAGAAATCTAAATCGAAAGACTGTTCCCCGGCAGCGGCGCCAAAATTTGATGCGAGTCGTTAACGCAACAAAAATAAATCCTCGTTCACACAAACTAAGCAGTAAGGGCAAGCAAAGGTCGAACCCACAGAGAACAGTATCGATTAGATCGTTTAACGTCAATTCGGTAACTAATTCGAGGTCAAGTAAACGAAATCATACGATGCGAAGTTAAACTAAACGAAAGACTAAATCGAATTATCAATAGGCTTAAATTTCTAGGACTACCGATTTCCCCTCGTGTCCTATGCTCTCGTATCCCCCCTTTTGTGTTACTATTAAATTTTGCTGGTCGTTAACCGTAGGTTGCTAAACTCTCCCCATAACCCTCTCAGGTATCCGGGAACGTACCCTCATGTATCAAATTCTCTACTCTATGTCTAGGTAAGGAATTAGTGAAGGCCCTTTACGATTCAACCCTACTTTGGTTACCTAAGGTGCTTGGTATTTCTACTCTCGCACTAAAACCCGGTCTCTCGACTCTAAGGTTCCTTAAGCTATCCTGTTCCTGATCTAACCTAGACTACCCTCTCGAGTCTCCCTAGTGGTGTGTTTGGAAGTGATAGAGTAGAAAGGAAAAGAAAAGAAAAGAAGAGAAAAGGGGTAAAAATTTAAAATTTTAGGAGGGAAGAATTTGGGGGGAAGGGGAGGTTTTCTTTTCTTTTCTTTTCCTCCCCCATCCCCAAACACAGCCTAGGTGATCGAATCAATATCAACAGTTGATCAGGCTGCTGATACGCATTAAGCACAGGAAACGAATAAACAACCAAACAAGAATTTAATTCATAACTGAAAAGAGGTTCAACAATCGCCGAGGAACACGAGGTTCCATCGTCGTCCTAGAACAAGAAAATTAGTTCATCACTACACTACGAAACGATAGAAGAGTAAAAGAACGCATAATCTAAAAACCAAAGGAAAAGGAAAAGGGGTTTCAGTTCTTCAGGGGCAAGAGTCTCCTGTCACAAGCCTTCTATCCCCCAAAAAGAGCCGCCGCCTAGCCAGCCTGAGTTGTAGCCTATTTATACTAGGGTAGGGAGACTAAAATCCGGAAATAAAATCCTAAAATATCCTCTACTCGCAGCTGCGAGATAATCGGTCGCAGCTGCGACCTTAAGCTATACTCCACTCGTCTCTGCTTCCTCGCAGCTGCGAGACAATCGGTCGCAGCTGCGAGACTCTCTGTAGTGACGCTCTTCGCCTTGCTCGCAGCTGCGCCCAAATGCTCCGCAGCTGCGGAAGTCTCTGTGAAGCTCTCCTTTCTTCTTTGGTTTATTTCTTCATTCCTCACTCCGTCATCCATCATCTCAATTCCAATTTCCTACACAAACAACAACGAACGTGAGGTAACGCAATTCAGCTCAAAACCAGAAGTTTAAACACTTAAACTTACGGAACTAGGTCAAATCAAAGCATACAAGTGATCATTTAACTCTACTTTCGTAGAGTTATCAAACACAACTGCAAAACAAGATTTGTTCTATAGAAATTGACCCTGGAACAATTGGGTAGCTGGAAATCCCATGTTTATTCGTTATCATGTCAAGATCAGAATGGCAAATCCCACAGTAGAGGACCTTCATTGTGATGTCCCTATCTCCATTTGCCCTGTAAAAAGGATTTTGTCCATCAAAGCCGCATCAGCGAGAGGATGGAAGATCATGAAATACATTCTATCCAAAGAAAGTACGAAAATGTTTGGAAACATACCTTCTGGTGAAATGGAAAGGGGAGAGTAAGCCAGAAGAGTCTTTAGCTGCGTATCCAAAAGCCTTCTGCTCTGGTCCACCACCCATCATCATCTCCATGTCGACCAGACAACTCTGTCTGAATGATTTTTTCTTGCCAGGTTGAAATGAAATGAAAGATATCTTGGAAATATGATTGAAGTGAGTCGTGCTTTATATAATTGGGATTCATGACATAAGCAGTGAAGTAATAATCTCTGTCAAAAAGGTTGAAACTTCATCATCAAGTATTGAATTGTCAGTCCACCTTGTAGGATGAAAATTCATCTGAAGAATTTTCTTCATCCTTGATCCCCCAACAGCAGCAATGATATCCAACCCCATTTGCTGTGACGAAAAGATAGCATCCATTCCTGTCCGGCTGTTTGCAGACTTGGTACAGATATAATGGGTTACGAGAAGCTTCTTTCTTACCGCAAAGTCCATCCAGGACTCATCATACAAAACGGGTTCGAGAGGAAGGTTCCAGTCGAAAAAATGGAGCAACCAGCTTTCAGATGACTCGCACCAGGCAATCTTAAGAACAATCAACTAAACACGAAACAAGTCCCACAATAATAAAAGTGTAAAGCTTCAGCCCGTGAAAGAAATGAGAAGTCTGACGTATTCTGGGTAATTAATAACTGCTGGTGAATCGATCTAGTCGGCATGGCTACACATTGATCCTTGAGAAGGAAACATTTCTCCGTGACTAGACAAATCCCTCCCATGTTTACCTCACTATTTAGATTTTGAAAAGATAATAAATGGGCGCAATATGAAATGGCTTATGTAGTTACTGCACGCGCGTCCAAAGCACTGAACTGAACCTCCCAACAGCAGGACTCTCAGGATGACTGCTCAAGATTCGGTCTAAGATCGAGCACTTCGCCTTTTGAATTGTCTGGAAAGGCATCCGGATATGTCGCAACGAGCTTTGCCTTCATACTCCTGACCATACAAGGACCAGGAAAGAGGAATGAGATAGGATTCAAGAAATTTTTGCGACTCATTCGAACACAACAATTAGCTCTGCTTAAACACGAGATTGCAGGAAGAATGGTGTCTGGTGAAGAAAAGGTTATCTTTGGGCCATATTACTACCGATGCAAGCGAAGCTTTTGGGCTAATAAGGACCTTAGCTTTTGGAAAATGTACTCCAGATCGGCCTTCATTGACCTCAGCAGTCTAGTATTTCTGGCAAAATCACCAGAAACCTCACTGAAGCAATGCTCCGAATACTCATTGAAATGGGTGAGCACAGCGTTGCTGTCTTGTATCCTCCCCAAACTGCAACATTGGCATCCCAAAATCATTACCACACAAATAACATGCATATCAGCAGAGTCAATTGCTTAAAACAGCAACTCATTTAGTTCCCCAGACCAAGAGCCATGTATTAAATATTCGAAGTTTTAGCTCGCCTTTATACTTCGTCATGAAGAGAACTCCACTTAATCTGATTTAGAGGAAGTACAACTGGATTCAAAAGTTTTATTTAGATTTTCGATGGGCATGCTGTAATTTATAAGAAATCCCATGTAGAACACATCACAAGTCAGTCCCTGAAGTTCATATACTCTCACTGGGAGAAAACTGCAAGAAACCACTATCATGATCCAATAAATAAAATAACATCTAGTAAATGATGTAGCAACTTTTTGGTCTTGTTTTCCATCAGAATTCTTTATTGCTTTTCAATCACACCGTGCTGCTGGAAATCCCTCAAATCAAAATCTTGATTCATTACGGCTCAATGGGCAAAGAAGAAAAACTGAAAAGTAGAATAATGCTCAATGAAAATAAGCAATATGTGCAGGAAAGCGAGGACATCCACACAGATGGAGAGCATACATGAGATGCTGCTGTTGGTGGAGGGAGTCCAGATCATTTTTGTTAATTAGAGTTCTAAATTCTCGTGAAATCTCCTTTGATGCCTCCTTTATGGTTTCTTTCTCTTGTTCCTCCATCAATGACCCTAAACCAGGAACGCGACTTGTGTGATCTCCTCAAACCTGCAAAAGGAACATGCTTTCATCAATTCCAAGCATTGACATACCCAAATTTGCTGAGAAACGGTTGCTATTTAGTATGATCGGCGCTAGACGTATCAATCTATGGAGATTAAATATATATTACCAACAGCCAAACATCAAGCGTTATAAAAAAAAAATTGCAGGTGCAATTAGGCATTCTGACAGACAGCCTCAAACCAGCCACAACAACCATTTTTCAAATGCAATTAGATATCCCAGCAAAGAAACATCATTCTCAAGAATCAACACCAGACAAGGCACCCAGCTCCGACACAGGCCTTTTTTATCGAATTCCTATCCTACCGGGACTTCTCACTGCTTAATAAGTTGCAAAAAGAGGTCCAAACGTCAGCAGAGTTAGAGTTGCAAAAAAAAGTCCATTCCATTCAATATCTCTCCACACCCCTTCCCAGAATCAAACCTTCCACAACTCACACCCCTCCATTTTACACCACTCAGCAACTGATCGAACTACGCAGTCAGACCCAACACAATCATTCTCAACCCCGGGCATCACGCCAACTGACAAACCCCAGCAACTACCCGTGAAACAACAAAAAGGGGTAATCTCCGAAAGAGAAATCCAATGCAGGCAGGCAACCGAAAAGGGGATGGAAGCACCATTTGACAAAAACTAAACCTAAAAAACCCGGAAACCAACAAAACCATCCGAGTCGCTCTGCGCCTCCCCGAAATCGGACTATCCGAATCCCGACAGACCCGATCACACAGAACGTCGAGAGGCGATCTCCAACCCTTTTACCTTTCTCCTCGGACTCATCCAACTGACCCCCTCGTCTTTGCCCCTCGCAAACCTTTGCTTCACTTTTCACTTGGCTTTAGATCTTCCCCGGATTATATCATTGGAACTAACTTTAATTCAACAATCGAGTATTTATTGTTGATGGAAATCAAATAGCAAGTTTCAAGAGTTGTACGAAAATTACCGGTAGAAATTTTCGAAATTCGTTCTCTAACTTAGCGAAATTGATTTTATAATAACGGATTTTGATCATGAAAAAAGTCCGCCTTCGTAACATCGATTTCATTGTACCCGAAGTAAAATCGGTCTTACAAAGGTCGACTTTATACGAATGACCTATACATGAAGTCGATTTTTATAAGACCGACTTCAGTAAAAAAATTTTTTAAAAAATTTACACTATAAAAGTCGGCCTTTATAAAGTCAACTTTTATCGCGCATTAAGGCCGACTCTTTTAGTTCTGTCTAACACAACAAACTAAGTTGTCAATTGCCCACCTTTACCGACATCCACTGTACAAATGACATTAATAATCCATCCAACCAAATTTTTTTCAAAAAGTAACTTCAAAACACTGAAATTACATTAGTATACAAAGTTAACATCCGAAGTTGATACAATCTACTACATTCAATTTTCTTGCCAAGAACGCCTATAGAAAATTCCAAACCGCGATCGATCTCTTTGCTTGAGCTGAGAAATCTGTGAGTTGTCCGCATCACCTACGGGTGGTCGACCTTTTCTGGTCTTTCTTGGAGCCACGGGAATCGATGAAGTAGATGCATGTGCAAATGGAGTCCGAAAAGCATCCACGAGAGTCGAATCAAGCACCAGAGATGAGTACACTTCATTATCCACTGCATAAGGATCAATGTCAAATATGTCAGCCCAATTATCCTCCTCATCCTCCGACAGAGCATGCTCCTCCAGATGCTCCACCTCCTCCGGCGTCGGGGTCGGGACTTTCACGTCGGGGACGGGTTTTCCGTGTCGAGGATGGGCGTCCGGAATACTTGGGGGCGTCGTGAACATTGGGGGATAGGCGTCCGTGACAGCGTCGGGAGGGCTAGAGCTCGGTGGGGTCGGGAGGAGGAGGGTTTTTTCCATGTCGGCCTTTCTGTCTCGAATGGCCGAGTGGTTTAAATTCCGAAGGAGTTGTTCATACAACTTCTGTTGGTGTATTTTTTTTTTTTTTCACTGAAGTCGATCTTAGAAAGACCGACTTCATGCATGGGGTATCATTCGCATGAAGTTGACCTTTGTAAGACCGACTTCGCTTCGGGTACGATGAAATCGACGTTACAAAGGCCGATTTCGCTACCTTAGTCAACGAATGTCGAGTTACGACCTTATTTAACGAAATAATTTCCGAACCAACATTATTTAAGAACAAAATTCCAAGTTTCAAATAGGAAGAGAATATCCTTTTTAAAAATATGAAATTAAATAAAAAAGTTTAGGTTTACCTTTATAGTTTATTAAAATTAATGTTCTTTGTTTTACCTTTTTTTATATAAATTAATATCTGTTTCCACATTAGATACAAAAGAATCAAAGTTTCATCTTTAAGAAAAAGTTATTTGAAAGTTCAATGGATTACATTTTTTAATTATTATTATTATTGACTCGATTCGTGGCCAGTATTTAAGAGGGGAAAGAATCCAGGAGGTTGTCCTGAATCCATTGGTCCAATCCCCCCCCCCTGCAGAGGTGAAATTCCCCTTCTCCCCCGTCCAGAAAGAGTTCCCGGATTCCTTCCCCACCAGAATTGGTAAAAGTTCCATTGTTAACTGTCCTTGTTTTCCTGTTAAATCTGATCTAATTTGAAGGGCCTTGCTCGTTGTTCCCTTTGGTTTAGGCAAATTCAAAGTTGGAACCTTTAGCCCGGGTTGGTACTCTTTTTAATTGGTGGGTTTTGGTTTTCGAGGGAATCTGGTTTGTGGTGCTTTGGGGAAGGGGTCAATCGGGTGGTTTGATAATTTGGTGGGTTTTTTCTTTTCTAGTAATAGGGTTGAAATCATTGTTGAATTTCGTGGCGTGGATTTGTGTCTAACTCCGGTTTGAATTTAATGGAAGATTTTGAAACCGTTCCCAAGCATCGCGAGAGTGTGCTTTGGTGGAGGTATTAGTTTATTCGCTGTCCGTTGAGCTGATATGAGAGAATTACTAGAATGTTACTGGTTGTCTAATGAGCTGATGTTGATAGATGTTATGTGATTTCGGCAGCTGTTGTTGCTCAGTCCCTGACAAACGGACTGGGGCTGCACCAGCGCCTCTCTGTTCTGCATATTTTAAAAGCGTCCATCTACTACTTTGCATCACAAATTACCCATCCATTACTACACAAGCTCGTTATCTGATAGGATCGCTAAATATTTAGGCCTTATGCATTTTTCCCATGAATAACTGGAGCTGGCCTGGAAGTAGAGTTTAAAGTTGCTCGTAGGGTCTGTTTTCTTTTGTTGCCATGAAAAAGTTCATATAGGCTTGACTTCAAATGATTTCATGTCTTGCCTTTATAATTTTAGAAGTGGAAGAGCAATGTTCGCATATGCAGGATGCTTGATTCTATGCTAGGGCTACTAGACCACCTTCATATATCTTTTGTTAACTTAGACGTGTAGCTTGTTACTTAGTATTTCAGAACCATAACAGATAAACATGGTGCTTAGGGAAACCCTGTTACCTTAGGGTTCTTTACATTATGTTCACCTCTTTGGCAAGATTCTAACTCAATAGTTGGTGGACGGAAGCTTTGAATGGTACTCATACTCTGTAACAATTGTTGGAAACCTTAACCGTTGCGTAACAGCATTTCGTAGCATTCACATTGTTTCCTGGAAGTATGCAGTGCGAATGGATTTATACTGCTACTATTGGAATTCTTGTTACAGGCTTATTACCAACCAAAGCAAGTGTTGGAGCTTTTTTAATGTTGTTACTTTATGTGAGTATCTATTTTGTTTTCATTATTATGTTTTAATCGTGCTCAGGAATCTGCTATTGACGATCTGATGACTTCCTCCGAGCACGACCCTTCAGGTAGTCTTACTAACTAGCATGCTTTATGAAAAGTTCTGCCTGACTGCGGTTGTTTTCCTCCGCTTCCCAGTATCCAGTGTTCTTTTCTTTCTTTTGCTACTTCTTGGTTCTGTACTATTTCTGGACGCTAATTCTTGTCTAACACATGCCTCCTGTAGATAGTAGTGAAGCCGATGAGCCTCGAAAGCATTCAGACTGCAATCCTCTGCATCTACCTGCCACTGGACTGCCTCATCCTGGCATAACACTGCCCAATGTGCCATTTGGACCGCCTCCACAACTGGGGCCTGGAAATTTAATGGTAAATTTTAATTTTTGGATCTTTTCCATCTTTTTTCAAAGATTATTTTTGTCCACTTTGGCTGTAACATTTCTTGTGGGTTTAGCATTAGGACTTACATTTATGGGTTCTTTCTTAGGTCCCTCCAGTATATCCGCATCCCGATCCATATTATAGAAGCATATTTGCTTCTTACAATGGTCAATCATATCCGCCACAGCCTTATGAAGGCCAGCCTATGGTGGGTTTCTGTTAACTTCACATACTTTTCAACGTTTTTCATGTTATCCGTGACTTTTTGAAGTTGAGGGACTATAGACATACAGATCATTATGTGCTTGTTTTTTATCATGTATAAAATTGCAATATGGCCTGTCCCAGGTCCACCTACAATTCATGGGACTTCAACAAGCGGGAGTTCCCCTGCCATCGGATGCAGTTGAGGAGCCTGTGTTTGTCAATGCTAAACAATACCATGGCATCTTACGGCGACGACAATCTCGTGCAAAAGCTGAGTTAGAAAACAAAATTGTCAAGTCCCGAAAGGTATGTTGCAATTTAGACTCAACATGATGTTGAATCTGAACATGGCGAAGATTCCCCCCCCCCCCCCCCCCCCCCACCCCCCAAAAAAAAAAGAAAAAACCAATTGGCGTTCTCACATATTGTGTGTAGAGAGGAAGATACACGATTTGATTTGTCATTGTTGGACAACTTTAAATGTGTGCAAGAACCCTCGGCTGCACGGATCATCATTGAATGTCCGCAATATCCATTGTCGGATGCACTGATCAACTAGAATGGATTGCTATAATTTTGCACAGTACTATTTCGCATTCTAGTTTCCACTTTAGTCATGACATTATTCACTTCACAACAAAAATTGCAGCCATACTTGCACGAATCTCGACATCAGCATGCAATAAGGCGAGCAAGAGGATGCGGAGGCCGGTTCCTTAATGCAAAGAAGAAAGAAAACCAGCAGAACGAGGTCTTGGCCTCCGATAAATCCCAGCAGAATGTCGCCCCGTCTTCTGATGGAGATGAACTTGCTTCCAGGGGCACATCTTAGGACTTACATGGAGCGTCACCCGTGCCCATTAATACGGAGCTTTTACTGCATCCTGAAGAATGAGCCTGGTCGACAATTTTCCTCCTTGGTTAGTTCGTCTTACACCTTAAGGGTCAGTATCCGTAATCAACCGCCTGTTCCAATAGGTCATAGGGTTGTCTAAGTGATGGGGCTGTTTCTCCTGTCATGATCATCGGCCGTCCCTCTAGGGAAGGTGCCTTATATGTATTTGAAGTGTGGACAGTCCGGGATTGGTTGGCTGGTTTCCAAGGTACATGCTTCTCACGTCTGTCTGTTTTCACCACGGCAGGCCGGCATCGGGTCCGGTACGCCGGAAATCGGCTGCATTCGGCAGGATCCTGTTGTGTGTTGTGTGGCCGGAATGGAATCGACTTTACATCCAAGCACATACCATGGGGATCTTTGGTCAAATACCGCTCTTTATAATCAGCATGATATTGCATAACATCACAAAATGGTTCAAACACCATTACTGTAAAAAAAAAAAGATATGTCTCTCTCTAACAATTGCCATTCCTTTGAGGAATCACTGATTACGATGCTGCGTCGAATGAGTGAGGGAGAACACTCGAAGCCTCGTCTTTTACTAGGCAGATAAGCACGTGAAGTGGCCAGTATTTATTTCATGTTCCAGCATTGCATTGACATGTCTCTCTCCCTCGCCACACACAGGGAAGGGGGGAAAGAATTGCACATGGAATGCTGCCTGCCCCAAGACCCTCCCCTTCTTCCTCCTTAGCATTAGTTAGACATGCCGTGATTTTTCGTATCACGAGGAGAAGTATGTTGGCCGAGATTGATCGAGGGGGTGACGCCTCCTTTTACAGCTTTTGTTCGTAAAGATATTTACTGTTTCAAAATTTAAAAAAAAAAAAAAACAACTACCGGTTTTGTAAAAGGCAAGTTCGACATCACTCGGATGAATACGATTTTATAAAATTCGAATTCACTGGACTTGAATAATATGGCCTTCTCTGAAGCGTGAGTAAACTAAGGAAAGATCATATCGTAGTATAATTAACTCCAGCTTTTCAAAAGTTGTGTTCGTTAAACTGAACTCGATTTTAAAAAAAATCTTATTCTTTGATAAAGAGAATGCGAGCTTTTAAAAATACCAAGGAACTCGAAATTCAGTAAACTCGGCTGTTGAAAAATCGAGTTCAAGAAAAAAAATCATGACATCATGAACTCAGCTAACTAGTTCTCATTCGAGAGATGTCGAACCCAAACATTTGTAAAACCGAATTATGAAAATTACTTTTAAAATTCTAAATGTTAATACTCTAAAAAATAAAAATATCTGTATGAACAACGCTTATTTAGGAACAAACTCCCACCCTTAAAAAATAGATGTTATGTTGAATTTTTAAATATTAATACAAACTTATAACCGACATTCCACTATTCCCCTGCCCGTGCCGTGATGTAGGTGGGGTACTACTGTTTTAGTACGGACACACAGTCAGAGGTTCTGAACAGCACCCCCCCAATCTGTTTATTTTTATTTATGTTACTGTTTCACTTCTGTTCCTTCGTGTATATTTTCTTACTGTATGATGAGAAGAATTGACACGCGAGTAGATTATATTTTCCATTTTTTAAAAAAATTTATGTACCTCATCATTACTGGCAATGGGGCCAAATAATTGAAGTGGGGTTCTTCTTTGTTTTTGTGTTTACGAAAAAATAAAATAAAGAGAAACATCAAGTGTGACCCCACCTGATTCCAACCTCATAACCCCCACCCCCCACCAAAATAATTGACACCCATCACTTTTTGGCTTTTTTTCACTTTAATAAGAAAAAAAAAGGAGGGTCGAGAATTTTATTAATTTTTTTAACCAACAACGAATCCAAAAACAAAACAAATTTATGGGCAAGTAAATCTCCTGGCTTTGATATCACGCGATTATTAAATTTTTCTATTTTAGTTTTCTGTTTCATGTGTTCTTGCATTTGGTTGTACTCTTCTCCTGCAACAAATCAAGATTGCGGGGTAAATCTGGATTGAATTCTGGTCGAATTTTAGGGGACACAAGACTACATAATTGATGAATACTGACAAATTGGTACATTTCGATTCATGTCATCCATAAATGATGTGGACTGCATCACACACTGTTCATGCTCTCACGGCATGTCGAATGAAACTAGCGATAAATGGCATAAGCAATGGGAGCTTTTGTTCCGCGAAGTATTCTGTCAAATAGGAGAATAAGTGTTAAGATTTTTTAAATGACGTGATCAATATAAAAAATACAAATTATCGATTTTTGGCCCCACCTATAGGCCCACTTTCTTATGTGGCATATCGTTTAAAAGTTTTAGTTGTGGCATTATTTTAATTTCACTTTTTGATTTGGCCTTAAACCCGACGTCCGTTAAAGAGTGCAGACGTGTCGTTGACGGCTCTTTATTTTGTCCTATGTGGCTCAAATTTTGTCCACCGAAACGGTACGTGGCAAAAGTGACTCCAGCTTCTATTTTTCGTTTCTGCACGTGGGATCTAATAAAATGTAAGGAAAGAAATTGGGAAAGAAATTGGGATTAGGGTTTGTTGCACCCAGGTGTTTCTAATTTATGTCCTCCTTACCTGGGTTGTTCTTGGCCCTGTTCATCTGGGGTTCCTCGCTTATTCTTGCGTACGTTCATCAGGTTAGTCGCTCTTTCTTGTCTTGGTTATTGAGGTTCTTCGCTTCCTTATTGTTGTTCCTTTTTGCTTCCCACATGGGTTTCTGGGTTGGGGTTTTGGGTCGGGTATTGTAAATGGAAGTCTGTATGGTATTGGGTTAATGTTTTCGATTTTTTTTTAAATTATTTTATTAAATGTAGAGGTTCATAAGTATGAGTTGTATCGAGGGTGCGGAATCTACAAATTCCACCTCTGTTACTTTTGAAAGGAGGTGCAAACATGGGATGCGAGCTGTATTGTACATCTCCTGGAGTAGAAGCAATCCGGGGAGACGTTTCTTTCGTTGTTCAGTGTGGAAGGTGATTTCGGAGTCTGTGAATCTTGCAGTAGTCTCTGCTTTGTGTTCTGATCTGAATTTTGTTGTGTGTTCTGAGCATGTGTACATGATGATGATTGTGGCTTTTTCAGCTGGTATGACGATGTGATACCCCCTCGAGAAAAAGAAATTATATCCCACCTTGTTGAGACTAAGAAGTTGTTAGAAAGTAAGGTCGAGCTCATGCAGAAAAGCCAAGCTGCAATGGAAGATGTAATCATGCATCTCGAGGCTCATGTACTGAAGCATAAGATGGTCCAGTCATCCCATCAGCTGGAACAATGTGCAAATCAAGCGATGATCAAGAAATTAGATAGAGATTTCAAGTTGATGACCTTTGTTGTATTAGTTTTAATAAGCGTTGTTATATATGTGGCCCAGACTGATTGATGACCTTTGTTGTACTGTGTATGTAGCCGTGAATGGCAGAAATTGGTGTTTAAGTTAGTTTTTTATTAAATCATATGGTGTTGCCAGAAAATGGTTGAAAATGGTCTTCATTAAATCATAATATTTGACAGAAAATGGTTTTGGCAGAAAAGCTCCAATACACCATATGATCCATACATATACATAAGCTCCAATCCAGGTAAGATCCATACATAAGCTCCATACACCATAATATCCATACAACATAAGTTCAGAAGCTGCTAAACCAAAAAGCTCCAGTAATGACCCTAAACTAAAAAGCTCCAGTAATGACCCTAAACCAAAAAGCTCAGAACATGTCCCATAAACCAGAAGCAGCTAAAAAGATGAAGTTCAGCTTTGTCCAAGGTCAGGGATGATGTGTCCTGTTTCAGCTAGTGTACTCGGACCAGAACCACCTTCACCCCTTCTCTTTATGCAAGTCCTCTTGTTATGCCCTTCCTTGCCGCATAACTTACACTTCACTCTCCAGTGATAACCAAAACCTGTAATACCACCTATAGTGAAGTTTTAGATATGAAGAATTTCAAGAAGATGTAATAAAGGACCTTATTCCATACCATAATCACGATAGTTTAGTGATTCTTCTGCAGTTTCTATGGCTTGTGCGGGTGTTCGCGTAGGAAACGGATCACGTAGGAAATATTTGGCAATAAGACTCACAGGGATTGTAGAAGTGACGCCAGTAAGTAATTGAAGAAATATGATTGAATGCAAACGTTTTTACACAAAGTAAGAAAAGCATACAACCATAAAAATAAAAATAAGGACGGTGGTGAAGTCGTAGACTGGCTACTGTGCTCCGTAGACTTGGAGCGGGGACGTAGACTTGAACGGTGAAAGAGGTCGTGGACTTGACGCTGGGCACTCCGGACTCGAGAATCTGGTCAGCGTAGTCGTGGACCTGGTGGCAGAGCATTGTAGACTTGCACTCCTCGGGTGGCAGGACTTAGCTACTAGGCTTGGTGGACGGGCTGTGGTCGAATGTAGAGGCGGACGTGGATACCAAGGCTACGGTGACTCATCCTGGTGGCGGTGTCGAAGGCGGAGAAGTGTACTGGTACTACGGTTGCTCGTCCTAGCGTTGGAGTCGAAGGTGGAGAAGTGTACCGGGACTACGGTTGCTCGTCCTGGCGTTGGAGTCGAAGGTGGAGAAGTGTACCGAGACTACGGTTGCTCGTCCTGGCGTTGGAGTCGAAGGCGGAGAGTTCATACCAGAGCTACGGTTGCTCACTCTGATGGTGGAGGTAAGACCAATGAAACCTTAGGGGGGTTTCGCCCAGGTCAGGGAATCCTAACAACTAAACTAAGGGGTGACGAGCAAGATAAGCTTCTGTTGGCTGATTTGATCGTGATTTTCTCTGAGGGAGATCTTCCCCTTTTATATCCGGTCTGTTACGACCTTGTACACGTGCCTTCCAGCCTAGCACGCGCGTGGCGGTTCGAACGACCTGAGGATCCGGGCCCGCTCCCCAAGGCCTAACTGGTCGACGTCACGACTCGAGCGTCGGATGCTGCGGAAGGGAATTGGGTGATCCCTCCCTGGTTCATAACTGGGCCTGCTCGGGCCGTCGCCGACCGTCTCTGTTTTTCTAAGAGGTGGCGGGCGAAAGGCGGAGCATGATCCGAATAAGGAACTTTCGGGAGAAATCGGGAGCGGCTCGTGTCGCCATCACCCATCCAAAATGGCTCCGTAAAAGCAGTCTTATCGTTTAACCTAGGTAAAATATACGGAGTCGCCACCGACTTAGTTTTGAAAACTGGTTTAAGTCGGAAAACCAGAGTAGGATTCGGGGATTCCTATTTACTAACTCTTACATTCTACCATGCGAAAAAGGAGGTGGCGTTTGCTCCAAAAGATTTGCTGTTGTTTAACGGGTGTTGGACCCGATCCGGGCATGACTCCGGACTCATGTCAATGTTTTACGAGCGTTGGACCCGATTCGGGCTTTTTTGGCCCAAACTCGTATTTGTTGATAGCAAACAACTTGCGACAATAAACCTATTGGCCTAAGGCATGCGGACAAGCACAAACAATTATTGAGATCAAATAGGGTGGGGAAGAATGGTGACCGTGGGCCAATGCACTTGGACCCACTGCCTGTTACAAGTAGATTTGCTATCTTGTCGGGGGAGGCCTGCACCTCCCCTTTGTACCTCATGTGGTGGGAGCCGCTTGATGGTCTTGACATCGCGGTTTTACACACGGAAGGATTCACGTACACCCACCTTCTAGAGCCCTTCGAGAGGTTCGAGCTGGGCCTTCGAAACTTATGCATCAATTGTACATGCATAGACAAAAAGGCAAAGTGTAAGTTGTGCGGATAGTAGAGCGCGAGACTTCACATGTGTTTTACATAAATCAACGATGATCAAGAGTTACGAAATCACGAATCACAACGAACACAGATTGCGCACAATTCAGAAAATAGACTATAACTTTGGCTAGAATTGTCTGATTCAATCGAAAATTCAACCAACAGATTTGAACTTAATGAAGAGTGTCCCTGTAAAATTTTATGAAAATCTAACGGTGCAATCTCTCAAGATCAAGGAACCAAGGTGACTGTCCGGAAAAGCGGAACAGTTTGCACAGACGGTGTTGTTCCTATCATATCTGAGTCATCGAATGTCCGATTGGAGTAAAAAAAGACTTCACAGAAAGGTAAAGCTATGAAAAATATTTGTGTAAAATTTCACAGGGATCCAACGGCTAGATCGTAAGATATACAGGTGTGAAAGGTCATTCCATTTTGTAGACTCGGTCTGACTTCGGCCGAGAAAGTTCGAGAAAGAAAAATAAAAAACATTACATCCTCAAATCGAAAAAATGTGGATAATATGTCAAAATCACCATGATGAAATGAAGAAGACATTCACAAAATTTGGCAATGATCCAATGGAGGGATCTGCATTATTACTTAATGAAAAGGATTGCAACATTCAGTAGACTTTACTGAGTATACAGTCAGTTCGAGAGATTGTTTCATATTATGATAAAAACTTTAATGATTGATATTAGAACCAACTTGAAGTCTAGTTTATCTCTGAAAAATTTGAGCAAGATCCAACGGTTAGATCTCTCAAAACTTCCCCGGAAATGACAATGCAACAGGCTGTCCTGCTGCAGCCAGCGAAAGTGGCGGCCGTTTCGGGAGAGATAACCTGATCCTTGATCAACAAAAAATTTAAACAAAAATATCCCATGATCGTTATTTGACCTTTTGGGTTCGATGTTCGAAAATGCCCGTAACCTCTTCGAAAAAAGCATCATTTGGAGGCATTCTCACAGAAAACAATTGAAATAGAAGGCCGGGAGATGTCCCGACACTTTCGTGCCATAAATGAACGTAAAATCGACCCCTAAAGCTACTTTGAAAGCTTTGAGGTCTAAGAGACATATGAAAATACGTTTAGAGAGGAGTTTAAATCATTACGACCTTTTTTTTGCCGTGATCTAATACTGGAGGAAGGTGGCGTGTCGGCTGTCTTTTGTCTGTAACTTCGGCCGTCATGACCTTGTCCGAAGGATCGTTTCTCACCCCATGGTGTGTATGGTAGGCCAAAGAAGAAAGGGAACGATGGAGTCAACATATTGAACATAGTAGAAGCATGCTAGAGTTAGCAAAGTGAGAGGAAGTCTCACCGAGGGGTTACCTCACCCCGGGGAGGCCCGAGGAGGATGGACGACGCCGGGAGGGTGTCGGCTGGAGAGGGGGAGTCCTTGGCTCCAGTTTCTGTGTGTACGTCGGGAGGAGTTGGCCTCCGGTTGTATGTGGAGGAATTTGTCTCCGATTCCCCAGAAAGGGGAGGTGGAATCTCTGGTTCACAAAGAGGGAGGATCAACGTCTAAGAGGAGGGATGTCTCCGGGAGCCTTTGATTGTCTGATAGGGAATGGGCGAGGCTTTGGCTTTTGGGGAATTTCAGAGATCCTCTGATGGGGAATCACTGATTTCTTTTTTTTTTATGTCTGTGGTTATCTGATTGATTGGAATTGTATGATGGGTCAGAAAATGTCTAGGTTCCTCCTCTACTTGATGGGATACGATCGTTTCTTTCCCCAAACATCTACTTTTGATTTCCTTCCTTCTTTTTTTATTTTGATGAATTAATTTTTAATTTTTTTATAATTGCCCGATTTATTATTTTTTCCAATTTGGGGTATTACAGACCTTCTGAAGATCTTCCAGACTCAACTACCCCAAAAATCTCGGAGCTAACTGACTTCCACTCGTGTAAACATGAGTTGTAGACTCCTTTGATTTCGGGTTCAATTGATCTTCTAACACGTGTGCTAGCATATGCGTGGGTTGCAAGTCCCATTTATCTCGGGGCTATGGAACCGTTCCCTTTGACATGTGTCCTTTGCAGGCGCAGGCTCGTAGACTTCCCGATTACAAGGTTATTACTCTGCCCCTGTAGACTTCCCTCGCCAAATAGTCTGTATAGACTACAGACGCAGGCCTGGTGCGTATGGGCTTCGTGTTTATTATGGGCTCAGTCAGAAATAGGCCCAAGATATTCTGTTGTGTTAACATAAGCTTCCCTTTTTTACTGAGGGGACTTCTGTCGCCTGAGCATTTTATACCTCGCTTGCGTCACAAGAAAACCCGTCTCCTGCGCTGAGGGAAGACTCTTTATCTTCGCGTTTAAAGAGACCTTTTGTCTTCTTGTTGAAGAAAATCCTTCGCCTTCTCCTTTCTCACACTTTTCGAAACCCTAGCTTCTTGACCATGTCCAAGCTTTCTGCTTTTCAATGGCACGCCCATCGCGCCGGTCCTCATGGCATGGTCCAAACAGGCGACAACGGGCTGACGCTGGGTCCCGTTCTTGACCCTACCTTTTTTCCCGAGACGGTTCCCCACGAGTACCTGATTACAGAGTCTCCCATCCCTATCTGTCGCGAGGGTTTTACAGACCTTCTAAACTGGGAGAGGAAAAGTGGCTTTCTTTGCTTTTCGTTCGTGGAGAAACCAGCGGTGCACAAGTGGTTTGTCACTTGGCTTGCGAAGCTGGAGCACAGGTTAAAGGCTTACGGCCTGTGGTTGTTTATTAAACTGTCGCTGGCCGGGAAGCGTTGCGACCCTCGGCTATGTGCGAGTCTCCTCCCTTTCTGGAATGACTCGGTTAATTGCTTTTACTTCCCTAAGGGCCCCATGGCCGTGACCCTGGAAGATATTCACTTCTTGACGGGGAGCTATGTGGCCGGTGTTCCTGTCCGTCTTCATCTTTCCGATGAAGACTATCAACTTCCCGAGATGCTCCAGATTCTGAGCATAGCCAAGAAGCATTTGGACATGTCTTCCAATGACTGGAGAAGAGTCGAGGAAGTAGAGTTTTTTAGCGTCTGGCTGAGTAAATATGTTTTTTGCTTTGCTGGCAAGCGCGTTTCGAAGTTGGTCTATGGAGTGGCCAACTTCTTGAGTTCAGCGCCGTACAAACAGATTGCCTAGGCCCCATTCCTATTAGGGTTGGTTTACCAGGGTTTGCACAAGGCGACAACGTGTAGCTGTCCCTTTCCGAAGTACCCAGTTGGTGGCCCTTTGTGGCTTGTCCATTTATGGTCTTGCGTGTGGATGCCTGGGCTTACAGCATATCGGATGCCCTCTGGCGCGACTCCAGTCACATGCTATGGGGAACACATGCTGGAAGCATGTTGTCACTCAAAGGACCAGTGGATGCACGCTTCTGTGACGGGACACATGCGTCTCATCGTGGACACCAGACACAGCGAGCGTCGCAATTGGACTCCCTTTCCTGCCGGCCATAAGATTTTAAGGCGTCGCCAGAAGCTCACTCCGAGTCCATACTGGGACTCAGTATTGACCTGCAGAGACCTAATCTACGTTACAGAGGGATGCTTCACTTTCGAAGTCTACAATCCCCAGCTCTGTGCATGACAGATGGGCTTTGTGCAGAGCTCCTCGGCGCCATTCTTTGATACTCCCAATCTTGGCCTCCATTCAAGGGTCACCATAACTTATCCCAAGGAATCCCTTGAGTATACTTTGGCGAAGAAGGCGGAACTTCGGCGCATAGAGTTTCCTCTTGAGTATACATCGGTGTTTGCCACAGAGATTTTCTCTTTCTAGTGGGCAATCACTTTCGACATCTTGCTGAAGCAGATGTCTTTCCTCCAGACCTCAGAAGAGCCTGACCTTTACCTCACCCATGACATGATGTTGAAGGCAGGGCAACGGCCATCTCTTGGTAAATGCCTTTACTTATTCTTGTTTTGAACTCGGAGACCTTTACTGACAATGAGTTACAGTTCTGGATGTAGATTCTGAGGATTCTTCGTAGGAGAGCGCCTCTCCTCCTCATGTCAGGCGTCGAACTCGTCAGGTCGACTGACCCTTGCCTCTAAAAGCAAACGGGTCGAGGAGGGAGCAACCAGTAAGTGCAAGGGTCCTGTCCCTGAGTCCTCTGACTCTGAGGAAGTGCCAATTTCGGTCTCCTTTAAGCGCCGCCGGCCTACTATCCGAGACCCGACTCCCATTTCTGTCAAGGCCCCAGAACCCTCTCCTGCGAGGTAAGCTGCACTCTCATCATTGAATATTGAGATTCTGCCTATGTTAACTGTGTGATGTTGATTCCAGCAAATCAACTAAGGCCCCGTGTCCGTCCCCCGTGACTACTCAAGCAATTGAGTCTTCTCGAAGAGCGGTATGGCCTTGTGTCTATACTATTTTTTGTCTTTTACGGCCTAATATCCTTCTTTTTACTCAGAGTCCAACTCTATCTGAGGATTTTGATCCCGAAGAAGAGGCTTTTGAGGAAGTTGGTCTGCCTCCTCTTTCTGAGGTAATAGAAGTAGACCTTAGTTGTAGGCTTTAATCGTTTAATCTTTGTGCTGACTGATCTACTATTAATTGTAGCCAACTCCCGCATCTGCCCCTGTTTCAACTGCCCCAGCTAATGAGGAATTAGAAGCCCCTGCTGTCACATCAGAGTTGATGCTTCAGAAGCAGCAAGTGTGGCCCGGTCTTCAGCTGCTGCAAGCCTGTCACTGGTCAGCCATTCTCTAAGTCAGCTGCTAAGTGGGATGCTTAGGGAAGATGCTCCAGGCAGTCTGAGTGACTACGGTCGCCTGATGCAGCATGTGGATCGCGTTGGGGAGATCCTTTGCTTCGAGACTTTTTTTGAAGACCAGTTTAAGGTTCTTCAGGACTGCGTTAAGGAGATTGAGGGTTCCCCAGTTGCCACCATTGAGATGCAGGCGGCATATGAAGAATTCAGGGGGCGATTCTGGTCTGATTGGTCGGCATATATGCAAGATATTGCAACGGTCGACAATGCCCAGTCCAGAATTACCGATGTTCTGAAGAAGCGCGCAGAGGAAGAGACTGACCTGCAACTTCTCAAGGGGCAGAAAGAGGATTTGGCCCGCGAACTACCACAGGTCCAGGCTAAGATTGCGGACCTTATGGCCAGGGAGAAGAATCTCAAGGATCAGGCTTCTACAGTGGACTCTCTGTTTATAGAAAGATCTGCTCATGCCTCTGAACAGCAGGATCAGGACAAACTGAAGTCTTGGTTTCGACAGAGGAATGCAGTCACCGTCAAGAAGACCCAAGCCAAGGTCTTGACCCTCTTGTTCATGGACGCAGCACTTGGGGTGCCCGGACCAAGTATGATGAGGATGGTTTAGTTTTTTGTTTTTCTTAGGGGTATCAAGGGATGATACCCTTAAGCTTTCTCTTTAGCTGTAGACTTGACACCCCTTTATGGAACTCTTCAGTCTACAATTATAAAATTTTCGTTTGATCAATTCTTTGCTATCTGTTCCCATATACATGGGAAGCGTTTGCTCAGAATCTTGCTATGCAATTCCCAGATAGTTTTCATATAATGCTTCAAATATTTGCCATTAATTTTCAAGGGTTGTTTGACTCCATCGAGCGTTGACAGCCTATAGCTATTTGCTGAGAAAGTTTCGCTGATTTGGTATGGTCCTTCCAGTTTTGAGACCACTTTCCAAGGATCTGGTCTTTGGTCCTTAGCGGTAAAATCATCTTCCAGACTAAGTCGCCAACTTGAAAGTGTTTATGAACAAGTTTCTTGTTGTAATGGCTGGTTATCCTTTGCTTGTGTACTTCTATCTTGTCTACAACCTCAAGCCTTTTCCTTTCTAACTCTTCCAAGGCTATATGCATGGCTTCGTCCTGTAGACAAGGCTGGCTGACGCGGAGTGATTTGTACCTCATTTCGATGGGCAACACCACGTCGTGGCCATAGACTAATGTGAACGGAGTTTCTCCGATGCTTTCGCGCTTAGTGACTCTTAGAGCCCAGAGCGTATCATCTAATACTTCATGCCACTTCTTCGGATTAAGCCCGACCATCTTCTGGATGTTGTTCTTGATTAGTTTATTGGAAGCTTCAGCCTGTCCATTCGCCTGGAGGGTAATACGGAGTGGAATTCAGGACTGAAAAACCAAATTCCTCGGCAAATTCCCTCACTCTTAAATTATTAAAAGCCGTTCCATTGTCTACGACAATGTTCTGGGAATGCCGAAACGATAGATGATGTTAGTTCGCAAGAATTGATGACCTCACTATGATCGACTTTCTTGTAGACTTGCGCTTCTACCCATTTGGTGAAGTAATATGTTGCCACCAAAGTATATGCATCACCTCGACTAGAGTGAGGGTGATTTTCTCCTATTACATCCAATGCCCAGGTCCTAAAAGGCCAAGGTTTGATTATAGGAGTGAGTTCAGTTGCTGGGGCGCGAGTAATGGGGCCATGTCGTTGGCATTCTTGACATCCCTTGGCCATTTCAATGCAATTTTTCATCATCGATTGCCAATAAAAACCATGTCTACGAATAATCCAACACATTTTTATCCCTGCTTGGTGCGATTCGCAAAGTCCTTCATGAGTTTCCAACATTATTGGGGTAGCCTCATTCAAGTCTACGCATCTTAAGAGGACTCCGGTTGTATCTTTTCTGTAGAGCATGCTGTCCAAGAGGACATATGACAGCGCTTGAACTTTGACTCGCTGCTTAGCTTCTTGACTGGGATCCGACAAAAAGTCAGCTATTGGTTTCCTCCAGTCTTTCTCTTGCCTCATTATGTCTACTACCATGATTTTACCCTCCGACTGTAGATGCGAGCCTATTTCAGGTATGTTCCCTTGTTCCGGTCTGGTTTTATATCTTGATGCTAACTGAGCTAGGCTATTAACCACCACATTTTCCTCACACCCTATAAATTGGAACGTGACAACTTCGAAACCTGTAACGAGTTGTTGGACTATTTCGAAATAGGGCAATAGCCTGCCTTGACAGTGCATTCCTTGTTGACCTGATTAATAACCAATTGAGAATCTCCCTTGATATGAACGTGTTTCGCCTTTAGTCGCAAGAGCTCCTTTAACACTGTTATCAATGCTTCGTATTCCGTCGCATTGTTAGTAGGTATTACCTGGAGGCGAAAAGCTAGCCTGATGTCTTTACCCAGTGGGGATATTATATGAATTCCTATTCCGGCTCCACTCTTAGTGGACGAGCCGTCAAATCAAGCTTGCCAGATCTCTTCACTTGCTTCTTCTTGTTCTATAGCCAAGGCTAGGGTCATGGTCGACTAGAAAATCAGCCAGTGCTTGTCCCTTAACTGATTGCTGAGCCTTGTACCTCAAGTCATACGGGGACAAGATTAAGCTCCATTTGCTAATTCGTCCGCTTAATAATGGACTCTCGAAGAAATACTTAATGATGGGTGACTTAGACACCACATAGACTTCATTGCTCCTGATGTAGTGTCTCAGTTTCATGACAGCGAAGAATACTGATAGACACAGCTTTTCTTTTGGAGCATATCTGACCTCAATCGGGGTCAGTTGTCTTGACAAGTAGTAGACGACCCTTTCGCGTCCGTTTTCGTCCATTTGGGCTAGCATAGCCCCTACGGTTGTCTCGGTGGCCGCTACATAGAGAATGAAATGCTTCCCTGGTTGAGGGGGTATTAAAACTAGTGGATGCGTTAAATACTTCTTTAAAGCATTGAACGCTTCTTCATGTTTCTCGGTCCACCTAAAGCAGTTTTGTCCCCTCAACAGGTTGCTAAACGCTTCGGTCTTTCCTGCGATATTCCCAATGAACCTACGCAGGTAATTCACCCTCCCAAGGAAAGCCTGTAATTCCTTTTTGTTTCTTGGTGCCGCCAAACTCTGGATGGCTTTCACCTTGTTTTGATCAACCTCAATACCGCGTTGATGCACTAAGAAACCCAGAAATTGCCCAGCTTTGACACCAAAAGCGCATTTAAGCGAGGTTTAACTTAAGTTGATGCTTTCTCATCTTCATAAAGGCGTTTCTGAGATGGTCTACATGAAGTTCTTCTTTCGTCGACTTAACCACTATATCATCAATGTAGACTTCTACTGTCTTGCCAAGAGAGGCATCAAATATAGTGTTCATTGCTCGCTAATAGGTAGCGCCAGCATTCTTCAACCCAAATGGCATTACTACTCACTCGAATATTCCTAATGGGCATCTGAATGCCGTTTTATGTATATCTTCTTCTGCGATGAAGATTTGGTTGTAACTAGAAAACCCATCCATGAATGACATAATCTGATGCCCTGCTGTCTTGTCTATAAGATCGTCCGCGATGGGCATAGGGTATTCATCCTTTGGAGTGGTGTGATTTAGATCTCTAAAGTCTATACATACTCTGATTTTGCCGTTCTTTTTCAGAACGGGTACGATTCTAGAAATCCATTCTGTATAACGCGAAGTCCTTATGTAGCCTGCACGAAAAGTTTTTTGACTTCTTCAAAGACTAATTGTGTGACTTCTTTAGTAATGCGCTTTGGTGCTTGTTGTACCGGTTTAAAATTCTTCTTGATAGGAATGGTGTGTTCTACTAGTCTACGGTCCAACCCTAGTATCTCGGTGTAATCCCAGGCGAAACAATCTTTGAATTCCTCAAGTACTCCCTTAATCGCATTGAAAAGTTCTTTATTTACGGAAGAACTAATGAAAAGAACTCTAGGAGAGGACTCGCTTCCTAAGTTAATGCTGACCAATGGGTCGCATGGAGTCATCAAAGACTCGTGTTCCTCTAAACCACCTAAGTCGGTAGACACGGGCCTATTACAAGCATTAGGCGCTCTAAGCGCTTCTGAGTTTATTGAAAACCAAGAGACATGTTGTCTACAGCAGCGATTTCTCTAGTAGACTTAGGAGCTGTCGAAGGGCATCGGCGAACTGCTTCGGTCAATCCTTCATCCTGGTCCACAGGTTCCTTCCTTTAGGAGTTTATCGGGCTCCAACTCCGCAACAGCATTTTGCTGGTCTATCCCTACTCCTTCTTTGCTTTGCTAGTCGCAACAGGGTTTTCCCCCGAGTTGACTTCTTGGAGAACCTCCTCTATGTCCCTGGCAGTTAGCTCATCTCCCCATCCAGTTGGAACGATTGGCCCTGTATCTGGTTTGGGGAGCGATGTTCCATAGTGCTACGATGTAGTTGAATTTTCTAGATGGTTGGCCAATGGGGTCCAACAGTAGGGTCGCCGAGCCTTATAGCGTTGTTCCGCGTGAGGTCCTTGACAGTCTTGCTTGTCTCTGCATGCAAGATACCCTTGTCACAACAGGAGTATTTGTCAGCCTTGATAATTTCAATTTCAGAGTCAACCCAAAGCATCAACTCTCTATGCAACGTGAAAGGAATAGCTGCAGCTTTATGGAGCCTAGTCGCGGCCCAACAAGCGCATTGAAAGTAGGAATTATATCCATCACAAAGAAGGCAGTTTCTCTTTCCTGGCGACCCACCTCGAGGTGCACAGAGAAAACTCCTAGACACTCGGATTTTCTACCATTAAAACCACTTACTGCAACGTTGGTTTTAACCAAGTCGTGAGGCTTGTACCCAAGCATTTTAAACTAGACAGAGGGAGCACATTTATAGTAGCACCGTTGTCTACAAGGACTTGACTCACCACTGTACCATCAAAGGTAGCAGTTATGTATAATGAATGCATGTGTTGTTTCATGTTGTCAGATGGCTTTTCCAACCAATTTAATGGAAAGCCCGCTGGGTAAACTGGAGAACAAGGAAGAGGCACTTTACCTCTTAGGGTCCCCATGTCTCGCTTACAAGCGAAGTCTACAGGCAGGGTAGGAGCGTTGCAGCTCACGACTGGTCTCATCTCCCCGTCGACATCACTTGGGATCTCGCTCCGGAGTGAGGGTATAGTCAAAGCTCGAGCCTGGCTCTTCTGAATGGTCTGTAGACTCAATGCGTTCTTCCTCGGCATTAACCCCTTTTGTAGGCGCTCTAGCTAGCGGGACAGCTCCTGAGAGGGTAGGCCTGGGCCTCTTGGCGACGTGACTTAGACGTCAGTCTCTTCTCGTGCGTGCCCTTGGTGGCAAAGTGGTCTTGCCCACTGCCTTCTGCCAATATTTTGAAGGGTTAACTGCTTTAATCACCCTTGATCTCTTATAACCAAGGAGAATTTGACGTACCTCAACAAAGTCACCAACAAGTGGGTCGTATCCTACTACCGATCGCGTGGGTACCTGTTGCGATTTCGAACAAGTATTGTTAGTTTCGCAAGTACCTGTAGCTGTAGAGCACGCGGGTTTGACCACGATTTCCCCATTTGAGGACAAGTCTACAAGCTTGAGGAAATAGATGACGCAACAGGAAGTGCAGAGTTGAGGGATCAGGATCCCGTTTTGAGCTATAAGTTTGCATTTCTAACAGAGCAACTTTGCTTCCAAGAACTGAGCTATTGGTGGGCCTGTCCGGAGCGCCTGGATGTCCACGTTAGGCATCCCATGTCTCGGCTTGCTCGCTTTCTCCTGCGCTCTTTCGGACCGCTTGGGCTCTGCTAGGGTTAGTCTGCTTCTGCGCTCCCGGGGCGACATTCGTCAGAATGGCCAAGTCTTTCTTGCCCTGACTTGGCGCTTTGTTGGGAAGAAGAATCGTTAAACTCCAGGTGTCGCTTTGGACGTTCATGCACACGGGGCTATTGCTCAGGTGCTCGACCTCGACCATGAGGGCCACCTCTTCCTCCCCGGGTTGCTAGGCCTGCGCTCTACGCTTGGGGGGACTTTTAAACCCCCTTTGTGAATTGTTGGACGTGCTTCGCGAGCTTGGGGGCACTACTCCCACTGTTCCCTCCTCAAGTGGGGTCAAATCATATCAGGTATCTCCCTGATTGTTCTGTAGATACTTCCTGAACGTGTTGCATCTATAGTGGTGTGCGTGTCATCCATATGCCAACAACAAAGGCTGGGCGCAACCTCCTTGACTGGACAGGTGACTACACCCTTATCAGCCAGTCGACGAAAGAGGACATTCGCCACCAAGGTCTCCCCGAGGATCTTCATGTCCTGCAGGGAAAGTCCATATTAGTTTCGATGAAATTGATGTCTACATCTGCAACATCGAACATATGAATGGCTATTTCATCGACCATAGTGACTTCGTCTACTTCAGGGAAACATAATTCCTTAGACTCTATAAGGTCCTAGATTATATTTCTGAATGACAGACAATCTCTGGTCGTGTGTGTAAACGACCCATGCCATTTGCAGAAGTTTCTAGTCTTTTCCCTTTCTGTCTAGGGGGCTCTATGGCCTGGTTTAAGTTTGATGACGCTTCCGTTGGATGAGCCAATCAAAGATTGCATCCGCCTTGTCTACGTCAAAAGAATACTTTCTTTCTTCGCCAGACTTTTGGGATGCTTTTGCTTTTGAGTTTTTCCTCGCCAGAGGCTCACAAACCGTCGCCTCGCCTTTCACGAATTCGGCCATGTCTACCTCAAGGGTTTCCAACTGATAAGCGTGCTTAGACTGCGCTGCTTCCATCAATAACTGATGATACTCAGTTGCCCTTCTAGACAAGTCATACATGTCATTAAACCTTTCTCCCGGCAGCCTTTTTTTTGAAAGGCATAGACAACGCGTTTAACGCGATCATCAACTGATCCCTTTCAGGAATTGCAGGTCTACAGCGTAGTAGCGCCTTGCGCAGACGCATGAGGAACTGTCCTGGGTGTTCCCCGGCGGTTTGCTTAAGCCGCGTCACCTCGAAGATCGACATGGGCGTATCTAAGCGCGCGAATGCCTTCAGAAAAGAAGACTGCATCTCTGCCCATGATGTTACTGACCCAAGAGGTAGACTTGCATACCATGTGAAGGCATCGCCTGTAAGAGAGTTTGGGAATAGCTTTAGCTTCCAAAAATCATTGGTTGCAACGTCCCCTGCCTGATGAGTGAACCGGGCAATATGCTCCACGGGCGTCATCTCATCTTCCCCCGAAAACCGGGTAAAGTCGGGTACTCTGTACCCCCTGGGCAGGGGATATTCCCAGTCGATGTAGGCAGGGTACGAACTCCTGTATAGACCAGGGTCGTCTTGCCTGACTGCCCCAGGTACCATCTGCTCTAAAACCTGAGCAATTGTCTCCCTCAGATTCTGTGGAGGTGGCGGTACGGGGTCGAACTGTTCTCGAACATATTCCTGCCCCACTTTTTCTGGAGGATAAGGCACCCTCGACGCAGCTCGAGGTGGCTGCGGGTTAACTGAGACGTTAGTGTAGAAGCTCTCTGCCCGCGGTAAACTTCCCATAATGGGAGCATCCCCTGGAGGTATTTCCTCTACAGGTGCTTTACCATGTCTATGGGGAGGTATGACACTTGCATACCTGGTCGTTTCGCCCTGGGCTTCTATTTCGTCGTCTACAGGGTTTACTGCATACACTGCGTTAGCTCTCCAGGTGGGAGACTGAGAGGTAGTAGGCCTTGATGGGGACATTCGGTCCCTATTATTGACTTCTGTAGCGCGTGGATTAGTACCAACCCAAGGTTCGTCCTCCTGGAACAATACATTACGCCTCTCCGCATGCCGGGCGTCTCCCATAAAGGAGTTTTCCTTGTCTACGGGGGTGCTTGGCCTCGCGGCGCTTGGCCTATTCAAAGCACTGAGCTGCTCCAAAATCTGAGCCATATTGTCTTGTAATCCAGTGATATGTCTGTTCATTAGGCTCCTCATATTATTGAATTCTTTATGGAATTCAAGTCTGGATATAAACTCAGAAGGAGTATGATCCCCGGAATCGGGCTGGTTCGCAGTCTCTTGGCTTCCTAGAGCCTGATTCTCGACATTTAAGTCTGATGGTTGATGCTGATCATCTCCATCTAATGGAGGAGGACGAGGATCGCGATTAACTCCGCTCCTGGTACTTTTTGCCATCTGAAAACTTTAAGTTTCATGACTCCCACTGTGGTCACCAAAAACGTGTTTGCGTAGGCAACGGATCACGTCGGAAATATTGGCAATAAGACTCACAGGGATTGTAGATGTGGGCGCCAGTAAGTAATTGAAGAAATATGATTGAATGCAAACGTTTTTACACAAAGTAAGGAAAGTTTACAGCTATAAAAATAAAAATAAGGACGGCGGTAAAGTCGTAAACTGGCTACTGTGCTCTGTAGACTTGGGACGTAGACTTGAACGGTGAAAGAGGTCGTGGACTTGACGCTGGGCACTCCGGACTCGAGAATCTGGTCAGCGTAGTCGTGGACGGGCTGTGGTCGAATGCAGAGGCGGACGTGGATACCAAGGCTACGGTGACTCACCCTGGTGGCGGTGTTGAAGGCGGAGAAGTGTACCGGGACTACGGTTGCTCGTCCTGGCATTGGAGTCGAAGGTGGAGAAGTGTACCGGGACTACGGTTGCTCGTCCTGGCATTGGAGTCGAAGGCGGAGAGTTGATACTAGAGCTACGGTTGCTCACTCTGATGGTGGAGGTAAGACTAATGAAACCTTAGGGGTTTCGCCCAGGTCGGGGAATCCTAACAACTAAACTAAGGGGTGACGAGCAAGATAAGCTTCTGTTGGCTGATTTGATCGTAATTTTCTCTTAGGGAGATCTTCCCCTTTTATACCCGATCTGTTACACCTTCTGAAGATCTTCCAGACTCAACTACCCCCAAGAATCTTGGAGCTAACTGATTTCCATTCGTGTAAACGTGGGTCGTAGACTCCTCTGATTTTGGGTTCAATTGATTGTCTTCTAAGACGTGTGCTAGCATATGCGTTGGTTGCAAGTCTCATTTATCTCGAGGCTATGGAATCGTTCCCTTTGACATGTGTCCTTTGTAGGCGCAGGCTCGTAGACTTCCCTGATTACAAGGTTATTACTCTGCCCCTGTAGACTTCCCTCGCCACATAGTCTGTGTAGACTATAGACGTAGGCCCGGTGCGTATGGGCTTCGTGTTTATTATGGGCTCAGTCAGAAATAGGCTCAAGATATTCTATTGTGTTAACAGCAGGTTCTGTGGCAGGTTGAGATGATGATGGCTGTGAAGAAGGTTGTCTTCTACAGGTTCTCCTGTTGTGTCCAAAGTTGCCACAAAGTTTGCATGTCATTTGGAGGCCCTTCCTATTCAACTGAGTTGGAGCTGTCTTCGGGTCCTTTTCCTTGCTTTTCTTCCTGTTTTGTTTCCTTGGGCTTCCAGGCAACTTCTTATAAAGCGCTGGCCTAATTAGATCGCCCTCTACCTCTGGCAAGAATTTGCTGCCTTCCAGTGGCTCCAGAACATATATATACGCTTGGCGATATGTGTCCATCTTGAAACAGGGATCGACATAGTCTTCTACCCTCCTCTTCATATACAGAATACAAGACAATGCATGCGTACACGGAATGCCATGTAACTCCCAACTTCTATAACTACAAGATCCAGCCTTTAGATCAACTAAAAACCTATCTGAGTCGGCTAAATGCATTGACACTTCAAATTTTTCATTGATGGATGGTTTAACTACATATCTAGCTGCAGTTCCTTTCATGCTCTCTATGTCTTCTCTGACATGTTGTATCACCAAATCAGTTCTCTTGGCTACAGCATTCTTCGTATCTACTTGCCTAACCATTAACAGACGTCTAATGCGCTCCAACATGTCAATTAAAGGCCTTCTAGCGGCAACAATATATGAGTTAAATGTTTCTGACATATTGTTACTATGTGTACCGCACTTACTTGAAGTCTTGAAAAATGCCTTACAGAAATGGTGGGGACCTTGTTTGTTGAAGTCTTCAGCAGCAAGGAGGGACCCGGGGACACCATCCTTACCAAACTTCATCTCCCTAATGGCAATTTGGAAGTCCACTTCGTTTGTACATCTCACGGCTTTGTAGAAGCAACTCTTCAGGAATAAACCTTTGTGCTTGACTTTCCAATTTTGGTAGATGTGCCTTGAACAATTTCTCGACTCGGCATCAGGTACAAGAAGGCTGATGGCATTCAACAGACCCTAAAATAGAAAACATTTCAAATTAAATTAGAAATAGCTATTAGCAATGTTGAATAAATATAGAGCGATAAACAAACCTTTTGCTGGTCGCTAATGAAAGTCCAACCGTGCCCACTTCCAACATCCAATTGCTTGAAAAGCAATTCAAGGAACCATATCCATGAATGCTGGTTTTCTTCCTCCACCACAGCCCATGCAATTGGGTACATGCCATCATTCCCATCCCGTCCTACAGCAGACAATAAAAACCCTCCAACTTTGGTTTTTATGAAGGTACCATCGAATCCCACTACACGTCTGCACCCTAGAAGGAATACCTTGATCAAAGCCTCAAATCCTATGTATAATCTCCTAAATGTGGTGGTAGTCCTGTGGATAATGTCAAATCAGTTGACAGCTCAAAACAACTTCTTGGATATCTGTACCTCAGAGCAGCTAGATATGGTCGGAGCTTCTTGAAGTGATCATCAACTGAACCAACCATCATGCCATCTGCAATCCAACATGCCTTGTAACACTTCATCAATCCGACCTCAGTTGTGTACTTCTTCATTACCTCCTCTTGAATTTCTTTCGCTGTGACACCGGCCCTTCTTATATTACTATCCACCAACTGTTCAGCCAACCATTTGGTAGTAGCTTGCCTATTTCGCATGTTACGAGCACATGTGTGACTGCTGAACACATTTTTAATAGGGAAGGATCCATTCTTCTTCAACCATGACCCATAAATCCTCCATGGACAGCTAGATTCGCATACAGCCTCCTGCTTTAATTTGGAACTTCTCCTCCACCGTAAATTGAATCCCTTAGCAATGACATACCTCTGTATAGCATTATGCAACTGCCTTGGAGTCTCAAAACACAATCTAGGTATTAACTTTATCACCTTTTGATCACAAAGTGGATCATACATACTAAGTTGAGATTTCAAATGTTTCCTCTTGAATCCTATGGTGGATGTTCCATCGTCTGGAACAACATCCTCGTCTGACTTCTCATACTCGGATTCTTCGACTTCATCAACATCATCCACATTACTAACATCCCCTTCTACTTCCACAGTAACAGGATCACTAACAGCTGCAATTTCCTGGAATAGTCCACCCACCCTCTCCTGGACATCTATCTCATGCAAATCTAAGTCCTGCTCAGCCTCTGAACTATCCACATCACTATCAGACATACTTAAAGAAATGTCCAGACTAGTATCCTCATTTTCAGAACTATTATCTATCATAGTACCTTCACAAAAAACCTTAACAGTAGAACCATCCGGACATCCATCACACATCTCTACCACCTCCTTGTCAGTAAAAATTTCCTTAACACCCTCAAACTCAACAGCATACCACATCTTCCTCACAGAGCAACCAGAATCTTGGGCGAAGGCAACCAACGTGAAATATCCCATCAAATCGCAGTCTACGTCACTGTATTTCAAGAACTTACCACCCACATACTCAAAATTATTCCCCTCAAACACTATACCACCTATATGCATGTCGAACGAAAGCCTCTTCATTCTGACCTGCCCACCTATATGTGCAAGAATCCCTTATATCAACCCGTACAAACCTAGGTATCAACCACGCCGGGACGACTCAAAAAAAGGTAAAAAAACAAGCACAATCAACTAACCTGGAGAAAGGAAAACGAATGAATCGATAATGACAACACAGCTCCTACTAGAATCGCAGAAAAAATCGATTCCCCCAAATCAGAACCCCTCAGGTATGAAGCACGTCGGGAAGAAGCACAACAAAGAAAAAAACAAACACAATCAACTTATCTGGATGACGCACAAGGAGTTAATCAAGCAATGCGGACAAACCCCTCCTCAAATCACACTTCCTTCGATTTCTCCCAAATCGAAATGACAAAAAACCCTAACCCTAAACCCCTTTTGTTGATTTATTTCGTCTGGGTTATCACTTTTGCCACGTACCATTTCGGTGGACAAAATTTGAGCCACGTAGGACAAAATAAAGGGCCGTCAACGACACGTCTGCACCCCTTAACGGACGTCGGGTTTAAGGCCAAATCAAAAAGTGAAATCAAAATAAGGCCACAACTAAAACTTTTTAAACGATATGCCACAGAAGAAAGTGGGCTTATAGGTAGGGCCAAAAATCGATAATTTGCCTATAAAAAATCACACTCTTTGCCAACAACGATTTTTCATATTTTAGAAAAAAAAAATATATTAAAACAACCCTCGACTAGCTGTTAAAAACGACGAGTTCGAAAACTGGGTTTTGTTGTAGATCGAAGTCAACTTCGAACCGGGAGTTTTCGACATCTTTAAATAAATTTTGAATTTTGTTGCCATAACTATTTCGGAACGGGTAGTGTTCGTGATCGAAACTAAAACCAAACACGAGAGAATAGTAACTATGAACTGGACCATCTTTTGATCTGGATATTGGAATTCAATAAGCATCAAATTCATTGCTGTCCTACACATGCCATAATTTATGCAATGATTTTCATTTAATATTTTTTGTTAAATTTTGTGCTACAAAGCTTGAAGACAAAGCCAAACTTCTTCTCCCTTCGCCCATCATCATCAACCCACTTCTTCCTTACCAATTACCTCAAAAAACAGCAGTTTGGAACTTTCTGGGATTTCCCGACTCGGGCGTTGGTCTGTTCGCGACAACGTTTTGGGTCTCTCAACTGGGTCGGTCAGATCTGGTGGTGATGCTTTAGGAAGTGGGGGTTTTCGGGGTGTTCTTTTATGATGTCGTTGTGTTTATGTAATGCCGCCGGTGGGAAATGGTGTTTGTGAGGTGAGAGTTTTTTGAGAGGTTGTGTTTTTTTTTTTTGGGATCGGCTGTCGGTGGGATTTCCGACATCCCTGGAGCTGATGTTGGGAATGGTAGTATGCGATCCCTGTGAAAGAAAGGCGAAGGTTTTGATTTGGGTATTGGGTTTGGTGGTTGGGAGTTTGTGTTCCGGGTTTGTTGAGGCGGTTGATCAGCAGAGGAGTAGTAGTACCTTGGTGAGTTGCGGGGCGAATTCGAGTCTCGTGGTAGATGGTCGAAGATGGATCGGAGACTCGAATCCGGAGAATGGCAATCTGACCTTAAGTTTGACCGGGGTTGTTGCTGTGAGTTCGGAATTGAGCGGGGACTCTGCCAAAGGGACACTATATGGATCTGCTCGAGTTTTTGAGAATCCTTCGAATTACACCATCCGGGGTGTCCACGGGGATTGTTTTCTCCGGCTTCATTTTTGTCCATTTTCTTTTGATGGGCGCAGTATGAATGAATCTAGATTCGGGGTGGTGGCAGACGGGATGAGATTGATGACAGAATACAACGTTCGAGATGAGATTTTGAATAGGAACTCGAGATCACGGGACTCGGGCGGCAATAATTCGTCCTACCTGATCAAGGAGTATTTTCTCTCGGTTGTTTCTGGGGAACTTGTTATTGAGTTTCTGCCAAGTGAAGGATCAAATGCATTCGTAAATGCGATTGAGGTCATCCCGGCTGTAAATAAGTTGTTCCGTGGCTCCCTTAGCAAGGTTGGTGGAAATGCTCCATCTTTGAATGTAAGCGGGCGAGGGATGGAGACATTGTACAGGCTAGATGTTGGCGGGCCAGGAATCAAACCGAGCGAGGACTCAGATCTTTGGAGGACATGGGAAGCGGATACCGGCTACATGATCAACGCAGTTGCCGGATCCGAAGTTAAGAATTCATCCAATATAAGTTATGCTTCGACAAACGACTCGTCTTCGGCTCCCCTCCTCCTCTATGAATCGGCAAAGACCATTTCCAATGCGCAAGTTCTCGAGAAAAGGATCAATATGTCGTGGAAACTGTTCGTGGATCCCGATTTCGACTACTTGGTCAGGCTGCATTTCTGTGAGCTGCAGTATGAACAACCGAACGAGAGGAACTTCCGGATCTATGTGAACAACAGGACAGCAGCTGACAATTACGATATCTATGTACAAGCCGGAGGCAAGAACAGAGCTTATCATCAGGATTACATGGACACTGTGCCTGCGAAACTCAACACATTGTGGATTCAACTTGGGCCAGAAACGGCGACCAGTGCTGCGGCAACTGATGCACTCTTAAATGGTCTAGAGGTCTTTAAGCTGAGCAGGAATGGAAATCTCGCTTCTATAGACAGATTTAGTTTTCCTTCATCCCCGAATGAAGAATCAAAAGCTATCACTCTCTGGTTAGCTATCGGAGTCGGTGCTGCTTCTGTGGTGATTCTCGCAGTCATAGCTGCTCTTCTCTTTCTTTTTTGCAAAAGACGAAGACGGCATTTGGCTGATCACAAAGACAATGCCCCTGGCTGGCGACCGTTGTTCCTTCATGGTGCTATCACACACAGCACGGCTAATGCCAAGGGCACGACCACTGGCAAAAGCCAAAATGGTTCAGTGCAATCTGCTAGAATTGGAAGGAGATTTACCATAGCAGAAATTAAGACAGCCACGAAGAATTTCGACGAGGGCATGGTTATCGGATTTGGGGGCTTCGGCAAGGTCTACCGAGGCGAAATCGAAGATGGTGTTCTCGTTGCTATCAAACGAGCGCATCCTCAATCCCAGCAAGGCCTGGCTGAATTCGAGACGGAGATTGAGATGCTCTCAAAGCTCAGGCATCGGCATCTGGTGTCTTTGATCGGGTTTTGCGAAGAAAATAACGAGATGATCTTGGTTTACGAGTGTATGGGGAATGGGACACTTAGAAGCCATCTTTTTGGCTATGATCTCCCGCCATTGAGCTGGAAGCAGCGGCTGGAAGTTTGTATTGGTGCGGCAAGAGGACTCCATTACCTCCATACGGGAGCTGATGGGGGAATAATCCATCGTGATGTCAAGACAACCAATATCCTGCTCGACGAGGATTTTGTCGCAAAAATGTCCGATTTCGGCCTTTCCAAGACGGGCCCTGCCCTGGACCGCACCCACGTCAGTACAGCGGTGAAGGGCAGCTTCGGATATTTAGACCCGGAATACTTCCGACGGCAGCAATTGACGGAGAAGTCAGACGTCTACTCCTTCGGGGTGGTGTTGTTCGAGGTCGTGTGCGCTCGGGCTGTTATAGACCCAAGCCTTCCGAAAGATCAGATAAACCTCGCGGAATGGGCTTTGAGGTGGCAACAAGAGAGATCCCTGGAAGTCATCATCGACCCACGTCTCAGAGGGAAGTATTCTCCGCAGTCGATGGAGAAGTTCGGAGAAATAGCAGAGAAGTGTCTGGCGGACGAGGGCAGGAACCGACCCACGATGGGGGACGTCCTGTGGCATCTGGAGTATAGCCTGCAGCTCCACGAAGCTTGGTTACTGGTTAGTGCTACAGAAACTCAGGATCGAGGACGCAATAACGAGCCTCTTTCGGACGAACTGAGCTAGCTGATCAAGATGTCCCCGGGAGTTTGTTCCGATAATAATCCATTGTCGAATCATGATGTCTTGGGTGTTCGTTTCGATTGTAAGATGATCAAAGTCATCACCACATTCCATATTAATTCCAGATTGGGAACTAATATATTGAATTCGAATCGCCGAAAATCGATCTCGATCACCAAACAGGCTCTTCTCGAACGCATCTTACTATAAACACTCCTTAATCTTGAATGCCTAACCAGCTTCTCGAGTTAACAAATAAGTGAACTCGAATCCTGAGAATGAAGCAGCTCGACCCAATCGTCGTGTAGACGATTTAAAACAATGTATGCCCTCCACGATGTCTCACATTTTCTCATAAAAACCTGTCACTCACATTTCAACATAACAAGTGAAATTAATCAGGCATAAAATTCCACGTAAACAATAAGAAATATAATTAACAATTTTAATTTTGTTAGGGTTTAAGAACAAACCATAACCTCTTCCCTTGCTTTCCTGCTCTCCAGTCGGATTCTTTTATCGTCTCCTCGTCTCGGGAGGAAACCCAAGAATTGTGCAGCCGTGAAGAGATCGAAGAGAGTGGTAGGAAATGCCCCCGAAGGCTGCCAAGGGGAAGGAAGCGCCCGCGGAGAGGCCGATCCTCGGCAGATTCTCTTCTCACCTCAAGATTGGCATCGTACGGGCGATGATTCGATCCGTTTCGTTTTTGGACCCCTGATTGTATTCGCGTTTGAGCCATAGGGTTGTGTTGAAGAAAGATTGGGTTAATTGGGCGTATCTCTTGGATTCCCGACCCGGGTTGTTATTTAGATTACATGTGGATGGGAAATGGACTGTGTTTTTCAGTTTAATGGATGTAGGTATTCGGTTGTTGCTGTTTTTAGCTGCTTTACTGTCATGCCCTATAGGGTTCGACTATGTTTCGATCGTTTTTCTTGGCTGTATTTCCAATGACTGGGTAGTGTTTGTTATAGTTGCTTCTGTAAGTTGGTGGACTGAGCGATGAAGCGCATGCAGATCTTCACGTGATGTTGTCATATCGCGGGCTTCTATTGGACCGTGATGAAATGGGATTGCCTTGCTTGTGCTGTGTTTTTAGAGTCCCGATGTTGATTTCTCGAGTTATTGGCCTTGTGGGCTGGTTTAGGTTTATCAATTTTTACAAGAGGTAACAGGTGATCAGCGACATCTTTTGTGCTCCAGGTGGGATTGCCTAATGTGGGGAAGTCTACTCTCTTTAATACGCTCACAAAGCTATCAATTCCAGCTGAGAACTTCCCTTTCTGTACCATTGAGCCCAACGAGGCTCGTGTCAATGTTCCGGATGAACGATTTGAATGGCTCTGTCAGTTATATAAGCCTAAAAGCGAGGTATTGCTTCTAATCCATCTCGATGCAGCTGTATGATCGGTTGTATATAGATGATTGTCATCATGCATATTGACCACTTCGTCTTTATAACGAGTAATCTGATTCCTGTTCTTAATTGGTGTAGTTCAACGATATGAAAATCATTGATGGCTATTCAAGTGCTGAAGCACCACAGTTAAATTTGTTTGAACATATCTGTGTCCCAGACCCGGGTTATTTGTGTTATTTTGTATGTGATTTAGTGGATTACTGATATCAAGGGGATTTTTTTTAAGGATTAGGAGGGGGAATTATAGAGCATAAGAAGACGAAATAGAAATAGGAAGTCGGGCAGAAAGACAAAAAGGTGCGTAGATATTATGGAGACAATCAGAGAGATGAATTGGGTCATAAACAAACAGAGAGGGGACACAACGTGTGGCATGGAAAGAAAGCAATACGATAGAGGGTTCATTAAGAAAGGTAGAGTGAAGTGAAATAAACATAGAAGGAAGGGAAAGGGATCTCTTGAATTCTCAGGGGTTTCGGGGAGATGAATCAATGAAGTGCTGAGGCATATTTGTTGGAACCAATCCTGTATCTTCCAAATTCAGATGAAGGGTATTTTATGTTTCCTTATGGTATCTAGTTCTATTGGTAAGAACTCTGAGTTCAGAATTCTACTGAAAAAGAGGTTATTGTAATTTTTCTTGTTTTTTTTTGGGGGGGGGGGTAGAAAGGGTTGTAATTTTTCTTTGTTGTGCTTAGGATTGTATCTAGTTTATGAGTTGTTTACTGAATGAGAGAATACCTTGAAACTCACTATCATGACTTCAGTGACTTGTGTCCAAGGGAAAAGTTGCAAACTTGTATGGCTCTGTTGGACTGGTCTTAAGTTCTGGCATTTTTCATTTTATGCTGAATGCTGGTTCAATGGGTTATCCAACATGATGGCGTGGCCCTCTCTGAAACTGGAATGGAAAACTTTAGCTATGTTCCAATGTGATTTGTAAGTCATCATGGACTTCACTGGAGGTGTTTTGTTTAATTTTTAGGTTTCAGCTTTCTTAGAGATCCATGATATAGCTGGTCTTGTTCGAGGGGCTCATCAAGGACAAGGTCTTGGAAACAGTTTTCTCTCTCACATCCGTGCTGTTGATGGAATCTTCCACGTGCTACGTAAGACAACTTTTGCTTACTATTGTGTTATTGCTAATGCCCTACTTTTATAATATTGAGTTTGGAAGAAACTAATTATTTTGATATAGTGCGCTTTAGCCGGTTGACAACTTTTTCTTTTTACTCATAAGTGAATTCACTGAATGAATTAACTTGTGAATTCGTTTGGACAATGCTCCTCCTTTTCGGGCATATACTTACCCAGCTCCTGAACTAATACGTAGGTGCTTTTGAAGATCCAGACATTATTCATGTGGATGATTCTGTAGATCCTGTCAGGGACTTGGAGGTCATCTCTGAGGAGCTACGGCTAAAGGTATCTTTTATTGTTATATGCTGGATGCATTTACTGGCCTATTGTACTTCTTTTGAGTAACTATGGCATATGTGCAACCACAGGCATAGCTCAAGGACTCTTGTTTGTGCCATCTTTTAATTTTGTACTTAATTTTGCCAATGACTGTCATACTAGTTTTTCCTTCTGTTTACAAAATGTATGTCAAATTCAAGCATGCTATTTATGTGTATTAGTGACCGTTTTGCTAATTTGGTGGTCTAACATTTTACTCTTGAAATAACGAAATTGTTTTGATTTTTTATTTTGTGTTAGATTTTGTCAAATTACTTTATCATAATACCTTCATAGTCTGCGCTCAATTGCTGTTTGTAGCACTGTCACTTATCTTGGTTGGAAATGAAATAAGGTTGAACTAACATTTGTTCTGTACAAACTGTGACCAGGATATTGAGTTCATGGAAAAGAAAATAGAAGATCTTGAGAAAAGCATGAAGAGGAGCAACGACAAACAACTGAAGATTGAGCACGAGTGCTGTGACAAAGTATTTTGGATAATTCTTCCCCTTACATTGATTGGCTTTCGTACCTCGTTTCGTCTAATCTATCCTATAGCTATATACCAAATACTTTTCAGATGGAGGTTTATTGTCTGGTTTTTGATGGAATAACATGAAGACGTGAATGCAACACTCTATATCTGTCATTAGTCAGAATTTTCTGAGATTTCCTTGTTTTTGTTTCCCTTCTATGCCTAGCATGTGATTTAATCTGAACTCGTTATACCATGCTTACAAAACTGCTTGTTCCTTGCACTGATTTTGATCTCTCTTTGATAGGTCAAAGATTGGCTGGAGGAAGGAAAAGATGTTCGTTTAGGAGATTGGAAAGCTGCAGATCTTGAAATTTTGAATTCTTTTCAGCTGCTTACTGCAAAGCCTGTTGTATACTTGGTAAGGATTTATTATCAGTGGGTGTTTCTGCTTATTTACCAAAATGTAATTTAAAATTTTTTGTACCAACGAGATGATTGTTTTGTGTGGACTCATCATGCTATTCTGCAATTTCTCGCTCAGGCAATGTGTGTCTAGATGGTGATGGACCTGCACGGATTTGTCTGATTTGGGGGTTGTAGAAGCAAAGATTTGTTTTCCCATTGTCAATATTCCAAAAGCGTTTTATTGGGACAAATGTTTTGAAGTTAAGATTAATGTCCCTTGAAAAGGCTATTCATGTAGAATATAGAGGTTTGTTCCACAATAAAGTTTGTCGGAAAAATATTTCGCGAAATAAGGCAGCAATTTTTAAAACTCGCCAAATAATGCCCCTATATGGGAAATGAAGAACTCGATGTTTCAAACACCGAGTTCCTTTTGGGGGGTGGAACTTGTTGTGTTAGATCTACAAAGAACTTGGTGTTTGTTAGAGGCATTCTTTGGTGAATTTTGAAATTTGCTGCCCTATTTCGCAAAATATTTTCCCTTTGAATGTTATTTTGGAACAAAGCTCGCATAATATAGTGTTTGCATATTTTGATTATCTATTTATGGATATATAAGAGCTGTGTCCTATTCACATAACATAAGATTGAGCTATAGTTTGTCCAGATTTTTTTAATGCCTGTGCTAATGTGATTGCAAATGCCTAATGCTGCCATGAACAAGCTTGAATAACTGATTTCATCCATTGAAAATCTAATGCAATTACAATCACACAAACACACATTATGCAATTTTTGTGAACACTAGAGCTGTTATCTCTCGCATTGTTTATTTTTCTTTTCCATCTTCGGGTATATCTTATCCTATTATGATTTGGACTTGGGATAATTAATAAGCAACCAGGACCAGGAGAGGGTTTTCTTCCCCACTTCTTGGATATCAAGAGCTAAATTCTCATACAGTAGTTCTAGGGCCATGATACTCTGTTTTGGTTTTCATTGTTGGTTTTTAAGGCATAGAGAGGGACTAAAGTTTGTTCCTGTCCCTGACTGTGTCTGGTAGCTCATCTTCATTCTGCATTTTGTTGGTTCTCTAAAAGCCTCTCCTTTCCTCAAGCTTCAGTGTGTGAGTCAATTCTTCTTCTGATGTTATTTGTTCCCTCCGTGGCGCAGGTTAACATGAACGAGAAGGACTACCAAAGAAAAAAGAACAAGTTTTTGCCAAAAATTCATGCATGGTATGGTTCCTGATGTTCAAATGTCATGCTGTGAGCTGTCTATCTGTGTTTCTCTTTCTTAATACATTTTTGCTTTTTGAAAAGGCAAGCTATGTTTGTTCTGTTTTCCCAGTCTCATCTCTATTTTAGAAAGCTTGACTGATGCATGTTACTTCGTTTTCTTTAGGGTCCAAGAACATGGTGGTGAAACAATCATACCATTCAGCTGCGCATTAGAGAGAGATCTGGCTGAGATGCCGCCTGAGGATGCAGCTAAGTATTGCGAGGAAAACAAATTGCAGAGGTACTATTTTACCAGAAGCTGTTTCTTAACATTCTGCATCCCGAGCTTACTGATATCGTGCCCTTTTCTTCATTGGAGCTCAGTACACCTATTCTCTGCGCTCGAACTTACCTATTCTTAAATTAGAAAGAGTTGAACTTTCAGTTGGTGGTTTGGATGGATTTCAGCTTAATGTGTTTTTTGGATTAATTGCAGTGCACTTCCAAAGATCATAAAGACCGGATTTTCTGCCATTAATCTCATATACTTCTTTACTGCTGGCCCAGATGAGGTGAGTGGAAAATCTTAACTATGTGAACTGATTTTCTATTGAACATAGCTGGTTTCTGTATCTCTTGCGACTTTTGCATGAATGGAAGTAGTGTGATTTGACCTGTGAAAGGTCGTTATAGGACAGCTGTAACTTCTCCGCTTTACACTCAGGTTAAGTGCTGGCAAATTAGGCGGCAGACAAAGGCCCCACAGGCAGCAGGGTCCATCCATACTGATTTTGAGAGAGGTTTCATATGCGCTGAGGTTGGTGATTGACTTTGTAGGTGTCCTCTATAGTTTGCTTTGCTGATAGAGTCGGTGTCCTATTCTTCTCATGAGTTTATAAGTAAAAATAAATTAATAATGTGATGGCAAGATGGTTCGTTCACGTGCTTAAAGAGACCCAGTGTTTAGATATTATGCATGTCGAAAGGATAGCGGTAGATTGAAAAGACATGAAGCAATAAACAAGGGCAGGAAGTGTTTAGTCATTAGTGAGGTTATGACTAGGGATAGGGTGTAATACTGATGAAGGATCCACAGCGCCGACCATACCTACTAGCTAGGATAAAGACTAGAGCATCGCTGTAATGATGATTTCACAGTGACTGACTGCTTCTGATCTTTCAGTTTGTCTCCTCGAATTCAAATCAAGTCCCATGTCCATCATGGGACGCTACTGAATCTTTTTTGGAACCATCACGTGAACCAATCATGTTGTGGGTATTGCAATGGATTCTTATCACTCTTCTTTTGGGTATCTCCAGGTGATGAAGTTTGAAGATCTGAAAGAACTGGGCAGTGAGTCGGCTGTCAAGGTATTTGTTACACTTGACAGAGGCGTGCTTTATCCTGAGCGCATGAGTCAACGTCTGGATCGGACTGGTTTACTACATGGATAGTGTTCTTCTCTTCTGTGCAATCCAAACTTATTGGCTAACATCCTTCATATATTCTTCCTTTCTATTCATATTATCAGGCTGCTGGGAAGTACAAGCAAGAAGGGAAAACATATTTTGTCCAAGATGGAGACATCATATTCTTCAAGTTCAATGTTTCTGGCGGCGGGAAGAAGTGAGAGCCCAGCAGTGGTAGTAACCACCGATTTATGGCCGGTATTGTAACACAAACCCTTGTTTCAGTTCCTTCTCTCTGTCCGTGATATTTATTGTAGCATGTAGTTTTCTTTGATAATGGAGTTCCCAGTTTTGAGGTCAAGTTTCATTTGTTTTGGCGCTCGCTTCCTTCCTGCTAGACCCATGAATTCATCCCCCTGTCCAATACTTGGGTTGCATTATTTTAGAAAGTGGATGACGAGTTAGACGTTAGACATAGTCTGATTTTGGTTTTGACATGAGACCATTTTAGCAGTCTTGTTTCCACATGTCAGTCTGTCGCATCGGCGGGCCTGAGTACGTTGTGTTAGTCCCGTCTTCTGGCCATGGGACGGGGCAGTGTTGGGTGTAACACAGGACCTTGTTCCATTTCAATGTTAGGCGGAAGAAAAAACTGTGAAATAGGGTATTTGTTTCAAAATTGCGAAAATAATATCCCGAAATCGAACTTTACAAAGGAAATCGAACTTTACAAAGGAAATCGAACTTATAAAGTTAGACTAAAAAAAACGAAGTCGGACTTTAAAAGTTTGAATTACCTGTTTCTTTTAAGTCGGTCTTCATGAGTTCAACTTTTTTAAACGGCTTTTAAAGTTCGATTTCGGTGTATTATTTTTTAAATTTCAGAATTATTTATTCTATTTCGTAATTTTTTTTTTTCCACTTAACAAGGAAACATAACTCTAACACGCAGAAGGAAGGTGCGGGATTGTCACGTAGTCCTTGGTAGCAAAACTCATTGACATAATAATCTCTCATCCATGATTTACTCATTTGGTGTTTCTCGGACAGCTACATCAATCACACTGATTAACTTCATTTAGAAGGTAAGCCGATAACATTTTTCTTATGAACACCTAATTCGTGTTTAGGAAAAGTAAAAAATTAAAGTAATATCGCGACTACGAGATGTTTAGAGTTTGTCGGAATTCTTGCGTTACAGTAAAAAAAAAAAAAAGGAAGTAATCAAATCACCTGATCGATTGTCGGATTTTGGTGGGGGAATGTTCCTTTCGTTAGTAACCCTTGAGCAAGAGATAAAAACACACTCGCATATTTTAATCACTGTCCTTATCACCATTATCGAAATATGGCAAAATCTAGTCAGAGTTCGACCAATCAACCCATTCACTCCTTCTCCATTTACCTCCCATTATAGTCTAGTCAGAATAAAAAAAAAAATAAGAGGTTATCGAGTTTCAATTATGCCGCGCAGTAGTAGTTAATGAATATTGAAATTTTAACAGGGGGTTTATTTCAAGGTGCACAAATCCTTATTTTATGACTAAAACACTTCCTTTTAAACTATGAGTTATCTTTTAAGATAAAGTTTGTGGATTTTTTTTTTTTAAATGATATTAAATTATCGTTCGTCGAAATATTTCTCGACGTAACGTGACTTTGGCAGGAAGCCCTACCAAACGACGGCAACGCCACTGCGACGCCTCTGTCGCCAGTCGGACAAGGAAAACCCACCCAAAAAAACCCCCTCCTCTTTCTTCTTCGGCTAACCCAAAAGGAAACCGCTCCATTCCTTCCTCCTACCCGAAATCCAGAGGCTTCACCCTTTTTCTACTTTATTCTTCTTATCACATACTACTCCTTTTTGTTTGACTCGTCCCACGCGATTCGATTCCCTACCCCCACCCCCAATTAACCCCTTGAGGAAGTTTCCCGCTTTCTTACGATATTGCTGGCTGGCTGGCTGGCTGGTTAGTTCTTTAATTGTTTTTTGTCCATTTTATTGCACTTGTTTATTGTTATTTTGGGTTCTTTGGTGTAATGAGTTCCCGGAAAGGCGGCGACTTGGTTCGTTATTTGTCGAGATTGGGCGTGCGATCCTTTCCAGCGTTTCCTGGGGTTTTCTCTTTTGTGTATTTTTGTTTTGTGGGGTGTTTTTTCTGGGAAGTCGGCATCTTGTTCTTGTGTTTTCTTGTTGTCCAGTATTGTGGAATGTTATGTTGGTCTGTCCTGGTATACGATCCTTGAATGCGTTGTTTTGGGCTAATAATTCTCTGTCCTTAGTACTTGGAAATGGAATAAAGGTCCGTCCTTTCTCGTTATTTTGTGGATTTTTTTGGGTCATATTTTGGTCTTGGGTTTTCTCGGAAAGGCAACGCCGGCATCTTATTTAGTGTCTTGTCAATATTGGGTGCATATGTTTATTGGGAATGTATGTGATCCTTTGACATCTTTTATGTTCCTCCCTGTTCACGTGGGATTCAAATATCGAGCTGCCATTAGGGTAATCGTATCTTCTCAGTATTGATAGTTCCGGAAGAACGCTGTTCGTGTTGATTGTGTTCTCTAGTATGTGCTTTCCATCCTTTATTTGGCCTTGACTGGTTCCTGGATGAGCTTCGATTGGTATTGTCATTTCTATGCATTTCTACCGAGGCTTCCTTCAGTTATTACCAGCTCGTTCACGGGCCATGGTTTTGCACTTAGAATGAAATAAAATAGTCTATGCTTCATTTTTGTTTGCAGTAGAGGACTACTTGAGAGAAATGGGAGGAACTGGAGTTCCTCTTGTGAAGAAGCCGAATGTTACGCCCAAGGCTGTGATACACGAAAAGTTTGGGGGCAAAGCTTCTTATACGATTGAGGAGGTTCATGAAGCAGCCCCAAATGGATGCCCAGGACTAGCCATTCCACAGAAAGGTCCTTGCCTCTATCGATGCCATCTGCAGCTTCCCGACTTCTCTGTCATATCCGAAACATTTCGGAAAAAGAAGGATGCAGAACAATGTGCTGCTCAGATGGCAGTGCAAAAGGTTTCTGATTAAATTTTGTTGTTGCCAATTGCGAACTGCTGTTCTTAAATTATTAGTCAATCCTTTTCTCGCTACACTTTGCATCGATAATGAGTCATTAATTAGTTTTTCATTTCAGAGGGAGATCTTTCCTTTTGAAGTACTTTTCACTTATATTATCACTCACTTTTTGCAGCTTGGCGTCTATCCTTCGGCGAATAGTCCTACTACAGAGGATGCTTCAAACGAATTAGTCTCCCGCATTGAGTACTTATTTTCTGATGAGGTCTGTACTTTTATGGGTTTTCATGCCTTACGTTATCATCCAATTGTTTTTCCTATTTAAATGGGTTTATAATTTGGGGAGTGGGACTTGATATGAAGCGTTCCAATAGAGCAAGTTAACGTTAAAACTCATTATTTATTACATCTCATTGATTAAGGAAAGTTGGATCTGGTCTCTCGTTTTCTCGGGTTTTTTCTATCAGGGGTACTACTTGCATAATCATGTTATTTTGTTTACTTTTATTATTTTTATTTTGATAGCCCAATTATGCATTTTAATAAGTTTATGTAGCCTTTTGAGTTTACTTATTGTCATTAAATTATTCTTCACCCAGTTCCTAACATCTGAAAGTCCTCTGGGTGGTCACTTTAGAGCGGCTTTAAGGAGAAACGACAATCTTTGTGGCGCTGTTCCTGTTTCTGTCTTTGCTGTCTATGATGGGAAAATCAATAGCTTATGGAAAGTTATTGATCCGAAGGTTGAGATAAATCATTGCTCAGCACTCTCATTTATTCTGCGGGCCGCTGTTAGATCACCTTCGTTGGTTCAAGAAGGGTCACTTTTGGTAAGAAGGAAAAGTCCATACCCTTCCGAACTTGTAGACTCTGTTCTCATGGACCAATCTTCTGATCGAGAAACTGCGTTTGTCAATGCTTTGTATATTCCCTGTGACTTGAGGGATGATGTGAAAGAGGTGACTTTAAGCATTTGTCCATCTAGATATTATCTCGATATTGTTGCAGAAAAGCTCGGTCAGACGGATGCTTCAAAGGTTCTAATTTCACGGTTCGTGTGTTTCTAGATTTTTCTGAAATTTAGACTACCAACAAAATTGTCAAAGGGTGTTATATCATTGACCTATAGTTATGCATTTTGGTATAGGCCTATAGGGAAAGCTTCTTCAGAGATAAGGTTGCATTTTTCTGCATCTCATGACTATCTGGCGGAATCTTTAGTTTCTACTCCAAAGAATGGAGATTTGGTTGAAGGCCCAGTAAACGTGAGGGCTAGTTTTTTAGCTAGTCAAGAGGTATATGGAGCTGCAGTTTTGGCTTCCATTGGGTATAAATGGAAGTCAAAGGACCTTTTCTTTGAAGATGTCTCCATGCAGTCATATTACAGGTTCCCATTTACAGTTCTTGCTAACATTCTCGTACCCAATTTACCCAGGAGTTGTAGATTCTATTGCTTGAACTTTTATTTTGAATCATCTGTACAGGATGCTAATTGGTAAGATTCCCAGTGGAGCGTATAAGGTATCAAGAGAGGCTATATTTGGAGCAGAGTTGCCCACATCCTTTACTACGAAAAATAACTGGAGGGGATCCTTCCCCAGGGAAATGCTTTCTTCCTTTTGCCGGCAACATCGGCTGTCTGAACCCGTCTTCAAAATGTCAAGACTTCCTTTAAAGGAGAATACTGATGCTGGATCACAGAAACAGCTGAAAGTTACTAAATCGGCCCTTGAGGTGGAGCACACTAATGGAGATACTAACGTTGTGGACAATGATACCATAGGGGATTCTGAAAGCCTATTTAGATGTGAAGTGAAAGTTTCGTCTAGATTACTGGATCTACTAATTCAATGCTCCCCGAAAGAATTGTACAAGAAGCATAGTGATGGCTTCCAGGATTCTTCTTTGAAAGTTCTTTCGTTCCTAAATGCGTATCTTCTAGGCAAAGACATGTCAGAAGAGAAGTTCAACTCCTTGGCCGAGGCACTTGACATACAATTCGAGTACCCAAACCTTCTGAAAGAATTCAAGTTTTCTCCATCTGTCAACAGAGACTGGAAAGTTAGGTTTGAGGGGGGCACTATTCCCAATATTGGAGATTCTACCAAAGGAAATGGAGACTCTGCTATCCACATTGAGGGGCCTGAGTCTGGTGTATTTCCATCTAGTGGGTGCCTGGCGAGCACCAAGTACACTGTTTGCTTGGTCAGTGTCGATAAAAGCATAAATGAGCTCCTTGAGAGCGTCGATGAGTTTGAATTTGAGATGGGAAGTGGAGCTATTATTCCCCATGCCGAGGCGGCTTTGTCTCAGATGTATGTTGACCAGTCTGCACGTTTCTCTGTCAACCTACCTGGGCCAGAGCTCCTTATGGCTGCTGCTAGGGATCCTAAAAGGGTATTTCCATTGATCAATTCAGGTTAGTTGGTCGATGATCGACATGTAACAGTTAGCTGCAAACTTGTTCATTCACCTGGAGGTTGCATTTGCAAATTACTGTGATGAAAAATTTTCTAGCAATCAAATTTCTTCAAAGCAAATGATTTGTCGTCCCTAAGAAGCAATGAACGTATTCTCAGGCACTTGCTTGTACTTGGAGTTCTGCCTTTCATTGTTGGGGGTAACAGAGCCCTTGGAAGAGAGAATGGAGCAGGCTTTTTTCAACCCTCCTCTTTCGAAGCAGCGGGTGGAATATGCGGTACAACATATCAGGGATTCTGGCGCCACTTCTCTGGTAAATCCATTTTACCTGGTGTAGCTTTTCAAAAGCAGTGTGACTTGTGTTTTGCAATGTTTTATTTAAATGTTATGTTATTGTTCCGGTTTGATTGAAGGTCGACTTTGGATGTGGTTCTGGGAGTTTGTTGGACTCTCTGTTGAATTTTTCAACTTCTCTCCGGAGGATTGCCGGTGTTGATATATCTCTGAAGGGCCTCGCTCGTGCAGCAAAGGTTGTGGGCTTACTTCCATTTTTGCAATAAGTTGTTTTTCAGAATAATATGGCTGGCATCTCGATTGGTTGGATCGTTGGATGAACGGTTTGATATTAATGCAGATTTTACACACAAAGTTAAACAAAAGCATCGATGCTGACTCTCCATGTTCCAGTATCGAATCGGCAATACTTTATGACGGTTCGATCACGGAGTTTGATTCCCGCCTCCAGGGTTTTGATATTGGAACTTGCTTAGAGGTGCTTGTCTTCGTATTTCTCTGCCGATTAAACTTTCAATTTACAGTCTCGCCAGTAATTTCTTGTCCCCATTTCATCCAGACATCGTTTCTAGATTCTTGGCTGAAGTTATTCCGACTTACACTCTTTGTTGTTCCTCAGGTGATCGAGCACATGGAAGAAGATCAGGCGACCTCGTTCGGAAACATTGTGCTGAAATCATTCTGTCCGAAGATTCTGATCATCTCGACCCCAAATTACGAGTACAACGTCATATTACAGAAATCCAACTTGCCTGACCAGGAGGACGACCCGGACGAGAAAGCCTGCAGATTCCGCAACCACGACCACAAATTCGAGTGGACGAGGGAGCAGTTCAGTTCGTGGGCATTCCAGTTAGCAAATTCGCATGATTACACCGTGGAGTTCAGCGGTGTCGGTGGCTCTGGGGATTGCGAACCTGGTTTCGCCTCCCAAATTGCAGTCTTTAGGAGGAAACCAGCTCAGAACAGCAACGGCTTAGATAGTCACAACCAAGAACTAGTACACTGCCCATACAACACCATATGGGAATGGTCCGCAGTGATACCTCCTGATCACGAAACTTTGTCGTCCTTGTACAGGCACAGAGACGGCATCGTTGATCTGTCAGACGAAGCTAGGACGGGGACATAGAGGAGGTGGTGGTGGGGTCTTAGGAGGCTAACCAGATGCATAGATTTTACACCAAATGGATATATGATTGATGAATGGTGATATGAATGTGATAGACTGATGATCTTAGTGGCACAATTTGATGAGATCCTTTATTTAAAGTTCTGGTAAGTTTTTCTCATCAGACGAGCACGGCACATCCTCTTACAAATATTTAAATAGAGAGCATAGTTTCCCGTACAAATTAATTAATATGTGCCTGGACCATTTTCAACATAGATGCCTTGAAAAAAGAACTACTTTTGATAATAGCTTTATTTTTTAAATTAATTATTGGATATTGTAAATATTTATTTATTGTAATTAATTCCCCCTTTTTTTCCTAGGTCTCTCGTTTTTCTTCCTCTTTTTTTCCGTTCTTTATTTTACGACACTGAGATTTTTTAAAAGATTTTTTCCTATTGTTTTTTGTGAACTTTGTCAAACTTTAATGTCAAATGAGATCGGAAATGGTTTATATTATTTCGTGAATTTTAATAAAATCTTTCTATTTATAAAATATTTGAAGAAATTAACAACAAATTTCTGAGAATTTTAACCTTTATTCAAAAGCCGTCCCCAAAATTTGGAAACGGCTAGTCATATGCTAAGGGACGCATTCAACGTGTCCTTTCGCTAAACAAACCACACGCCCTGCTCCTTTCCCTCCCCAGAACTTCAAATTCTCACACGATATCGATCCTTCGCCTCGACCCAAGTTCCTGTTCCTCGTACTTGATCGTGGGTTCGGATCAAAATCGGAGCTTTTACAGCGACAGGGGGAGGAACTGAGGGATCATCCGTTGTTTACCAGATGTGGACAACGGGGAAGAACTTCGCAGGACGGGGTTGCGTCACGCCGCCTGCGCGGAGGCCTGAGCCTCAGCGGTCCCCGTTGTCGGAAAGGAAGATGGCACGGAGGACGGGGGACTTCTTCCACGTCATACACAAGGTTCCTGCCGGCGACTCTCCTTACGTCAAGGCCAAGAGGGTTCAGGTATTGTTTTCGGTTTCCTATGGGGAGTTAAGTTGATTTCTTGGCAAGCAAGAAAATCGATTTTGTTAGTTGGTTCTGTTATTCGTTGATTTTAGTGATGTTTAGATGCCTGGGTTCACGGAATTCACTGAATGGTCGTTCGATTTTAGTCCAGATGGATGTCGATATTTGCTTGGGATGGACTTAACTGTGAACTTCGAAAGGTTCTTGGCGAGAACTCGTTCATTGATTTGTTCTTTGTTCGAAATTCGGACAAATTTGGATGGTTCTAGAAAGAATCTAGTGGTCTGTGTTCTTCTCTGCATCTATCAATGTTAGAATGTCAAGTTCATGCGCGATTTGTTTGGATTGCAGTTGATAGACAAAGATTTCGGTCGGGCGGTTGGTTTGTTCTGGGCTGCGATAAATGCGGGGGACCGAGTCGATAGCGCATTGAAGGATATGGCGATCGTGATGAAACAATTGAATCGATCCGACGAGGCAATAGAAGCCATCAAATCTTTCCGCCATCTCTGTCCTGCTGATTCTCAGGTGTCTCTCGACAACGTGCTGATTGAGCTCTACAAGGTAAAGTCATTAATTCTTCCCTCCTCCTTGCATCCTTACTTGTCAAAGCATGGTCTGCGGTAACGATTCATTCGGTTTTCCACATTCTGCAGAGATCGGGTCGTATAGAAGAGGAGATCCAGATGCTGGTAGAGAAACTGAGGAATATTGATGAGAGGAAGCATCATAGCGGGAGTAGATACAAGATGGCGAGATCACAGGGAAAGAAAATACAAGTGAAGGCTGACGAGGAAAGATCAAGGTCCTCTTTCATAAGACTTTTTTATTCCTTGATTGTGTTCTTCACCCGTGATTTCCTCTTTTATGCTGGATTTCTCCATTCTTGTGCAGGATAATGGGTAATCTAGCGTGGGCTTACATCCAGATGAACAATTTTGAAACTGCCGAAAAGTTGTACAGGTACATAAGACAACCTCAGTATCATAGGATTGTGTTTGGACATGATGTTTCATGGGTTTATGTCGTCAAAATGTGCTTTTGGATTGCAGGGAAGCCTTGTGTTTAAAGCCAGATAAGAACAAGCAGTGCAACCTGGCGATTTGTCTGATGCATCTGAACAAGGTCTCGGAGGCAAAGGCACTGTTACATGCCATCGGATCGTCATCATCCTCCTCTCTCGATGGGGAAACTGAAGAGGCTCACATGAAATCCTTCAAGCGTGCCTTGGAGATGCTGAACGAACTGGAAGGTGCACGAAGTGAGGCTCCTAATCACTGTACACCGCCTGTTGCTCGAGATGCTTCAGTTTCGAGAATTATTTCAGATCATTTTGGTAGAGAGGAAGAAACATGGGTTTTAAACGAGGAAACCAGAAGGGCTTCTCCTTTCAAGACACCGGAAAGCATATCTTCTTCAGTTCACGAAGCAACTTCTCGTAGGGCAGTAAATTCTGCACCTCGGGTTCCTGTCCGAAGGAACATCAGTTTCTCGTCGACAAGTGGGACAGGACTTGAGGAGGGATCCAGTGAGGGTTCTCGAAATGGATCTCTGCTCCTGCCCAATCTCTCGGTACCCTTGCCAAATGAGCATAACCGATACTCGATCTTGGGAAGTCCAGAGCAAAGCGAACACCGTGGATTTCCCCGTGCTGGTGTCATCGGCTGTTGTACTCTCGAGAACGATACCCAGAGGGACTGCAAGATGAATGCAGAAGGCAAGTGGGCGCCGATCTCAGTGACGGGGCAAGAAAATAGTGCAGATGAAGCAACAAAAATGAATGAGGACTTATTAGCACATTGGTTTGTTGGGGATCAACCGAAGAAGAGTTGGGCAGATATCGCAGAAGAGGAAGAGGAAGAAGAAGAAGACTATTTCAACGATGAACGGGAGAATGTGGATTCCAATATTTTGCTGCGCGATCCACTAAGTCAGGTGAAAAATGATCTAGCCCAAAGAGTAGCTCTTTTTGGCCTAGAAGAATGGAAGAGTGCGTCGGTCCGCCGTTCGTTGAAGTTCACCAGGAATGAACCATACACCTGCAAAGGCCGGGATGGTTTACCTTCGGCCTACCACTGCAACTGCAACTCTTCTATTGAGGCCAAAATCCAGGAACGGAAACGACAGTGTCCTAGGAAGAGGCTGCCAGTGTTCCGAGACATCACTCGTCTTCATCACACGGCCTGAGCTTGGTTACTGGTCGAGTGTTACATAGATATTGGATATTGGCCAAAAAAATCAGTAAAACATGAATGATATGTGATTAATGTGCTTAAACATTTGAAAAGTACAACCACGAATGGTTACTACCACGAATGGACAACCCGTTGCTCCATTGTTGCTGATCGCAATTTTGCCATGTACACCAAAACCGGGGACAAAGACTGTCGACGGGATGACAGCCATCCTTACCCAGCACAACACCACGAGGCACACCTTTCACGATAAAGATCTCCAGAGCCACTCCCACAGCCAAACATGGATGTTTGCTACAATCCACATGGCAAGCCTTCTTGCTGCTGGTGTGGCCCCAAGAGTAGTTCTGGCCATGGCTTGGATTTCACTTACTGCATCTGGCTTCGCGTTCGTGTTTTTTTTTTTTCAGGGAATCTGGCATAGGCTGCTTGTCTGTTCTCCTTTCTGGGAACGTGTGTTAATATCTCTAAACCCACCAGTGTTTTGCATCGCGTCTTATCAGGTTGCAGCGCTTTCTGTTTCCCATGGATCAACTTCTCGCTGCAATGCACATGTTTTGATACGTGTTGACGGGAAGATCATCCGAGAGAAGTTGAAGGAAATGAGACTATGAATTACAAGGTAAAAAGAAGTTGCAGCTTTGATATGTCATATAATGAATGAAATATTATGGGATTCGGTCTGGTGTTCCTTCGATGTCGCCACTTCCTTGTGCTTTCTGAACCAGGTGCGTTGGACCCGTACACAGCATGATTCGGGGGGCCTGCGTTTTATGAGCTCATGTCCAGTGTGCTTTTTGTTCGGCTGCAGAACTCTTCTAGCAGCCTTTCCACGTTCTTCCTTGACGTGAACTTGTCAATCTCAAATGCTTTCATCTCTTCTTTGAGGCCTGCATGATCACTGTTTGTCTTATTTCATCAAGGGTATGGTATTCGAAAGCAAGGAATGGCAGACCTGGTTGTGGTAGAATGCTCAACGGCAGTTGGGAGGCGTTGACATCGAAGAACCGGAGGACGTTCATGAGGAACTCGGTCGACTCAACTGAGACTAGAAGTTCCCTCTGAACAACGCAAGATGAAGAATGAGTCAGTTCTAGTAGTTTTGAGGGAGTGAAGTGTAAATTTTTTCCTTCAGTCGTGGAAGGACGAGAGAATTGTATCAAACCTTGAAATTCTTCTCTGTGTTGTAATAGCCAGAAACAATAGCCAGCAGCCGGAGGTTCTCGATTTCTGAGATTTCGCAGGATGAGCATTTTCAGGCACTTCAGAGGAACCTCAGATACCAAGAACGGATATCGACTATCGAGGTAATCATTCAGTCAACTTATGTTGGAAGCGTATAATTTCTTTGATCGATGTGTGGTGGGAAGATAATAGCTGGCTAAGCGGCATTCCAACTGAACTCGTTCCGACAAAGGACGCCATTGAGCGAGAACTTACAGTTTCTGGACCTGCGACACAGTAGCGATGCTCGTTTTGTTCTGCATATGAGTAGTTGTAGCATATGTGTAGTTGTAGCAGAATGAGGAAAATGTGCTAACCGACGACAGTCCATTTCTTGAAGTCCTTCTGTAGCATATCAGCGACCCTGACATCCGATACATCATGCATCTTGTATTGTACTGAAACGGGATGAATACTAGTTCAACTTAAGAAGATCGGGGGAAGAAAACCATTGGGCCTTTCTGGAAATTGAGGATGTTGAGCTTACGTATCAGTTAAAGGCCATCCATCCCAAAGTGGCCGGCGCCTTTTATAAGCAGGGAGGCCATACATTTGTCTTTCAGTGTACATGTAGGATGCGAAAGGTTTCCGGTGTCCAGCAAGATGCCCGATAGCTGCAGTTTAAGGCCATGAAATTTCAGTCGACTTGGCTCGAGATCAGAACTTGCAGAGATTTTCACGTACCAGAAGTCGGCTGAATGCTGGTCCGTCTAGTATTTCTGGATAAGCCGCAGCGAACTTCTCAGCTAGGAGCGCGCAGCAAGAAGAGTCCTGTAAAAGGAATTGTTATTTCTGTCGAGCCTCATGACGATGTGAATCGAGGTTTCGCCCTAATACCTCTGTTGAGGTTATATGCTTCGCCCAAGGATATTCGGAATCACCCTGCATAGAATGGTCACTTGTCAAGAGCATGGGGTCTGTCTCATGGGTTGCGAGGAGTCATGCATTCTGTTACCTTTCGGCAGTACACGACTTCGATGACAGCATCCTTCAGTTGCTGCATCAATGAAATCGGGAGTCATTAGCCAAAACGCCCGGAGAATAAGATGATGAATGGTTTACCTCTTGCTTGGCCGGCATTCTGTGGCTGCTTATAAGTACGAGTTTGAGAGACCCAAATAGATCGTAGTATGTCAAGTCGATCTGTATGAGAGTTTCTGAGAATTGTTACGGGACAGTTTCGGATGTGGGGGATCGCAACGAGTTGAGTTCTCATTACCTCATCGACGAAGATTAGAGATGCCTCATCTATCTGACATGAACTGATCAACCATTTGATGGCACCGTGAGAGTTTAGCGCCAGCCTTTTAATGTTGATGACGGGCACCGTGCAGAACTCGTCATCACGGCAAGTCTCGCTCGTGTAGATAATAAGCATACAAGATTGTCCAAACGAACGACCCAACATCTGAAACAAAGCCGTGATCTGTCTTCAGGCACCTGTTGATAGATGGTTATGGAAAAAAGGCGTCCTTGGGGAGAGACTTAACTGAAGACGTCTTCGCCCATCACTACGTGAAGGAACTTTCCAGGGATGCCGGCACTTACGTCGTCCCTCCTTCGCTTCAGGTATGAGTTGAGTCTCTTCATGCTGTTGCAGGACTCCATGATTTTCGCAATAGGAGGTTCGCCGAGATAAAATGATGCTGCACACATGGGCAGCGGTATCTCTGGTGAATATAGGTTCGTCAGACTGACCATGAACGACCTTGTGATGGATGGCCTGGGTATAATGACGTGCGGCGATTCGACCTGTTGTTGTTCTTCTTCCTCTGCTGTTGAATCGAGCAATTCGAAATTTAGATTGGGTTGAGTTGTCATCGGGAATGAAAACGGGGCAGGCTTGGGATACTTCGACCCAAATCCTGAGGAAGACCGTTGCAACGGCTCGAAAGCGAAGTCGGAGCTCAGATCTTCTCCAGGAGAATCCTTGGTTATTTCGGGCATCCGAACTTTGTCCTCCTGGAGTCCCTTATGTCTGATCTTGACCGGACCAGGTCAGGACCCCTTGCACTTTTCGGCCGCTTGGAAGATAACCCCTGGTTGCTCGACCCTGTGTCGCCTCTCAGCAGACCATTGAAGAAAGGGTTTTCCCGCATTCGAACATATGGCTCCTGAAAAAAGTACGGAAAAAACACATGTAAAGGAGGGTTGTCGCCCAAAGAGCGGAGGTGGCAGTTTCACCTGCTGAGCTCGAACTGCTGCTCTTGGTGAACTCATGAGATTGAAGGATAACTCTTCGGTGACAATGGTGGCAGGGAGGCAATGATGGTTTGCGACTTCAACAAAGCAGGTTCAATCATTGGCGAGAAAAGAGAGGCGGCGGAGACGAACGTATACGAGGACAGGAGAGTGACAACAGCCGTAAAAAAGACCTTTCTTGTCCGATTTCGCCAACAAAAAAAAAAAAAAAAAGAATATGGCCGTCATCTGTCCTGATCCGAGATCTGTCTTTTGCAGCCGGTGACTCCTTTCGCAAGTTGAACTGCTCGGATGCATGTCACGTCACGACCAACAAGAAACCATCATTCTCCGTCGTTCTGGGCTTCTGACTCTCGCTATCCCCAGCGAGATCGATCATCCATTTCCAGCTCGTTGAGCGGACATCCTCCAAGGCTCACTAGTCGAAATCGAAACACAGTCTGCATCTCGGAACTGCATACCAGAAAGAAACAACCTCGCCCAGAAGGTTCATTTTCCATTGTCGTTCCTGCAAGGCGCTTCGGAAATCGATCGAAGTAGTCGCGTCTTGCCGGGGGGGTCTTGTAGGCTCATGTGCAATCATGATGCAACCAAATCATCATACAAGATAACAATCATGATGCAACTAAATCAACCATTCAATCCAGATAACACTTAAAAAGAAAGCAAAACATTAACTAATGTACATAATAAAAATATATAATGGACAAAATTATTGTATTTCTTCTTGTTATCTTTCTACTTTCTTCCCTTCCGGATCTACTCCGACCCGCCACCTCTTTTTCCTCCAGATCCGCCACCGACGACGCATGACCACCGCCCGCCGCTAAACCCCCGCCGACTCAATGGACTCGTATTCACGCACCTACTCCTCCCCATCCTTCTCGAAATTCCCATCCTCGACATCCTCCCCTCGTTCCTCCTCCGTCGACCCATCGTGGGTCGGGTGGTTCTCCTCTTCTACATCCATATCCCTCCCCGAATTCACCCCCATCCCCTCCTTCCCTTCCGACGTCACCTCCGCCCATTTCTCCACTTACCTCTCCTCCCTCCTCCCCCTCCTCCTCCGCTTCTCCGACATCCGATCCCATTCCCTCTCCGATGGTAACGACGCCCCACCCCGCGGTGACGACGAAGACGGCGTTCCCCGGTCGAGCGTTAGTGACCCCCTCGCAGCCGCCCTTAGGGCCGTCCCCGCGTTCTTCTTCCGCCCTGACTTCTCGCTAGAGGATGGAACCACGTTCCGGTCTGCGTGTCCCGAGTATGGCAACTTCACCCTTGCGGAGAAGGAGGCGATCCAGGAGCGGCTTGGGGGTTACCTGGATGTCGTCGAGGGGGAGTTGGTTAGGGAGATCGGGGTACGGATGGAGAGCTTCTTTGAGGCTCAGTTGAATCTGGAAGAATTGAGTAAGAGGATCGAGGAGGGATCAGGGGAGGTTAGGGTTTTGAGGGATAGGGTTAAGGGTTTGGAGAGGGAGGTCGTAGGCGGGGCTGAGAAGGTTAAGGAGTTGAGCAAGCGGAGAACGAGGTTGGTTGGTCTTCAGGGGGCATTGAGATTGATCTTGACCGTCAATCAGGCGCTTTCCGCTCTCAAATTGGTAACATCTTTGGGTTCCATGGTGATTCTTACTGTGGATCATAATGGCTTGTTGTAAAGTGCCGATCTTTAGTCTTGAGGTGGTTGTTAAGTGCTGGAGGATAAATTCCTAGAGTTTCAAGGGCTTTAGCGTGATAGTTGGTGGGCATCCGATTGGTTGTGATCGACAGATGCCTTAGGACATACTTTCTTGATTTTAGAATAATGCTTGCTAGTTCTAGACTCTCAGAGACCACCATTTGGTGTGGGAGTGCTTGTAGATGGATATTAGGTGTAGGGATATGTGATGTTGTACGGTTTTACTTATGTGATTGAGGAGTGTGGAGAAGTTGTTCAGAGGTGATTGAGCTTGTTCTTTGGTTGTTAGTTTTTCCTTGTTGATGTTATTTTGGTTGGAGTCACTTCTCTAGAGTACGAGATTCTCAAAATGTTGGGAAATCAAATTTGCTAATAATGATTGATATTCTTGTTCTGTTTCTATGCTCCGCAGCTTGTCGCATCTGCAGACTGCGCAGGTGCTTTGGACATCATCGACGATTTGCAGCATTTGCTGGTACGAGCTGTGTTCTTGTATTTACCTGCAGTGATAAATTGGTGATCATAGGTTAGATTTGTTCACTCTGCCATGAGCACAGAAGATACCGTGCAAACCAAAATATGTATTCAATTAGTTTATACTGTTGCTTACTGTTGTGCTGAAGGCCAGGAACAGAATGCTTGGTGGAAACTGGACTTTAAAAAGAGTTTACCATAATGGGTACCTTGTAGGAAGTTGACCTTTTGAGTCAGCATAAGCAGAGTCTGTTCACCCACGTTTGTCTATGTTGGAGATTTGAATGGTTGACGCAGTAATCTTTGCCGCAATCATGTTGGTCACAACTATTCTGCCTTTCTGCATTCATATAAATGTCCTTTTTGGTATTCGTGATGGCTGCAGCTTTTGTTGCCTGATTAAATGAACTGGGGTTTGCCCATGTCTATAATTTTTGTAAGGGGTTTTGGGTTTTTTGGCAAAGATTGTGTCCGGAGTTACTTGGGCTTTTTCTCTAATTCTCACTTGAATGATCTTCTGCTTATTTTTCTGAAGAATAAAATGTCATTGGTTTCCCGTTGATACTTTCATGTAAAGCTATCGCTTATGGCAGAATCGAGATATACTTCATGTCAAAACAAGTAATGTTTATCTTTGCACCAAAATGTTTTACCAGGAAGGAGACGAACTTGCAGGTTTACACTGCTTCCGTCATCTTCGAGATCATGTAGCTGCTTCAGTAGAGTCTATAAACAAGTCTGTATCCTCACCTGTATTTTGTTTCTTTATGATTCCTTTTCAGTAGAGAATATCTTGTAATTCACTAATTGCTATGTCGGTACATAATCCATGGCTTATTGATTTTTGCTGAACATGGCTCAGCCCAGACAGAGAAAAGACCACAAAGTTTTCCTAATTGTAGTATAGATGCTGAGCTACCTTTCAAAATAAGGTTCGTCAGAAAAATATTTTGCCGAAATAGGGGAACAACTTTTCAAATTCGCTAAATAATGCCCCTAAAACGGTGTTGGAAACACCGAGTTCGCCTGTGAAAAATTGGGATCTTGATGTTTTAAATACCGAGTTCAACCCCCAAGTATTTCTAACACCGGTTTAGGGGCATTATTTGGTGAATTTTGAAGGTTGCTGCCTTATTTCGCAAACCATTTTCTCAGTGGACGTTAATTTGGAACAAAGCTTGTATAAATGCCTACGTTTATCATCCATTGTCTCTTGCTGCCAATGGTGTTGTTTGGCTGTAACTCCTTTTGTACTTTCTTTTACCTATAAACTCAGAATAAATTGATTTTTGAATGATGATATCATATTGTTTTCTTTCATTATGAGTCTCTTCATCTTGCAACTTCATGGAATATTCTAGATCTGGAATTTATAGAAAGGCCCTTAAAACCTGATGGATCCATCACTGGTTAAACATTTATGATTATTTATTTATTCATTTATTGACTATACTAGTCTCTAGAGATATTGCCTTCGGAATTAAATTGTGTTATTTATATTCACTGAATCGATCTCTTCATTTTGTAGCATTCTTTCAGCAGAATTCTTGCGAGCTTCTGTGCATAATGTTGGGGATTTAGACATTATCATTTTGTCGAGAGCGAAAGCAAAGGCTTCCATTTCTACGAACGGGATTGAAAAAGAAGTACATGCTTTCACTATCCTATTATATTTGTTGCGAAACACCTTGTTTCAAGTAACTTTCTGGTTTCTACTTTTGCCAGGACCATAGATTCCTGAAAATGCCTCTCCTAAATTTTCTGAAATTTTATCCGACTCTTACAGGTTAAATTGGATAATGAAGAAACATCAAATTTACAGGATCATCTTCTCCCAGTTGTAGTTGGATTGCTCCGAACTGTAAGTGAATTTATTTTGTCGTCTGCGTTGAAGTCTTAACGCACAGAATTCAATGTATTTCTTATTAATGTCTCAATAGCATCGAGTCATTTGTATTGACCTGGCGATTCGATATTGGCTTATTGGTTCAGAAACTTAGGTTTAAGTTTCAGCAGTCTCTCTATTCTGCCAGTTCTACGTATCTATGAGGCAATACAGTGGCAGGCCAACAAATGAAATAGATGAAAAGTGATGACCCGAGAACATTATGATCCATAATCCTTTATGAAATAACTGTCTTTGGATTCTTAAATCTACAATGGAAGGAAGCAAATAATCTTTCTCTAGTTGAAATAATAATTGATCACACTGCATGAAAGACATTGATTTGCATGACCTTTTATATGCGGTTTTCGTTTATGCTAAAATACCCTTTTTTTAATAAGAGATATTAATGGGTGAGCGTTCGCTGCCAGCCAGGATACTTGCTTCTATTATTTTTGCGTCACTGCTTAGGACGTAGCCATTGGTTGTTTTGGTATAGTTTACAACTTACGTATACGAGGTATACACAACTTTGAGTAGTTTTTGGACTTCATGGTATACCCCTGTGATTTTGTACAAACTTTTTTTGGGTATATTATTACTTATGGAAAATAAATATTAATGGGAGAGGCTTGGATCTGTTGGTAATGGTTGTTTTTTATTCCAGGCCAAGCTTCCATCTGTTTTAAGAGTTTATCGGGACATGCTTACAGCGGATATGAAAACTGCCATTAAGAATACTGTGGCTGATCTGCTCCCAATACTTGTAGCCAGACATGCGGAAGCAAACTTTTCTGAGGCTGATAAGACAGCGGATGGAGAAGGTGATTATCGCCTATCACTTAATCATGAAAGTAGCTGCTGTCTATAAAGTAATTCATGACATGAGGCCAAAGTCTGTTTCATCTTTGAGGAATTATGCTGTTGTTATTCAGCCAACACTAAAGTGGTAAATGACATGAGGTCCCATATTTGTTCCATCATTGAGAAATCATGTTGCTGGTTTTCCTCAATTGCATCATCCATCCTTGTGATTCAAATGTTGCCCGTATGAGCATTTGTTCCTCTTATTTAATGTTTCTGAGTTAATTATTAAGCTTGTGTTTTCCTCTTTTGACTAGGCACAACACAGGAAAATTACGTTGCCAATGCATTGAATTTCCAGAATTACTGTTTGATGTCTACTCATAAGACCGTAAAATAGAAAATTTCTTTTCCTATTGCATGTGATCAATAGATATAAACATATGGAGATTGATGATTCCGTTGGGAACTTTTTGGATTTTTTTGGCTTTAATGTTAATAAACCATGTCAATTGCTTGCCTTCTCATCTAACGGCGGAAATGTTCCATTATTGGCATTGGTTCTGGGTACCAGTCCTGAAAATCATTTTGCAATGCATTGCAAGTGTGAGGTGTCTCGAGTAATTAGTTGAACTGTATTCCTTCATTTTCAACTTTGTCAATTAAAATTTATCATTCTTTGGCTTCATTTCCTTCCAATAAGCCATACCTTGCTGACTTAGGTGGAGCTTCATCTCTTGCTGGCAAGCTAAGGAGCCTGACATCCGAATCCTTTGTGGAACTGCTAGATGCTATATTTGGGATTGTTCGGGTACTGTTAGGTTTTTATTATATTATACGTTTTTGTTTATGTTCATTAAACAATGTCATGAACAACACGAACTGTTCTCTGATTCTTTTTTAAGTTCCGAAGCAAGCCATTTGTGCATATGGAATGGCCAGTTCAGCAAAAAAGATGCATTGTCATTGATTTAAACTACATTCCTTTCGCGATAAATCATGACGCGATTGACAAAAAATTTGCATCTGCCTTTATAAAACAAGGTTATTTCTTTGCTTCTTTTTTCTTTTATTTTATTTCATAGAAGGTTATTCTTTATTTTTTCATGTGCTATATTTTCAAACCACATGCGTTAGGCATTAATTGCACCTTTAAAGGTGTTTTTCCATCTACCGACCTTGTATCCTTTCTGGAATATTGTTAACGAAATTTCACTTCTACCCATGCATACATTGAGGGTATCATAAGTACTATGAATGTGATTTGTTTCTTTTAGTGATTGCAGGTACATTTAATTCAGGCTGCTGAAGTCAAGAAGGCCATTGAATGGATAATGTGCAATCTCGATGATCAATATGCTGCTAACTCTGTTGCCACAGCAATAACTCTTGGGGAAGCTGCCACAATTTCTGGGTTGGATTCTGATGGTCAGTCTGGTTCCAAGGCCTCAGCAGAAAGAAATGTTGTAGCTCGACTTCCTTCATTTCCAGGGAGGACTAACGACTTCAGCAGTCCTGCTGTAATGTCTAAAAACTTCAGGTATACATAACCTGTTGTTGCTTGACTGCATTCCCCTTTTGATAAACTTGACTAGTTCTTTCTGTTCAATTTCTTGGCTTAGCTCAATATTTAGTGGCTTACTTGTCATTGTGGTTATTGAGTTCTTGCAAAGAGCATGAGATTTGGAAAGACTGTTGTTATTGTAGTGCTGTACATTGTTTTCCAAAGCTGGAAAAAAAGAGAGTTTTTGCAAGGTGCAGTTGTGTTTTGTCTGCTTGTGTATCTTGTTTCTCGTGGCCTGTGGTCCATGACTATCGCATCTGAAGCAGTTTTGGTTTGTCTGCATCATCCTCTTGACTAAAGTTTTGTTTTATGGGTTCAGTAGATATATCTTGCTATTATGCCCCCCTGTTATTGTTTTCACAAATTGTTCTCTGATCCTAGATCTAATTCGGCCAATTCTGATCTTATACTTCCGAGATTGCCTTTCCTCTACCAATTAGCTGATGGCAATGTCTAACACTTCTGTTTGTGGACAGAGTCGATGTATTACGTGAAAATGCAGAAGCTGTATTTGCTGCATGTGATGCTGCTCATGGACGATGGGCAAAGCTTTTAGGAGTGCGTGCACTTCTTCATCCCAAATTGAGGTTGCAGGAGTTCTTGAGCATGCATGATATCACTCAAGAGTTTATAGCTGCTACAGAGAAGGTTACTTTCATCTTTCTTTCCTCAAATTGTTCCTTTCAGATGATTGATTACCTCTGAATCTTCCAAAAAAAAAAAGAAGCAAAAAAAAAAAAAAAAAAAAAAAGACGAAAGATTTTTTTATGTTTATGACTTACATATTTTCATGGACATCGACAGATCGGTGGAAGGTTGGGTTATAGCATCCGAGGCACCCTACAGTCACAGGCGAAATCTTATGTTGATTTCCAGCATGAATCTCGTGTTAGTACTTATCTATATGCACTTCACCATAACTTTAGCCATTGTTACGTCAATATCTTGACAGAATGCATTTCTTGATTGTTCCAGATGGCGAAGATCAGGGCAGTACTTGACCAAGAGAGATGGGCTGAAGTTGATGTACCAGATGAATTTCAGGCAGTAGCTTGTAGGCTAATACAAGCTGACTCATTTGACAATGATGTTATGGTGTCTACAGATTCGAATGCAGTTAATGCGAATGATGAACTTGACAAAAGAATAGATGGACCATCATCTTCGAGCCCAATTCGTCAGCCTGGTGATGCAGCTGATGCATCTGCTGCACGTGGTGGTCAACGACCTTCTCCGTTGCCCAATACAGTTGAAAAACCCAAAGGTGATTCTCTTCAAAATAGTAACAACAATAAGGAGCGAGAACGCGGGAAATCTGGTTCCCAGACTCTTCTTTATAAAGGCCTTAACTACCACATGGTAAACTGGTTAGTGCTCTTTTCTGATTCATCATCATCATTATTGTTCTTGTTGTTAATTTTTTGGTTATTTGGGCTTGTGTTATGGTTCTGCTGGTACAGTTGCTCTTCTAACTCATGGGTTAGAGTTTCACATGTGAAACATTTTCATTGCATATATTTTCAGGAATAAGTTGCATTTATTGTTTTCTGAGCTCGTTTATTTGCAACCAGCTGCTCTGTGCACAGGGGATGCCCTTTGTTGTCTCTTCTTTTGTCTCTTATTTTAGATTTCCAAGCAACACAGTGTTGATGTTCTTGCAGGTAGAAATGTTACTGATTATGTTTTTCTCTTATTGTGCAGTGGTTTAATATTGGTAAAGATATTGTCAGAGTACATTGACATGTATAACTTTTTGCCGGCACTGTCTTCAGAGGTTGTTCTCCGCGTAGTTGAAATTTTAAAGTATTTTAACTCGAGATCGTGTCAGCTTGTTCTGGGGGCTCAGGCCATGCAGGTATAACATTGAAGTTCCATCAAGTGTAATAAGTTGTTTAAGTGCCTACCTTTGTTAGTTGCTAAAACCATTTAGGAAGTTGCATGTCCGGTTTTGCCAATCTTTCACATGTTTTCTTGTTTGTATTTTTGAGACTGACGACTCGGGCTTAAAGTCAGGAAATATGTGGAATGGCTTTTTGAATTGACCATTGTATAAAGGAATTTGCACTCCCCTATCACCTATGTCAAAGTTAACATAATAATGTCCCACTGTGTTGGGTCACCTCTTGTATCATAATAAATCAGCATACTCTTCTGTGCCTCCATTTCGGATATGCCTTTTACGTGTCTCGGTACTAGGGAATGATTGCCTACATGCCTGAAACCTCGTGTAAAATCTGAAGCACCATCTTAGTACTCGGGAGTCGTTCTCACTGGGTTGTTCGTACTGGTATTTCAGGTTTCGGGGTTGAAGTCAATAACTTCTAAACACCTGGCCCTTACTAGTCAAGTCATTAGCTTCATACATGCCATGATTCCTGGTGAGGAAAAGCTACTTGGCTTGTACATTATGAAATGTCCATGAACTTCATTGAGTGCTCGACTTAGTTAATTGTCTTACTCTGAGTCAGCGACATTTTTGATTGCTACATATGATAATCTATCTCTGTTGTATCATGTCTTGTGATTTCTTTTGCGCGTTGTCCCTTTCCATTTTATGGGTTGGTCATTACTTTCATTTCTGTTTGACTATTACTGTTTGTTTGTAGCTGGTACTCGTGGAATCTTGTGGTGAATTTTCAATTAATTATTAATGATTTGAGTAAATGTTAAATGATGGGAAAAGAGGATCAGAATTGTGTTTCTGATATAATGCATTTTAGTGTCATGTCCCATTACTGCGATATGAACATGGGCTTTTCTTGTGACTATTGTTTACTAACGTTTGTAATTGAATGAAGAAATCAGGTGCATCCTTTTGATGAAAGTTCCTGATTCACGGAAGGCCATGTTACAATTAGAGTTTGATAGAGTGGCCCAGGTGAACAGTAATCTGTGTACTTCTTGTTATTAAATTACATTTTGTGGTTGAATTTTTCTACTTGCATGTAAATCTTTTAGTAGAATTTAAGCTCACAGTAATTGCCAGTTCAGGGAAGACTAAACCGTCTAGTCTGACTTTTATGTATATTGTCAATATGAGAAAACATAAGTATAATCATTGTTAGATATGATGACGGTATTACAAGTATAGACCCTGTTGTCTAGTGCCTGATTTATTCAATACAAATGGCTCTTTTGGAATTTTTGTGTAAAGACCTAGACTAGTTATGACCATGTTCCTTTGTGACACTGGTTCTTAAATCTATTGTGTTGTCCTTTCAGGATTGTAAGGTTCACCGAGATGAAATATATTCAAAACTGGTCCAAATAATGCGAGAAAGGTTATTGTTTCATCTTCGGGGGCTACAGAATGTACTTTCAAATTCGAATAAAGTTGATATAGCTGATGCACAGCCAAGTGAATACATTCGGTTGCTTACCAAAGTGAGTTTGATTATTTAGTTACGAAATGCATTGTCAATGTGCGTGGAACGGAAAAATGATTTTGAGTTGTTACTTTCTGTAACTTAAAAAGGCAACTTAACTTATACTGGGGTAAGAAATTGTGTTATTTCAATACAAACTGATAGTAGCACTTGATATCTTGTATTCATTTTACAAAACCTGGGTTATACTTATCTGATCTTAGTTTCAACCAATTAAATGTGTATCTTTGGTTATGGAGAAATTTATGATGCTCTCTGGGGTTTTCCTGTGACAAATTTTAAAGCACTGTTACTGCAATTTTGCGGCTTAGTTAATAATGTCTTTGTGCTTAGCATTTTAACATTTAATATCTCTTCTCCTCTTTTACTTTGCAGGAAGTTACCATTCTTGTCCGCATCTTGACACGGACATTACACCAGGCTGATTTCCACCTAATTTTTAGGTAAGTGTGGTGATCGGAAAATGCTTCGAGCTCCTTTTTTTTCTCGTGTCTGTGTTATCGAGATCGCTGATTTAGTAATTTTGCTAATCCTGCCGGTGAATTTTGGATTGCAAACTTTTTATTCATGCTATAATATTCCTGACGCTTCTGCTTGGTACTGCAGGCAGGTGGTTGTTATTTTCCATTCACAGATAACCGAAGCTTTCACAAATGCATTAAGGAGTTCTGAAGGAACCTCTCCTGAAGTGAAGTGCAGGTTAAACCAAAAACCGTTTTGCTTAGCACCTTGTTCTAGTGGATCAAATATTTGAATTATAGTGTTATTCATTTGTTTATGAATCCTCCTGTGCCAGACTACATCGTGATACCCAACATATCCTTGGAATCATAAGATCCTTGCCCACTGGTGACTCGAAGGAACGTGGCATTGCTAACTGGGGGAAACTCGACGAGTTCTTGGCCGACAATTTTGGCTCTGATGCAGTGTGAATTACTTGTATAGTGCAATTATTTCCTTCTTTTGGCGATCATGAAGGGTGACCGTATTTGTATATTAAGGGATTCTTTTTGGTCCGAGTGAGATAACGGGTGAGTTCTTCTTCATTCCAGTTGAAATATTGCGATTTTCCTTGGACAAACTTCTGGAATGTTGTATTTACGATCTCGTCTTTGTTGACATAACAATTTAGTTATAAGCCTTGACCATCTGAAGTGTGTGATTGAACCTTCTTTTTTGACAATTAACTTTCGCCCAGGTCTCTCCAATTTCTTTGATGCGGTTTTTCTTGGCCTGTTCCCTTCACATGAATGGATGCCACATTTTTTTATTGATGTTCTTTTTCATCTCTTGCAAGCACCTTCAATGAGGATGAAATTGATCTAATGCTACCGCATTATTTGGTTATATGCAGAAATTGCCATTGGCCGGATTGTACGACTGTATTCATGTACTGATGATGTCTTCGTCGGCTAGACTAGACAGCGTGTCCACTAGAGAGGTATAGAGTTCTCTTCTTTCTACCAAAGGAGCATTGGAAAAACAAGAGATGTTTCAGTTGCCATGTTTTCCAATGATTAAGTTCATAGATTTTTGTGCCATGAGTTTTGATTTCAATATTTGATTATAAGCAGTTATTCGTGTTCTTGTATGCTTATGTGGCTGATTTTAACTCGGGGATGGCCAGGATCTCCTTTTAGTAGTAGTACTTGGCAGAAAGGTTGGAAAAGAAGAGAGGGACTTGTATCGACCAAGGGTTTCTGTTCTTGATCAGGTGGTGGTTTGTGTTCATGCCCGAGATTTTGCCGAAGAGTTACTTTTCATGGCCCTAAGTATGATAAAATCCCTTGCGAATTGCCTTGTTATGCTTCGCAGAGCCACTACATAGGCCATTTCGGTTTGTTGCTCTTTCTGGATATGTTAGATATGATGTTATTATCTCCCAATGTATAACTTTAGGCAGGATCATGTTATCTGATTCTTAAGAGAAGCTGCTATAGTTCGGATTTGAGGATCCAATGTCACTAACTATGGAGACAGTCTTGCTCAACGAGGAAAAGGAATTTACACTGCCTAGCAATCAAACAAAATAAAGATGCATCTGTCCTGTTCAACAAAATCAGCCCTAGAAAATGATACACAAGACCCGAAACAACCCTGGGGCGAACAGCAAATCGGTCCCGCATTTTAGTAGGTACTTCTTACGATGATCGACAATGGGATGTTCACGATGTGGCCCTTATCACCAAACAGTCCTATCCTTCCGAAGGTGGCTGCCGAGCTGTTCATGGTTGCATTGAACCACACAAACAGCACCTGCTTTTGTCCTCCAGGGATGAATATCCGGGAAGGAGTTACCGACATGGATACCCCGTAAGGCGCACTCCAGCCTACTGTGAAAGTCTCGTTACCGGAAATATTAGTGACGGTTCTTTGAACTGTTCTTGACCCGCGTAAGTTTGCGATTGTAATGGACGGCAGGTTGAGGTCAGAGCCAGTGATCGTAGTGTTGTAAGAGAGACAGCTTTGGCCGGTGTAGTTTAGTACCACAGGCATGGATCCGTTAATGCTGCAGAGGTATGACATGTATTCGTTGTAACCTGCAAGGAAAGAATTCGATAAGCATGCAGAGGATTGCATTCCTGAAAAAGAAAATGTTGAAACAATGGATTACCTGTATCGAGAATAAGTCCCGGGTCAAGCGAACCGGTAGCGTTCACAAAGCCACAGCCCATATCGAATGGTGTTGCCGGTGACTGGTTTAGATCAGGGTTCGCATAGGCTCGCTGAGCCATTATCGGTCCTCCAGATTTGTCATTCAAAGATGCTGTAGTCGAAAGTGCGGACGCAACGGCGGCAGGACTGAAACTCGGGAATTTCTGCTTTATTAATGCGGCTAAACCAGCAACATGAGGCGCGGCCATGCTTGTTCCGGACAACATCGCAAAATCTTCACCTGCAATACCGATCCAGATTCATCACTCAGGGAACACGGCGGTGAACTGGATTTGAGATCACAGGTTTAAATTTTAGTACCTAGAAATTCCACAGAATCAGTGCCGCAAGAACTCCAAGCAGCCCATATGAAATGTCCAGGGGCGACCAGATTCGGTTTCAACACGTCGGCATTGTCGAGGTAAATATTCTGTGGATCAGGACCACGTGCTGAGTAATACATCACTTTCGGAGCTGAAAAGCTGTAGTTTGCTTTCAGCCCGCCGGATATCATCGCGGTCGCTCCATATGAAATAACCTTCCGAGTCCGTTCGTCTCGCTCCACGGAAGAATTATAGTATTGGAGTAATATCTACAGATCCAAAGTCGTATCACGGACATTAGGCATTGTAGACCGATTCATTATTATGAGGGAAAGAGGTTTTACTACCTTCGAGTCGTCGGCTGTTGGGATGATAACACCAGGAATCTTCATTGGGACAGGGTTCAGCTGAAACCCGATCACGAATGGGTCCATGTAGAAGACTATGCCTGCTGCACTGAGATTACTCGCAGTCTCTACGGCCTTCTTGATAGTGGAGAGACCCAGCACGTAACGTATTGAGTAGCTGCATATCAAGAGGTTTCCTTCCACCAAGTCCCCGTCGAAGCTGCTCGAGTCCTGACATTCGCTGACGTACATATCGGTAGCTGTCGAGGAACCATTATTCAAAGCATCTGTCGAGGAGATTAGTCCATACATCGCATCTTTTCCAGTCGCCGCTGTAAGTAGAGCAATCGGATCAGCACGATTAAAAATACTATACCAGCACGAGTTGCTGTTTCCAAAATTTTGCAAGCTAAGGAACACCAGAAAAGTCGATTGAACTTACGAGCGAGGCCGACTCCGGTGATAGTTTGGTTGTTTCCTAGCAAGATTGAGTTGTGATACACTCGGTCATGGGCTGCAGCTCCGACCGTAAAGATCCACGGACTGAACGAAGACATGCTCTTCGGTGATGGGCCAGTATTTCCAGCTGCTTGCACCACGAAGATACCCGCTTTCACAGCAGACAGCAATGCCATATCGATGGGATTGAAGTAGGTCGCAATTCCGGGAGGCCGCCTATTCGGAGTGATGGATAAGCTTATTATGTCGACCCCATCCTGAGCCGCCTGTCACTCCCATAGCATACAAGACTTATTAGTTCCTTTCTCGAGCATCTGTCATGAGCTAGGAAGCTGATACATGCCCATATTACCTGGTCGATGGCGGCAACGACATCGGCCGCAAAACCTCCAAAACTTTTATACAGGGCCTTGTAAACTGCGAGGCTGAACATGACAAACGAGTTAAATCCCAATGCAGAGCATTAATAATAGGCCTTTATAGATCGGGTCGGAGAACTTACTGTGCACGAGGAGCCATTCCACTCGCATTTCCGAAGTGATGACCAGCGACGATCACTGGGATTCCATGGTTACCCGCAGCAACGGAAGCTGTGTGCCTGCAACATCACTATTATTTTAGATCAGTCTCCTCTCCGAAAGACAACTGCAAGATTGGAAGAGCTGACTAAAATTCGAGAACACCGTGAAACGCTGTCCGACAGTACGCCTCCAGTCCTTACGAAGAATTAACATCAATGTAAGAAGGAATGAATATGCAATGGCGATTGAAGAGTTGGTCGAAACACTCACGTCCCGTGACCATCGCCGTCGGTGGGTGAAGCAAAATCTTGAGATGCGTTAAAAACCCCTCTGGTGATGGCAGAAGCGGCAAAATGGCGGGCCCCGATGAGTTTCCTGTTACACGACCCAGATGGGAAATCTGGAGTAACCTCACAAATACCCGTATAATGCGCAGGAACAGGATATGGGCGATCGGTTATATCGTCAGCAAAGCTCGGGTGCGTCGGATCGATCCCAGTGTCGACAAAACCGATCACAATCCCTTCCCCTGCTGAGACGTATCCGCCCGTTCGCGTCCAAGCTCCGTTTGGAAGACCGAGGAACTGCGGTGTATGCGTTGTATCCGTCCTCACCGAGAAATCCAAGACCACATTCGCAACCTCGGCTCTCCGAGAAAGCGTATCTGCCTTCAAAATACCACCCGGAATCAGCCGCCAACTCCGAATCACGAACAATCTCAACAATTCAAAGAGCCAATTTCTGATCACCACAGCACATTTTGTCATACCATCTCCGTTACTTCAAACTCACTCTACTCAATTCAAATGGGATCATACCAAAATGACAACGGTGTACCTGCCGAGGAGTTGCGAACACCGCGAATCCATTGATCAAGTAGTGATAGCTGTACAACTTCAAGTACCTCTGCCCCTTCAGCACCTTCTTCAACAGTGAGTCGTGATACCGCGCAATCGAGGCGCCGCTGCCGCCGTAACCCCCACCTGAACCCCTGTTCTCCCCACATAACCATAAAACGACAGTAAGTAACCCCAAACCTCTCCACGCAAAAAACTAAAAACAACAGTAAGTAACCACAAACCTCTCCACGCAAAAAACTAACTCCTCCCGACATTGTTAGTACGAGGAAAGGAAAGGTAAGACAAAAAAAAAAAAAAGAATTCCTTCAACACTAGTATGGCAAGAACACCACCCACATTTTTTACCTGGTCTTATTCCCACGATGCATCAACCCAGTATCAAACTCCATCCCCTCGTACCCATGAACCCCAGCTGCCGGCTGCTTCAAGGTGACAACATAAACAGCCGAGAAATCACCGCCACCACCACCACCACCAACACCACCTCCTCCTCCGGTGGTGTCCGAACACCGACAGCTCCAAGGACAAAAGCCCAGACCCAACACCACCGCAAACGGGAACAAACCCAGGGACGGCATCACACTCCTCCCCATCACTCAACTCTCTTTCCCCCCCTTACACAGACACACAAACACTCGAGCCTCGTTGGAGAAGAAGGTGGGGGGGGGGGGGGGGAATACCCAGAAAAAGTTAGGACCGACCCATTAGTGGAGAGGAGAGGAGGTGTGACTTTTGTGAAAAAGGCGGAGACTCTTTTTTCCCGTTGGATGTGCAGTGCAGTGCAGTGAAGTGTTGTTGTTGTGGTTGGATTAAATTAAAACAAAGGAATAACCAAAAAAAAGTAGAGAGAAAAGGCATTGGGTCTAAGCTAAAGTAGTAGTAATAATAATAAGGGAAGAAGGGAGGTTAGAGTTAGAGGAACGTTGTAGCTTTTCATGTTTTGCTTTGGTGAGATTTGTTACTCACTCCCCATAATTTTTCTTTTATGATATAAAGTTTCAAGATGCTATTTTTGAAATAACGAGTTTTAGCATGTGTTTTTAAAACATGGTTTTTTTCTTTTTTTTAAAAAAAAACAAGAATTTTAAATGGTAAAGTATTTCACCCGGATTAACGTTAAGTGGGGAAACTTTTCACGGTTTTTAAAAAATATAATATTTATGCCTATAAAAAAATTTGGGAAATTCTTATAAATTCAATAAATATTTTTTAAGATGTAAATAACGATTTAAAGAGAGCCACTGTAAATCCAGTTTTAACCCATTAAAAATTGGTTTTTATATCCATTCGCAGGGGGGAACGCAGATACGACGAACACAATATGATGGGGTTAGTAAAAGCATATTGATTTTATATATTTAATATCTTCTTCCTTTTCTTACTCACTCTCGTCAATGCTCGAATTTTACATATTTTCATTATAAAAAACGTAATATTTATTATGTAATAAATAAATAATTCATAACTGGGAAGTCTTTGACTGACCATTTGGGTTGACCGAAACCACCATTCCCCCGAATCCTATTCACTTAATTTCTTTTCTCTTGTTGTCTAGTGAATGTATGTATGTATGTAAATAAGCAGAGATTTAACGGACAGAGATTGGCGTTTTCTTTTTGTTGAAAAAAAGTAAATTTCCCTCCGGGACGGACCAAAACGTCGTCGTCATTCCTTTTCTTTGTCTTCGTTTTTGGGTTTGTATCTCCATTCCAACGTTCCAATTTTTTGTATATATTTTAACTGTTGAGAGACGATGTTGACGCCTGTTTGTCTCATACATCTCCCGTTCTTAGCCTCCTCCTCCTCCTCCAAACTCACCCACATTTTACTACAAAAAATATATAGATATTTAAAAAAAAAGGTCACATGATTCGGATAAATATTTATGTACTTTTTTTTTCCAGAGAGTTGAAAAAATACGGGAGAAATAAGTCACGTGAGTATTTTTATTAGTGCCGGAATAATCTGCCCCCCGTCTACGTTTTTCCTCTTTTTTTTTTTTTAAATTTCGGACATTCCTTTTGGGTGACCGCCACGTGGGCATTCTGTTCATTTTGCTTTTTTTTCCACCGACAGATCGCACTCCCCAGCCCACCGACTGTTTTCCTTTATATATATAATTAACACCTTAGAAGATTTCCATGTTCAATCACTATTAGTTCCGACGACGACTTGTTAAAACAAATAAACAAACAAAATCCCATTTCTTTAATTTCGATATTCATACGGTAATATTATTTATGAGAGGATGGGATGGAGATTAAATTAGGCAAAAGCACTAATACATTTTAATACCTACTTGCACACTCACTCCGCTTCAACATTTTGCTTTCCCATTTTGTTCATTTATCTCATCTTTGATTCCAAGGCCACTTTGTCTTCATTGCCAAATATTTCCCACTTCCCACTATATTAAAACAAAACAAAACATAATTCTCTACCCTCTGGGAACACATTTACCAAGGAACCCACACGATCAAACATTGGGTCCAAGGTCTTGTCCGAGCATACTCGAAATCAGAGTTTTGTACGAAAATACGGTTAGTTTTAAAAAAAATTTACGAAATACGGTCCAAATTTCGTAAAATACGATTTTACCAAATGTGCCCATCAAATTAACACGCCCTACGTGTATAATAACCCGCCCCTATGCGGCATCCGAACCCAGCATGAAGGCGTGGTTTTAAAACGCGCCCTCATACGGGAGCGGGTTTTGAAAACCCGCCCCTCCAATACTTGGAGAAAGGGCCCCTTCGGGGAATACACAATGGGCGGTTTTGAAAAATGCACAAGGGACAGGTTTTCAAAACCCGCCCCCCTCTTAGCCATAAACTTACACTTATAAATTATATTAGAAACCTAGTTTCAACAACGTAATAACCAATCAATCTAACTTCGAAACAATCCCTAATTGAAAACAGAAAACTAGAATAGTATCATTCATAAAACCTTAGAATATAATACGTAAAAGTCATACATTTTTACTTACAAACATCAGTAAAGTCCCCTACGCCTCGTCGATACATTACCATCATCCTCTTCATTCCCCCACATTACCACCATAACCGCTACATCCTTCATTCACCGGTACCAATTGACGAATATTTATACTAACTTCGAAATTTTCCATTCTATCTTGCGTGACATTTAACCCCTCATCCACATTCATTCCTACGGCCTGCATATTACTACCATGCTTACTTCTTGAATTTGGGGGCCTCTCTTCATTGCTAGAATTCACAGAAACTGATATCACATACACTTCTTGAATGCGGTCACCATTTTACATCTCAAACTCACACAACAACCTAACATCCTCATCATCGCCAATAGGTACTAGCACAAAATTTATGCCAGAAGAACCATACGAATGAACGAGATATCTATGACATATTTCCAGCCTACTGCATTCGTTTAATCTCATTGCAGTAGCAATGACCCTTTCAAATTGTACATAGTCAACATCAGCATGTACCTTTATACGTTTCCGTGGACCCTTATTATAACATACTCCTTGACTACCATGAATAACCCTCCCATTTTCATACAACAACAAATGAACTTGAGACATTGAAACGTATGATAATACTTACGACTTAGTGATTAGCTACTTCTTCGAACTTACTAATACTTACAAAAATTCAAATAACATACCATTAATCATCAAAATAATGGTAACTAAATAAACATTGTTAAAACGTAATTTAAACTAAAAATTAAATCCAATTACACCCAAAATTTCAAAATAAACCTAATTTTAACTTAAACCTAATTTCAACTAAAACATAATTCCTATTAAAAAAAAATTCAACTAAAACCTAATTCCAACTAAAACCCTAATTTCAACTAAGACCTAATTCCAACTAAATCCCTAACTTCAACTAAAACCTAATTTCAACTACACATAATTTCACGGTATAAACATAAATTAATTACCGAGACGTGGAAGCCGTCGGCGGTAAAGGGCAGAGGACGGAGGGGGTGACGGGAGGAGGTCGAAGGGCGGCGGTAAAGGGTGGAGTACGAAGGGCGCCGACGTGAGGGCGGAGGCGGTGACAGCGTGAGGCCGGAGGACGAAGTACGTGAGGGCGTAAGAGGAGTAGCGGAGGACGAAGTACGGTCGGGAGAAGGCGGACGGAGGACGGGGGCTTGGGCGTCGGGCGTCGGGCGTTTGGGGGTCGGGTTAGGGTTTGGATAAAATGAATTCGGGAGTGGGGGACCCGACCTAAGCCGCAAGGGGGGCGGGTTTTTCTGTTACTTGAGGGGCGGGTTTTAAAAACCGCCCCTGTGGGGTTATGAAAGGGGCGGGTTTTCCCCCGTCCGATGCCGAAATTTTCCGTTCCCACTCCGCGAATTCGCCCAAGTGTTGAGGGGGCGGGTTTAGCTATTGAAGGGGCGGGTCGTTTATTCCCAGGAGGGGCGGGACTCGCCCCTTGTGTATACCAGGAAGGGGCCCCCAATACTTGGCGAAATTCTCTAAGTGTTTTCAAAACCCGCCCCTTCCTATTGTAGACTGATGACGCATTTTCAAAACGCGCATTCTTTGTAAATTAAGAACGCGCCTCTTCGACGGTAAAACCGTATTTTACAAAACTAGGACTGTATTTCGCAATTTGTTTTTTAAATTAACCATATTTTCGTACAAAATTACCTCAAAAACAAAGAGAGACCGGTAATAGTAGATCATAAGAATCGATATATGAAACTTAAGCATGGAGGAAGAAGTGATATGAAAGATCGAGCACCCACCAACCACTCTAGCGTGGTTGATGCAGCCTTTTCTTTCTTTCTCCTTGTAATAAATAATTCCCAACCTTAGACGAGGGGCATAGGCCGTATACAACTTCGAGCACATGTCCCTCGCTTAGGAGGAGGACGAGGACTAGAAGTGGGCATGCCCACACTCTTTTTTTTTAACATAATCTACTCTTCTTTTTCTTATAGTAATAATCCTCACAAAAATAATAGTAACGAAGAGGGAGGGGGGGGGGGGGGTGGATATGATTAGGATAGTGTGTGTGTGTGTTTGTGTCACCCTTTTTATTTATTTATTCCAATATTTAAAGTGGTAGGTTAGGGTTTGGGGGGTGGGAATTATTAGCTTTTTGCCACCCTCCTCTTTTTATTTTAATGCTTTCTCATTATCATTCATTATTATTTTTTTTGGCCCCACACCTTTATTCTTCTTCTTCTTCTTCTTCTAAAAATAAAGTAGTATTATATATAGTCGTTAGGGGGAAAACAAAAAGAAGGAAAAAGGAAGTATTGATTGTGTCCGACCCACAAAATAAAGGAGGCTAAATCCCCACAACACAATCATCACCATCATCTCTTGAATAAATTTTGTGACAATACCTTATAAAAAGAATGTGATAAAATAAATGTACCTCTGAATTTTCAATCATATTTATTTTATAATATTTTTTCTTTTACTTGCTATCCCGACTATTCAAATAGCTTATGATTTGTCGAATTGATTATAAAATTTTATTTTGACACGAAACTTTCTCGAATTCAATCGTATGATAAAATAATTAAACAAACCCACCAAGGAAGAAGGGCACGTAACTTTTTAGAAAGAAGTGGTCGTGCCAATTTCGGTGGCATCATCATTGACAATTATTGCTTGGTTTTTTTAATATTTAAAAAATTCAAGCGGAAATTTCTCTTTTTATTATCTACTTTTGGGAATGAAGTGGTGAGATTTTTTTATTATGTTAAAATATTAATGAAGGTTTAAAAGAATGGGCCTGCGGAGTTATCTGGGCCTGATGACGATCCTGGGCCTGTGAGATCAACGGTATGGAGAAAGTCTTCTGCTACTGCATCCCAGTCTGTTTGGGCTTGAGAAAATGAATGCAAGGCCATTGAGAGATTCCAAACATGATTCATGTTGGTCCGTAGAATTCGTTGGGCCAAAAGGTCTTCGTCTGTAGGGAGAGGACAGGAGTTTAATGTGCATAGTCTTTCAGTGAGGCATTGTCGGTTGTATGATGCATCATGATACTCAGGAGTTCCTGGGTGATATGAGAGTGGAACTGCATGTGGTATCTGAACTTCAAGATCTTCAAATTGTCCATAGTGAAGAGAAATTGAGTTAGGAAGACATGAGAATTCATCAACAGTATTAATTGAGACCAATGAATGTGCTTCTTCACTATAGTGCCATCTCCTGCAAAACAGAAAGATAGAGTTAGCGGTAATCCCTGGCCATTTCTGGTAGCGGTAGGCATGTTCCTCGAACCATATCTTCCATTGTACCAAGGGTGCGAACCATGATAGCACCTCGGCCAAGTAGGCATGTGGATAGTGGTGAGGAGAATATACAAAGAGGTCTCCAAAGCTGTCTAGGTACTGAAGCATTTCTTCAGCTGGGAATTCCAATGCGATGGTATGGGAATGGAAGAAATACCACAGAAACCATTTCAAGTCTCTTGGAAATGTTTCATCCGGTCTTATGGGAAAGAGATGTAAGAACGGATATGTAGGATGTAGTCCTTCGATTGGGAAGAACATCTGTCCATGTTTCTGAAAAATTTGTTCCAGATAGTATTCCATCTTGGAGTATGGCTGTGCAAGTAGCTCCATAGCATAATCAAATCTGAATAGCTCATTCCATTTATGGATCTCTGGGGGCATGGATGTAGCTTGATTTCTTCGTGGCTTCGCTTGGATATGAGTGGTAAACATAGCCTGGAGCTTTGGATGTTCCAACAGCATAGGATTAGCTGTATCAAATGGTCTTGATAAGAAATCAGCAACTATATTCGATTTTCCTTTGATATGCTTGACTGTAAATGAATACTGAGAGAACCACTCCGACAGTCTTAACAGCTGAGCACTGGGCACAATTTTTGTGTTGAAATTCAGCATGGAGTCAAATGACTTGAAGTCCGTTTCAACCAAGAACCGATGTCCTGCTAAGTGAAACTCAAATTTCTTGATGCCATACTTAACTGCCAATATCTCTTTGATTGAAGAGTGATAATGCTGTTCTGCTTGGCTGAATTTTCCTGACTTGTATGCACAGACTTTTCTTTGTCCATTCTTTTCCTCGAAGAGGATTGCAGCCCAAAATTCATTACTTGCATCTGTTTGAAGAACTCTGAGTCCATCAGAGGGAATTTGAAGTGGAGGCAAATTCTGCAATTTGGTCTTCAATGTTTTTACTGCCTCAGTCTGAGCTCCATTCCAAGGTAGTGCATTCTTCTTCAGTTGTCTTTCTAGCTGGCTGGTATGTTGGCTAATTCCTGGGACAAAGTCTCTTAAATAATTTACAATACCCAGAAACTGTTGTACCTGTTTGACCGTCAAGTGAGAATCAGGAAACTTGAGGAGTTCTTGTGCAATATGTGGTCCAGGGTAGTATTGTCCATCAGCTAGCCTCATTCCAAGGAAGTCAATTGTAGTGGTACACAGTTGTACCTTCTTTTCTGCTAACATGATCCCATACTGACTCAATAGAGAAGCAAACTCTTTCAGCAAAGTTTCATGAGAGGTTAGATCATTGCTGAAAAGGAGTATATCATCTATGTAAATAAGAGCAGATGATTGAAGGGGTTCAAAGATATGAGTCATAGCTTTCTGAAAGAGTGAAGGTGCAGTCTTTAACCCAAAAGGGAGGACTTTCCACTGGTAGTGTCCGTTTGGAATGCAAAATGCTGTTTTCCATCTTTCTTCTGGCTGAATTCCAATCTGCCAGAAACCACTCTTAAGATCAAATTTAGAGAATACCTTTGCCTTTGCTAGGGAGGAGAACAAGGCTGTCTTGTTAGGAAGAGGAAAACTGTCGTCTAGCAGAAAGTGATTCAAAGGTTGGTAGTTGATCACCATCCTTTTCTTTCCTCTTGCTTGTTCAGATCTTTTATTAACATAAAAGGCTTGGCATGCCCAAGGAGAGTTTGATCTTTCAATCAATCCTTGCTTCCTGAGTTCTTCGCATTCTTTGTAGATGGCAATTGCATCATCAGGGTGCAATCCCGGATGGCTGGCTTTTGTGGGGGTGACATCTTCATTCTGCTTGAATGGAAGACTGACGAAGAACTGTGGATTCTTCCATAACGGATTTGGGCATTTGGTTAAGAACTCTTGATGATTTTCTGCAAACATTGGCTTGAAAAGTTCCTTCATCTGTTCTGCTGGTTGGATTGAATAAATCCTTTCCTGTTGGACAAATGGCTTAAAAGATGACTTGTATCTTAGTCCTGTAGGCAACAATCTTAAACTTGGAATCTTGTGTAATAAGTCCCATCCAAGGACTAGATCTTTTCCTGGAAGATCAGTGGCAACAACAGCAGAGCTAATTGTGCATGTAGGAAAAATCATTATCTGAATAACCTTTGTCCGAAGATAAGTTGAGAATGTTTTGTTGGAAGCCGCCTTGTAGGTATTTACTTCTGGAACTAAGAAGTCTGGCGGTATCATTGCTGGATTTATCAGGCTTTCTGCAGCTCCTGTATCTATGAAAGCAATCGCCTGGATTGGTCGATGGTATTTTGAAAGGTAAATTTGTACCTTAATATGTGGAGAAACTCTTGTGGCCGCGATCAATGGTGATACTGAACTTGAGGCGTCTTGATCTTTCTGAGGAAGTAATTGATTTTTCTTCTGATGCCCCTCAATGGGTGAATCTTCTTCTTCATCCATTGATGCCTCGATTTGTATGGTGCTGGATTCACAGGAGGGTATTGTCCTTGTGTAGATAGAAGGTATTCTATCTTTGGTGCTTGGAGGATGCCTAGAGATTGTGGTGAAAGTATAAATCTCTTGATGATCATGGTCATTTGAACCATGAGTGCGTTGGTCTTCAAGACAGCATATGGTTGGCTCATCATCCATAGAGAAGATTGATTCTACATCTGCATCCTTTAATGTAACACCCGTCAAGGCCTCTAGTTGGGCTACAAATTTCTTCTGACCTTTGGGGCATTCCTTTGCATAATGTCCCTTTTTGCCACAGACGTAACACTTGGATGATTTGGTTCGGAGGGAAGTTTTGCTCTTGAACCTAAGGAACCTTTTCCTTCGTTGAGGAGCAAATCTGACTGGATATCTCCTTGTCTGTGTCCTGGGGAACTTCGGTCGATTAGACTTTGAGTGATCAGGTCTAGAGCTCCGTTTGCTTTTTCTCATCTTGTGTGAACAATGGCATGATTCCTTTTTACATGTGGTCTTATACTTCGGAGGTCTGCAAGCAATCTCAAGTTTTTTATCATGCTTAAGGAAAGTACGGATCACCTCTTTCCTTTGGCATAGCTCATTGACTGCAAAGTGCACTGCTTGCACTATCTGACCCATGGTAAGGTCGAAAATTCTGAGATTCTTGGCTGCTAGTTCCTTTTCTACTAAAGCGGATATATCTTCTAAGACTGAAGATAAGAACACCGGCTTTAGTGCATTGTCTGCTCCAAGGTTAAGGAAAAGACAGATCATTCGTTTGAAGTGCTTGTTGATCTCTTTCTTTCGATAGGAGCAGCATTTCCTCTTGAAGAATTCTCTTCGCATGTCATCAACCTGATTATCTGGGTTCCCAACAAAGTGTGCATGAACATGATTTAGGAATTCTGGGAACTGAAGGCTGATCAACTGGATTTGTGTTGGTTCTGGGATATTTTCCCACCATGACTTCAGGATCCCTGTAAATCTGGTTGTCAGTTCTGATAATATATCCACAGAGGAGAAAATAGTTAACCTTTTGAATAAACACCATGAATGGAATTCTTTAAGTCTGTCTGCCCACTTGTCCCAACTGATATCATCTAGAGTAAAGCGCAGATTATGCTTTTCTCCAGCAGTGGGATTTTGTCTCTGCCTGTCATCAGACTGGTCAGAGATCTCAGCATCATCTGGCTCGTATATCTCTGGTTCTCTATCTGCCATTAGGATTTGAGGTGGAAGTTCCTCAGTAGAGTCTGATTCTTCTGATAAGCTGTCATCTGGAGAAGTTGGGAGAGACTTTGATTCTTCACTGGTGGTCTCATGTGTATGTTCTGAAGAGGACTCTTCCAGCGTGCATTTGGTCATAAGAATCTGAGTCATGTATTGATCTTCCTGATCCGAGATGGTCTGTTCATAACCATCAGTGTGCGTATAGTTTTCAGAGGGGGTGGCCTCTGACTCTGTTGAATGGTGTGACTTGTTCATAGTTCGGGGCAGATACTCTGGCAGTACTCTTTCTCGAGTAATCAGGTGTTGTCTAGGTAACGGTTGACTTGGAGAACTAGTAGAACTGGATCTACTTGGTTGTTTCTCTTTGGCACCTGATGAGCTGGGGATCTTCCTTTTCCCTTCACGTATATTTTTCTTTTTTTGTTCCTCCTTTTGTTGGCGTTTGGCTATATCTCTGAGTTCTGCAATGTCTCGCTTGGTTGTTGAGCCAAACAAGCTATAGCCTTTAGCATGCTCTTGTAACGGGGAGTAAAAGGAGTGTCTACCGAATCCAAATGGATCAGGTGGCGGTACAGGAGGAGTAGTAGAAATTCTCATAGAGGCTTTTTCTGCTGCCTCAATTCTTCTTTTTAACTTCTTGATTTCTTCATCCGGATCGGTTCTGAGATATGAAGGATATCTTCCTTGAACAAGATCATCTAGGTTTCTTTGGAGAACGCTTAGAACTTCCAGCATCTGTTCGGTGCTGGCATCCATCCTTCCATAAAGAAGCTCTTGATGATTGTCGAGTTTTTCATGTAGTGTTCTTTCAGCTGTCAAGAATTGGTTCTGGAAGGTGTGGATCTTGCCATCAATACCACATAGAGCGTTGTTCTGAGCCAGCGCATTCTGACTCTGCCAGTTCAAAACTGTTTCTGCCATACTATTTTCCATAGGCCTTCCAGCCTGATCTCTGGCAGTTGGAACTGGGATTTTGGCCATATACTTCACATTGTCAACTGTGTATTCTTCAGGTGGAGGGAATGTGTAGTTTGGTTGGCGAGGGTCTGGCCGTAACATCATAATCATTGGAAGAACAGGGAGAGGACTGATTATTTCCGTTCGAGTAATCTCCTGGGAGCAAAGTCCGGTTGACTTTGTAAGGACAGGCTGTATTGGGTCTTGTTTAGAGAAAACTGGTTGGATCTGATCCAGAGGGGCTAATTCAGGCTTGCTTTCTTCCATTGAATTTCTAGTAATACAGGTGGAAAGCACCTGTTGTTCCGGATGCTTCCTTTGCCATTTGAGGATTGGTTTGTAGCAAGGAAGAATCTTCTGAGGAGGCTTTAGCGGCTTCGCTTGATATATCCCAGTCTTCGGAGGTGGAGTCGGAGGTATATTCCTTCCATCCCATCCAGTAGGGATGATGGGGCAATTCTCTGGACCTGGGCTTGGAACAGCATAATTGACTATATAGTCAAACTTTCCTGAGGGTTGTCCAAGGAGTCCGGGTCGGTCCAACTTACGCATGGGCTTTTTGTGAGAGTCTTCATCATCACTATCACTATCGGAATCTGAGTCATGGCAACGAGGATTATGACATGGCCTTCGTTTTCTTCGTCGGGTCTCTTCTTCTTCTGACTGATCGCAGTCACAGTTGGGTGTACACTGGGCATCATCCCAGAAACAGTGACCAGAGTGTTGGTCTTTGAAGAAGTAACAAGGATCTCCATATCCATCAAAAGAATGGATGTGCTTGTTGAGAGGATCAGGTTTCCTTCCTTTAGGGATAGGTTGTACCATAAACATGCTGGGGAACAGCGGTGGTGCAGATGGCTCTTTTTCAGCCGATCTATCAAACTTGATGGTGACCGTACCATCTTTGCTTCTGGTAAAAGAGGAGGTGGTAGACTGAATAGGAGTAACTGGTTCAGTCCGTCTCTTGATCTGCTCATAGTCTGTAACCCATTTTTCAGGCAGCAATCTAATCAATTCCGCTCGGGGAATTTGTCTAGGGACATGGACACATGTTGGGGCCTTATGGCTGACATAGTCAGCAGTGATCAGTAAAGCATCATCTGAGGACTCATGCATCTTGAGGTCCAGGGCGTGATTCTGGACTCGATATGCCATCTGGTAGTGCAGAGTGGCTTCAATGGAATCTGATGCAATGGGTGCTCCACAGATCTGGAGTTGCACCTGTAAGGCTTCCTGGATCTTGTTATCCCTGAGAGACATGCAGAAATTGGGGTAAAGAGTAACAAATACAGTTCCTGCATTTAATGTGGTCTCTATTGTCCCAATGACGGCATGTTGATATTCCATGTATCTAGTGTCTAATAGGGCCATTCTGGCCGTAACAGGCAGTCCTTTTCGTCCATGATAAGTCAAGGCCAGTCTGATAGCTCCAAAATGGAGATGGGTATATCCTTTCCGTAACCAGGCGTCCAAAAATTCACTGGGCCATTGTAATGTCACAAATTGTTCTCTTTGGGTCCCCATAATCGGATGCTGGTTAAACTTACTGGTCTGAATATATTCAAGGGCCGTTGAAGAGGGCTGTCTGATTAATGTCCTGATGCTCCTTATTGGTCCTGACAAAGGCTTAGTGTATGCAGCATACGGATTAAGCAGTGGGAGCTTAGTATTAGCAACTTGATTCTCATCACAGTCCTTATGAGTTATTTCATAAAGTGAGTCTATACTAGAATTGGATCTTCGGGAGGATGAACTGAGGTCAAGGCAGATTGGGCTTGGGCTATCCATGGTGGCAAGGCAGGGCAATAACGTCAGGCAGGAGTAAAGATCTCTATTTCTCTCTCTCTCTGAAAAAAAGAGAAGAAAACGAAGGGAAAGCATACAGCAAAGAGCAAGCGTACTCTTACGCGTACCAACTCTGATGACAGAGCACTGGCTCTGATACCAATAGTGATAGTGATAGTGATGATGAAGACTCTCACAAAAAGCCCATGCGTAAGTTGGACCGACCCGGACTCCTTGGACAACCCTCAGGAAAGTTTGACTATATAGTCAATTATGCTGTTCCAAGCCCAGGTCCAGAGAATTGCCCCATCATCCCTACTGGATGGGATGGAAGGAATATACCTCCGACTCCACCTCCGAAGACTGGGATATATCAAGCGAAGCCGCTAAAGCCTCCTCAGAAGATTCTTCCTTGCTACAAACCAATCCTCAAATGGCAAAGGAAGCATCCGGAACAACAGGTGCTTTCCACCTGTATTACTAGAAATTCAATGGAAGAAAGCAAGCCTGAATTAGCCCCTCTGGATCAGATCCAACCAGTTTTCTCTAAACAAGACCCAATACAGCCTGTCCTTACAAAGTCAACCGGACTTTGCTCCCAGGAGATTACTCGAACGGAAATAATCAGTCCTCTCCCTGTTCTTCCAATGATTATGATGTTACGGCCAGACCCTCGCCAACCAAACTACACATTCCCTCCACCTGAAGAATACACAGTTGACAATGTGAAGTATATGGCCAAAATCCCAGTTCCAACTGCCAGAGATCAGGCTGGAAGGCCTATGGAAAATAGTATGGCAGAAACAGTTTTGAACTGGCAGAGTCAGAATGCGCTGGCTCAGAACAACGCTCTATGTGGTATTGATGGCAAGATCCACACCTTCCAGAACCAATTCTTGACAGCTGAAAGAACACTACATGAAAAACTCGACAATCATCAAGAGCTTCTTTATGGAAGGATGGATGCCAGCACCGAACAGATGCTGGAAGTTCTAAGCGTTCTCCAAAGAAACCTAGATGATCTTGTTCAAGGAAGATATCCTTCATATCTCAGAACCGATCCGGATGAAGAAATCAAGAAGTTAAAAAGAAGAATTGAGGCAGCAGAAAAAGCCTCTATGAGAATTTCTACTACTCCTCCTGTACCGCCACCTGATCCATTTGGATTCGGTAGACACTCCTTTTACTCCCCGTTACAAGAGCATGCTAAAGGCTATAGCTTGTTTGGCTCAACAACCAAGCGAGACATTGCAGAACTCAGAGATATAGCCAAACGCCAACAAAAGGAGGAACAAAAAAAGAAAAATATACGTGAAGGGAAAAGGAAGATCCCCAGCTCATCAGGTGCCAAAGAGAAACAACCAAGTAGATCCAGTTCTACTAGTTCTCCAAGTCAACCGTTACCTAGACAACACCTGATTACTCGAGAAAGAGTACTGCCAGAGTATCTGCCCCGAACTATGAACAAGTCACACCATTCAACAGAGTCAGAGGCCACCCCCTCTGAAAACTATACGCACACTGATGGTTATGAACAGACCATCTCGGATCAGGAAGATCAATACATGACTCAGATTCTTATGACCAAATGCACGCTGGAAGAGTCCTCTTCAGAACATACACATGAGACCACCAGTGAAGAATCAAAGTCTCTCCCAACTTCTCCAGATGACAGCTTATCAGAAGAATCAGACTCTACTGAGGAACTTCCACCTCAAATCCTAATGGCAGATAGAGAACCAGAGATATACGAGCCAGATGATGCTGAGATCTCTGACCAGTCTGATGACAGGCAGAGACAAAATCCCACTGCTGGAGAAAAGCATAATCTGCGCTTTACTCTAGATGATATCAGTTGGGACAAGTGGGCAGACAGACTTAAAGAATTCCATTCATGGTGTTTATTCAAAAGGTTAACTATTTTCTCCTCTGTGGATATATTATCAGAACTGACAACCAGATTTACAGGGATCCTGAAGTCATGGTGGGAAAATATCCCAGAACCAACACAAATCCAGTTGATCAGCCTTCAGTTCCCAGAATTCCTAAATCATGTTCATGCACACTTTGTTGGGAACCCAGATAATCAGGTTGATGACATGCGAAGAGAATTCTTCAAGAGGAAATGCTGCTCCTATCGAAAGAAAGAGATCAACAAGCACTTCAAACGAATGATCTGTCTTTTCCTTAACCTTGGAGCAGACAATGCACTAAAGCCGGTGTTCTTATCTTCAGTCTTAGAAGATATATCCGCTTTAGTAGAAAAGGAACTAGCAGCCAAGAATCTCAGAATTTTCGACCTTACCATGGGTCAGATAGTGCAAGCAGTGCACTTTGCAGTCAATGAGCTATGCCAAAGGAAAGAGGTGATCCGTACTTTCCTTAAGCATGATAAAAAACTTGAGATTGCTTGCAGACCTCCGAAGTATAAGACCACATGTAAAAAGGAATCATGCCATTGTTCACACAAGATGAGAAAAAGCAAACGGAGCTCTAGACCTGATCACTCAAAGTCTAATCGACCGAAGTTCCCCAGGACACAGACAAGGAGATATCCAGTCAGATTTGCTCCTCAACGAAGGAAAAGGTTCCTTAGGTTCAAGAGCAAAACTTCCCTCCGAACCAAATCATCCAAGTGTTACGTCTGTGGCAAAAAGGGACATTATGCAAAGGAATGCCCCAAAGGTCAGAAAAAATTTGTAGCCCAACTAGAGGCCTTGACGGGTGTTACATTAAAGGATGCAGATGTAGAATCAATCTTCTCTATGGATGATGAGCCAACCATATGCTGTCTTGGAGACCAACGCACTCATGGTTCAAATGACCATGATCATCAAGAGATTTATACTTTCACCACAATCTCTAGGCATCCTCCAAGCACCAAAGATAGAATACCTTCTATCTACACAAGGACAATACCCTCCTGTGAATCCAGCACCATACAAATCGAGGCATCAATGGATGAAGAAGAAGATTCACCCATTGAGGGGCATCAGAAGAAAAATCAATTACTTCCTCAGAAAGATCAAGACGCCTCAAGTTCAGTATCACCATTGATCGCGGCCACAAGAGTTTCTCCACATATTAAGGTACAAATTTACCTTTCAAAATACCATCGACCAATCCAGGCGATTGCTTTCATAGATACAGGAGCTGCAGAAAGCCTGATAAATCCAGCAATGATACCGCCAGACTTCTTAGTTCCAGAAGTAAATACCTACAAGGCGGCTTCCAACAAAACATTCTCAACTTATCTTCGGACAAAGGTTATTCAGATAATGATTTTTCCTACATGCACAATTAGCTCTGCTGTTGTTGCCACTGATCTTCCAGGAAAAGATCTAGTCCTTGGATGGGACTTATTACACAAGATTCCAAGTTTAAGATTGTTGCCTACAGGACTAAGATACAAGTCATCTTTTAAGCCATTTGTCCAACAGGAAAGGATTTATTCAATCCAACCAGCAGAACAGATGAAGGAACTTTTCAAGCCAATGTTTGCAGAAAATCATCAAGAGTTCTTAACCAAATGCCCAAATCCGTTATGGAAGAATCCACAGTTCTTCGTCAGTCTTCCATTCAAGCAGAATGAAGATGTCACCCCCACAAAAGCCAGCCATCCGGGATTGCACCCTGATGATGCAATTGCCATCTACAAAGAATGCGAAGAACTCAGGAAGCAAGGATTGATTGAAAGATCAAACTCTCCTTGGGCATGCCAAGCCTTTTATGTTAATAAAAGATCTGAACAAGCAAGAGGAAAGAAAAGGATGGTGATCAACTACCAACCTTTGAATCACTTTCTGCTAGACGACAGTTTTCCTCTTCCTAACAAGACAGCCTTGTTCTCCTCCCTAGCAAAGGCAAAGGTATTCTCTAAATTTGATCTTAAGAGTGGTTTCTGGCAGATTGGAATTCAGCCAGAAGAAAGATGGAAAACAGCATTTTGCATTCCAAACGGACACTACCAGTGGAAAGTCCTCCCTTTTGGGTTAAAGACTGCACCTTCACTCTTTCAGAAAGCTATGACTCATATCTTTGAACCCCTTCAATCATCTGCTCTTATTTACATAGATGATATACTCCTTTTCAGCAATGATCTAACCTCTCATGAAACTTTGCTGAAAGAGTTTGCTTCTCTATTGAGTCAGTATGGGATCATGTTAGCAGAAAAGAAGGTACAACTGTGTACCACTACAATTGACTTCCTTGGAATGAGGCTAGCTGATGGACAATACTACCCTGGACCACATATTGCACAAGAACTCCTCAAGTTTCCTGATTCTCACTTGACGGTCAAACAGGTACAACAGTTTCTGGGTATTGTAAATTATTTAAGAGACTTTGTCCCAGGAATTAGCCAACATACCAGCCAGCTAGAAAGACAACTGAAGAAGAATGCACTACCTTGGAATGGAGCTCAGACTGAGGCAGTAAAAACATTGAAGACCAAATTGCAGAATTTGCCTCCACTTCAAATTCCCTCTGATGGACTCAGAGTTCTTCAAACAGATGCAAGTAATGAATTTTGGGCTGCAATCCTCTTCGAGGAAAAGAATGGACAAAGAAAAGTCTGTGCATACAAGTCAGGAAAATTCAGCCAAGCAGAACAGCATTATCACTCTTCAATCAAAGAGATATTGGCAGTTAAGTATGGCATCAAGAAATTTGAGTTTCACTTAGCAGGACATCGGTTCTTGGTTGAAACGGACTTCAAGTCATTTGACTCCATGCTGAATTTCAACACAAAAATTGTGCCCAGTGCTCAGCTGTTAAGACTGTCGGAGTGGTTCTCTCAGTATTCATTTACAGTCAAGCATATCAAAGGAAAATCGAATATAGTTGCTGATTTCTTATCAAGACCATTTGATACAGCTAATCCTATGCTGTTGGAACATCCAAAGCTCCAGGCTATGTTTACCACTCATATCCAAGCGAAGCCACGAAGAAATCAAGCTACATCCATGCCCCCAGAGATCCATAAATGGAATGAGCTATTCAGATTTGATTATGCTATGGAGCTACTTGCACAGCCATACTCCAAGATGGAATACTATCTGGAACAAATTTTTCAGAAACATGGACAGATGTTCTTCCCAATCGAAGGACTACATCCTACATATCCGTTCTTACATCTCTTTCCCATAAGACCGGATGAAACATTTCCAAGAGACTTGAAATGGTTTCTGTGGTATTTCTTCCATTCCCATACCATCGCATTGGAATTCCCAGCTGAAGAAATGCTTCAGTACCTAGACAGCTTTGGAGACCTCTGTGTATATTCTCCTCACCACTATCCACATGCCTACTTGGCCGAGGTGCTATCATGGTTCGCACCCTTGGTACAATGGAAGATATGGTTCGAGGAACATGCCTACCGCTACCAGAAATGGCCAGGGATTACCGCTAACTCTATCTTTCTGTTTTGCAGGAGATGGCACTATAGTGAAGAAGCACATTCATTGGTCTCAATTAATACTGTTGATGAATTCTCATGTCTTCCTAACTCAATTTCTCTTCACTATGGACAATTTGAAGATCTTGAAGTTCAGATACCACATGCAGTTCCACTCTCATATCACCCAGGAACTCCTGAGTATCATGATGCATCATACAACCGACAATGCCTCACTGAAAGACTATGCACATTAAACTCCTGTCCTCTCCCTACAGACGAAGACCTTTTGGCCCAACGAATTCTACGGACCAACATGAATCATGTTTGGAATCTCTCAATGGCCTTGCATTCATTTTCTCAAGCCCAAACAGACTGGGATGCAGTAGCAGAAGACTTTCTCCATACCGTTGATCTCACAGGCCCAGGATCGTCATCAGGCCCAGATAACTCCGCAGGCCCGTCATCAACTCCCAAGAGGCCTCCCAGCGGAAAGCAGAAGGACTCACAAGGAAAGAAGCACAAGACTCACCAATAATCCACACATGGTGAAAGGACTAAAGTAGATGGGACATCACCAAGACAGGAAGATAAGATCCAGCTCCCCCAGCACTAAGAGACAGAGCATGAAGATAACAACGAATCTTCCAGCTCACATAGCACTAGAAATAGTAGTGGCTACGTGGACAATCCACAGCCTAGTTTTCTTTTCTAGTTTCAGCTATAAATAGCTATCGCTTGTAACTTTAAAGAACAAGTCTCGAATACACTAAGTTTTTCCAGAAAAACTCTCGAGCCCCTCTTCCATGGCGTTCTAAACACATCAGGGGCAATAACCAGGGCAGGCAGTAAGATCTTCTAGATCTCTCATCTAATCTCTCTACTTTCGATAAACCCAAAAACATTCAGAAAACCCAAAAAGACCAAAAATAGTTCAGCTTATGTCTTTGTTTTCCAGTATCCATCGAGTGTTTATGATTGTGTTCATCCTTTCACTTCTATTTCCAAAATTATTTGAGTTTTGTTTCGTCTTTTGTTTGTACGGTTTCACTCCAATTATTCTCATGCTTGTTTAAAGACATCTTACAAGTTGTAAGACTCCACCCTTAGAATTTCCTTTTCCAAGTACGGTTTAACGTTTTGATGATTAACGTTTTGGAATTCTCTTCCCAGACTCCTATCCTTAAACGGACTTTGTTGTATGCTGTTACTTCGGTAAGGTCGTCCTAAAAGACTGTAAGGCTATCTACTTCGCCATAAGTGCCACTTGAGCCAGGAGGGCGTTTCGGCCAGGCTTGATATTGATAGCAGGGTGAAAGATGAGACCTCCACTGAAACAGCAGCGTTTCCACAAACCTCCCTTTCCTGATAGTCTTGTCTTGAGAAGTTACTTCCTCAACCTTCATCGTCACCACAATGAACCTATGTGGAAGAAACGAAACACTTTAGGAAGAGTCAAAACAACTTTGTCTTCTCTAGATGTCTATATAGACTATAAGGTTAAGAGTTGTATTCTCTATTCCTTAGATGCACAGCTTTCATCTTATGAGAACATGAAGCCAGGACAAGAACAGGCATCCCCTGACTCTTGTGACCTTTATTACGGATGGATCACCCTCCGTAACTATACTAAGTACCGCAAATATCTTGTATGGTACAGCAAATGGCTTCAATACTTATCCAGTGTCTAGTCTTTGTACTTACTACTCTTTCGTGTAATTCTGTATTTTCTTCGTGTACGACCCAGCTTTTGTAATCAATCTATTTCAGTATTTCCATTCCAAGTGTTTTGTCCAAAGACCTCCTTCTATTCCGCTGCATAACTCTTGTCTTTGACATTTGTGTGTATCCTTGTGTGTTGCTGTGTTGTTTTATTCTTTAAAAAAATGTTGTTCTTTTAATAGGAAAAAAAAATTTCTTAAAAGTTCACGAAATCTAGCTAAATAATTACAATGCCAATGGGAAGTACACAACTTTTTTCGCATTCATACACATTCATGAGAATCCAATGCTGTCCCTAGATTTGTATGCGATACAGGTGATAGCATTTTCCCGACATTTCGAAACTGGGTCAATCGAGATCTAACTCCCAAATCCCTACGATACGATGGAGACATTGTCGATCGAAGAATTCGGGATTCTTGTGTTCATAGGACGTAATTCGAGAGTCGGGAATCTGGCCGTAAGTACTTCTCGGACAACAAACTCGGGCAGATGCTTTGGAAGAGAACAGTTCTGTCGGATATACGAGGTGATACCCTTCCGCGGTTTCACAGACAGATTGGGGCTTCCCCTTTCGTAGTCCGCAGCCGGTACAGCTTCCATTGTGTGCAAGCTCCGATGTTCGCCTTTCAAGATCCCAAGGGACTCGTCCTGGTAATTCTCCTGATGCACACACGAGCACAGTCGGTCGCTAGATTGTTTTGTATTAAGACGAATATGACAGAGTAAACTGATGTTACGGGGAGAGATTCACATGATTTTTTTTTATTTATCTCTTAATCATGCGGATTTGGCCATCATTATTATCTTTATTAGATTTCATGAAAGCCCGAAACCCAATAAATATTGAGAATAAAAGCCTTAATATAAGGCCGTCGTTATCTTAATATTACCTACCAATAGGAAACGAGTAAAATCTTTGCCAATTATATTTTTTTACGTCGGTATTTAGTTAGACGGGCCGAGGGGGAAAGCTAATGTCTAATTGGATTCAACCCCATGTTGAATTCATAGTTACATGTTCACTTACAAGGGATTTATACTAAAATTTTCCGAAATAAACTTAGGTTTCTAAACTTTGGAAATAAGTATTTCAAAAAATAGGACTTATAAAATTCGACTTTTAAAAAATATGCTTAAGAAAGTCGGACTTTATAAGTCCGATTTCCCTTTTTATTTTTGGAAATCGAACTTATAAAGTCCCACTTCCTTAAGGGTAATTTTTACAAGTCAAACTTTATAAGTCCGATTTCTTTCTCGAGCAAAGTGAGACTTTATAAATCCGATTTCGATGCCTTATTTTCGGAATTTCGAAGCCTTCTGACTTATTTAACAAATTATTTTCCTCAATTACATTTTTTTGAACATAACTATCACTTACAAGTATCCCTATTATATTTCTTATGTGTTATACCAAAATTTTAATATTTTTTTCCATAATACAGTGCACACGAAATGGACAAACTTGCGAAGAAGTCGGTCGAAAGTTCCCATAACCTTGGCGAAAAGATATAGTTTTTAGCTGAAGTACTTAGAGTCTCCCAGCTACAGAGAATAAGAAAAGAGGAGTACGAGAGGAAGAAGAAGAAGAAGAAGAAGAAGAAGACGAAAAGAGGTAGACGATAATATATATTCCTTACAATATTTATCTCGCAGCCTGCCTGTACGATGAATCCATCCATTTTTGTTACGACAGATGTTGTCGTTTCTCGTAACCGAATCCTCTGTCCCCCCAAGTGAGGATGTATCACTGGTGTCACATGAAGTTTGTTGTGGCTCCAACTTTCTGGACTTGGACAAGTTTTGTGGGCGATGGGCCTTCTCCTAAGTCCAGAGCGTATAATTTTACCAATCCGATGACCATCCGGGCAGAGAAGGTTTAGAATGTGGAGGCTTTGAAGACGAGAGTCCAGAGTGCGGAGGTGGCAGTCAAGATCCCGGGGAGGAATCGATGAGTCTTCGAGTCTGCTGCTGCGTCGTTAGCCGATTAGGAGGTAAACTCCTAAATGTATTTGATCTCAATCAACCAAGATTTTGATCGATTTCGTTTCCTTGCAAGTTAGGAGTATATGAATGCCATCGTGTATATTTGTTACTTTTTTGTTGGAACAAGTCCAAATGGATTCAGCATATTTTAGAGGCTCGAGAGGCCCATGAGAGGCTCGGCCTTGAGGATGCATCTCCGGCGTTTTACGCGTGCTTACTCCGGCCCTGACTTCGCCGTTACCTTAGGATTCAAAAGTGGATCGGATCGGATCACGGCCTTTGCGGGCGATGGAAAGGAGCCGATCCTATCCATCCTTTTTATATAACTTGAACGAATATGTAAGCGACGCCCGTTCTTTAAGAATCTTTTGTCTGGATGGATCAATTTCTTCAGATCCACTTAAAGGGTGTTTACCTTTATTTATTTACTTGTTTTGTTTAAGGGTTTGATCACTTTTACATTTGTTGGATGATCCAAGTTTGTCGGTTGCTTCACATGGGACAAACACAACATCTCCAAACCACTTTTACATTTTATTTTTTTTAAATAAATTTAGTTATTTTTTTAATGAAATTAGTGAAAAGCTATTTAAAACGTGTGGGGCAAAGTTTTATTTCATATTAAAAAAATAAACAAATCTCCTAACTGAAGTTCCAAAGGCAATTTTTGGTTTTCACTAAAATATTTTAGGTTTTGAGAAGAGCTCGGTCCACCTACATTTTCCCATAAGAACACCATTTTTTTTATCCTTTATAAAATTATTTAAGAAAATTTATGGACCTTTTTATGGACCCCATGCTCTTCATCTCCTTGTTTCTCTTCAGATACTCAAATTAATGGTTGAAAATAATTAGAAAACGAATATGTATATTTATTTTATTAATCTTATTTAGCTTAATTTGAAATACTTCATGAAATGATTTAGGGTTTTTGTTTTTCATAATAAGTCCGATTTTAATGAGCCTCGCTAGATGCTTCACCTCACATATAAATATAATTTCCTTTTGTTAATATCAAGATAATAAAATAAAATAAAAATTCGGTCCACATCAAATTGCATCAGCGGAAATTGCGCTGAGGTCACTTGCCCTTATAATAATAATAACAATTAATACATCAACAGGCCGAAGGAAGAATATATATATATATATTTAGCCGCCTTGTTTAATTTATCATATCCTTTTTTAAAAAAAAATTATATTATTCTACTAAATTATTGGCACGACGATTGTAGCTGTTATGATGCCCCCCGTTTAAGTGTTAATTTAACTCCCTGTGTGAACGGAAGGGTTGTGGATCACGATCACCACCACCCCCTCCCCATCTTTCTGATTATTATATCTAATCTTAGTTAGAGACCCCATTATTTTACGCAACCTAACAGAGTTTTGAGCTTTAACGTTGAATCTTAATAAATTGTGTGAAGCTATTTTGAAGATAATGCGTAAAGATATGAATAAATAATAATCTAAATATTTATTTACATTTTAATTGGTGAATATAACAAGACAAAAAGAAAAATGCTCCTAGTTACAATTATTATTATATTTTCAGGAGGGAGGAGAGGTGACGTCCGAAGAGGGAGGCGTGGCTACCATTAAACCCCCCCTCCCCCCCCAAAAAAAAAGAAACGATGCCGTCACAAGACGGCCTATGAATTTAAAAGACTCGGGGATCGTTTACGCCTCATCATCATGCTTCACGACGGGTCATTAAGGAGATAGTTTGTTTCTCGAGCGAGAGAGAAAAAGGGACGAGCATATGCAAAGGTCACCAAGTTTGAAATAATGCACGCGCGTCCTCGAAACGTCGAGGCAGGGCGACGTGTCACGTTGTCGAGACCATATCCGAGTCATGGTTAAGAATTGTTCTACGAATAACTATCATTCAATTTGGTTCTTTTGGTGGGGGGTGGGGGTGAGAGTCACATGGATAGATGCTTAATCATTATTATAATGGGATCATTCTTTAGTATTATAATTTTGGGGCATTTTGTCCTTGCCGTGTGATTAGAAGACAAATCATGGGATGGTTGTACTGTTGAGGAGAATCTCACTTCGATTTGTCCTCTTCTTTCTTCTTCCTCTTGGGTCCCCCTTATGTCATGAAACAACGTGGCCCCTAGGTTTCTTTCTTTCTTTTTTTCTTTTTTGAAAAATTTGTTTCTTTAATCAAAATGCAATTTTTGGGATCTCTAATGTTTCTTCTGAGTTGGGTTTTATATCACTTATCCATACTGATTTAAACCACGATGAAGTGTTTCAGAACAGAGATCTGCGTTGAATGCTATTGAATGTAAATGACAATCATGGGTAATTATTTAAGAAGAGAGTCGTTGATCCGTTGACAAAGTCAAAGAGCCAGACCCAACTTTTATCCTTTTTTTAACCTGTTTGTGATTCCCAGTTTTGGCCTGTAATCATTCCAAAGAGAGTTTATTTTAATCTAAGAAACCACGATGATTTCACAACCAAAATGTACTACAACCTCTTGCATTTACCAACCCATAAGGAGATAGATCGGGGGAGCGATTTATTGTTGGAAAGGGGTCACGTAAATGGTGGTTATAAGTGGAAGTCATGATGAGCTCTGATGAATTCCATGAAGGAATCTAAAGAACAAATCGAAAGAGTTGGGGGGGGGGGGGGGGGGGGGAGGAAGTGAAGTGAATTATGTTTTGAGTGGGAGGCTGTAGAAGTGGTTTCGTTTCAAAATTATTACTACATGCCAATCCACCAATAAAACCAGGCATGTAATCATTCCTATATTTCCAAGAAGGACATCACTAGAGAGCTGAGTACAGAGAGGAGGAGGAGATCGATCATCTACAATGTCGTGGCCATTATTTTTCATTGGCATCTATCCCATCACATTTTGTGTTCCAATACCTCCATCATCACCCCATCAAGGGTTTAAATTGGGCACAACTCAATATCCATTGAAAGAATAACTTTAATGGTCTTAGAATGTTAAAATAACACTATATATATATATATATAACAATTTAGATCCTAAATCAACGTTAATGTCCCCGGCAACGGCATGTGCGACAAGCAAGTTGCGCGCTGCCGACGCGGATTTACACGTAACATTATCTTTTAACACCTTGAGGGCTTGTAATTCTTCGTTCTGGAGAGTAATAAAATAAACTCCCTCCATTAATTTGATGCCCTAAGCAAATTAATTAGATTTAAACTAAAGTCAGCGCGTTTGCCAACCTTTTGTTTCCCTTTTATTTTTATTCGTTTCTCTATCTAAATTCTTCACCATTTCTCTTGAATCATCACCCAATTCCTCCCTTCTCGATCCACCCAACAAGGACAAAGGAAATAGACCAAATTCAAATCCCAAAAAGTTTTAATCATACCCACTTCGATTTTCTTACAACCCTAAGCAAATCCATGCAAAAATCCCATGTTGTAGTTACAGGGGAACCTCTGTGCAGCTGGTCTAGCCAAGGGATGATGGATTGCTTCCATGCCGCCGGTGACCTCACCGATGTTGTCCGCTCAGGGTCTTCCTCCGGCTCCAACAACGTTTCCCTTCCTTCAACGTTGATCGCCGACTGGTCAAGAGGATTCGCTTCCATCTCTGGAGATAATAGCATCGCTACCCTTAGGGAGGGCTTTGGCGATCCGTTCTCCGACACAGGAGATCCCCTCCTTCGTGACGGGACCGAGCTGGATGCCGCTGCGCTACACGACGGCAACAATTCCCCAGCTTTCGGGCATCAGTTTGTCGTCGTAGAGGAGAAAGGGAGTAAGGACGGGATCGGGCCTCCGTCCTCTGGGGGACGGATGTTCTCACACATGCTAGCGTGTGAGACTTCCCCGCTCGTGGAGGCGGAGGGACCAGTCCCCCCTCCTTCCCTGGGCAGGGTCAAGTGTAGCGGGGACTACAATTACACTAACAACAGTCAGACCTTACTAGGGAGTACCATGACGGTCGACCGCGGCACGGCCGGGATGATGCAGATCTCGTCGCCAAGGAATCCAGGCATGAAGAGAAGGTAAACACCAAAATCATACCTTCCTTGCAAACATCACCTTTTTTAATTAATTAAAACCCTAATCAGAATAGGGGGGGGGGGGGGCATAAACTTTGAAAAATTTACAAATAATATTTTATTTAGTTATGGGGTTTCCTAGGAGTTCGTTATGGCGGAGATCTGAGAAAAAGTTTCTCGAGTCCTCAGTTTCTTTCTTTCTTCTTCTGTTTTGTTTTGCTTCGTTCACATGTGAACATGGATCAAATTGTCAGATGCACTCATCAAATAATGATCACGATTTGATGTAAATAATATGTCACATATAGATTTTTTATTTTATTTTAGAGAGAGATTAATTAGGAACATCGTTTTCTTTGTCAGAGTTTTTGCATATTCCAACAGTACCACCCACAACCAGAACAATTTGAATCACCTTTTTCTGCCTCCTCCTGATTCGAAGTGAAATTTCCATTCATATACGAGAATTTAATAATTGTTTCCATGTTAGCAATTTGATTGAGTTTTCCCGGTGATTTTCCATTTATATATATATATTATTTGATGATCAGGAGGAGCCAGGCGAAGAAGGTGGTGTGCATACCAGCACCGGCAGCACCAAACAGCAGGCCAAGCAGCGGTGAAGTTGTTCCCTCCGATCTTTGGGCATGGAGGAAATATGGACAGAAGCCCATCAAAGGTTCCCCTTATCCCAGGTATTAATCTTGCCAATGTAACGTGTTTTTGAGGTTTTCTAATTGTTTTTGTTTCTAATTTGGTTGAGGATTGCTTTAGGGGATACTACAGGTGTAGTAGCTCGAAAGGTTGCTCGGCGAGGAAACAGGTCGAGCGGAGCAGGACCGATCCTAGCATGTTGGTTATCACGTACACGTCGGAGCACAACCATCCTTGGCCGACCCAACGGAACTCTCTAGCCGGATTGACTAGGTCGACCTCTAAGGGCGGGTCGATCTCCAAGAGTTCCGCTAATAGTAACACTCCCCATCCGACAAAGCCCCGGGCCGCGAAGAAGGAGGAGCGAACTGGGAATTCTAGCTACGGCGACATGTCTTCCACTGTGGTGGTAGCGGGTGGATTGTCGGGTACCGCAACGTCGGTAAAGGAAGAGATGGGTGAGGCTAAGGTTAAGCAGTTTGACATGGAGGACTCCGAGCTCGTGGCCGATGGTCCTGCGCACTGCTACCGTCCCTCCATGACAGACGAATTGGATCGCCATCCCGACGACTTCTTCGCGGATCTTGGGGAACTCGACGCCGACCCTTACAACCTACTCTTCGACCAAGGGTTTACTGGGAACTACCGTTCGCAAAGAGGGAACAAATCATTGGACGCATTTAACCTCCTAGATTGGGCGGACGAAGACGATGTCATGTCATTCACGGAAGTGACCAAGAAGGGTTTATGACGACGCCGAAGTCACAACTCAACGATCGCCTGTCCTCATCGTAAACCGCACCGCAGCCGGCCCATAGATGCGATTTCCTAAAGGGTCAGCACCTGATCATATAAAGCATTAGAATTTAAACAACGTTTTTCACACGAACACTTTTGAGTTTAACCTTTCCCATTTCTCCCAATTTAACCAGGATTTGTGATAAGAAGGGAATATGGCGGAAGAGTTCAACGAGGACAAGGGGGCGAAGATGGTAAGATGGCAGGAGATGAGACGTGTAAGAGGAGTAAATATTAATTTAAATATGTTACTTTGAAAACATACAAGCGCTTGAAATATTAATATATTTTTTTTACTCCGGTTATTACAACATTAACATGCGAGTTGCCCACATGCACATTTGGTTGGATGGGACAGAAAGCTGTAGGGATAGACAAGGTTGGATCCGAACAGTCGATACACAAGCAGCAATGGTTTTTCTTCTGCTAAATGTCTAGCTTTCTTTTACTCGATCTATTTTGGTGTAGTTAACATGAACCCGAGTAGTGAGTGTATGATAAGATTCATTAGAGAGAATTGCTCGATCGAACTCGAAATAATCACCGAATCCATACATTATATCTTATCTCGAATCTTTGTAAACTTTTACCAAATCTCGTCCAATTATTCGGTCCCGAAGACACCCTTCTGAATAGTGTGCATGACCTAAAAATAGATATTGTCATTCGGTGTTTTTTTTTTTTTTTTTATCAATGTGCTTTAGAAAAGAAGAAAGATATTATGTCCGGTCCAATCAATCAAGGTCGGTTTGCTCATTTTCATGCAAATGTATTACATTTTATGAAGCTGAATGGAAGTTACTGTGTAGACGACATTCGATTTTGGTATCATATGGATTGGATCGTGATTAAATATTTTGGCGAAATTAAATGTTTTCCATTATTGATAACGAGAACTATTGAAAGCATGTCGAAAACTTTGTGGAGGAATTATTATCTATATGGAAAAAGAATATACCCCTTATAATTAGTTTATATATATATATATATACATATTAAAAAATTTCTACCCTCTTTGTTATACTTAGAATTCGAGTTTGATTTTCATGACATAGTGAGTCCATTTACAACATTATTGGTAGACCTCGATAACATAACTAAATATTTTTGTAATTGGCACGCTTTGGAGTTTCATGTGTGCTACAATACTATGTAATGTTAGTTTTCTTTTTGTAGTAAATTAAGCGGATTTCTTAAACAGAAACACTTTTTTCAAATGTTTGTGGGAAAAATATTCTTTCAGTGACAGACTTCGATAATATTTTTTGTATATATAATCAAACACAATAAAATAAAATATGCATCCAGTTGACGGCAGCCACTGCCGTCAGAACGGAGTTGCCCGGCACGTCATGCATCGACCAAGGGCCGATGCTTCGCAAGCACAACGTGTTCATGTCGGGTTTGTCTGCATAAGGAATTGTCGAGTTTGCCATAACGCGGCGATCCAAGTATTTCTGATGCCCTCAAACCTTCCGCGAGACCATGTAGAGCGCCCGGAAACACACGTTCTTTACGGAATAGTCCAAGTCTATTATGAAATAACTATAGCCTATTATGAGAAGGTTGTGCGGGGTTGTAGGGATAATACACTTCGACTCCGGTACATCACTGAATGGTGTGGAATGGAGTGACGTATGAATGGTTGGAAGATGTGTATGATGCGGGCGAACGGAATGAATGTGAGTACTAGGAAAGGAAAATGAACAAAGGTGGAATAATGGGAAGAAACACAAACGGGAAATATGTGAAGGATAGGTTGAGATTCAACATCCATGAATATAGATATACCACCGTGAAAAAGAAACTCAGATAGGCTCGTTCGAAACATGAATACAAATACACCACCGTAAATAAGAACGGAGGCGGTGGACGACACGGAGGATAGAGATACATCACCACCGGACAAAACACTTTACTCAAACTGTACTTAGAATCCACCAAATGAAGAATGAGATTGAACAGGAATTTATTCACTTTACAAAGTCTTAAAAGGGTTTAAAATTCTTGATGATTATTGTGTTTTAAACTTACAAAGGCACCTTATACGGTAGCCTTCAAGAAAAGAGAAAATTAGAAAATTAAATGCTACGTAATGATAAGGCAAAGACATGCATTGACCCAAATCCTCGCGCTGCCTTTAACGCAATGGACGTTAATGCTGAATGTTGGGTGCTGGACTTCTCTTCTCTTGGTCTAATCCTGGCCTGTGTCGACCGCATGTCCTTTGCTCGAGGGACTCTTCGCTTCGCTTAATGGTCCCTTTCGCCCAAGCGTCGAGCGATAACATCGACTGGCATCTTCGACTAGAACATAGGTCGACTAGGTTCCCCTTGGTCGACTGAGAGCAAGGTCACTCTTTCGTGAGTTGATAGAAGTGGGGGTTGGTGTGAGTCGTCGATCGTCTTTGTATCATATTCCTCTTGTCGAAGAAAGTTTGTCCTCAACCTTGCATAATGGTGTTCTTCAACAAATGGGATGAGGTTCTTGACATTGAAGGTAGCGTAGACTCCATATTCTCCTAGAAGGTCGATTATGTAGGTATTATGATTCATGCGTTCGAAGACCTTGAAGAGACCTTATGCTCGAGGCATCAACTTTTTCTTCTTCTTTGCATGAAATTGCTCCTTCCTCAGATTGATACACACAAAATCTTCTGACTGAAAGATCTTCTCCCTTTGTCCTCATTAACCTTCTTTTGGTAGCGTTGGTTAGCCATCACGATCTGGATGCGAATCCTCTCATAAAGCAGTCTCATCTTCTTAGCATGTTCTTCGATATCTCGATTGACTATTCTAGCATCATGTATAGGCAATAGCTCAACATATACTAAAGGGTTTAGGCCATAAACTACCTCGAAGGGTAAGGACTTGGTTTTCGAACTTAGAGCTCGGTTGTTGGCGAACTTCACATGAGTGAGCTTCACATTCCAGTCCTTACGGTTCTTCGAGTCAAAGGTTCGAGGAATGGCATCCATGGTTCGACTGACTACCACTGTGTGACTGTCGGTTTGGGGACGATAAGTAGAGCGAATATGACCTTGGTTCCCATCTTATGCCACAAAGTCTTCTAGAAATAGCTTAGGAACCTCACCTCTCGATCTGACACGATCGACTTGGCAATCCGTGCAATCTCTTCACTTTACGCTGCATTGATTTCATCGTCTATCTTTTGGCAAGCGATGGAATGCACTATCTTTGAGAATCGATTGACCGGAACCATGATCAAATTCTTCTTCTACTGCATTCTCGACAATCTTAGCACGAAGTCCATACTTACATGTTCCCGTGGTTACTAGAAACTGATAGTGGAGTGTACAATCCTTAAAGCTGGACTCGGCTCTTTGACTGGTGACAAACATTACATCTTGAGATAATATTTCGGACTTGCTTCTCCATTCAAAGCCAATAGAAATTTTCTTGCAGCATCGACAATGTCTTGTCGACTTCAAAGTGTCCTGCAGTCCGCCTCCATAGACTTCTCGAATGATCAGCTCTCGCGTTGAACTCCCAGTAATGCACAACTTGAAATTACGAAACAAGAATTCATTCACCTGGTGGATTTGAGCGACCACTTGAGTGGTGCATTGGGCAAAGATTCCTCCAAAGTTTTTATAATCCTTTTAGAGATTCTTCAGACATTTGAAACCAATGAGCTTGATCTCCATTTCTGATAGTAGCGCTACCTTCCTAGAGAGGGCATCCGAGATTACATTCTTCACTTTGGGCTTGTGCTTAAGGATAAAACTGAAGGGTTGTATGAACTCTATCCATTTTTGCATGTCATCGACTAAGCTTATGCTAACCATTAATGAACATGAGAGCCTCATGGTCGATGTGCACCACGAACTCTCGAGGCAGCAAGTAATGGCTCTATGTCTAGAGCACTCGAACGATGGCTAAGAACTCCTTGTTGTACGTCGATTAGTTTAGTTTGGCTCCATTAAGCTTCTCGCTGAAGTATGATGTGGGTCTCTCTTCTTGTAATAACAGTTCTCCTATTCTAACTCCGGATATGTCGCATTCGACTTCAAACATCTTTGAGAAGTAGGATAAGACGAGGAATGGGGCTTTGTTCGGACTTTGCTTCAGTAGCTCGAAACTGGCTTGTGCAATTGGTGTCCACTAGAACTTGTATCCCTTCAGACACTCGATGAATGGGGCTGCGATTGAGCTGAACCTTCAAATGAACTTCCTGTAGAACTAAGCTAAGGCATAGAAGCTTCAAACATCATGAAGTTTCTGGGCATCGACCTCTCTCATATTGCTTCGAGTTTACTCTCGTCGACATTGAGTCCTTTAACATATACCATGAATCCAAGGAATGTCATCCTTGATTGAAAAAACTCACAAGGCTCTCATAAAGCTTATCTGCTCTAAGTGTGTGGAATACTACTTTTAGATGGTCGACATGTTCTTTAGTGCTTCGACTGTAGATGAGAATGTCATCAAAATAGACGACCACAAACTTCCCCATGAATTGTCGCAGAACATGGGTCATTAATCAGATGAAGGTGCTGGGCGCGTTCGACAAGCCAAATGACATCACTAACCACTCGTACAACCCATGCTTAATCTTGAAAGATGTCTTCCATTCATCGCCTTTCTTCTTTCGAATCTGGTGGCAGCCACTTCATATATTTACCTTGGAAAAGGCCTGCGCTCCAAGCAATTCGTCTAACATGTCATCCAATCACAATGATCTTGTTAATTACTCGACTATCCATGCACTTTCTCCAAATCTCATCCTACTTTGGCAATGGTTTGGCTAGAACGTAATGAATAGATGAATTAGGTCTATATGAACAACTTTCATTTACTGATCCAATATTGATTTGGGAAAACATATTAATTTATTCATGATAAATATTGAATACATGTTTGCCCAGAATCATTTTATTATTTACATAAAAAATAATAAAAAAGGAAACGAAAAGCATTGTACTTAATATTTTCTTTACACAATTCTCCAGATTTTTAAACAATTAATTAATTAATTATAGTTTAAAAAAGTTGGAAAATTTGGCAATAGGAACCAAAAGCAGAATTGGCTCTTAATATACACATTTGTCACTCATTTAGAGAGAGGACTGGACTCCATCCAAAGACGAAGGGTTAGGCATCGGTTTACATTCCCTGTTTCGTTATGCGTTCATTTGGAGTGCTAAAAGCCATTTAACCTTGAATAATATATCGAACCGGGCAAGGTCCCGGCCTATGCTCGTCGATCGGAACACCATGCTCGTATTTCGCGCGCAGAAGTTTCTTGCTCTATTCTTGGCGTGTCGCTCATTGGTCATGTCATATCAATATCTAATGGATTCAGCACACTTTTTCTCGTTAGATGAAATGAGATACACATTGAACCAGATTGTAGTTTCTGGTGAATAACATACGCACGGAACAACGAAGAAGAACGAACCACAGGTGATTTAGTCACGCCACTATTCGTGCACGCACCACCTTATTATTTAAGGATCACCATAGTATAGGATAACATTGCGTTCTCTAATGGCGGCTTCAGTCAGCCATGATTTGCTGTGGGAGCACTACGCAGTACTGCGGTCTCTACTGTGAGACCTGGGCCGAACCCGAACAACACCCCCCACTCGAGTCCTTCTCCTGTGGTTGTCTTACCCTCCTCTGCTGACTTCTTCCTCAGCTCCTGTAGAACAAATATCACGGACGTGCCTAACATGTTACCATACTCCCGGAGAACGGCCCTCGAGGCTCTCATTTTGCCCTCATTCAGCATCAGCTTCTTCTCAATCAAGTCGAGAATGGCCGGGCCTCCCGGATGTGGTGCCCAGAATATAGAGTTCCAATCGCTGATTTCGAGCGGGGAGAATGCGTCGGTCAAGATGCCTTCCAAGTTTTCAGTAATCAGAGAAGGCACGTTTTGTGCTATGTAGTACTTCAGACCAACATCGACGAAAGAAGCCTGTATGGCACTTTTCGATCTGGGTATGATTGTCTCCTGGGTTGTTACGATGGCAAAGAGTGGTTGCTCCATCGGATCGATCGAGTCAGCCCCAACTATCATGGCCCCAGCTCCATCACCGAAAATGGCATGGCCGACAAGGGTCGACATGTCGTCCCTTGACGGTCCGCGGAACGAAGAAACAGTAATCTCACAGCACACCACCAGGACACGAGAACCTGAGTTGTTCTCTGCCAGATCCTTGGCGACTCGAAGGGCTGTCCCCCCGCCATAACAACCTTGGCCATAGAGCATCACCCTTCTGATGTTGGATGGGAGGTCCATTAATTCAACGAGTTGGTAGTCGGCACCAGGCATGACAACTCCAGACGTCGCACAGAAGACAAGGTGGGTGATCTTTGATATTGATTGGCCCCACTCCCTGAGGGCTTTCAGTGCCGCTTCCTTTGCAAGCATCACATTTGCAGGTATCTGCATCTCCTGGCGTATCCCGGATGACAAGCCGTCATATGCGCATATCTCAGGGTGCTTTCTTGCGATTTCTTCTGTCACAAACATGTGACGTTTCCTTATCATGGATTTTCTGCCTGAGAAATATGTATGAAAACCAACAAAACTGTTGAGCAAAAACGTATTATCCCGGGACATGATTGTAATACCTCAAATGGGCCAAGCCCGTTGTTTATTTTTTAAAGCCCATCGTTCCGGAAAATGGCCAAAGCCTGACCCAAGCTCAATTCTGGCCCAACTCAAGCCCAACCACATTATTTATTTATTTTATTTTATTTCGTTTTACTTTTAATTTCGAGATTATCCACAATCTCTAACGGCCTAAACAAACACGAGGGCCGTCGTACAACTTTCGAGGAAAGGGGCTAACAATCCGCCACTTGGCAACCATGGATTGGCTGGGTGAGGCGCTCCTGACATCCGCAGAGAGGAGAAGAAGAAAACCGTTGGAGAGGGAGAAAAAGTAAAAAAGGATGAAAAAAATAATAATAAAAAGGATCCCATAAGGGAATAAGAAAAGGAGGACGTAACAGAAGGGGAGGAAGGGGGGGAGGAGACTAACGTAAGCCATCATTCTTCTCCTGTGCTCCTTCACCCTTTGCCAGGAAGGGAGCCACCTCATCGTCGATCCCAGCTTCCTTCCCCGTCGCTTCGCGAAGGTAAGAAGAAGGCGTCAGCGGATCTCCCCCTCTAGCCAGCCCAAACTCAACGTCGACACTAGCAGACAATGACAACACCAGCAACCAACTCAGCTTCAACTTACCTTGGTGCGGACAATGAAGACTCCTCCCGATGTTTGCTGTGAGCAGTCTACAGGACGAGGGCGACAACGACCGCTTCCTCTTCAGCCGCGAAGCAGACGCGAACCCAGAGCTAAGTCTTTCTTCTTTCTCGATGATCTTCTTCCTGGGAGGGAGCCAAAGCCTCCCCTCACCTCCTCCTATCTCAGCGCCAAGGTGGACTCTCAGTAGACATGGCCCAGCAGACGACCATCGCTCGCAGCGAGCTCTCCGACAAAAGGGGTTGGCAAAACCAACGACAACGGCGCATTCAGCCTCTTCGGGCTCAACCACGACGAAGCCCCCACCCAGCTGCGCCAGCGTTCTGCGGCGGACTTTCTTCCGGTGTCCCCCGGCAGCCCACCATCTCCTCTCTTCAGCCATCCCTGCACCAAGGTAAGAAGGACGTCAGCCCACCGGAATCCCGACGGCCAACCCACGCAAACGGTCAACAACAACCGTGGGGAGACGTACCTCAGCACCAGAACTCTACCTCTCTCTGTCGCAGAAACAGGAACAAGCTCCTGTTTAGATGACCGATCATCTCCATTCTCCTGCCAACAACGGAGAACCAGTCCAAGCTCCTCGCGGACGCACTTAGCGTCGCGGGGAGCCCACCCTCTGCTTTAATATATTTTCCTTCTGTGCAGGCCTTTCAGCTCAGCGTTCACAACTTCTCCAACATTTGACGATCAGCTCCACCACTCCCCGGCTGCTCCACCTTTCCCCGGCGTTCTCAACCCCGGCGGGAGCAAGCCCATGGCGACCCACGTCTCCTCCGGCAACCCCTTACAGCCCACGCCTAGCGACGGCGGCGCCCTCCTCCCGACGTTCCCCGATGACCTCCACAACGACGGCGTTCCAGCCCATGGTGACAGCCTCCATCGCAGCTCCTCCGGCGTTCCCACCAGCACCGGCAGCCACGGCGACCCACAATGGCGGTTGCTCCTCCTCCCTACAACTCCCTCCGGCCTCTTCCAGGCCTTATGGTGGCAACTCCACCACTCCTCGGCGCTTGCAGAGCCAACGGCGGCAGATCCCCTCCTCCAGCTCCAAGGCGGCTCCTCATCCCGGCTTCCCGGCGGGCTCGGATCTCACGGCAGCGGCGATCCTCCTCCGCGACGCCCTCTTGCCGTTGTCCTATCTCCGGCGAATCTCCTCCCGGCGCTCCACGGCGACGGCCAACTCGACCCCCAGTTCCCTCCATCCTTCTCGGCAAGCTCAGATTCCACGACGACGTCCCCGGAGATCACGGTGGCAGCTCCCACCTTCCTCGGCGTGTCCAGCCCTCGTAGCGGCAGCCCATTCTCTCCCCGCAGCGATGTCCTCGAAACCTTCTTCCCGGCGAAGGCTCAGCTTCAGATTCTCCTTTCCTCTTTTGGTCGACAGTAGCTTCAAGGAGTGGAGGTACCTGGGTTAATCGATCAGGTTGGAAGCCCACAGAAAAGGTAAAAGCCTTTTACCTTTCTTTTTGTCTTATTATTGTTTATTTAAGTTGGACTGCCTGCTCACTGGTACTTGCGCTATTATCATTGTTATTGTTTTTCTTAGTAAATAGTAATCGTTCATTTTTGGATTTAACGTTTGAGCAATCGGATTCATCAATGTGAATATGTTTTTTTTTAAGTTCTTTGCTATTGCTAAAATTTTAGAATTTCTTCTTTTAAAAAAAATCCTAACTGATTTTATCTCACTTGAATTCACTTATGTTTCCGTAAATTATATTTGATCATTGATAAGCATTGCTAACATCCATCTTCTCTTGTTCGCATGAAAATACGGTGAAATTTCGATGGATATTCTCAATATGTTTGTTCAATTGAGCAACCTCAATCAACAGTGTAAGACATGCCTTACTCCCGTTGTTTTTAATTTTTACCGAATTTCATTCAAGTTCAATGATACTAATCACTTTTACTTTTCTTTGCATGTACACTAAGCATGCAATTTCGGAAGATCAACTCCAATCTTTCGAAGATAACTCGAAGGCGCGTGTAACAAACCGCGCGGATCTACCACGGCCTAAAAACCGCGGGCTCGAAGACAAAGCGGCTCCAACCTTCACTCAAGGTACAAAGGGGAGGTGCGGGCCTCCCCGAAATTTTATTTAATCCACTTGTAACGGATTGCGGGCCCAAGTGCATAGGCCCGCAATCACCGCCCCTTCCCCGCCTTTCTGATCTAAATAATTGTTTGTGGATGCGTGCATGCCTAGGCCTTAGGTTTTATGTCGCATGTTCGGTGTTAATCAAACAAACCTAAATTCGGGTCCAACGCCCGTTAAAACGTCGATAAGAGTCCGGCCCACTCCCGGATCGGGCCCAACACCCGTCAATCAAAAGTAACTTTTTTGGACAAATCGCCACCCTTTTCGCATGTGGTAGGATATTAAGGTTAGTAAATAGGAATCCCCGAACCCGAACTCTGATTTTCCGACTTAAATCATGTTTTTAAATCTAAGTCGGTGGCGACTCCGAACTGTTTTCCAAAGCTAAAACAAACCCCATTACACACATTTTCGGAGCCATTTAGGATGAGGTGACGGCAGACTCGAGCCGCTCCTTGGGCCCTCCCCTAAATTCGTGATGCGAGGCCTCAATGCAGCCTTTCGCTCGCCGCCTCCAGGGAACTAGAGACGGTTGGCGAAACGCCCCGCAGACCCGTTCGCGAATCAAGGGAAGGCTCAACCCTAGGGCCCCTTTCCGCAGCGTCCGGCGTTCGAGCCGTAACGCCGACCGGATTGGGCCTCGGGGGAGCGGGCCCGGATCCTCGGGCTTGCCGGAACCGCCGCCGCGCGCCGCTAGGCCGGAAGGGCACGCGCACATCCCGGATGGCGACTCCGCTGGGGATACTCCGCATGTGGATTCCTACCGAAAACCTTTTTACCACATGCGGAGGGGAGTTACTTGTTTTCGCATGTAATTGTTTGGCTCTGTGCCTTTTGTATGATCTCTTACCTGTGTTTGTTTATCGCTTTATTAGGCATACATAGGTAAGTCCCTATACCCGGGACTAGGATTTTAGGGGGGTCACCGTTAGGCCCAACTGTGCTGCTCTTTGCGGTGTAGTTTTGGGTCGGGGCCCCGCCTCCCTTAGTCCGAGGGAGGTCTAGAAACCTCTTCCGAGTCTAGAAATTGCTTTCCCACTACAGGTACCAAACGCTGCACGTGCATTTGCGTGTTACTAAGTGACTGCTACTTGTGCAGGGACAGGTGTTAGGTACGCTTTGTCTGCTATAACTGTAAAGCTAACAATGCTCATTTTGCAGTTAGGCCAAGCTTATTACAGCAGGCTCCAAGAAACATCTTTTCTCTTATTACCCTACTTACTATTACCGCTTATTGCATATCATACATTTGGGCAACCACATGAGTGTCTGTCTAATCACAGTTTTCAAATTAACAAATCATTTACAATAATTATTTCATGACATTATTGCATTTCATTTGTAAATGCATACACATATATGAGTGCGATTAAACAACAACATAAACTTATCATGCATCGATTACACTGTTGCATGATACTAATCCAATCCTTCTTTCTACTTACTTTTCGAGGTTTAATTCTCCAACATGACTCCTCGAACGGGATTAGGGATAAGGCATGCCATTACGAATCTACAAGCAGAGGAATGCCAAGGACTCATCAACGACTACCAAGACCCAAAGCCAAACATCTAATAACATGAAGACCAAAGTTTTCGCTACGGCTACCAAGGTCCAAAGTCGTGCGTGCGTCCAATGACATGAGCCCAAAGAATTATCAACGACTACCAAAGTACAAGGCCAAACACGAAGACCAAGGATCACCTAACGACTACCAAGGCATGTCACGATGGTGGAACATCATCCCCCACTGATCAACAACCGCTCCAAAGAAGTATTAGCAATTTCACTACATTACCAGCTGTCGCGACTTCGGCACCAATGGGAACATCTTCCTCAACTTCTTTTGCCACGGATATGAAGACTATATTCCGTTGCTCATCTCAAGCCCATTAACACCGGGCAATCAAAACAAGGGGCACCCATTTATTGCACAGCACAAGATGGATCATTTGGGGCATCGTTTACATAACAACTTCACCCTACACCAAAGAACATGCAATCTACCTTACGATGACGCGTACTCAGACTGGGGCAACTCCCATCAAGCTCATCCACGGTTCCTAAGCGATCAACCCAGCAGAAGTTCTATTACTGACTCTTTGGAGCTCCCAAGGAGAAGATGAGAAGCTTCATCACCACCTCATTGACGAGAAACAACCACTTCAACTCATTACATGAATGACACTACTGCCCACCAAGGCCCACATGAGAGGCTAGTTACCCACCCAGGCCCACCTCAATGGGCAACCAACAATACACATCCAAGGATAATCAACTGGACGACCATAATCTCAGACAGATCCTGTGGAACGCAAGAGATTCTAGAAGACAATTTGCTCTGAAATTACAAAGGATCGTTCGCTATCAAGCACGCGCTTTCAAGAAAGCAACCACATTAACGGAGAAAAAACTGCCACAAGCACTCAACGCAGACAATCTTCAATGTTACTGCACATGAAAGGGAGTATTCGTTCCTTGATCAATACTTTCCTATTTGTGAAAATAAGTTACATGAGCTCACTTATTTTAGCCCTTGTCGCATGTTGACAAAGGCGTGGGTGGCAGGGTGGTAAAGTTTCGAGCCAAAGCCTTGAAACAATTTTGAGCCAAAGCTTCGAAATATCCTTCGTTGTCAACAAAACAACAGAACAAGATGAGAGTACAGGAGCACCCTAAGCAGACAAGCAATATTGGGGCAAAACTTCAAGCAATCCTGGAGAAGTCTTCTTTTCCAAAACGACGATTTACATGAAAGGGAGTATTCGTTCCTCAACTAATACTTTCTCTGCAGAACAGGTTACATGAACTTACTTGTTTTGCCCTTCGGCTTGTCTCATAGGTACGTGAACATCCTAAGCAGACGATGAAGGCGATGGTGGTAGGATGGAAAAGTTTCGAGCCAAAGTTTCGAAACGGCCTTCGTTGGCAAAATAACAACGACGACAATACGTGAACAATTCGGGACAAATCTCTATGCGATCCAGGGGCAAATCTCCCAATGATCATGGGACAGATCTTCGAGCAATCCTGGGACAAATCTCCGAGTAATCATGGACAAATCTATGAGCAATCTTAGGGCAAATCCCCAACTGATCTAGGGGCAAATCTCCGAGAGATCATGGACATATCTCCAAGCGATCCTGGGGCATACCTCCAAGCTATCCTGGGACGAGACTGAGCAATATTGGATAACTCTCAGTTGACAAAATGGCGAATAACATGAAAGGGAGTATATGTTCCTTAACAAATGCTTTCTTTACAAAACAAGTTACATGAACTTACTTGTTTTGCCTTTTGGTTCGTCTCATAGGCACATGAACAACCTAGGCAGACGAGAAGGCTAATGTGCCCATTTGGAAAATTGTCGAGCTAAAATCTCAAAATAGCCTTTGTTGTCAAAACAACAACATACATGAAGGGAGTATTCGTTCCTTGATCAATACTTCTCTATGAAAACAAGTCCCCTAAACTCACTTGTTTTTGTCTTTAGTGCATGTAGATACAATAACATCATATCATGCCAATCAAGACAACTTTCGAATCAAAGCTTCGAAACAATACTCATGATAGCTTCGAAACAATACTCATGATCAACGAGACAACAAGACAACAAATTACATGAAAATACATGAGCATCTTAAGCAAACAACAAAGACAAACGATGAAGTTTCAAACCAAAGCTTTAGAACAATCTTCGTCAGTAAACTTCTTTATATCCCCAGGGAGTCAACTGGGGTAAAGAACACTGACAATAAACATGAAAAGGGAGAATCATACAAATATTACTCTCTTCATCAAGTTAAACGAAATTACATGAGCTTATTTCGTTTACGTCCTTTGTCTCGTGGGCAGGTACAAGAGTTCCTCACACGAATGGCACAAAACTCCTATGATAAAGGTGAGGGCGGTAGGGCGGAAAAGCTTCAAGCCAAAGTCCTGCAGCAATTTCGTCAAACCTTCGATTCCATCGGACGAAGACGCAATGACGAAATCATATAACAGGGAAGTACCAAAACTCTACTTCACCTTTCTTACAAATGAAGTTACACGAGCAAACTTCATTCTTACTCTAACAGGAACAAGTCGCATAAACTCCCTTGTTTCTCGTCATCTGTTTGATAGGTACATGAGCTTCCTTACACAACAGACGTCAAGCAAGAGTAACTATCTCGTCAATCCTTTGATTCCTACGGACAAAGATGCAATGACGAAACACATAGAAAAGGGAAGTATCAAAACTCTACTTCGCCTTTCTTATAAATGAAGTTGCATGAACAAACTTCATTCCTACTTTAAAAGAAAACAAGTTACATGAGCTCACTTGTTGTCTGTCCTTTGCTTAGTGTAGGTACATGAGCATCCTACATTTTGGACAAAGGCGCGGGCGGTTGGGTGGAAAATTTCGAACCAAAGCTTCGAAATTGCCTTTGTCGTCACCCAAAGATGACCATACCAAAAGGGAGTATCATCTGCATTGCTCTCTAACAAAATTTCTCATATTTCCCCAGGTGGAGTCTTATCTCCGTTTCCCCAGCTGGAGTCCTGCCTTCATTCAAGCTGATTACATGCATCGCATTCCTCGATTATCATTGAGACGGACATATCCATCTCATCTCCCCAGCGAAAATTTTACTTCATTTTTAACTCCCCAAGCGAGACTCGAAGTACATGAGCTAACTTCGTCTTTGTCCGTTGTCAACTGTGTAGGTACATGGGCATCCACACAGTACGGTACAAACTCCTGGGCAACGGCGAGGGTGGTCGGGTGGAAGCCGTTTGACTCTAATCTCAGAGAACGTGACTGGGGCATAGAAGTGCAAACACTTTCCCCTCAAAGTGCACAAGAGCACTACAGAGGTTTGAGTATCTAAACCTGTTTATTTCGTAAACATTTGTATGCTCATTTGCATATAATTCAAAATCATCTTTAATAAAAATGTTTCTGAGCGAGAGTTGAGAAGGCAAGCCTATTCCCAAATACTTACCCAGAGTGATGAGCGCAAACACTGTGAGGATTCATACACGAGCATTCAGACGGATAACGAATCCTTTGACAAAAGATGCTCTAAACCGGGATGAGATCGAGCATTTCTTCTCTACCCAAAACACAAAACATCGACCATTGCTAACCCCTTCCGAGCCAAAGTCGAAGGAAGTTTCTATATACATTACTCCCACTAAGTCTAAGGACCGCCTCACATTGAGGTTAAAGGAGATCTTGTAGCTAGAAACCGGAAGCAACGGGCCGTAGAGGCAACACTTCCTCAAGGTTCAAGCGAAGAGGCATCATCAACAGTCAAGCTTGCCAGTTAAGTCGTTCCCAAGGATGGAACTTCTCCAACAATACTACAAGAAATACAAATTCCCAAGGAGTCCAAAGCATCTCCAAAATGATTATAGAAAAGAAAGCGGGGCAAATTGTTATGATCCAGTAAAGAAAAAGCAAAATCAGCGCAAAGACCAAAGTCTTCAAAAGCAAAGCGCAAGATAAAAGTCAAAAGAGCAAAATAAAGCACCAGGACCGACATTGACGGTCGCAAGAGCAAAGGTGACATTTTTTCAACAAGTCAAGTGAAAGCTTTCCCCAAAGTGGATTGTTCACAGCTACCAATAAATCCCCAACATAACACGCCAATTGGTGAGCTGTCTGAAAGATAGAGAATTTGCTTGAATGGTGAAACCTCTACGACCCAATAGCTTCTGATGAGGTCCTTAGACTCTTTCTTTCAAACGACTAATTCAAACTTTCAATCTAAAGGCCTTAAGCCGAAACCACATTATAACCCAGGCAAAGACTCCTTTAACCGGTACATGAGCATCCAAGTCAAGAGACTTCTAAAATCCAACTGAGATGGCTTTCAGAAATGAGAGTAAAACACAAGAGAAGTCAAAAGTCCTTCTTCAATCTCGTTCTAGAGCAATTTTAACAAATTTGATAAAAATAATACAATAAATAAAACGAGACATACATGGATGTTGTAATCATATATGCTTGATTACTTCTTGCTTTATAAAATCATTGTCATAGCTAATGATTTTCCCTGATGAGTCTCGCAGGATATATGTTAACCAAAGATGACCTCGAAGCATAATTTGAGGTATTTACATCCTTGCGAGAAAATCTTCCCAGATTCCCTCACAAGGAGGGGCAAACTGTAATACCTCAAATGGGCCAAGCCCGTTGTTTATTTTTTAAAGCCCATCGTTCCGGAAAATGGCCAAAGCCTGACCCAAGCTCAATTCTGGCCCAACTCAAGCCCAACCACATTATTTATTTATTTTATTTTATTTCGTTTTACTTTTAATTTCGAGATTATCCACAATCTCTAACGGCCTAAACAAACACGAGGGCCGTCGTACAACTTTCGAGGAAAGGGGCTAACAATCCGCCACTTGGCAACCATGGATTGGCTGGGTGAGGCGCTCCTGACATCCGCAGAGAGGAGAAGAAGAAAACCGTTGGAGAGGGAGAAAAAGTAAAAAAGGATGAAAAAAATAATAATAAAAAGGATCCCATAAGGGAATAAGAAAAGGAGGACGTAACAGAAGGGGAGGAAGGGGGGGAGGAGACTAACGTAAGCCATCATTCTTCTCCTGTGCTCCTTCACCCTTTGCCAGGAAGGGAGCCACCTCATCGTCGATCCCAGCTTCCTTCCCCGTCGCTTCGCGAAGGTAAGAAGAAGGCGTCAGCGGATCTCCCCCTCTAGCCAGCCCAAACTCAACGTCGACACTAGCAGACAATGACAACACCAGCAACCAACTCAGCTTCAACTTACCTTGGTGCGGACAATGAAGACTCCTCCCGATGTTTGCTGTGAGCAGTCTACAGGACGAGGGCGACAACGACCGCTTCCTCTTCAGCCGCGAAGCAGACGCGAACCCAGAGCTAAGTCTTTCTTCTTTCTCGATGATCTTCTTCCTGGGAGGGAGCCAAAGCCTCCCCTCACCTCCTCCTATCTCAGCGCCAAGGTGGACTCTCAGTAGACATGGCCCAGCAGACGACCATCGCTCGCAGCGAGCTCTCCGACAAAAGGGGTTGGCAAAACCAACGACAACGGCGCATTCAGCCTCTTCGGGCTCAACCACGACGAAGCCCCCACCCAGCTGCGCCAGCGTTCTGCGGCGGACTTTCTTCCGGTGTCCCCCGGCAGCCCACCATCTCCTCTCTTCAGCCATCCCTGCACCAAGGTAAGAAGGACGTCAGCCCACCGGAATCCCGACGGCCAACCCACGCAAACGGTCAACAACAACCGTGGGGAGACGTACCTCAGCACCAGAACTCTACCTCTCTCTGTCGCAGAAACAGGAACAAGCTCCTGTTTAGATGACCGATCATCTCCATTCTCCTGCCAACAACGGAGAACCAGTCCAAGCTCCTCGCGGACGCACTTAGCGTCGCGGGGAGCCCACCCTCTGCTTTAATATATTTTCCTTCTGTGCAGGCCTTTCAGCTCAGCGTTCACAACTTCTCCAACATTTGACGATCAGCTCCACCACTCCCCGGCTGCTCCACCTTTCCCCGGCGTTCTCAACCCCGGCGGGAGCAAGCCCATGGCGACCCACGTCTCCTCCGGCAACCCCTTACAGCCCACGCCTAGCGACGGCGGCGCCCTCCTCCCGACGTTCCCCGATGACCTCCACAACGACGGCGTTCCAGCCCATGGTGACAGCCTCCATCGCAGCTCCTCCGGCGTTCCCACCAGCACCGGCAGCCACGGCGACCCACAATGGCGGTTGCTCCTCCTCCCTACAACTCCCTCCGGCCTCTTCCAGGCCTTATGGTGGCAACTCCACCACTCCTCGGCGCTTGCAGAGCCAACGGCGGCAGATCCCCTCCTCCAGCTCCAAGGCGGCTCCTCATCCCGGCTTCCCGGCGGGCTCGGATCTCACGGCAGCGGCGATCCTCCTCCGCGACGCCCTCTTGCCGTTGTCCTATCTCCGGCGAATCTCCTCCCGGCGCTCCACGGCGACGGCCAACTCGACCCCCAGTTCCCTCCATCCTTCTCGGCAAGCTCAGATTCCACGACGACGTCCCCGGAGATCACGGTGGCAGCTCCCACCTTCCTCGGCGTGTCCAGCCCTCGTAGCGGCAGCCCATTCTCTCCCCGCAGCGATGTCCTCGAAACCTTCTTCCCGGCGAAGGCTCAGCTTCAGATTCTCCTTTCCTCTTTTGGTCGACAGTAGCTTCAAGGAGTGGAGGTACCTGGGTTAATCGATCAGGTTGGAAGCCCACAGAAAAGGTAAAAGCCTTTTACCTTTCTTTTTGTCTTATTATTGTTTATTTAAGTTGGACTGCCTGCTCACTGGTACTTGCGCTATTATCATTGTTATTGTTTTTCTTAGTAAATAGTAATCGTTCATTTTTGGATTTAACGTTTGAGCAATCGGATTCATCAATGTGAATATGTTTTTTTTTTAAGTTCTTTGCTATTGCTAAAATTTTAGAATTTCTTCTTTTAAAAAAAATCCTAACTGATTTTATCTCACTTGAATTCACTTATGTTTCCGTAAATTATATTTGATCATTGATAAGCATTGCTAACATCCATCTTCTCTTGTTCGCATGAAAATACGGTGAAATTTCGATGGATATTCTCAATATGTTTGTTCAATTGAGCAACCTCAATCAACAGTGTAAGACATGCCTTACTCCCGTTGTTTTTAATTTTTACCGAATTTCATTCAAGTTCAATGATACTAATCACTTTTACTTTTCTTTGCATGTACACTAAGCATGCAATTTCGGAAGATCAACTCCAATCTTTCGAAGATAACTCGAAGGCGCGTGTAACAAACCGCGCGGATCTACCACGGCCTAAAAACCGCGGGCTCGAAGACAAAGCGGCTCCAACCTTCACTCAAGGTACAAAGGGGAGGTGCGGGCCTCCCCGAAATTTTATTTAATCCACTTGTAACGGATTGCGGGCCCAAGTGCATAGGCCCGCAATCACCGCCCCTTCCCCGCCTTTCTGATCTAAATAATTGTTTGTGGATGCGTGCATGCCTAGGCCTTAGGTTTTATGTCGCATGTTCGGTGTTAATCAAACAAACCTAAATTCGGGTCCAACGCCCGTTAAAACGTCGATAAGAGTCCGGCCCACTCCCGGATCGGGCCCAACACCCGTCAATCAAAAGTAACTTTTTTGGACAAATCGCCACCCTTTTCGCATGTGGTAGGATATTAAGGTTAGTAAATAGGAATCCCCGAACCCGAACTCTGATTTTCCGACTTAAATCATGTTTTTAAATCTAAGTCGGTGGCGACTCCGAACTGTTTTCCAAAGCTAAAACAAACCCCATTACACACATTTTCGGAGCCATTTAGGATGAGGTGACGGCAGACTCGAGCCGCTCCTTGGGCCCTCCCCTAAATTCGTGATGCGAGGCCTCAATGCAGCCTTTCGCTCGCCGCCTCCAGGGAACTAGAGACGGTTGGCGAAACGCCCCGCAGACCCGTTCGCGAATCAAGGGAAGGCTCAACCCTAGGGCCCCTTTCCGCAGCGTCCGGCGTTCGAGCCGTAACGCCGACCGGATTGGGCCTCGGGGGAGCGGGCCCGGATCCTCGGGCTTGCCGGAACCGCCGCCGCGCGCCGCTAGGCCGGAAGGGCACGCGCACAATGATAACTCGAAAGCATTCTTTACTCACAAATGCGGGCGAACTTCTCCTTCACGTCCGTCATGTGCTCGCTATTAGTGATCCTAAAGTAAAAGTCAGGATACTCGGCCTGATGCATAATATCCGGTGGATTTGCCGTCCCGATCGCCAGGATGGTCGCGAAGCCGTTCGCACGCTGGTTGTCACGGATCTTTCCCATGACATCCATATCAAGGTCCGGGTATAATTAGATCGGTACCCAAGGCTCCAACCCACGAACCTCGTACAAAGAAAGAATCAGGAGGAATAATTAAAGAGGAATTTGATTTCTCTTTAATCAGGAAGAAGAACAAGGGGAGATTTGTGTGACAGACTCTTATGATTTCTCTTGTTCGGGACACAACTATTGTGGGGGACTCCCCCTATTTGTAGTGTCGATCATCCCTCGAATTGAGTATTCTAATTATCCTTATATTTTTTACCTACTTCCTTGTAACTAACAACACTCTCGCCATGTATTCTTATAACCAAAATATCCAAGAAAAATCCTGAAGCTGGGGTTGGTTGGTGTTGATGATTCTAATACCAATTGAAGAGGGACGTAGATCGATTGAACAAGCCACCTATATTCTTTGTCTCGTTAATTTTCCGATCAAGGACTGAATCTGATTCGACACGTGGTCTTCCGCAGGCGGCATCACCACCACTGATCAATTGAGTTTGCGTAAATGAGCCTTGTTCTATCCATCTGAAGCCAGCTGCACCACTGTCCTCTCGGCCTCCGCCTCTGCTCCGACCAATCTAGCGTTGATCTTTCATTTCCGGTAAATGAGACTCGTACTATCCAACTGCTCCCGCCGCCCCACCGTCCTCTTGGTCCCCGCCTCTGTTCCAACCAATCCACCGTTGATCTATTCATTTCCCATAAATGAGGCTCCTTTTCTAGATTTAAAACGTGCATTTATTTTCTTTTTAAAAAAATTAGAGTATGAAGATAAGTATTTCTTAATTGTCTTAGACTCCGACAAACAATTTTTTTTTTTTTTTTTGTGAACTATGGATAATAACTCTGAGCCTAACAGTTAGACTAGTTGATTGCTAGACAATGATTCGGATCAAACGACAACTGAGTATCGGACGATCCCTACACAATGATTCTGAATTGCTTCGACTTTGGCATTGCTCTGCCATGTCGATTTCTGCATCGCCTACCTTTCTCCGATCGAAGCAGTGGATCTAGTTCCCTAACATCACTCCTATCATATCATGAGCTAGCAGAGCCCCGTCACACGTCCTCCGGCCTATCCCAAACGGCATAACCGACGGGTTCGCTCCGCTCCCCTGTGCAAGCACTGTCTTATCTCGAAGACGGCATTCATGTAGTTTAAGAAATCGAAAACGTAATCTACGGGCCAAAGAAAAGGTACGAGAATGCCTGTGTTTATCGAATTATGAATCCACTTGCAACTTTGGGTAAGAATTTAATTTACCTCGGTGTGTAAGAGGTCTCATGCAATAGTACATTATCCCGAAACCAATTATTTGTCCGTCCAACCCTTCTACAAAGGCTATCACTATTAAAGCAAAACACGACTGTAGTCTTGAAAGGGTAAGCTTCACCAAGGCATTGTCAAAAATGGAGGAGGGTCCACGAATCTTATCTCCTAAAGACGCCTTTAGTCGGCTATTTTATGTGGCCGTGCGGACACTCTGCAATGCGACCTTCTCCGCCGTGAGACCCAAACAACACACCCCAAGCCCCCACTCAAGCCCTTCTCCAGCGGTTGCTTGTCGAGAATAAATATCAGAGTTGGGCACACCATGTTATCATACTCCCTGAGAACCGTCCTTACCGCTTTCATTTTTCCCACATTCAACGTCAGCTTCTTCTCATTCGAGTCGAGGACGGCTCAGCCACATGGATGTCGCGCCCATAAATTATTAGAGTTCCAGTTGTCTATCCCGAGCAGAGAGAATGCTTCTGTCAGAATCCATCTAAGTTTTCGGCAATCAGATAAGGCACAAGAGGCGAAACGTAGAACTTTGGACCAGCATCACTGAAATTCACCCGAACAGCACCTTTCGTGTCCGGTATGATTGTCTCCAGGGTCAAGACGATGGTGAAGGGTGGGCTTTCGTTCGGATCTATAGCACCGGCCCGACCATCATTGTAGTGGCTCCATCTCCAAATATGGCTTCCCGAACAAAATTCAGCCCGACGCGCCCGGTCTGGTCTATTCGAGAGCACTGCCTGAGTGCATCCCAGAGCCCGCCCATTGAGAAAGTCTACTGGTTGTCATGTCCTTAGATAAGTTCTCCTGATCATGTGCATGTAAAATGTTCTTATTAATGTCATACATGAAAATATAGTTAATGCTGATGACATAATGGACTGATCATTTGATCAATGGATTGAAATTTAGGAGGGAAGGAATTGAAAAATTAAAGAGAAAAAAATACAACAATAAAATGGGAAAAGGATGAACAGATTAAACTCAGAGATAATTAATTGGATTCAATCAAGCGCTGTTGATGATGACTTCCATGCCATTCCTTGGCTCGCTTGGACCATGTCCCCGTCGTTCTTTGCTAGTGATCGGACCAGCCCATTTGTCACCAGGCACTTCTCTTCGGCGTACAACTTCTCCTGAATCCTCTGCGATCCAAGGAGTGCCCCGATATTGCTTAGGGACTGGCATTGCGGAACTTCGGACTTCACCTGCAGTTTTGTTTTCCGCGAGCAATGTGAACAGTTGCTACACTCGTCGATGTTCTTGGGAAAGGAAAACGTTTCGATAGGCTTTACCTCGTCGATGTTTAGGTGAACGAGTTGAAGCATTCCGACCTGTGCTTGCAGGAACCTAATGTACTTGTGAGCGGCCTGCAGCATATCGGCCGTGGTCATCTTCTGTCCGCCAGGGATGAGCTTCCCGAGCTCTGTCGTCTTCTCTGTAATCTTCCTCCTCCTCTCCCGAGCCGCCATGCTCTGCGCCGACAGGCTCGGCCTACCCCCGCTCTTCCTCCTGGTGACACTCCCGCTCTCACCGTCACATCCCATGCTGAAGCATCCGTACTCATTTGGGAAAGGGAACAGCTCAGGGACTTCGGGCGACTGCAACGGCATAAACTCTGGAAACGGAACCGGACCCTCGGTTCTCTGCCTTTTAGGGTACAAGCACTCGAGTCCATCAGTCGCAAACACATAATTACCGAGAAGTCCGGGATCATAGCAAGTCAGTGGAGCAGCAGCACCGCTCACATCATTCAAGCACGAATAATCATCAACCTCAAGCGACCCTCCGAGGAGCGGGCAGCCGAAGCAAGCAACGTCGTCAGGGTAAATACCCGGTTCCCAGAACAGCTGCTCATGGTCAGTGTAGTTGAGGGGGACCTGGTTGCCGGAATACGAGGCAAGGGCCATGCCAGGAGGCACCTGGCAGGAGATAAAACAGCGCACAAAAACAGTGCAAAGAGGTAAGAAGAGTTTGAGGGCTTCTAGCTAAAGGAACTGAAAGGGGGGGGGGGGGGGATACGAACCAGAGAAGATTCTGTGGTTGCCATGCAGGACTGAATCTCTTCCTGCGGGAAAACAAATCCGAGGTCAGTGTCTTTGAGGGAGTTTCTGTCGGTTTTGCAGTTAAACGTTGAAAGGTGTCAAAACTGGGTTGAAAGGAGTGGGTGGGACGGGAGAGGGGGAAGTTAATAAATAATGGGGATGGCGGGTTTAACTTCCCCTGCTTTTCAGGTGATGGTGGAGTTTTTTTTTCCTTGGGGGGGAATTCTGTTAAACAGATTTTTTTTAATATTATATTATATTTTATTGTGTATTATTATTTAGCTGCTCAAGAGCTCTAGAAAAACATTAATGATTTTATTTTATTTTCTTGCCTTTTTAATTTCTAGCGTCATGGGATTGTTATTACTTTTTATACATAAAAATTATTATTATTATTTTAAAAGAAAAACCCAGGCTTTTGGATCTCCTTCTTTGCCGGCCAAATTTCTTCTTCTAGACTTGACGGTAGCCATAAGAAAAAGCAAGACGAGATTACGGCTGCTTGGGCGAGCTCGATGAGCGAAAGGGTGTATGGGTCTCCGCATGCTCGTTTCGGTCCAAGAGCACCACCGGCAGTTCATGACTCTTGGATGGGAGGAAGACCAATGGAGCGAGAGCAAGAAAAATACGAGATTGAAATGAAATGGACCGAAATATTAGTAATCTGCTTGCATGCATGCTTTGCTTTGCTTTCCAAAGTATGAAACCAGGTACGAGGTAGTTACCGAATCTCAACTCCTCCCGAAATTTTCGGGAACAGAGATCGCTCTTCCATTTTATTTATTAACATTTAAGTTCATCTTTGTATCGGATTGGTGGTGGTGTTTTTGTGGAATTTTCCATGTACTCGGAGAAGTAAGTTAAAAAAAAAAATGCAACTCTTTTCTTCATATAAAAAAAATAACTATTAGAAATGAAACAATTAAGTGGATGGGGTTGCTTGGGTTGCAAGGAGTATGAGAAGGGGTACGAGGTTTCTTTTTCTAACTGAAATCTCCAACTCCTCCCGACATTGTCGGAACTGAACTCAAGTCCCCCCTCCCCCCGCCGACCCACTTAAAGACGGTTACTGGAGACCATGTCCACCTGGGGATATTTATATAATCTGGAAAACTTTGACAAACTTAGCTGGCAAGAAAATTACTCTAACTAAAAAAAAAAAAAACACTAATGGTTATTTCTAAGTAAAAATTTAGATCTAATTATTCATGGTTTTTTTTTATTGTTTATTTTTAAGAATCTGAACGAGTGATTGTTTCGATGAAAACAATATACAAAGATGAGCTGTATTTATTATATAAAAATAATAAATACACGAAAGGTTTTGACTTAGCCCACAGTTCATTCGGCGGGACCGCTAAAAGATAAACACGACTAAGGGTAGGAAATACAAAATTTAGATAGAACAATGGGTAAACAACACTTACATTAACAAATAAAAGTGTTTACGGGGATGTACAGACTTTTACGGACTTACAGCCATCGCATAAAGTGTTTCGTACGGCTACGCCAACCTTTTATGCGGCTACGACAACCTTTTATGTTAGCCACGGTGAAAACGGTCGGGACTATATATGATGGGATCCTTAGATGAATTGAAGACGTCGTTTAGGATACGGGGAAGAGTGCAAAAGCGGTTGGACTAATTTGTCGATTTGGACTTGGTGATTATTGAATCAAAGTTTTAATAAATTATCTTGAACGGCTCGATGATAAGAAAGAAGTGGGTTCTTTATTCTATCATTATAGCAACCTACATTAACATGGCCTCTTCAGGAGTTCAATTTGGGATGTTGTGCCTCAAATTTTCTCCAAAAGTGTCGATGCATGCTCGAGTTTTAAACTCCCTTTTCCTCGAGTTAGTGCACCAATTTGATACCCTTTTGGCTCTTTTAAGACTTTTATATAGGCTTGAATATAGATTAGCCCAACAACCCTGAAATAATGTGTCCAGACATATTCCATTTTTTACCTTTTTGTCTTAACCAACATGCCCGGAATAATTGGAAAGGCATTTTAGGTTCTCTCAAAACCAGTGGTTTCTTAAATTATATTTTAAAGTTCAAATAAATAAATAAATAAATAAATAAATAAATAAATATATATATATATATTAAATTTTGATACTTTTTTTTCTTATTTAACCTAACATTTGGAAAATATCACTTTCCTTCCAAACGTTACGACGTTATTTCAATTATGTCATTCGTTAATCATCCTTGCTAACGAAGGCCTCCGTGGCGCTTACGTGTCCACTAACGTCGTCAACGTCACATTTAATATACACGAAATAATTGAATATACCCTAAACTTTCTCACTATTTTTCCGATTTATACTAACATTTGGAAAATATCTTCGTGTAACCTAATGTTAAGACGTTACTTCAGAATTGTTCACCGTTAGACCCAACCCCTAACGACGACTGACTTGGCGTTGATGTGTACCACTCGCCCTGACCTTAAGCCTAACACCGACCCCATGCTATCCCCGACCGATCCAACCCCTAGCCTCAACATCGACTCACCTTGAGCCTCGATCTTCAACTTATTGTATATCTCCTTGACTTGTCCTTTGTTGGATCGTTCAGGAACACTAAGAGGTGGTGAATTAGTGTTTATAACTTTTTCGCCCTTTCTTAGTGTAAGCGGAAGCGTACTGTATCTCAGCAGAGCGTTTTTCAGAATGAGATATGCTTCGCTGCAACCGTTACTATTTTGTCGAGTAGGTTTTCGTACGAGTGTTGCGCGATCGTAATGGACACAGTAATTTATAGTGGTTCGGTCTTAATCGACCTACGTCCACTTTCCACCAACGAGGTGATTCCACTATTTGAAAATAATGGGTGCAAAGAGCCCTTGCACTAGGCGTTTGTTTTCTCTCAAAGTGAGATTTAGAATCCTGTACAATTGATGATCACTCTTGGCAACGGTCAGCTCCTCACACAGTGGACGTCTTCTCGTTTCCAGCAAAATGATACTTATACTCAGCAATTGGTAACTCAATGGATTCCACACAGAACGTTGTCACACCAACGTAAGCCTGTCTATCAAAGCACACAGACAACGTTATGTTAGAGTATAAATCCTCATATAATAATCCTTAAAGTGACAGAAAGACTTCTCAGAGAGCAGCTCGTTTCTGATTCACAGTAGAGGATTGCTTCAGCACTTTGTCATTCAGGAGAGGATTTCTACACAGATCTTGTCTCTCCTTAAGATGAGCCTGTAATTGCTTAAGAGACAACCACGAAGTTGATCACACAGATCACCACAAAGACCACGAAGAGAAGAACCACCAAGATAACCACAAAGACCACTAAGATAAAGTATCCGTCCTACACTCAGTTCGGACGTGCACGGTTACCACGGCCGTGACTCATTGCACTGCACACCCAGTGCCTAGGGTGGAATTTTCAACTCCGGCGGCTTCCACGCAACCTGCTCTACTGTCCGTCAGCAGGAGTTCGAGACTTCTGCACAGCACCCCTGTGCTCGGGAGGACCTCTTTCCACTCCAGTGGCATTCCCAACTCCTGCTCTCCCCTACAGGCACGAGACTACTGGCGCGCACCCGTAAGTGCGTGTCTAACTGCTCAAACTCCGTAGGTTCGAGACTTCCCTGCGAAGAGACACGACAAGAACGGCTTCTTGCCAATGGGTTAGTAACTGGTTATTGAATTCAGAACAGGTATTCACTTAGCTTCCCCCAGACGATTCGCCAGCCGCTCGTTGAACGCACCGAGGACACCTAGTCCCTCTCACGACGATCAAAGGGTCTGACCTCGTCCCCTTGACACTCTCACACGCAGCTTGCAAGAGAAAGAACCAGGAGACACTTAGCACCTTCCGCTCTTCGTCGATGCACAAAGCTCACTTAGACTACTTAGACCACTCAGACCACTCAGACGCACAAAGGCAATAAGATATGTCGTCCCTAGTCTGATTATAATGGAGAAAGAGGCACAGAGGACGTCCAGGCAATCTTCGAGATTTGTTGCCAAAACTGGCAGCCAGGACTCAACAACGGTCTGCTCAACGATTCGCTGTACCACAGAAGAAAAGTCCCTAACGGTAACTATCCTCAAATAAGCTATTGTTATCCGAAACAAATTAATTGTTTCCAAGTCTTATAAACAAATCATCCTAAAGATGTTCTCCTCTGATCGATAATTGAGATAAGATCATAAACAAACTTATCTGATTTATTATTTTGTCCTATTACAACATAGGACTAGTGTAGAACAAAATATTTTGTTTCCAAGTATAAACTTGGTAACCCAATCTCTCAATATTTAGTTCCCTAAATGTATAAAATGAGATCAGACAACCATATTAATTGAATTTGGACACTCAGACAAATAATCTGAGATAACTCAAAATAAAACGTGGGTATTGAAAATATGTTTCCATATTTTCAATATGTATACGTAATGTCACAGCAACAACTTACTGTAACGCAGCAACATATAACTGTTACTAGCTGTGGTTCAGTAACACATTGCTCAAGCTCATCACTAGGGATAAGCACGCAACTCGTGAAACATTACTTCTGACCATCAGTAACGCGTTGCTTAAGTTTATCATCAAAACTAGGTTAACATCCATTTGCATTACACAATTAACAGTTGACTCATTATATATTGACTTGACATGCAAAAGGACGAGGAGTTGATTTCGGTGCTACATCCCAATGGAAGAGAGAACTCCCAAACCATGTTCAAATCGGCTACAATATAGGGATATCGAGAACCCAAGAGAGTTATGTTGATGGACCTAGCATGGAAGTCTCAACAACAAGAAACCAATAAAGTTGTGTGCCTTGGTTATTTCCGTTGGTGCTTTGTGTCTTGGTTGTTTCCATGAATGCCTGATATGTCTTTGGCATGTCATCGCAATTTCAAGTCTCCTTACAACAGAATACAATACTCATAAGTGGTACGACTTCAATACAATCCTCCTGGACAGCTGGAGGAAGAGACGGGGTGGGTCGGGTTTGGGCAAAGGGCACAACATCAACGCTGAGTCGGATGCCGTTATGGGTCGGGTCTAACTGTGGACAATTTTGAAATAGTAAGATGTTTAAGGAGCAGTGAAAATAACTATAATTGATAACAAATCAGCCCAAGCCTTAAAAGAGGAATTAGATCATTCATGATCAGATCAAATATATTGACACGTGTTATCATTTCATCCGACAGTCAAGCGCCCAACGTGAAAAATATTAATTCTGGTCAATTTAAAAAAAAAACTCAATGGTCTAAGTTATGTAATATCCTTAGAGATCGCACAGATCTTAATATTGCACTAGGTATATTCAACCCCCTCAAATCATACGGACATTTTTAGGTTGAACTTGGTTTGGATATTATAATTCTAGGTTCCATTTGTTTTAATCAACTTCTATAATGATTGGTCTCTTTCAACTACTTTGTAATTAAGAAAAAAAAAACGTTTGACGGGGAATTGTAAAAAAATATTGTAACATGAGATCCACGAACAAGGAAAAAAATAATTCAGAAAAAGGGATTGTGACATAAAGAAGAATACATAGTGTTGGAGCGTGTGTGATATCTGAACCAAACAATAATGAGTTTATTAGCAATCAGATAATGATTATTGGCTCCAAGGAGATACTCATGTTCATCGACTATTTACTTATTAAAATTTTTAACCGCAAACCATGTGCTCATTTTTTTATTGTCGACGGAACTTTCGGTTACGATTTGGGTCCAAAGTCAAATTGTTTGGTTTTGAAGGGTTCCAAGCATTAGGGAAGGTTGTTGTGTGGACCCGCAAAAGTGAACTCAGAGATATACTCGTGGCTAGCGAGATGTAGGCTGTTGAAACTAAATCGAAGAAACTATTAGACGATGATTGGATTCTCGACCTAGGAAGTACTTTCCACTTGAGTTCTCATAAGGCGATCTTACAAAAACACTTCGTAAAATACTCTGGAATCAAAGCTTTAATAAGCTATCTAGAACGGCTCGATGATAAGAGAGAAGTGGGTTCTTTATTCTATCATTGTAGCAACCTACATTAACATGGCGTCTACAAGAGTTCAATTTGGGATGTTGTGCCTCAAATTTTCACCAAAAGTGTCGATACATACTCGAGTTTTAAATTCTGTTTTCCTCGACTTGGTGCACCAATTTGATACCCTGTTGGCTCTTTTAAGACTTTTATATAGGCTTGAATATAGATTAGCCCAACAACCCTGAAATAATGTGTCCAGACATATTCCATTTTTTACCTTTTTGTCTTAACCAACATGCGCAGAATAATTGGAACGGCATTTTTGGTTCTCTCAAAACCAGTGGTTTCTTAAATTATATTTTAAAGTTCAAATGACTATATATATATATTGACACTTTTTTTCTGATTTAACCTAACATTTTGAAATATCCTAACGTTACGACGTTATTTTAATTATAACATTCATTAGTCATGCTTGCTAACGAAGGCCTCCGTGGCGCTTACATGTCAACTAACGTCGTCAACGTCGCATTTAATCTACACGAAATAATTGAATATATCCTAAACTTTCTCACTATTTTTCGATTTATGCTAATATTTGGAAAATATCCTCGTGTAACCTAATGTTGAGACGTTATTTCAAAATTGTCTACCATTAGACCCAACCCCTAACGACAACCGACTTCGCGTTGATGTGTACCACTTGCCCTGACCTTAAGCCCAACACCGACCCCATGCTACCCCCGACCGATCTCACCCATAGCCTCAACATTGATAACTCTATGAAAGTAGGGTTATTTCGTATCTCTAATGATGCTTTACGTGGTTAGTCATACGAGTATTGATAGGAATTTGGTATAATTTGAGTATTTTTTAGTTTAGTTTTAGTTTAAGTTGATTTTTATTATTTTCGTAGTTTTTTAATCTATTTTGATTTGAATCTTTTATTTTATTGATGCCTCTTGGTTTGTCATGTTTTAATGTGGAAAAATGAAGGAGATTTTGAAGCTGGAACGAAGTGAAGCGCATAGGAGCAGAAATTGGATAGAGAGAAGAAGGACGCGTCCTTCAGTTCTCAGGGACGCGTCCTTGAAGGTTCTGTGGATTTTGGCGACCACGACGAACCTATTTCCAAATCGCTCAAGGAGTCTTCAAATCTTCCTGATGCCACATTATGAAGACATAGAGGATCAATTAGGCATTTATTTTGGTAGTTTTAGGTTATTTTATTTTATTCTCCCTAGAGATATTATCTAGATTTGGAGAATATTATGAAATCTTTCTAGAAGGGAAACGAGATATTCTGTTTTAGAGGAACTTTAGGGGGATTTATTCAGAGGGGAGGAAAGAACATTCGACATTGGACATTCGACTTTGGGAATGGAGAAGAAGGTGACGGCTAGGGTTGAAGCGGAGATCGGGACGAGGCTATTACTTCTTGGATTGGAGGATCGGGAGGGCGTTTCTCTTTTCTTTCTTCCCCATTGATTTCTATGTCGTTATTGTTTTCTCATGAACTTGGGATGAATTTATTTTACGCTATGAACTAATTTCGTTTTCTAGGACTTCAATGGAACCTAACGCTTTTATTTAAGGAGTGAATTCCTTTTCTCCGTGTTATTCGAATTCGTGTGGTTACTTATTCAAATCTTGATCTTAATGCGATTAATTGCCTGATCACCAATTAATTTGAACTGGAGACCTATTCGGGCTTGGAAAAGTTGTTTAGGTTAAGCCGTGGATTGACTAGCCTAAGTTAGCGTCTCGCTGGAAAACGGAGCTAATTAGCGAAAGGGATAGGAATATACTGAATCGCCTTAGGTAGCCATTTAGGGTTGTTGCATAATGGGTTCCCACTAGTTAATTGCCTAGGAGTAGAGTGATTAGCTCGATACAGGGAATACGTCCTTTGAGCTTTCGGAAGAGGCGTAAGGAGATAATCGAACCCTAGGTTAGTAACTTGAGAATTTGATAACTGGAGAAAGGAAGGAACGAGTTAGATAATTCGTTAGGGGAAGTTGATAGTCCTAGGCTTTTAATATTTGATTGAACTACCGTTTATTTGCATTTTTATTTCTCTCTTTTATTATCACTCATCTTGTTGACTTGACCTCAATATCGTTAAACGTGTGACCGTTAGGAATTTCTTTCTCTGTTGATTCTCTGTGGGATCGACCTCTACTTACCCTATCTACAAGTTAGTTAGGTTTGCTAGAGTATTTAATTTGCCGCCTTCGACAAGCGTGATCAAATTTTGGCGCTGCTGCCGGGGAATCAATTCTGAGAAATTTTCTTTTCTACTGTTATCACGTTTATCTATTTGACGTTCAAGTTATTTAATTTTCGTTACTCTTTTCTGTTGATTTTAGGTGGATGCGACGAACTCGAAGCACAGAAACTCTCCCTTTTGATCCTGAAATCGAAAGGACTTTCCATAGACGGGTTCGTGAGAAAGCTAGTGAACGACAGAGCAACATGGACAGAAACCTAATTCCAACTCAACAGAACGAGAGACAGCAGGACATTGATAACAGGCCGATGGTGGAATTCACTTCAGCAAAACCTCACATTAACCGGTTCTGTATCGTTGCGCCTGCGATTCAAGCTCGGGACTATGAGATAAAGACATTGGTGATTCAGATGATTCAGAATTCAGTGATGTTTCGAGGATCAGCGATTGAGGATCCACATGAGCATTTGAGCAAGTTCTTAAGCATATGCGACAGTTTCAGGCAAAACGGAGTGCCACATGATGCAGTTCGATTGAAGTTATTTCCCTTCTCCTTGAAGGACAGAGCATGGAGTTGGCTGAACTCGCTACCGGCTGGATCAATTAGTACTTGGGAACAGATGGAAGAAGCATTCTTAGATCAATATTTCCCGCCATCCAAGATATCCCAGATGAGGAATGAAATCAGCACATTCCAGCAACATGAGACAGAAACTTTCGTGGAGGCTTGGGAGCGTTTCAAAATTTTATTAATTCAATGCCCATATCATGATTTACCTGGATGGCGACAACTGGAAGCTTTTTACAATGGGTTGACGGAATCATCGCGCAAGGACCTCAACTTAGCATCGAATGGATCATTCCTACGAAAATCATATGTGGAAGGAAGAGAGCTTCTGGAGACTATGAGGAGGACTTGTGTACCAAGTCAATCATTTGACCGAGTTAATGGTAAAAAGACCAAGGGTGTTCATGAACTCGATGCACTCACATCTATTCAAGCACAGATATCGGCGTTGGCTAAGAAGTTCGAGACGGTGAATGTACAGTCCATCCAAGGTACAACTAGAGGATGTGATATCTGCGGTGGTGGACATATAACAGATCAATGTTCTGCAAGCATGGAAGAGGCTAATTTTATTGGAAATCAAAGGAACAATCCCTATTCCAACACGTATAATCCGGGATGGAGGAACCATCCTAACTTCTCTTGGAAAGGACAACAAACGGTGGATCATCGAGCAACACAACCTCCGGGATTTCAGCAACCCAAAGCCCCAGAACTAGAAAAGAAGACGAATTTTGAGGATTTGATGATGAAGTACATGGCGAATCAAGATGCCATAATAAAGAATCAAACAGCATCAATAAGGAACTTGGAGAATCAAGTCAGTCAACTCGCTCAAGCCTTGAACTCGCGTCAACAAGGAGGGTTGCCAAGTGATACTGAGGTCAATCCACGAGAATATGTTAAAGCAGTAACTTTGAGAAACGGCTGGGCACTTGAAGAAGTACCACCAAAGATTCGGTCGAGTGACAATAAAAAGTCAAGTGAGATTAGTGGTCTTCCACGAGAGCCAATCAATGAAGAGACGAACACATCCAGGCTGAACAAAGGACGAGATCAGGAATTTGAGAATTTTCACAGAACCGAGAAGGATGTGTCCTCCGGATCTGAAGGACGCGTCTCTGGACATTCTGTGGAAGAAGCAGCACAGAAGGACGCGACCCTGCCATCTGAAGGACGTGTCCTTCCCCCAACTGAACAACCACATCGTCCCACTTGGATAATACCCAACATGGGGAAGATAGAACGACCACCACTTCCATTCCCTCAAAGAGCTAAGAAGCATGATGAAGCCCAATTCCGTAAGTTTCTCGACATGTTTAAGAAACTCCATATTAACATTCCTTTTGCAGAAGCTCTTGAGCAGATGCCGAGCTACGTCAAGTTCATGAAGGACATTCTATCGAAGAAAAGAAGGTTAGGTGAGTTTGAAATCGTTGCACTAACGGAAGAATGCAGTGCCATATTGCAACGAAAACTTCCTCCTAAACTACAAGATCCAGGTAGTTTCACTATCCCTTGTACTATCGGCTCACAATTTCATGGTAAGGCTTTGTGTGATCTTGGCGCGAGTATCAATCTTATGCCTTTATCTGTATACCATGAGTTAGGTTTGGGGGAAGTGAAACCTACGTCTGTGACATTGCAATTAGCTGATAGATCAATAACATATCCTAGAGGTATTGTTGAAGATGTGCTTGTTAAGGTGGATAAGTTTATCTTTCCAGCGGATTTCGTAGTTTTAGATTTTGAGGAAGATAAGAATATCCCCCCATCATCTTAGGGAGGCCATTCTTGGCAACAGGTAGAGCACTCATTGATGTTCAAAAGGGTGAATTGACCATTCGGGTTAATGATCAGGAGGTAACCTTTAATGTTTTAAAATCGATGAAATGCCCGAGTGAACCTGATGAATGCTTTCTTATTGATGTTTTGAATAGGTATGCTACCGAGATGCCCTATGATGATCCACTTGAAATTGCGATGAATTCAGTGGCATCCGACAATGAAGAAGTACAAGAAGTGACAAAATCAATAAATGCAATACCACACATGATAAGGGGAGCACATTTTGAAGCTCTGGAGAGGCCGCATAATCCGATGAAACCATCGATTGAAGAACCACCCCACTTGGAGTTAAAACCATTACCTGAACACCTGAGGTATGCATATTTTGGAAGTAATGAAACTCTACCCATTATTATTTCATCGGAATTAACAGTGACACAGGAAGAAAAATTACTTCGAGTCTTGAGGGAATATAAACGAGCATTAGGGTGGACAATTGCTGATATTCGAGGTATCGGTCCGTCAATTTGCATGCACAAGATTTTGCTAGAAGAAAATCATAAGGTTTCGGTGGAGAATCAACGAAGACTCAACCCGAACATGAAGGAAGTAGTCAAGAAGGAAATCATCAAATGGCTTGATGCAGGTATAATATATCCAATTTCTGACAGTTCTTGGGTGAGTCCTGTGCAGTGTGTACCTAAGAAAGGTGGGATGACCGTTGTCTCCAACGAAAAGAATGAGCTCATTCCCACGCGTACGGTGACTGGTTGGCGAGTTTGCATGGATTATAGGAAGTTAAATAAAGCCACAAGAAAGGATCACTTCCCACTTCCGTTTATAGATCAAATGTTGGATCGCCTGGCAGGTAAAGGATTTTACTGTTTTCTAGATGTTTATTCTGGATATAACCAAATTGCCATAGCAGCAGAAGATCAAGAAAAGAATACTTTTACATGCCCGTATGGTACGTTTGCTTTTCGTCGAATGCCTTTTGGTCTATGTAATGCCCCAGCTACGTTTCAGAGATGCATGATGTCTATTTTCACCTATATGGTTGAGCAGTGCCTTGAAGTTTTTATGGATGATTTTTCCATCTTTGGGATGTCTTTTGATGATTGCTTGACAAATTTAGCTCGTGTGCTGAAACGTTGTGAAGAAACAAACCTTATTTTAAATTGGGAAAAATGCCATTTTATGGTTCGAGAGGGTATTGTTCTTGGACACAGGATATCAAACAAGGGGATTGAAGTAGATCGAGCAAAGATAGAAACGATCGAGAAGTTGCCGCCACCAACATCAGTTAAAGCAATCCGGAGTTTTCTTGGACATGTAGGATTTTACAGAAGATTTATCAAGGACTTTTCCAAAATTTCCAAGCCACTTTGCAATCTCTTAGAAAAGGATGGGTCCTTTATTTTCGATGATGACTGCCTTAGTGCCTTCAACGAGCTCAAGCAAAGGTTAATTTCTGCCCCTATAGTTATTGCACCTGATTGGAATTTACCATTTGAACTAATGTGCGATGCAAGCGATTACGCAGTTGGAGCCGTTCTAGGACAAAGAGTGAACAAGGTATTTCATGTCATTTACTATGCGAGTCGAACTCTTGATGATGCTCAGGTAAATTATACTACCACAGAAAAAGAATTACTTGCGATTGTCTATGCCTTTGATAAATTTCGGAGTTATCTTGTCGGTACGAAAGTTATTGTGTTCACTGACCATTCTGCCATCAAGTACTTGATATCAAAGAAGGAGGCAAAGCCGCGACTTATCAGGTGGGTTCTTCTTTTGCAAGAGTTTGACCTTGAAATCAGGGACAGAAAGGGTTCGGAGAACCAGGTTGCCGATCATTTATCGAGGTTAGAAAATGCGACTTCATCACATGACTATGCGGTAATTAATGAAGTATTTCCTGATGAACAATTGTTTTCTATGAATGATTTGTCGTGCCCTTGGTATGCCGACTTTGTGAATTATATTGTTTCTGACCATATTCCCTCTGACTTTACTCCTCAACAAAAGAAGAAATTTTTGCATGACGTACGCTATTACATGTGGGATGAACCGTTTCTCTTTAAGCATTGTGCTGATCAAGTTATCAGGAGATGTGTTCCAGAGGAAGAAATCAAAGGCATCCTTGAACATTGCCACTCATCACCCTATGGCGGACACTTTGGAGGAGACCGAACAGTAGCTAAAGTTTTGCAATCAGGATTCAATTGGCCGACTCTTTTTAAAGATTCATATAACTTTGTTGCGTCTTGTGACAGGTGTCAACATGTGGGAAACATCACCAGGAGACACGAGATGCCGTTGCAAAGCATCCTTGAAGTTGAGCTCTTCGATGTGTGGGGTATCGATTTTATGGGTCCCTTTATTTCATCTTTCAATAATAAGTATATCCTTATGGCTGTTGATTATGTTTCGAAGTGGGTGGAAGCAGTAGCGTTGCCATCTAATGATTCTAAAGTCGTGTGCAAGTTTTTGAAAAAGCAGATTTTCACCCGATTTGGCACACCACGGGCTATCATAAGCGACGAAGGGACGCACTTCTGCAACCGCTATTTTGATCAACTCCTAAAAAAGTATGGCATCAAGCACAAGATAGCTACAGCATATCACCCACAGACGAGCGGGCACGTCGAAGTCTCTAATCGGGAAATCAAGCGGATTTTAGAGAAAACGGTATGTCCAACGAGGAAGGATTGGTCAATGAAGTTAGACGATGCATTGTGGGCATACAGGACAGCTTACAAAAATCCAATTGGGATGTCACCATACAAAATGGTTTTTGGCAAGGCGTGTCATCTTCCGGTGGAACTCGAGCATAAAGCGCATTGGGCTCGGAAGAAGTTGAACCTCAATCTCGAAGAAGCTGGTGAAAGAAGATTACTTCAATTGAATGAGCTTGATGAACTTCGGTTGCAAGCATATGACAGTGCGAGAGTGTATAAGGACAAGACAAAGAAATGGCACGATGGTAAGATCATACCCAGACACTTCGAGACAGGCCAACAGGTATTGCTGTTCAACTCCCGACTCAAATTGTTCCCTGGAAAACTAAAATCGCGATGGTCGGGCCCTTTCCGAGTTGTTGAAGTATTCCCATATGGAGCAATTGAAGTTTTAGATGAGAGTTCGGGAAGGATATTCAAAGTAAATGGACAACGGCTAAAACATTATCGAGGAAGCTTTGAACGGGAAACATCCTCGATTAACTTGAAAGAGCCTTGAAAACGAGAAGAGAGTCAAGCCGATGACTATAAATCAAGCGCTTCTCGGGAGGCAACCCGAGTTTACTTTTTCATTTTCATTGTTATTTTTTGCATAATTTCATTTTTTTATTCACAATTTTTGTTTTATTTTGCAGAAAATTCAAGGACGCGTCCCTCACAGCCAAGGACGCGACCTCGGGCATTCTGCAATTTTACAGAACCATGGAGGACGCATCCTCCATTTTGAAGGACGCGTCCCTCCGGAAAAAAAAAAACAAAAAAAATCGAAAAAAAATATGAAATAGTTATAATTTCTTTTAAGTGACAACCCTAACCCATTTTTTTTGTGCAGCCTTCGTTTGCCGACTTCCAGAAGGAGGATGAGCTTGATTCAGATAATGACAACTCCCAAGACCTTGAGGACGAAAATGATGCTGATGACGGTGACGACTAGCTCACCCCAGGGGAGTACTTCGTTCTTCATCTCTTACTATTCATTTTACATCGGGGCAATGTCTAGTCTAGGGTTGGGGGTGTTGTTTGTGCTGCAAGTATGTTTCTCTATATGGTTTGGGTTGATAGTCATTTCTAATTTATTGCTTGCTAGTAGTGTTTTGATTTTTAGTTTTGATTTTTTAGGTCAGTTCTAGAGTAAGTCTAGGTGTGTCAAACTCTTCAGTAGACTTGACGATATCTTTGATGAGCTGACCCTTGTTCGATGATGACTTATTACGCACATACTTACGACTTATGGAAGAGTGAAAATTGAGCTTAATTGAGTGATTAAACTGTTTTTTTAGTGGGTAATAATTCCTCGGTATGGATTGGTAGTGAGTGAAAACAATTCTCGAAATCTAATAACGCATAGTAGTTGGTGTCGAGTGGGGCTGGCTAGGCATTGATTTGAAACAAGTTCTTACAAAAAAAAAGTAAAAAGTAAAAAAAAAAAGGGTTACCAAGGCTTTGAGTACCAATGTTTAGGCGTGTAAAAGTAAAAAAAAAAAAAAAGAAATAAAGTGATTGAAATGTGATTGACGCCTAAATACGTACTTGTGGTGTGAGTCCTTTTGGTGTACTCGAGAATGAGATCCGAGGGGTGCTTCATCGCCTAATGCCTTGGTCCAACTGGACCGGGAGTCATTGATCAAATACTCGTTACATGGGTACACTAGAATGTGATGAAACATTTAGAGTCGTGTAGCTGAAATAAAGTTGTGTGAAAAAAAAATGGTTAAAAATCCTGTGGACGAGTGGGTGATTAGTGTTTGGTTGGTTTCCTACAAAGTGCCGGTCTAATATGTTTTATTGGAAGTCTTTAATTGTTGAGTTCACTACATGACATACCGAGGTTTCGAACATTATGTGAAGTTTGATCAAATTGAATTGTTTTTCTTGACAAATGACTCGACCAGCGGAAGTGAGCATGTGCAGTGCTGAGAATAGAGAGAGGGTTGGTTAGATTGGATTGAGTTGGGTTTTGCTGAAGAGTTATCTTTGTGATTGTTTTTCTATTTGCTCGAGGACTAGCAAATTGTAGGTTTGGGGGTGTGATAACTCTATGAAAGTTGGGTTATTTCCTATCTCTAATGATGCTTTACGTGGTTAGTCGTACGAGTATTGATAGGAATTTGGTATAATTTGAGTATTTTTTAGTTTAGTTTTAGTTTAAGTTGATTTTTATTATTTTCGTAGTTTTTAATCTATTTTGATTTGAATCTTTTATTTTATTGATGTCTCTTGGTTTGTCATGTTTTAATGTAGAAAAATGAAGGAGATTTTGAAGCTGGAATGAAGTGAAGCGCATAGGAGCAGAAATTGGATAGAGAGCAGAAGGACGCGTCCTTCAGTTCTCAGGGACGCGTCCTTGAAGGTTCTGTGGATTTTGGCGACCACCGAAGAACCTATTTCCAAATCGCTCAAGGAGTCTTCAAATCTTCCTGATGCCACATTATGAAGACATAGAGGATCAATTAGGCATTTATTTTGGTAGTTTTAGGTTATTTTATTTTATTCTCCCTAGAGATATTATCTAGATTTGGAGAATATTATGAAATCTTTCTAGAAGGGAAACGAGATATTCTGTTTTAGAGGAACTTTCGGGGATTTATTCAGAGGGGAGGAAAGAACATTCGACATTGGACATTCGACTTTGGGAACGGAGAAGAAGGTGACGACTAGGGTTGAAGCGGAGATCGGGACGAGGCTACTACTTCTTGGATCGGAGGATCGGGAGGGCGTTTCTCTTTTCTTTCTTCCCCATTGATTTCTATGTCGTTATTGTTTTCTCATGAACTTGGGATGAATTTATTTTACGCTATGAACTAATTTCGTTTTCTAGGACTTCAATGGAACCTAACGCTTTTATTTAACGAGTGAATTCCTTTTCTCCGTGTTATTCGAATTCGTGTGGTTACTTATTCAAATCTTGATCTTAATGCGATTAATTGCCTGATCACCAATTAATTTGAACTGGAGAGCTATTCGGGCTTGGAAAAGTTGTTTAGGTTAAGCCGTGGATTGACTAGCCTAAGTTAGCGTCTCGTTGGAAAACGGAGCTAATTAGCGAAAGGGATAGGAATATACTGAATCGCCTTAGGTAGCCATTTAGGGTTGTTGCATAATGGGTTCCCACTAGTTAATTGCCTAGGAATAGAGTGATTAGCTCGATACAGGGAATACGTCCTTAGAGCTTTCGGAAGAGGCGTAAGGAGATAATCGAACCCTAGGTTAGTAACTTGAGAATTTGATAACTGGAGAAGGGAAGGAACGAGTTAGATAATTCGTTAGGGGAAGTTGATAATCCTAGGCTTTTAATATTTGATTGAACTACCGTTTATTTGCATTTTTATTTCTCTCTTTTATTATCACTCATCTTGTTGACTTGACCTCAATATCGTTAAACGTGTGACCGTTAGGAATTTCTTTCTCTGTTGATTCTCTGTGGGATCGACCTCTACTTACCCTATCTACAAGTTAGTTAGGTTTGCTAGAATATTTAATTTGCCGCCTTCGACAAGCGTGATCAAACATCGACTCACCTTGAGCCTCGATCTTCAGCTTATTGTATATCTCCTTTACTTTTCCTTTTGCATTGCACAATTAACAGTTGACTCATTATGTATTGATGTGACATGTAGAAGGACGAGGAGTTGATTTCGGTGCTACATCCCAATGGAAGAGCGAACTCCCAACCATGTTCAAATCAGCTACAATATAGGGATATCGAGAACCCAAGAAAGTTATGTTGATGGACCTAGCATGGAAGTCTCAACAACAAGAAACCAATAAAGTTGTGTGCCTTGGTTATTTCCGTGTGTGCTTTGTGCCTTGGTTATTTCCGTGTGTGCTTTGTGTCTTGGTTGTTTCCATGGATGTCTGATATGTCTTTGGCATGTCATCACAATTTCAAGTCTCCTTACAACAGAATATAATACTCATAAGTGGTATGACTTCAATACAATCCTCCTAGATAGCTGGAGGAAGAGACGGGGTGGGTCGGGTTTGGGCTTTGGGACGGGGCTAAGGGCACAGCGTTAACTCTGAGTCGGATGCCGTTATGGGTCGGGTCTAAATGTGGACAATTTTGAAATAATAAGATTTTTAAGGAGCAGTGACAAAGAACTATAATTGATAACAAATCAGCCCAAGCCTTAAAGGCGGAATTGAATCTTTCATGTTCAGATCAAATATATTGACACGTGTTATCATTTCATCCGACAGTCATGCGCCCAACGTTAAAAATATTTAATTCTGGTCAATGTAAAAACAACTCAATGATCTAAATTATGTAATATCCTTGGAGATCGCATGAATCTTAATATTGCTCTAAGTATATTCAACCCCCTCAAATCATAGTGACATTTATAGGTTGAACTTGGCTTGGGTATTACAATTCCACGTTTCATTTTTTTTAATCAACTACTATAATGATTGGTCTCTTTCAACTACTTTGTAATTTAAAAAAAATGTTTGACGGGGAATTGCAAAAAAAATATTGTAACATGAGATCCACGATCAAGGAAAAAAATAATTCAAAAAAAGGGATTGTGACATAAAGAAGAATACATAGTGTTGGAGCGTGTGTGATATCTGAACCAAACAATAATGAGTTTACTAGCAATCAGCTAATAATTATTGGCTCCAAGGAGATACTCATGTTCATCGACTATTTACTTATTAAAATTTTTGACCGCAAACCGTGTGCTCATTTGTTTATTGTCGACGGAACTTTCGGTTACGATTTGGGTCCAAAGTCAAATTGTTTGGTTTTGCAGGGTTCCAAGCAATAGGGAAGGTTGCTGTGTGTACCCGCAAAAGTGAACTAAGAGATATACTCGTGGCTAGCGAGATGTAGGCTGTTGAAACCAAATCGAAGAAACTATTAGACGATGATTGAATTCTCGACCTAGGAAGTACTTTCCACTTGAGTTCTCATAAGGCGATCCTGCAAAAACACTTCGTAAAATACTCTGGAATCAAAGCTTTAATAAGTTATCTAGAACGGCTCGATGATAAGAGAAGTGGGTTCTTTATTCTATCATTGTAGCAACCTACATTAACTTGGCCTCTTCAGGAGTTCAATTTGGGATGTTGTGCCTCAAATTTCATCAAAAGTGTCGATACATACTCGAGTTTTAAACTCTGTTTTCCTCCGTTTTGCAATTGTTAATTTGAAGCCGGTTCGATCGAGTTTTGGCTAGACGAAACAATTTGACTTTGGACACAAATCATAACCGAACGTTCTGTCTACAATATACAAATGAGCACATGGTTTGCGGTTAACATGAGTATCTCCTTGGAGCCAATAATCATTATCTGATTGCTAGTAAACTCATTATTGTTTAGTTCAGATATCACATACGCTCCAACACTATGTATTCTTCTTTATGTCACAATCCCTTTTTCTAAATTATTTTTTTCCTTGTTCGTGGATCTCATGTTACAATATTTTTTTTCAATTCCCCGTCAAAAACGTTTTTTTTTTTAAATTACAAAGTAGTTGAAAGAGACCAATCATTATAGAAGTTGATTAAACAAAATGAAACGTGGAATTATAATACCCAAACCAAGTTCAACCAATAAATGTCACTATGATTTGAGGGGGTTGAATGTAATTCAATTAGTTCGAGTCGATTGAGTGTGTTGGAGGTGTTATTCAATAGACACGTCGGAGAATATTTGACAATAAACGTAGATATTTGGGTGATTTGTTGACAAAATCGACTAATGTCAATCGGTATGCTTCTGGCAGGAGTCTCGACGAGAGGGTGGATGGCGGTGAAGGTAGAGTCAAGCTATCATGAAAGCAAAGGGGCGTCTGATGCTATCCATATTTCCAATGACATTGCTATTGAACTCCGGGACCGATCATGAAAACAAGATGGCGGATAATTCAGGTTCCTACTGGAGGGAAGGCGTGCGTGTCTAACACCAACAGCGGGAACGAGAACGTTTCGGAGATGTAGTGCCAAAGAAGGGAAGGCCCGAACATCTGACATTGCCGAGGTGTAATGGGAGACTCATCATGTTCACGGATGGCAGTACCGCTGCTAACTAAAACCAAGACAAGGTCAACGGAGCTGTTGACCGATGTTGATGTCTATTTGTACTGCTAGGAATGCGAAGTGACTTGTAACTATTGCACATTGCAGCTCTTAATGTGCACTTAAGGATACGAAATTTTAATTACAACAATCATCGAGTCATTAATCATCAAGGTGGTTGTCATCAATGTGCATTCAAGATCGTGTCCCTTTAGCTTCCCTCGATCCACGCGGACTCTATATCAACTTGGGTCCTCAAGCGGCTTGTATCCTCGAACAGCCATGTTCTCGACTAGCTTGTATCATCCATCTCATTTATCCAGGCTCAAAATTATCATGCGCCATGTTCTCGACTAGCTTGTATCATCCGCTTCGTTGGTATTTAAATTATCACAGAATCGATAATAATTAGTTATTTAAATTAACAAACAAACATTACTGCACTAATAACTGGTATAAATTTAAGTAAAAAAGTTAACTACCCGAATAACTCGAAAAATCTGATGTCAAAAAGCAATTTTTTTTAAAGTCATCGCACTCCCAAACGAGGCCTTAGTTAATAATAATTGGTTAAGGTATTATTATTATTATTAAAGTCATTCACTCTCAAAGTAAAACTGTTGCACAACTTACGAACAAAAGTATAAAATAATATTCGCACAGAGTTTTGTTCTCAATTACCATTAAATATTTCTAATTTTTTTTTGCAACTTTAAAAATTCTTTCACTATAGTTTCAAGCTCGAACTCTTAAAGTTCGACTTCGTTATAAAAGGAAGTCGAAATCTAAGAGTTCGAGTTCCAACTAGGTTAGGCGAAATCGAACACTATGTGTTCAACTTCATACGAATGTAACGATTCCACGTGAAGTTAAACTCATATAGAGTTCAAGTTTCTTAGGGAATAATAAGTTTCCAACACTCAACATTTTTTCTCGTGTCAGACTAAATCACTTCCTTGAATTCGACTTCATGTGAAATGATCACGGACCCGTAAAGTCGAACTCATAGAGTTCGACTTTGCTCCAGTTAGTTGGAACTCGAACTCTTAGAATTCGACTTTCTCATTATTGTTTGGTTCAGATATCACACACGCTCCAACACTATGTATTCTTCTTTATGTCACAATCCCTTTTTCTGAATTATTTTTTTCCTTGTTCGTGGATCTCATGTTATAATATTTTTTTACAATTCCCCGTCAAACGTTTTTGTTTTTCTTAATTACAAAGTAGTTGAAAGAGACCAATCATTATAGAAGTTGATTAAAAAAAATGAAACGTGGAATTATAATACCCAAACCAAGTTCAACCAAAAAATGTCACTATGATTTGAGGGGGTTGAATATACCTAGAGCAACATTAAGATCCATGCGATCTCCAAGGATATTACATAACTTAGATCATTGAGTTTTTTTTTTTTAAAATTGACCAGAATTAAATATTTTTCACGTTGGGCGCTTGACTGACGGATGAAATGATAACACGTGTCAATATATTTGATCTGATCATGAATGATGTAATTCCTCTTTTAAGGCTTGGGCTGATTTGTTATCAATTATAGTTCTTGTCACTGCTCCTTAAACATCTTACTATTTCAAAATTGTCCACAGTTAGACTCGACCCATAACGGCATCCGACTCAGCGTTGATGTTGTTAGCCCAAACCCGACCCACCCCGTCTCTTCCTCCCGCTGTCCAGGAGGATTGTATTGAAGTCGTACCACTTATGAGTATTATATTCTGTTGTATGGAGACTTGAAATTGCGATGACATGCCAAAGACATATCAGGCATCCAAGGAAACAACCAAGACACAAAGCACACACGGAAATAACCAAGGCACACAACTTTATTGGTTTCTTGTTGTTGAGACATCCATGCTAGGTCCATCAACATAACTTTCTTGGGTTCTCGATATCCCTATATTGTAGCTGATTTGAACATGGTTGGGAGTTCGCTCTTCCATTAGGATGTAGCATCGAAATAAACTCCTCGTCCTTCTACATGTCACGTCAATACATAATGAGTCAACTGTTAATTGTGCAATGCAAAAGGAAAAGTCAAGGAGATATACAATAAGCTGAAGATCGAGGCTCAAGGTGAGTCGATGTTGAGGCTATGGGTGGGATCGGTCGGGGGTAGCATGGGCTTAAGGTCAGGGCAAGTGGTACACATCAACGCGAAGTCGGTGGTCGTTAGGGGTTGGGTCTAACGGTGGACAATTTAGAAATAACGTCTTAACATTAGGTTATACGAAGATATTTTCTAAATGTTAGTATAAATCGGAAAATAGTGAGAAAGTTTATGATATATTCAATTATTTCGTGGAGATTAAATGCGGTGTTGACGACATTAGTTGACATGTAAGCGCCACGGAGGCCTTCGTTAGCAAGGATGACTAATGAATGTTATAATTGAAATAACGTCATAACGTTAGGAAGAAAAGTGATATTTTTAAAAATGTTTGGTTAAATTAGAAAAAAAAGTGTCAATATATATATATATATATACTTTAAAATATAATTTAAGAAACCACTGGTTTTGAGAGAACCAACAATGCCTTTCCAATTATTCCGCGCATGTTGGTTAAGACAAAAAAGGTAAAAAAATGGAATATGTCTGGACACATTATTTCAGGGTTGTTGGGCTAATCTATATTCAAGCCTATATAAAAGTCTTAAAAGAGCCAAAAGGGTATCAAATTGGTGCACTAAATCGAGGAAAATAGAGTTTAAAACTTGAGTATGTATCGACACTTTTGGTGAAAATTTGAGGCACAACATCCCAAATTGAACTCCTGAAGAGGCCATGTTAATGTAGGTTGCTACAATAATAGAATAAAGAACCCACTTCTCTTATCATCGAGCCGTTCTAGATAACTTATTAAAGCTTTGATTCCAGAGTATTTTACGAAGTGTTTTTGCAGGATCGCCTTATGAGAACTCAAGTGGAAAGTACTTCCTAGGTCGAGAATCCAATCATCGTCTAATAGTTTCTTCGATTTGGTTTCAACAGCCTACATCTCGCTAGCCACGAGTATATCTCTGAGTTCACTTTTGCGGGTACACACAGCAACCTTCCCTAATGCTTGGAACCATGCAAAACCAAACAATTTGACTTTGGACCCAAATCGTAACCGAAAGTTCCGTCGACAATAAAAAAATGAACACATGGTTTGCGGTTAAAAATTTTAATAAGTAAATAGTCGATGAACATGAGTATCTCCTTGGAGCCAATAATCATTATCTGATTGCTAGTAAACTCATTATTGTTTGGTTCAGATATCACACACGCTCCAACACTATGTATTCTTCTTTATGTCACAATCCCTTTTTTTGAATTATTTTTTTCCTGGTTCGTGGATCTCATGTTACAATATTTTTTTACAATTCCCCATCAAACGTTTTTTTTTCTTAATTACAAAGTACTTGAAAGAGATCTATCATTATAGAAGTTGATTAAAAAAAATGGAACCTCGAATTATAATATCCAAACCAAGTTCGACCTAAAAATGTCAGTATGATTTGAGGGGGTTGAATATACCTAGTGCAATATTAAGATCTATGCGATCTCTAAGGATATTACATAACTTAGATAATTGAGTTTTTTTTTTTAAATTGACCAGAATTAATATTTTTCACGTTGGGCGCTTGACCGTCGGATGAAATGATAACACGTGTCAATATATTTGATCTGATCATGAATGATCTAATTCCTCTTTTAAGGCTTGGGTGATTTGTTATCAATTACAGTTCTTTTCACTGCTCTTTAAACATCTTACTATTTCAAAATTGTCCACAGTTAGACCCGACCCATAACGGCATCCGACTCAGCGTTGATGTTGTGCCCTTAGCCCAAACCCGACCCACCCCGTCTCTTCCTCCAGCTGTCCAGGAGGATTGTATTGAAGTCGTACCACTTATGAGTATTATATTCTGTTGTAAGGAGACTTGAAATTGCGATAACATGCCAAAGACATATCAGGCATCCATGGAAACAGCAAGACACAAAGCACACACGGAAATAACCAAGGCACACAACTTTATTGGTTTCTTGTTGTTGAGACTTCCATGCTAGGTCCATCAACATAACTCTCTCGGGTTCTCGATATCCCTATATTGTAGCTGATTTGAACATGGTTGGGAGTTCTCTCTTCCATTGGGATGTAGCACCGAAATCAACTCCTCGTCCTTCTACATGTCACGTCAATACATAATGAGTCAACTGTTAATTGTGCAATGCAAAAGGAAAAGTCACGAAAAAAATATAAGCTGAAGATTGAGGCTCAAGGTGAGCCGATGTTGAGGCTAGGGGTGGGATCGGTCGGGGGTAGCATGGGGTCGGTGTTGGGCTTAAGGTCGAGGCACGTGGTGCACATCAACGCCTAGTCGGTGGTCGTTAGGGGTTGGGTCTAACGGTGGAAAATTTTGAAATAACGTCTTAACAATAGGTTACACGAAGATATTTCCAAATGTTATTATAAATCGGAAAATAGTGAGAAAGTTTAGGATATATTCAATTATTTCGTGTAGATTAAATGCGACGTTGACGACGTTAGTTGCCATGTAAGCGCCACGGAGGCCTTCGTTAGCAAGGATGACTAATGAATGTTATAATTGAAATAACGTCGTAACGTTTGGAAGAAAAGTGATATTTCTCAAAATGTTAGGTTAAATCAGAAAAAAAAGTGTCAATATATATATATATAGTCATTTGAACTTTAAAATATAATTTAAGAGACAACTGGTTTTGAGAGAACCAAAAATGCCTTTCCAATTATTCCGTGCATGTTGGTTAAGACAAAAACGTACAAAATGGAATATGTCTGGACACATTATTTCAAGGTTGTTGGGCTAATCTATATTCAAGCCTATGTAAAAGTCTTAAAAGAGCCAAAAGGGTATCAAATTGGTGCACTAAATCGAGGAAAACAGAGTTTAAAACTCGAGTATGTATCGATACTTTTGGTGAAAATTTGAGGCACAACATCCCAAATTGAACTCCTGAAGAGGCCATGTAAATATAGGTTGCTACAATGATAGAATAAAGAACCCACTTCTCTCTTATCATCGAGTCGTTCAAGATAACTTATTAAAGTTTTGATTCCAGAGTATTTTACGAAGTGTTTTTGCAAGATCGCCTTATGAGAACTCAAGTGAAAAGTACTTCCAAGGACGAGAATCTAATCATCGTCTAATAGTTTCTCCGATTTGGTTTCAACAGCCTACATCTCCCTAGCCACGAGTATATCTCTGAGTTCACTTTTGCGGGTACACACAGCAACCTTCCCTAATGCTTGGAAGCCTTCAAAACCAAACAATTTGACTTTGGATACAAATCCTAACCGAAAGTTCCGTCTACAATAAACAAATGAGCACATGGTTTGCGGTTAAAAATTTTAATAAGTAAATGGTCGATGAACATGAGTATCTCCTTGGAGCCAATAATCATTATTTGATTGCTAGTAAACTCATTCTTGTTTGGTTCAGATATCACACTCGCACCAACACTATGTATTCTTCTTTATGTCACAATCCCTTTTTCTGAATTATTTTTTCCTTGTTCGTGGATCTCATGTTACAATATTTTTTTACAATTTCCCATCAAATGTTTTTTTTCCTTAATTACATTGTAGTTGAAAGTGACCAATCATTATAGAAGTTGATTAAGAAAAAAGAAACGTGGAATTATAATACCCAAACCAAGTTCAACCTAAAAATGTCACTATGATTTGAGGGGGTTGAATATACCTAGCGGTGCGATCTCCAAGGATATTACATAACTTAGATCATTGAGTGTTTTTTACATTGACCAGAATTAAATATTTTTCACGTTGGGCGCATGACTCTCAGATGAAATGATAACACGTGTCAATATATTTGATCTGATCATGAATGATTTAATTCCTCTTTTATGGCTTGGGCTGATTTGTTATCAATTATAGTTCTTGTCACTGCACCTTAAACATCTTACTATTTCGAAATTGTCCACAGTTAGACCCGACCCATAACGACATCCGACTCAGCGTTGATGTTGTGCCCTTAGCCCAAACCCGACCCTCCCCGTCTCTTCCTCCAGTTGTCCAAGAGGATTGTATTGAAGTCATACCACTTATGAGTATTATATTCTGTTGTACGGAGACTTGAAATTGCAATGACATGCCAAAGACATATCAAGCATCCATGGAAACAACGAAGACACAAAGCACACACGGAAATAACCAAGGCACACAACTTTATTGGTTTCTTGTTGTTGAGACTTCCATGCTAGGTCCATCAACATAACTTTCTTGGGTTCTCGATATCCCTATATTGTAGCTGATTTGAACATGGTTGGGAGTTCTCTCTTCCATTGGGATGTAGCACCGAAATCAACTCCTCGTCCTTTTACATGTTAAGTCAATATATAATGAGACAACTGTTAATTGTGCAATGCAAAGGACAAGTCAAGGAGGTATACAATAAGCTGAAGATCGAGGCTCAAGGTGAGTCGATGTTGAGGCTAGGGGTGGGATCGGTCGGGGGTAGCATGGGGTCCGTGTTGGGCTTAAGATCAGGGCGAGTGGTACACGTCAAAGCCAAGTCGGTCGTTAGGGGTTGGGCCTAGGGGTGGACAATTTTGAAATAACGTCTTAATATTTGGTTACACGAAGATATTTTCCAAATGTTAGTATAAATCGGAAAATACTGAGAAAGTTTAGGACATATTAAATTATTTCGTGTAGAGTTTTGTTCTCAATTACCATTAAATATTTCCATGTTTTTTTTGCAACTTTAAAAATTCTTTCATTATAGTTTCAAGCTCGAACTCTTAAAGTTCGACTTCGATATAGAAGGAAGTCGAAATCTAAGAGCTTGAGTTCCAACTATGTTAGGCGAAATTGAACACTTTGTGTTCATCTTCATACGAATGTAACGATTCCACGTGAAGTTAAACTCATATAGAGTTGAAGTTTCTTAGAGAATAAGAATTTTTTCTCGTGTTAGACTAAATCCCTTCCTTGTGTTCGACATCCTCAAGTTATATTAAAAAAAAAAAAAATCATACTTGTCAGTCCAAAACCCCCTCTCCTCCCCGGCTGCCCCCTCCCCCCTCTCCTGCCTTTATCCATTTGCCCCATCCTTTGGACAGGAGAAATCGAACTCTATGAATGTTCATATGAAATGATCACATACCCATAAAGTCGAACTCATAGAATTCGACTTTGCTCCAGGTAGGAACTCAAATTCTAAGAGTTGGACTAAATGGAACGATTTGCGTTCGCGCACCCGTAAAGTTAAGTGAACGTTTTTAGCCTTACCCCCACACTGACACGTTTTGGAATTGGAAAAGTGACACCCCCTAAATTCAATTTAGGAAAAGAGTTCGTAAGATGGAACATTGGGACTCGAATTCGACTGAATCGGATATGGAGTTATTATTATTATTAGATCCAAGGGGGAATGAATAATGGCAGGGTGCACCCAGCTTTGATCATCTTCTTTTCTTTTTTTAATCTCAACTTGCTGAGAACCAAGTGGAAGCTTTGTGTATGGGATGGGATCTGTGGGATATTATTGTGGAATTCTTCCTACAAATAGATGAGCAGGCAGTTCCAAAGAAGTCATGCCCAAGAAAGTATCCCCTCACTTGCTTAAGAGATTGGTCATATGGCCTTCCAGATTCCATCCTCACTTCTCTTTATCACCTTCCTAATCTCCCTCTTAATCATACTTAGGAGATTGAGGGCCTCCAACAAACGCGCCAAACTTACACCCCTGCCTCCAGGGCCGAAACGGCTGCCACTCATAGGCAACATCCACCAGGTCATCAGGGCGCTCCCGCATCATTCATTGGCCAGCCTCGCCAGGAAGTACGGTCCTCTAATGCATCTCCAGCTGGGTGAGTTGACCCTTGTGGTCATCTCGTCGCCTGACGTGGCAAAGGAGATCCTCAAGGACCGAGAGCCCTGCTTCGCACAGAGGCCCGAACTCACAGCAAGTGAGATCATGTCGTATGCAAACGCAAGCCTCGTATTCGCCCCCTATGGCGACTACTGGCGGAATATGCGGAAGTTGGTCATGGTTGAGCTTCTCAACGCAAAACGGGTCACGTCTTTCCAGCCCATCCGGGATCGTGAGACTTGGAACACCACAAAATCCATCTCGAGCAGCTCCTCTGGAGGCAAACCCATTAACTTGACCAAGTTGATCCAGTCCTTAATCGCCTCCGTGACATCCACGGCAGCATTCGGGGAGCGTTGCGAGCACATTGAGGACTTCGTCTCCTTCGTACTGGAGGTCACCTCTCTTGTTGGTGTGTTTAGGTTTCCTGACCTGTTTCCCTCGATCCGCATCCTCCGCCACCTAACAGGGCAAAGGAAGGCGTTGGTGAGGCTGCGCCATCAAATTGAGCATATAATGGAAGGCATCATCAGCAATCATGAAGTTAAGCTAAGAAACAACGCCACCAATTATAGCGAGGATATGGTCGACATTCTGCTCAAGAAGCAACAGACCAGCGAGCTCAATTTCCCCATAACCATGAATGTCATAAAAGATGTTATTATGGTAGGCCGTAAGAAACTTACGCTAAAATTATCCGCGAAGTCATGTTCTGATTTCCTTTTTCCCTCTTTTCGACTATGCTCTTTGGGGATTGCCTGCGTCTGGTGGGTGTGAATCTTTCACAGGAAATGTTCTCCGCCGGGGTAGAGACATCATCAACTACCCTTGAGTGGGCGATGTCGGAATTGGTCAAGAACCCACTTGTCATGATGAAAGCACAAGCAGAGGTCAGGACAGCACTCAAGGGTAAGAATAGGATTAAGGAATCAGACATCCAGAACCTGGACTGCCTCAAGAACATAGTAAAGGAGACACTGCGGCTCCACCCTCCTGTTCCTCTGATACTAAGGGAAGCTACGGAGGAGTGCACAATAAGAGGGTATCGGATTCCACGTAAGGCCATGGTTTTGTTCAACTTGACAGTGCTTGGGAGAGACCCGGCATACTGGTCTGACCCAGAATCCTTTAAGCCGGAAAGGTTTGAGGACTCCAGCATAGACTTCAGGGGAGGGTGCTTTGTGTACCTCCCCTTCGGTGGCGGGAGGAGGATCTGTCCAGGAATCAACTTTGCTATGGCGAACATCGAGCTCCCGCTTGCACAGCTGTTGTATCACTTTGACTGGGAGACAGCAGATGGGAAGAGGCCTGAGGAGGTGGACATGACCGAGAGGTACGGCATCACTGCAAGGAGGAAGAACGACCTCGTACTCATTCCGACAACCATCATTGCCACAGCGGATGAAGAAGGAGATGCCCCTGGCGAGTTCAATTAATCATGCATGCTTGTTCCTCTTTCCGTGTATCGCTTTGCTTTCGGGGGTAAACGCTACACAATGGATTAAAACGTCTTTTGAATAATAATTGAAACTTGAATTTGGAAGTCGCCCATATTTTAGTTGAGATGATATTTAAAAAAAAAGTATTTTACGTTACTGTAATCAAGCCGGAGCCTCTTTCTTCTATTTCAGTCGAACTTCTTGCAAAATAATAATAATTATTATTATGAATCTTTCAAATTAAGAAAACTACTACTACTCATTGTATCGGAAATGTTTAAGTGTAGTAGTTGATCAAAATTGTTGTTGTGTTAAATATGTCGAAAACATCTTCCACATACGCTTGTTGAGAAAAGAAAATCTGGTCGACATGAGGCCGACGTTCGTCGTGCGAACTCACGAGCCATATCCTTCTTAACATCCTTAAGTGACTCGAATTGTCTCATGTAAAAATTAGACATCTCCATAGAGGCACACAACCAAAAAGTCACAATTAATCATGCTTGTTCCTCTTTCCGTGTATCGCCTGGCTTTCGGGGTTGAACGCTACACTCAATGGATTAAATGTAATAAACGTCTTTTCTTTTTTTTTTTTTTAATTACAAAATTCCGATATTTACTTAAGAAAGAAATATCAACAATTAGGATACAAAAATTGAAGAAAGATTAGATTCTGTTTGGTTTACCAAAATTTTCTTCTCTTTTTTCGTTTAGAAGAAAACAAAAAGTTTTCAATTTTTTCATTTTTAGTTTTTAAAAATTGAAAATGTGTTTGGTGAGGCTTAAGGGCGTGGCGTGAGTGAGTCGCCCTTGGACTGAGGGGGCTCAAGGGCGTGGGGGACGGCTAGGCCAGGAGGGTGTCGAGGGAGGGGGCGTCAAAGGAGAATGATTTGGCTGAAGGGGCGGGGGTGTGGGAGGAGCTCGGAGGGCATGGGTAGGGAACGGCAGGGGTGCGGGGGAAGGAAAGGCGGGAAAGGGGGTTCGGAGGGCATGGGGCTGCCCACTCCGCGTTGCGATCTCAAACTGAACTTGTGACGGCCTCTGGGAGCAGGGGGTGAGGGGTGGCGACTTGGTGCGGAGAGACGGAGGGAACAAGGGCGGGTGATTTTTTAGGAGAGAAAATTTTGGAAACGGGTTTAACCCGTTTTCTAAAAGTTAAAAGAAATCAAAAAAAACTTTTTTTTATAGTTTTTGTTTTCATTTTTTCTTTTTTTATGGAATCAAACGACTTTTTTGCTATTTCTTAAAAAACAAAAAACCGAAAACTGAAAAGTTTTCATGAAACAAACGGGTTTAGGCTGTGAATTCCGTTTTAGAGTCTGTTTTTTCTTATAAAAAAATGATGAAATTATCGGATTTTAATCGATCTCGTATTTTGAAATACTTCTAAATAATATATATACCTTCGCAGTTATATCGAATATATCCTCTATTAAACCGCTCACTAACGGCAGCCGACAATGACTTTCCCGAACCTATGTATGTGGATAGAGAATATTATTACCTTATAATATTGAGTACAAAATTAGACTGTGGCACTCTCTAACCCAAACCTGTTCGAATACGAGATCATTTTTTCTCGATAAGAGATAGACACCGAAGTGTTTCCCAACAAGCCCACTTTCATTACCGTTGCAATCTTTTCACTCGCCGGGTTCTGCTCTTATGATTGCTCTATGTTTGTTATCGTCCTTCGTTTTGTAGCTGACATAAATCACGGTATTATAATGACAGTGATATATGAGCAATATAATAAATAATATCATCCATAAAAGATATTCTCCGTCATTCAATATATTTCACGAGCAAGTATTCTCCAAACTCAAAAATACTGACTTTGCGCCAAAAATTATGACAGCCTCCATTGAGCGAAAGTCCATGAACATAAGAGGAATTGTCACTTCATGTATTAATCTTCTACCGAGACTAATTGTAAATATCTTCCATTTTCTCTTTTAGGCTCCCATGAGCCTAATCAATGAAACGTCCAAGCCCGTCTGCGATAGACTTGATCACGCACATCTTTTTTATTCTCCGCACTTGCGACCAATTAGATCGCTTTTTCGATAACTGAAAACTCCTCTTAAATGGTTCATGACGCCTTCTAGAAGACCCGATAATGATAATAGCAACGACATCTCTCATCACATATAATCCCTTAAATCAACTCTCAATCATCTATAACCGCTTTCCTCGGTGAACTTTGACGGTATCGATTTCTAGGTTTCGTCGTAAACCTAATTGGTTCCTTCCAATTACGTAAATCAATAGTTCAAACCGCACTCAAAGGTAGGGCATTTCCCGTTTTTATAGGAACTTCTGTACCAGAAATAATGGTATCCCCAATTATAGCCCCTCTGGGATGTAAATACCATATGGCTTCTAACAAAATAATGGAAACTATATTTCTCATTATGTTAAGTACATGTCGGCCACCTGTCAACTATCCTTCATTCTAAATCGAGTGGTTTCCCAACCCGCAACCTAACACCAGCGACCATTGCCTAAGCATGCTTCTCCACCTATAACAGAATTGAATGTGGTAAACAAGATCGCCTTACGAGAACTCAGGTGGAAAGTACTTCCTAGGTCGAGAATCCAATCATCGTCTAATAGTTTCTTCGATTTGGTTTCCACCGCCTACATCTCGCTAGCCGCGAATATATCTCTGAGTTCACTTATGCGGGTATACACAACAACCTTCCCTAATGCTTGGAACCCTTCAAAACCAAACAATTTGACTTTGGACACTAATCGTAACCGAAAGCTCTGTCTACAAAAAACAAATGAGCACATGGTTTGCGGTTAAAATTTTAATAAGTAAATAGTCGATGAACATGAGTATCTCCTTGGAGCCAATAATCATTATCTGATTGCTAGTAAACTCATTATTTCTTGGTTCAGATATCACATACGCTCCAACACTATGTATTCTTCTTTATGTCACAATCCCTTTTTCTGAATTATTTTTTTCCTTGATCGTGGATCTCATGTTACAATATTTTTTTGTAATTCCCCGTCAAACGTTTTTTTTTTTTAAATTACAAAGTAATAAAAGTTGTGGATTGACTAAAGAGTTTCTGGTTAAACAAGCTCTATAGCCTTAATTAGCTCAATCGACCAAAATAACATGCTTGCTCGAATACAGAGCCGTTGTATTATGTAAGTCGACTTTTGACTAACCAAAACTCGATCAAACTAACTATGAATCAAACATCTCAAAATATAAAAGTTGTGAATTGACTACATAGGAAGCTAGCCCAATTAGTTTTAGGTTAAACAAAGCTCTATTGCCAAAGTTATGCTCAATCGACCGAAACAATATTTTCGCTCGAGTGTAGAACCATTGCATTCTGCAAATTGACCTTCGATTGACCAAACCTCGACCGAAACGACTTGAAATCAAAAGGGAGAAAACATGAACATTGTAGGAAAACAAAGGACGAAATTAACCCAATTGCGAGTCAAACTAAGTTCTGTCGTTACAGTTATGCCCAGTCAACCAAAGCAGAGTTTCCGCTCACGTACAAAACAGTTGTATTGTGACAGTCCACTTTTGACCGGCAAAACCTCAACTAATAAGACTTAAAATCAAAACATTCAAAACATGAAAGTCATTGACAATTAGAAAAGGAGTTAACCCAATCAATTTTGGGTGAAACGAAGCTTTGTAGCTAAAGGTATGTCTAGTTGACCAAGTAGCTTTTCCGGTCGACTACAGAATTGTTGCATTCCTTAAGTCGATCTTCGAGTTGCAAGAACTCGACCATGATGACTTTAAATCCAAAGAGTTCCATAAAAAGTAGTAAATCAACTAAAGAGGAAGCAATCTCGGGTAATTTAAGATTTAGAGTTTAGTTTCAAAAAATTCCATGCTGCAAAAGCTTAAGTTAGGTGGACTGTGATGGAAGCGGCTAACGGTACGTGCACGTAACCGTTACGTTGTTTACTAAAATCACCTGTTTTTTGGTAAACTTTACTAAAAATCGACTAGTTTTTAGTTAAAAAAACCTAAAAATTAATAAACTGATTAGTAAAGTTAACTAATTTTTCACGGTTTACAGTTAGTAAACTTTACTAATTTACGTTTAGTAAAGTTACCCGATTATTTCCAGATTTTTTTAGTAACCGTTTACGAAAAAGATCGGTGATTTCCACATTTTTTTTAGTAATTTTTACTAAAAATTCACTGTTCAAGTTTAGTAAATGATTACTAAACTTTTTAGTAAATTTGTCATATGAATTACTACTTATAGCTTAGTAACTTTTACTAATTTTTTACTTTTCATATTTAGTAAAAATTACTAATTTTATTTAGTAAAACTTCAATGTTTAGTAATTTTTCCGGCTGGCTTTCGAAATTAGTAATGATTTACTAATTTTTTTAGGAAAAATAGTAAAATACTGTTGAACATAGTAAAATCGTTTGGAAATTACTAAAAATTTTTTCGTAATTTTTTACTAATTTCTGAGCGAAATTTTCTGAAAATTTAGTAAACAGTTACTAAATATTTTAGTAATTTACTAACCTAAACAGTACATCCCGAACCTAATTACTAACCTATGGTCATTGTGAAATTACTATTTTACCCCCGCGGTAAATTTACAAAAACGTTTACGAATTTCCAGTTGTAATGTTGTCTTCGTCGTCCCGACCCAATCGTCCCAACCTAATCGCCCCGTCGGAGCCGAATCACCTCCGTTCTTCCCCTCCAATCCTCCCCTCCGACCCCCTTGCCGGATAACATTATGACTTCTGGTACGATCCCCTTGTCGTTCGTCGTCTTCCTTTTCCTTTCGCCGTTCGACAACCCAAACCCTAATCCGTGTTCCCCACCTCACGAACCCTAGTTTCCGTAGTCCGGTCCACTATAGACGTTTGGATTTGTTTTTGGGTGTCTGAATTGGAATGGGTTGGTGGTCAGATGGTTTGGCTTTAGGTAGTCGTCCATCTTGGTTTAGGTGTATAGGGTAGATTGCAGATTCTAGGTGTATGGTTCTGGGTAGATCACAGATTCTAGGTGTATAGGGTAGATCGCAGATTCTAGGTGTATAGTCCTCCTTTAGGTGTATGGTTCTGGGTTTCTGTCAAGTTTATGGTTTTGGGTTTCTGCAGATTCTAGTTTAAGGTTTGGCTTTGGGTAGATCGTAGCCGATAGTTTGGCTTTGGGTATACGGTTATTAGTTGGGTGATCTATGCAGAGATTGAATGAGCAGAGATTGAACGAGATTCCCACATTAGTGGCGGCAATACAAATACCCCTGATACTTCGAAAAAGAAAAAGGCGAAGGGTGTGCGTGTTGCCCAAGTAAATCGCACAATCAACTTTGTTGGTTGCTTTTAGTAATTGTCATGTATGGATTAAGCTTCTGTGTGTTGTATTATTACAGGATTACCTCTATACACGGTGTAGTCCGAAGAAGTTATTTTCAGTCCTGAACACCTTCAACGAGGCCAAGAGGTCAGCCCTGGCAGAACTAGGATTTGATGGGCTGCTTCATTTGTCAAGTAAGCATGTCAATCACAACGCCGTGAAGCTCTGTTTAAGGTTGTTCGATCCAGCGAAGAGAGTCATGATAATCGATGGTGTCGAACAACCCTTGTTGTCTACTGATGTCGAGGCCATAATCGGTGTACCGACTAGCAAAGTGGGTGTCCCATTTAGTGGACACATGGAGACAGTCCGGGCAGAGCTAAGGGATCACCTAATGAGAGGAAAAATTTCTCTAAAATCTGTTGAGAATCGGCTGCGATCTAGAGAAGTTCCCGACGAGTTGTGGAGAGTGGAGGTTATACTTTTCATAATAGGCAGCTACTTGTGCCCAACAACAGTGTTTGATATCGACAAGGAGTATCTCCTTGCCACCCGGGATGTAGAGGTTATACGCAAATTTGACTGGGCAACTCAAGTGGTTGATAGTTTGTGTACCCAAGTGAAGACATATCAAGGACATGAAGCGAAGTACATCGGCGGTTGCGTGCTTCTACTTCTGGTGACAAGTTTTTGTATACTCTTAGTTAATAATATTTAATGATGATCTTATTACAGGAAGCCTGCCTTGTTCTTGTAACCAGTGTAGTTGGTTGTGTATGCTGTAGTTATTCTATGCTTGTAAAAGTTCAAAGGCAGGCGGTAAGTTATCAAGAAGCAATAGGTCGACACCACTTTGTCGAGATTGGGATGACGATCGGCTAAAATCCGTTTTCAAAGGCACAAGTGTGGATGTTGCGGATATTGTAAGTGTGGTCCATGATGTGATGCACATGGAACGATAACGGAATGAAGCTGCATTGTTTATTGTTCTTATTTCAATTAACAGGAAGCCGGCGAATTCGAGAGTATTCCAGATGAAGAAGTAGAGTGTGCAAACGAGTCAAGCCAGATGCAAATGGTGATGCGTCAGTTGAAGGTAACTTATCATCGCAATGCACTATAATTGTCTATAATTTGCATATCACATAGGTTACAAATTTACCATTTTAAGACATTCATGCATGAACAGACTGTTGAATTTTCGGTTAGAAGACTCCAAGCCAGCAATGAACACATACTATGTAAATTATCCATGATTCTGACTGAAGTTCGAAGAGTGAGAGCTGATGAAGGTCTTCCGATGAAGCAACCGACTTCAGAAAAACCCAGGCAAATGATATGACAGAGGACAATCTTGATCATGGCTCTACACGAAATAATTGAATATATCATAAACTTTCTCACTATTTTCGGATTTATAGTAACATTTGGAAAGTATCTTCGTGTAACCTAATGTTAAGACGTTATTTCAAAATTTTTCACCGTTAGACCCAACCCCTAATGACCACCGACTAGGCGTTCATGTGTACCTCTTGCCCTGATCTTAAGCCCATCACCGACCCCATGCTACCCCCGACCGATCCCACCCCTAGCCTCAACATCGACTCACCTTGAGCCTCGATCCTCAGCTTATTGTATATCTCCTTGACTTTTCCTTTTACATAGTTGACTCATTATGTATTGACATGACATGTAAAAGGACGAGGAGTTGATTTCGGTGCTACATCCTAATGAAAGAGAGAACTCCAACCATGTTCAAATCAGCTACAATATAGGGATATCGAGAACCCAAGAAAGTTATGTTGATGGACCTAGCATGGAAGTCTCAACAACAAGAAACCAATAAAGTTGTGTGCCTTGGTTATTTTCGTGTGTGCTTTGTGTCTTGGTTGTTTCCATGGATGCCTGATAGCTCTTTGATCATGGCGAAGGAGGAGTGAAAGAGTCTGTTGATCCAGTGAAAGAGTCTAGCCATGTCCTGCAGCCTCTCCAACTACTGAACCAATTCACCCGGACATTGGCGTGAATATACCTGTCTGTGAGGTGGGTTCCACCATGGTTTCTGAAAGAAGCTTAGTGTCGTACGATCCTACAGAAGCAGCGCAGCCACTTCCGAAGGGTACGGATGAGTATTCGGATCCCCGTGAAGTACAACTGGCTCGAGCTCTTAACAAGATTGGCGCATTCGTTGGCACGACTGATGGTCATAGAGCAAATGCCGAGAGTGAATCTGAGATTGAAATGACTAAGTCCGAGGAAGGTGTCAAGTTTTTACTGATGCGGGATAAAGGAAAGGAGAAGATTGGAGAAGCAACTGTACTTGAAGAGGAAGAGGAAGTAATTGCCACTGACAAAGGAAAAGAGGGGATTGGTGAAGAAGATGCAATTGGACATGAAGAGGATGTTGTTCCCAAAGGGGCTGGGAAGGAGATGGATGATGATCTAGTTGCAGTTGAAGAGGAAGCTGTTGCCACAGAGCTAGGGAAGAAGAAGGTGGTAGAAGAAGCCGAAGTTCAAATAAAGGTGTAGCGTGTCGGACGTGTTATTTAACTATACAAAATATGTTGTACACATAATATTTATATGCTCATATGCAACAGGAAAGCGGATCGTCTACCACAAATGTGTTCAACAGAAGGCATACGCGTCGTACAGCCGAGAGGAAGCCATCCACATTCAAGAGCTCCCCATTCGTACAACCACAGCCAATAACGCGAACAAGGAAGCGTGGTCGTGAAAACATACCTGAGGTATAACAATGTGGCACCATTGAATGGAAACATGAAGCGACGTTCAAGATCATTCGGTTTGCTATGTTGATCTACGGTTGTAATTTTTCGTTTATAGGCACTTCAAAAAATCATTCCAGAGGATTTCCCCGTAAGTGAGCTGAAAACGTTTATAGCGGCTCAATGGAATATCTTAAAGTATGCCTGGAATTAGGATCGGGATCATAGGTTAGTGTCACTGTCTTGGGCCTTTTATGTATTGGAATGTTATTTTAAGGTTGACCATTCGGGTAAGTAACTTTGTTTCTTCCTTGATTATACAGTGAATGTCTTTGTGTCACCGAATCTGTCCACGTTAATAGGCATGCTATGCTGTCTCTCAGACCTAATAGATGGATTAACAATGATGTAAGAAATTCTTTCAACTCAATCAACACATATAGCTTAACATATCTGAATATATATATGGTCAACGATAATGCAGATCATAGACTTTCATACCGTGATACTACAGAGCTGGGTGGATTCAGATAAGAAAAGGATATGGTACCTCACAAGTTGGATAGGGGTTGGTCCGTCATGCATTAACTATTGATTTATAAATAACTTATTATATTTTACTAACCACAAAAACAATTACCAAAATCTTGCTGCAAACCTGTATAGTGAAGCGAAAATGCCCATTATCATAAAAGCAGATGTGGCTTCCCTATATTCTCATTATAAGTCACACATCGGGAATAACCATGAAGTGCAATAGGTAAGTAATCCCTCATGCAGATTTCCAAATAATTTTACTAATGTGTCAATGAAAATTACTTATTGGTTACATATATCTAGTTTAAGTTTTAGTAAAAGCTTGGTATTAAATGCAGATTTTAATTCCGGTTTGCATTGCGGAGTTACATTGGGTACTACAAATCATATCATTCAGGACATCGGAAGTGATCATAATGGACACACTTTACAACTCCCTGAGCAACTTCCAAGGGAGGGCAGATCTTCATCGCCGTGTTGTGAAGCTGGTCAGCGTGATCATGAAAGAGAATAAAGTGAAGTCCAAGGCAAAAGGGTTTGAAATTCCCGACATCTGCTCATGGAGCATTATATACCCTGCAAATGTCCCAAACCAAATGGCCGCCGGAAATGCGTACGATCAACTACCAATAACTCTTCGTCTTACTATAATAAAATACTTAGCTGAATCCTCGTATGTATTGGTGCTATGCAGGAACGAATGTGGAATTTATGTCATGAAGTTCATGTCCTTTGCCTGAACCCCCGGAAGGGGCTGAGAAAGTGGTATGGTCACATTTCAGGATAGTTTAGCTGGTTTATGACTGCATTCATCCGTCGATATGAATGCAGGACTAACACGTCTTAATGGTAGTTGATAGGTTGAAGCTGCTGATGTTGATAGGTTGTAGGTGATGTTGCTATGTTGAATGCAGGACTAACACGTCTTAGCTGGTTTCAGATTGTAGGTTATGTTGATAGGTTGAACCTGGTGATAAGTCTTATTAAATGGTCTGGGAACCACATTAGAAAAGTTATACTTCAGAGGGTGAAGGATGATGACAAGACCAAGAGGAAGCGACTGGACGACAGTGATGATACTACGTCTATCCCTGCAATTCGCTAGTGATGAAACCAGTTCTGCAAACCTGACTGTATGACCAACTTGTATGACCAGAGCTCAATTTTTTGCAAACCTGACTGTGTGACTTCTATGGGGCATGACTGTGGGGGAATTCTGATTTTGAAATGTAGGGTGGTACTTATGTACGATTAAGCCAGAGGCTTCTGTTTGCATTACTGCCTGGAAAATTAAGTTTTTGTATTGTACAGTTTACCAGGCGGATGTAAAAGGAAGCAATACTGACTTGCTGACATTCTTAAGTCTTAAGAATACATATTTAGCCGTCCATAAACGGAGTTATCATCATAAATTACATTATCATCTATGTCCGAAGTACTTTCGTTGTATACGTTACCTACTGTCTTGCTAAAAATGTGTTGTGCGCAAGTGTACACACGAATCGATTATAGCACTTAAGATATCGATCCCACGAGGACTAATTGTTCCTGAATACCAATTAAACCACTAAATATTATCTAGACTAATCGAATAAATGATGGATTAAATGAAAATCACTAAAATAAAATTAGCAAGGATCACGAGAAAATATCAATAAGAAAGCCTAGGGAAACTAAATTTACTTAACTTGTCGTGGATCAATCGAACGTTTAGATAAAGCTGTCTGAGGATTTAAATCATGCTCTCCTATATATTAGACGTATCCCTACGATCTATATTCAATTAACTCCTAGCATTCTATTCAATTAATATTAACCGTGATATCCCTATCTGCGGTCATTATTAATCGACTCCCAATAGTCAATCCAATTAATATCAACTGTGATATCCCTATCTCCAGTTTCTATTAATCTGTTCTTCGATTTTCCTCTCGAATTAATCTTACACCTCCCGATGCTAAGGTAATCCGAGTTATTTAAAAAACCGACGCCAATCGTATTTCAGAAAAATAAACACGCAAGCACATCAAAGAACATTAGACTTTCAAATAAAATAAATCACGTTCAAAATCACCTTAACAAGTCTCGCAAATTTAGCACCCTTGATAAGAAAATTAGTTCATACTAAAATAAGAAAACATCTAAAGTTCAGAAGAAAATAGCATCGACATAAAAATCAAGGAAAATAGATAAGGAACGCCCCCGATCTCCCGATCTAGTTGGTAGTCGCCTCGTTCGAATCTTCTCTTGAACCCTAGTCGGCACCTCCCCCTTCTCCTCAGAAAAAAAAAAACTCTAAACAAATGAAAAACTCTCTATCCTCCTTAGGCTATCCTAGAGAATATATTGTTCCCTTAAAAGATTTCCTAATATTCTCAAAGATCCTAAGAAGCCTAAGAAAGTAAATAAATACCAAAATAACGTAAGAATAATAAAAATAGTAACTAATTGATGCATTCTCTCTCTTCAAATCGTAATAATGAAGGAATCAAGTGATTTGGCGAGATCTTGTACAGATCATCGTAGGTCGCGTCCTTGAGGGACGCGTCCTTCTGCTCTCTGTAGTCTACTGATTCTGCACGGTCGCGTCCTTGAGGTTGACGGACGCGTCCTTCTGCTCTCTGTAACTTTTCAGCACTTTATCAAATTTCGTCCAATTTTCACTTGCCCAACTTATGATTCTCTTCATTTACCTACATCAAATCAAAACAAATTTAAGATGCATCAACTAGGTTCCAATTACTCTCAAAATAAGCTCAAGATTTAATAAAATAACAAAAGTAACTTAAAACTAAAATGAAGTAAAAACACGATAAAAACTTGTAAAACTCTAACATAAACTCGTCTAACCAGCCATGTAAAGTCCCGTTAAGAGTCCCAAATAACTCTATATTCATAGAGTTATCACCTACCTTTCTGCACGTGATGCTAGACATTTCAAGCCGTTGATACGTGCCGACATAACCGTCAATATTACAAGACTGAATGACGTACTTTCGTCGAGTCTCGTCGTCGATATTAACATTAACACGATCATCATCCTTTGTCTTAACCTCCTGATCCCGCAACTAAGCTTTAGCTCTGATGTCAAAGTTTTAATACTTTTCTGCAGTTGACGAAATGATTCATCCGACTTCCCAGCCAAAAAGCACATACGTCTGCAAGCTGTCATGAGAATACCCTGGCGCAGATTTACAACATCAACACCGTATTCCTGGCTTGGAAATCCTTCAAAGTAAATACTTTTAGCTGTCTTTGTCCACCTTTTCTTGACAAGATGAATTGGTATGGTCACGAATCCTTCTACTTTCGCTACGTGGAATATATGAGAACACGGATATCCAAAGGTCTCAAAATGTAAGTAGCTGTAACTTAGTTGGACAACAGTCTTCGAAGATGATACTTGCACGCACCTGTGCTCACCGTCATAACATGAAAGTATGTACACCCTCTCGATGTTCCCGTCGAGTAAATTTTCCGCGTAAAATCTCGATTCCTTTTGTATCTCAGACTGAACCTTACGAAACGAGGTCATGGTGTACACTCGACGTGCATCCTCTTCAAGTCGACGCAACATCGTAATTGGCCTGAACGCCTTCTGCGATGAGTTGAAATCCTGTTGATATTCCTTGTGACAAAGATCAATTACAGCACGCTCAAAGTTATACACGAAATCATGCAGTCTGTGTTTCGCATTGACATATCCCTTCATAAAGCGATGCATTCGTTCGCAACGTTGAGTGCTTTTAAACTCAGCCCAAAAATGACCATGTAAATACGTTTGCCACCACATATGTCTGCATGCATAAATCTGTTGCAGCCATCTAATGCTTACCGATCCTGTATGTGTCATCAAAGTCGACCACTCCTCTTCAACTTCTTCAGATGGTCTACTGCTGTACATGAAGGATGAAATACGGGCTCGCAATCCCGGATCTTGTACACGACGCGCAATGATCCGGCTAAAATGCCATAGACATAACTTGTGTCATGCAGATGGCCAAACTTCTCTCACAGATGCAATCATCGCTCGGTCGGCGTCCGTGACAACGCTAATCGGATGTTTCCCTCCCATGACCTGTGTATGAGTACGCATGAGGCAATTGTAGTCATCAATTGTTTCAGAAGTCATCAAGGCAGCACCAAAGATAGTAGTTTGATGATGATGATTAACACCCACGATGATGACCATTTACATTCCATATTTGTTCGTCTTGAACGTAGAGTCTAGAGCTACTATATCGCCGAAAGCCTAGTAATCAGCTATGGATGTACTATCGGCCCAATATATGTGACTGACTTCGTCTTTTTCCACAAATGTTTCAAAGGTCAACCCAGTCTCACTATTCTTCTTAGAAAGGAGGTATGCAATGACGGAATCACAACTATCATTACATTATCCCCAGCTGACTCTTCCTTCAGCTTTCTGTTATTGAGGTCCTTCATCAGGAAACCAACATGTGAGTGTCCACCAGATACGTGTACAAGTAGTCGCATAATATCGCACTGCCTAAATCCAACCTCGAGCATTCGGCGAACTAATGTCATATCTTGGTCAGAAATATTGCGCCTTTCTCACATTAAATATGACAAACCATTACTCACCATTTCATGATTGTGCTCCAACTGAACAGCAACCAAATTCCATTGTCCATTAACCTCGACTATAGCTTTGAAGAAACAACTGCAACCTATCTTCACAGACGTCCTAACCCGACTATTGGCCGTCAACACATGGGAATCGGAACATTCCCCTTCCCTTGAGCAAACCCACTTTCTCATTACGCATTCACCGTTTCGAAGCTTTTGACGATCTCGTCTCCTAACTAAAAAGCCATGAACCGTTGCATACATTTTAATGAACTCTTCAACTTCTTCAGCAGTACCAAATGATATACTCAACAACTGCTCTTCATTCATATCCGCTAGTATATTGAAGAAGTCATTCGTATCCTGCTCACCTACAATCACATATATCAAGTCACAGGGGACAGATTTGGGTGCAGAAGAGTAAGCAAAGAGATGGATAAAGCGAGGATACAGATGTTCACCGAATCGTGGGTGCTTCTGGTTGAAGACAATTTCCATTTCTTCGAGGGACAGAGGACGGAGATGGTATCCCGTAATGCCGAGATCGTAATGGGCAAAGGCTTCTGCTTCCAAAGAATGTAATGGGCAAATGCTTCTGCTTCCAAAGAATGTACCTGGTTATGAACTTAGTTTTTGGGAGGCTTTCTTTCACCAGAGAAGAGTGTCTTCTGCTTTCGAATATGTCCAGTCCAGCATTCACTGTGGTTCCGGGAGGAAGGGTTATCAGACAGTAAAAGGAAAACAATGAACGAAAAGGGCATCGCACCTGATGTTAGGATTCTCCATGGATCCGGGAGGCCGAGTTCTCGGACAGCATAACGAAGCGGATGAACGACACGGGGATCGCAGCTAACGTCATTATGTCAACCGGGAAGGGGATTGGAGGGGACGATCGGAGGGGAAGAACAGAGGAATGCGGCTCCGAGGGGGCGATTTGGTCGGGACGATGGGAGGAGTAAGGTAGAAGAACGAAAGAACCAACGAAGAAGACGAAGACTATAGTAGGGATTCTGGGTTAGTAAAGGTTTTTGTAAATTTACCACGGGGGTAAAATGGTAATTTCACATTGACAATAGGTTGGTAATTAGGTTCGGAATGTACTGTTTAGGTTAGTAAATTACTAAAATATTTAATAACTGTTTATTAAATTTTCTGAAAATTTCGCTCAGAAATTAGTCAAAAATTACGAAAAAAATTCATTTTTAGTAATTTTCAAACGATTTTACTATGTTCAACAGTATTTTACTATTTTTCCTAAAAAAATTAGTAAATCATTACTAATTTCGTTCGAAAGCCAACCGGAAAAATTACTAAACATTGAAGTTTTACTAAATAAAATTAGTAATTTTTACTAAATATGAACATTAAAAATTTAGTAAAAGTTACTAAACTATAAGTAGTAAATCGCGTGACAAATTTACTAAAAAGTTTAGTAACCATTTACTAAACTTGAACAGTGAATTTTTAGTAAAAGTTACTAAAAAAAATATGGAAATCACCGATCTTTTTCGTAAATGGTTACTAAAAAAATCAGGAAATAACCGGGTAACTTTACTAAACGCAAATTAGTAAAGTTTACTAACTGTGAACAGTGAAAAATTAGTAAACTTTACTAATTACTTTACTAATTTTTAGGTGTTTTTTTTTACTAAAAATGGTCGATTTTTAGTAAAGTTTACTAAAAAAGGCGATTTTAATAGATAATGTAACGGTTACGTGCACTTATCGTTAGCCGCTTCCGGACCGTGACTCCCTGCCTTGTGGATGCACGAAACTAACACAGTTTTTTACCCTCCCACTTTCAATCAAGGATCCAAAACATTATGCAAATGTGTTCTTTTGAAAAGGTTGTCGAACAGTTCTCGATCAATAACAAAGTCAGAAGTCTAAACACAGCTCGAGGAATGTTCCTTAATGACGTCATTTGGCGAAATATTTCACCAAATGAAGCATTAACGAAAATAATTCGTGAACTAATTTCGCCAAATGACGCATTAACGAAAATAATTCGTGAACTAACCCACCAAAGTCGGCCTTACAAAGGCCGACTTTGGTCCTCAAGGAAGTCGGCCTTTGTAAGGCCGACTTCGGTTTTGGCGAATGAAAATCGGCCTTACAAAGGCCGACTTCACCGCACTTAGAAAAAATTTTAACAAACGAAGTCTGGGACGCTGCATGAAGAAAGTCGGCCTTTGTAAGTCCGACTTCTATTTTGAAGAATGAAAGTCGGCCTTACAAAGGCCGACTTCCTCAATTTTCTTTTTTTTTTCTTTTTTTTTAATTCAAAAGAAAAAAAAATTGGGGAAGTCGGCCTTTGTAAGGCCGACTTTCATTCTCCAAAATCGAAGTCGGCTTTTGTAAAGCAGACTTCTTTAAGGAATGCCGACTTTGGTGGGTTAGTTGACGAAATATTTTTCAAACTACGTCATTTGGCGAAATATTTCGCCAAATGAGGTCGTTATGGAACAAAACTCAACACAGCTCCATCCATGCACTGAGCGATGGCTGAACTGATGATGATTCCTGAGCTAAACCGCAAAACGAATATAAATTGACGCCGTAATCAGGTAAAACATCCAACAATTGGACCGATCGGCCATCGATTTGCTGTCGGGTGTCATCGGGAACCGGAATTTCAAGCAAAAACCAAATCCTCTTCGAAGGAGGAGGGAGGGACGATGGATGCCTTCTCCTTGGAGTACGAAATCAGGACAGTCAGAGGAATCGAGAGCTGCTTCGTTTCCCTTCCCCTGCCCTTAATCCAAGCCCTCCAGCAATCCACTCCTTCCTGGAAGCTGCTACCTGGGCTGCTCCCGATGGAGCTCAGGCATCTCCCCAGTGGGGATTCCTGGGCCGTCGCTTGGTCAGGGGATGTTTCTAACTCCGGTTCCGTTATCGAAGTACGTCGGAGTGTTCGTGGTGGCCGCGGGTTGTCTGTTCCTTTTCCAAGTTTTATTCATTTGCTTAGGGTTTATTATTGCGTTAAGTTGGTTGAAAGTTTTGGAGATGTGGTGGGGGGTTCGTTGTTTCGTTTTGTCGCTTACGTTGAGTTGTGATGCAGGAGCATAATAATAATAATATTAGATTTTAAATAATAAGGGATATTTTGGGAATGTCGCGTTATATTTCTTTTTAGTATAAATAAGGCCTTAGGGTTTCTAAGGAGAACAAGTTGTTATTTTTACCTATTATCTGATTTTTAAGAATTTCTTGAGGTTTTCTTACAAATCCTAGAATTTTCTATCGTTCCCTTCATCTTGTTCGTTTTCTCCCTATTCTTCTGTGATTTATCCTATTTCCGCTACGTTACTCCACCAATTGGTATCAGAGCCTGAGAGCCTGAGTTCTACTCGAGGGTTAGAGTTTAGGGTTTTATGATGGCTAATCGTGGTAGAGGCCGTGGGAGAGGGGTTCAACACCAACAGATGGAACTTGCTGAGATGCGAAGTATGATTGAAGATCTATCGCGTGCAGTCCAACTGCTGCGACAGGAACGCGTGGGAGCCCGAATGGAGATTCCGGAAGGCAACCACAACCCCTTAGACATACCGGAAGGTAGTACTGAGGATGAATCTGATGAAATCGAAGACAATCCTTTCCGTGAAGCCGGACCTGTAAACAACACAGGAGGAGGTGGACTGGAGGATAGGCTAATTCGTGCCCTAGATCTCAACAGTGGTGGGATCAGGATTGAAGTGGCTGATTTTCACGGGAAAATGCACGCAGATGATTTTCTTGACTGGGAGACTAGCCTTGAAAATTATTTCGAGTGGAAGCCTATGGTAGAGGCAAGAAAAGTACTCTTTGTGAAGCTGAAATTGAAAGGAGCTGCACTTCAATGGTGGAAGAGAGTTGAAGAACAGCGTTCCCGACAAGGAAAGCCAAAGATCAGTACTTGGGAGCACATGAAGAGTAAGCTGCGAAAACAGTTTCTACCGGCAGATTACAATATGGAGTTATATGAGAAGTATCATGCCCTAAGACAAAATTCTCTATCGGTGGATGAATATACTGCGGAGTTCAATAATCTGACTGTTCGAGTTGGATTGAATGAAACCAATGAGCAACTTACGTCTCGCTATCTAGCAGGTTTGAATAGATCCATCAGGGATGAGATGAGTGTGGTTCGTGTATTCAACATGGATGATGCTCGACAATATGCGTTGATGGCTGAGAAGAAGGTGGCACGTTATGGAGCTAGGCGACCATTATATAGCAGATCAGATGGAGGTTTTAGTGCTGATCAGCCACGCCGAGTTGATCAACGACCATCTAGGTTGAATCGGGGGACAATGTCATCTTATAGAAGTGATGTGAATGATAAAGGCAAAGCTGTGATTAATCCTGGAGCTCAAAGAAGTTCCAAATCTAGTCCTAGTAGTAGCTCTAAGCTACGTTGCTTCACATGTGGAGAGCACGGGCATACGTCGTATGCATGTCCACAGAAGAGGGTGAATTTAGCTGAAGTAGAAGAGGATTTCGGTGAGGAGTTAGACCCCATCTATGACGGATATTGTGATGAGGATGAGGAGGTTGATATTTATCCAGTCCAAGGGGAATCACGCATCATCAGGAGAGTTATGACAACGGCGAAGATAGATGCTGAAGATTGGCGAAGACACAGCATATTCAGGACTCGTGTTCTTTGTGGGGGTAAAGTCTGTGATGTGATTATCGATGGTGGGAGCATGGAGAATGTTATTTCCAAAGATGCTGTGGAAAAGCTTAAGTTGCCGTTGGAGAAGCATCCAAATCCTTATAGAATCAGGTGGCTCAAAAAGGGTAATGAGATACCAGTGACATCTCGTTGCTTGGTACAATTTTCTTTAGGTTCTGATTTGAATGATGAAGCTCTCTGTGATGTCGTGCCAATGGATGCTGGTCATATTCTTCTTGGTCGACCTTGGCTTTATGATCATGATATGGATCATCGTACGAAGCCAAACACATATTCTTTTTCTAAGGAGGGTAAGAAGTACATTTTGCATCCTCTTAAGGAAGAAGCTAGTAAGTTAACTCCGAGTTCAAGCAAGGTTAGTGGCTTTCTTTGTGCTGAGAAGTTTGAAGCTGAGAGTCAGGACACTGGAGTTATGTATGCGTTACTCGGACGAATAATGGATCATAAGCAGGCTGTTGATCTACCACAGTTTCCACCCTCAATTGAAGAAATTTTGACGGAATACTCTGAGCTGGTGAGTAAAGAGTTACCGCAGGGGCTGCCGCCTTTAAGAAATATTCAGCATGCTATAGATCTGGTTCCCGGTGCACCTTTACCGAATTTGGCAGCCTACCGCATGCCCCCAAAACAGCGAGCTGCAATGCAAAAACAGGTGGAGGAACTCATATCGAAGGGGCTGGTGCGCGAGAGTAAAAGTCCATGTGCATGTCCAGCTTTACTTACGCCAAAGAAAGATGGTTCTTGGAGGATGTGCGTGGATAGTCGTTCAATAAACAAAATAACCGTCAAGTATCGTTTCCCAATTCCACGTTTGGATGATATGCTTGATCAGTTGGTTGGCGCGAAGGTATTTTCCAAAATTGATTTAAGAAGCGGCTATCATCAAATAAGGTTAAGGGCTGGTGATGAATGGAAAACAGCATTCAAGACACCGGATGGACTCTATGAGTGGATGGTGATGCCTTTCGGGTTGTCTAATGCACCTAGCACGTTTATGCGTGTCATGACAGATGTACTCAAGCCTTTTTTGAAGACTTTTGTCGTCGTTTACTTTGATGACATCCTGATTTACAGCAAGACAGAAGAAGATCATCTGATTCACTTGCGCCATGTGCTGGATGTTCTTTCTCAGGAGAAGCTTTACATCAATTTAAAGAAGTGTTCGTTTATGGAACGTGAAGTCCTTTTTCTCGGGTACATTATTTCTGATAAAGGTTTGGCTCCTGATCCGGAAAAGGTGCGTGCGATAATAGAGTGGCCAACACCTATGTCTATTACAGAAGTTCGGAGTTTTCATGGGCTAGCATCTTTTTATAGGAGGTTTATCAAGAACTTTAGTTCTGTCATGAGCCCATTAACAGAATGTTTGAAGAAGGAAAATTTTGAGTGGACATCATCAGCAGCCAAAGCTTTTGAACATGTGAAGTCCTTGATGAGCAGCGCTCCGATTCTTGCATTGCCTGATTTTGACAAACTATTTGTTTTAGAGTGCGATGCATCTAAGAAAGGTATAGGAGCTGTCCTTACTCAAGACGGGAAGCCGGTTGAGTTCTTCAGTGAGAAGCTATCTGATGCAAAACAGCGCTATTCAACTTATGATTTAGAGTTTTATGCTTTAGTACGTTCTATTCAGCACTGGCAGCATTATTTGGCTTATCGTGAGTTCGTTGTGTACTCCGATCATCAGGCATTACGTTATCTAAACTCCCAGAAGAAATTGAGCGGGAAGTATGTCAAGTGGAGTTCATTCTTAAATGAATTTAATTTCACTATGAAGTATAAGTCGGGACAGTTGAATACGGTAGCTGATGCCTTGAGTCGTCGATCCTTTGTTATAACAATTATGAGTGCTCAGACTCTTGGTTTTGAGGAGCTCAAGAACCAATATCAGACCGACGACTTTTTCGGTTCCATAGTCACAAAGTTGCAGGGAGGTTCAGATAGAGAGTTGTTACCTTATAGGTTGCATGAAGGTTATTTATTCAAGGGCAACCAACTTTGCATCCCCAATTGCTCTTTGCGTGAGCAAGTCATTCGGGAGCTACATGGTAGTGGGCTTGGAGGACACTTTGGCAGGGATAAGACTATGGCAATGGTGGCTGAACGGTATTTCTGGCCGAAGATGTATCGTGATGTGGGCAATATTATTCAAAGATGTGTTGCTTGTCAGCTTGGCAAGGGGACATCGCAAAACACGGGACTGTATACACCGCTGCCCTTTCCTGAAGCTCCGTGGGTTCACCTAAGTATGGATTTTGTCTTAGGACTCCCAAAGACAGTGAAGGGATATGACTCAATTTTTGTTGTGGTAGACCGCTTTTCGAAGATGGTTCATTTTATACCCTGCTCGAAGACAAGTGATGCAACTCACATCGCTGATTTATTCTTCAAAGAAGTTGTGAGATTGCATGGCATACCGACGTCTATTGTTTCTGATCGAGACGTTAGATTTATGAGTCACTTTTGGAGGACATTGTGGAGGAAGTTCGGCACGGAGTTAAAATATTCCAGCACTTGTCATCCTCAAACAGATGGACAGACCGAGGTTGTGAACAGGAGTTTGGGTAACTTGTTAAGATGTCTTGTTGGGAGTAATGTGAAGAGTTGGGATTCTGTGATTCCTCAAGCTGAGTTTGCTTACAACAACTCAGTAAATAGAAGCACAAAGAAAACTCCTTTTGAAGCTGCCTATGGATTGCGACCCCAACATGTTGTCGACCTAGTTCCACTTCCTGAGAATGTTCGAGTAAGTGACGATGGTGAAGCTTTTGCTGAGCATGTGCGACAAATTCACGAAGATGTTCGAAGTGCTTTGAAGGCAAGTAACGAGGCCTATGCTACAACAGCTAATGAGCATCGCCGAGTGGAAGATTTTAATATTGGAGATCTGGTCATGGTGCATTTGAAAAGAGAGAGATTTCCGAAGGGAACCTACCACAAGCTGAAAGCGAGGAAATTCGGACCTTGTAAAGTGTTGAAGAAGATAAGTTCGAATGCTTATATGATAGAACTACCTCCCGAGCTACAGATCAGTCCGGTCTTTAATGTCACAGATTTGTATGAGTTTGTGGGAGCTGATGAGGGTTATGTTGTCCAAGAGCAGATCAAAGAGCTTCCAAAGGCCACAAAGGATGTTATTGAAGATGTTCTAGATGTGAAGGAGGCTAAGTCAAGGAGAGGGAATCAATATAGGAGATTCTTGGTGAAATGGTTGGGAAAGCCAGCTACGGAAAGTACCTGGATAGCAGAAGAAGAGTTGAAGAATATTGATCCAGAGATTTATGCGGAGATTGTTGAAGTTTTCGCACCGGAGTTGCGAACTTTTCCAACCCGAGGAGATTGATGCAGGAGCATAATAATAATAATATTAAATTTTAAATAATAAGGGATATTTTGGGAATATCGCGTTATATTTCTTTTTAGTATAAATAAGGCCTTAGGGTTTCTAAGGAGGACAAGTTGTTATTTTTACCTATTATTTGATTTTTAAGAATTTCTTGAGGTTTTCTTACAAACCCTAGAATTTTCTATCGTTCCCTTCATCCTGTTCGTTTTCTCCCTATTCTTCTGTGATTTATCCTATTTCCGCTACGTTACTCCATCAAGTTGGTAAGCAGTTCGAAGTGGGATTAATGTGTAGTTAGCTTGTTGATTCGCTCAGGTTCCCAATTCGGCGTTCGTCAAAGTTTCAATGTGAATTCTGTTCGAAGTTTGAAGGTTAACGTGCTGGGTTTTCTTAGGAATTTGAGGTGTAGTGGGAGAAAAAATAGTGGGAAATACGGCCGAGGAGGAATTATTGGGTTTGGTATCACGGTTCACAAATTTGTGTTGCTCCTAATATTTGTTGGAGCTTTTCTTGGACTTTAGTAGAATTTGAAGCTGAGGAATCATGGATAATTCATGGGTGGAAATAGGTGGTCTGTTTAAAGCTTACGTTGGGAAGTTTGGAGATGTTCTCAGGGATAGGGTGGATTACTATCAAGTTGGTATTTTTGGTTTCATGTCTTGCTAACACCTTGGGCTCCGGAATGGGGTTTTGGGCTAGGGGAGATTTCTTCATGCTTTTGTTAGTTTGGTTCAGTTCGAAGATGACAAATTAGTGGGATATTCGAGGAGGAAAGTTGGAGTTGTGCCAAAGTTATGTGTTGGGTGATTTATTTTAGTTTTATCTCGGGTGCTTGCATGTAATGACTGATTATGGGAGTGGCATGCTGCAACCATATAAGGTTGAATGAGCCGAACTGGTTTCTTCCTCTGCATTGAGTATGAAAATACAGTGGACAATGGAGACATTGGAGAAGTTCGTTTGATAAATAATATGGAATTAAATGGATTGCTATGAATGCTTTATTTTTGTCCTCTCGACTTTATTCTTTCTGGGAATGTTGAACAAGGATCAAACTTTAAGAATTTGAATTGGGAAGAATTTCAACATTTAATGTCCTACTCCCTAAAAGAAAACAGGAAATGTTATGATTGAGTTGTGTGGTATGACAGTTTCAACTTTTACATTTGCTACAAAATATTTCCTTGATTAAGGTTATGTTAACGTCCTGGTGATTTTCAACAGCTTAGTTACATTAATTTTGATGTGTTGTAGATTTCTCAGCAATTTGCTGAGTGCATTTCATTGCTGAATCACAGCAAGGTTCAAGTACGTGTAATTTCCAATTTGGCCAAGGCTACTCTTGTGACTGTAGAGCCACTAACTGAAGATGACTGGGAGGTTCTCGAGCTGAACTCTGAGTCAGCTGAAGCTGCCATGTTGAAGCAGGTAAATAATGTGTGGCAACTTGCCTTAATTCCTGGCGGGAAGGGTGTGATTTACATCATCCATTCACGTGGAATTCTACTGCCAATAGTGACACTTATTACTATGATCTTATTTGTTTTTTTGGCAGATTCAGGTTGTTCATGAAACGATGAACTTTCCCCTGTGGTTACATGGCCATTCTATAATTAGATTTCGTGTGCTTTCAACATTTCCGGAAAAAGCCTTGGGTGAGGGACTTGTCCTTTGTTTCTAGTATCATTGATTGTTGATTGTGAATTGTCATTTTGCACTAGCCTCAGTTTTTGCTTCCCGATTTGTGTTGAAGTTGTAATCCTATCAAATTTGAGTCTCTGGTTTTGGTTCTTGTGATTTGTCTTGAATAGTTCTCTCTAAACCAAGAACATCTCTTTTTTAATTATAGGAAGAACAGTAATAGCCAGTCTTTGGCATGCAGCCAAAAAGTTGATGTCGGAGAGTTTAATTGGAGATAGATGCATAAATAAGTCACACAATCTCCCATCCAGTGAATTATGATATTAATTCTCGACATCGAGAATCATTGGGTCAGGATGCAATAATCATTTTAGTGATCAGTAGTTTGTCGTTTTCCACCAGGAGCTTGCATTAAATCTCATGGTGTGCTAGTGATCAGTGTGATCCATTTTCAGAAGATCTGATTCCTTGTGAGGTAGATGTCATTGTCAATATCAGATCCTTTCCATTGTTCAGGATAATTGAAGTGGTCTGGAATGCCTCTGGTGGTGCCTAATCTGTTATTTTTTAACTACTGCAGACCTCTAGATGCATTTTTTAAATTACGTAGATAATTTTTGACAAACAAGCATTTTAGACGCATGTGCCTTGGACTGAGTGGAAATAAAACTACAAAAAAGCCAAAATCCATAGACCAAGGTCCAGCGTAAAGTTCTGAAATGATATGCTTCACTTTGGTATTATAAGGTTTTTATGTGTAACCTCCAAGTAAGTTGTCCATATCAATTTCTGTCACTTAAGAATTGTTTTCTTGATTTCACTGTTTGTACATCAAAAGTGTTTTATAAGCCATTTCTTCAAGATTACTGTGCAGATGATTTTATTTGAATGCTGGCATAGCTTTCTTTCACAGTTTGACCGATAAGTTGTTTCTCAGTGCAACTTGTGCCTGGATCTGAAGTAGCAGTTGCCCCAAAGAGACGCCTGCAAATATCGAATACTGATCAAGAAACCACTGAGCATTCTTCTGAGGAGAGAATTTATAGAGCTTTGCCGCGTGTACAAGATCCAAATCATGCATTGACTCAAAAAATGGAGATTAATAGTCTGGCACTCAGCATATCACTTAGCGCTATCGCATATGTTCATCCAGAAACTGCAAACCACTTTGGTTTCAGAAGTCTTTGTTCAGTTGTTGTTTTACCATCTACTACTAAAGTCTTGAAAAGCAAACTCATAAAAAATCAATTGAAAGTAAAAGGTGAAACAGGTCCTAAGGAAGGGTCAACTGGAAGCTTAGCTGCAAAGAAAGTAGAGCGATATTATGTAGTTTCTCTACTGATGTCGGATGCAGTTGTTGAAGGGCATATAATGATTGCTCAGCCTGTTTGCATGTATCTAGGAATTGGTCCTCGTTCATGTAAGTAAGTCTTCTCAAACCTCCATTCTCAGCTTTTGACCATTTCATGATGTTCCTGCTAAATGAAAAATTTACATAAAATTTGTTCCGTATAACTGATTGCTTGTCGGCACATTTTGCAAGCTAAACCTGGAGATGCCACAATGAGAGATGTGCTCTTTGTGAATACACTTTGGGTTTTTAACTGAATACTGTATTGCACCAGTATATGACTATTCTTTGTGGTACCCTTTTTGGTAGAAGAAGAAATCATGTTTATCTTATAAATCAGGTTATTGGTCATCCTGCCATTTTATATGATGTTAACCGATTAAAAAGGTAACAATGGCGATTAGTTCTGTTGAGAAGTAATTCTACTCATTGGCCAGTTTCAACCCCAGCAAATATCCAGATGTTACAAGAAAACTCTAAAATATATGGCCTTTATTTGGGATATACATTATACAGAAGGTTTGGGCATTTTTTAATATCACATTAGATTGTGTAAGCTGCTACTTATATATTTCTATTCTTTTATTGTGTTCTTTACAAATTACTTAAGAGGATAAGCCAGTGTTTCACTTTCATGAGAGGCTTGGGTTGTTATGACACATTGGAGCAATGACGTCTCTCTTGTTTTTTGTTCAGGGGTCCATGTAAAGACATGTAATGGGCGTGTGATCAATGATTCTTCTTCTCTTACTATGTCCCCTATTTACTTGAAGGTGCTAGGAAAAGACCAGAATAATGGTAAAAGTGACGAGAGCACGCTTGATTTCCAGGGGAACCAAAGAAAGCAAAATGGCAACAGTAAACACGATGAGGATGTTATCAGAGACGTGGAAGACTGGTCAACTCATGTCAGACTTATTAATGCATTGTCTGAGCAGCACTACATGAAGGAACATGACGTGTCCAATGACCAATCTAGGAATGTTGTTGGTTTACTGGCTATTTTGAGAGCTTGGCATTTGGCGCATATGAATGCCTTCAACTTGGATTGTCAGAAAGAAATCAGGTCATTAACTTTGGGTGGCGAAAGCATTGTTCATTTTGAAATCGATAGATGGCAGTTTAGATCTTCAGGAAAATTTAAGTTGTCAAGTGGTTCTATGGAGAGGAATGTGAGGACTGAAGATCAGACATTTCAGATTTTCTTTTTGTTATCTCAATGTGTCACATCCAAGGACAAGTTTGCTGCCTATGAGCTGGCATTCAGTCGAGGAAAAGGAGGCCGAGATGAAGACATGGAGCTCCAGAAGCAAAAAGTGGTGTTGGGTAACCCTGCAACCCTACACTACAGTGCATTGAAGCAGGCTGAAAACGAACCATTTTCAGATTTGTCTTCTTTGAGCTGGATACAGGCTGCCGCTTCAGATATTATTAACCGTAGGTACTTCCTATTAGAATTGTTTCTGGCTTGATTTGTTCAGGTGCATTTGTTTTCAAAATCAATAGTATTTACCTGATGCATCAAGATATCTGCGTCCAACCTGGTGGGATTTAAGGCTTTTGTGTTTGTACTGTCTTTCTGTCTTTGTTTTTCCTTATTTGATAAGTGTGTTACCCCATGTTTGAACTTACTATATGTTGCAGGACTAATGGTTTTGCTATCTTCAACTGCCGGGAAGTGGTTTAGCTTGCATGATCTCCCTGTGCCAGGGCATGTCTTAATACACGGCCCTGCTGTGAGTGCAGGACCATCGTTTGGGCATAGTTTCTGTGCTGTGTGGCGATTAAGTTTTGGAAACTTGACACTGGAGTTGCAATATTTCTAATATTATGGTGATATGCATCTGAGAATATCAGTGATTTGCAAAGATTGAATCCATCATTTTCAATTCTAAATCAATACACTAACGTCATCTAAGTAAAGGTTTTTCAAGTTACGTGACCATGAATTGTCCTGCTCAATGACGGCTGAATTTATAGAGGACATTACCTTGTAGATCCAAAGTGCTATAAAAATGGTTATCTAACTGGCAGTATAATTGCCTAAGCATCGATCATGATTTAGTGAAAATATTTTTTAGGTTGGGTTTCACTTGAAAAATTGTTTTATTGATGTACTGGTTTCTGTTTCCAATAATGTGCACTTCAGTTGAAATTTACTACAATGTATGCTTATATAGGGATCTGGGAAGTCATTGTTGGCGAGAGCTGTTGCCAAGTACTTTGAGCATCATGCTGATATCTTGGCTCATATTGTATGAAATTCTCTGAAGTTTAATTATTATTATTTTTGGAAACGTTTTAACTGGAAACCGTTATTCTTCTTTTATTCTAATAAATCTATGATTTTTAGTCGCTAAATTTCTCAGACAATGGTTTTTCTTCGCAGAGATTACATAAGCTGCTCTCAGTTTGCTCTGGAAAAGAATTCCTCCATTCGTCAGAAGATCTCTAGCTACATTTCAGATGCCTTGGATCATGCACCTTCAGTTATAGTTTTGGATGATCTTGATAGCATTGTTGCATTGCCTTCAGATTCAGAAGGTCCAGTTTCCTCATCCTCTTCAATGGAGCTCACTGAGTTTCTTGAGGACATTATAGATGAATATGCGGTATAACGAATTCTTTGCAAAACCTTGATTGGGTCATTGGGCATTACCTTTTCTAAGTCTTTGAGCGATTTCCTCCTTTTCTTACCTTCTCGTGCATATTTACTGCCACTTTGCTTTTCAGTATCATTATCTTGGCCCATAAATGTCTTTGTTTTCCTTTTATTTCATGACTAGTCTTTTCTTCTCAGGAGAAAAGAAAGAGCAAATGTGGTATCGGACCTATTGCCTTCCTCGCGACAATCAAGTCTTTGGTTAAAATACCTCAATCGTTGAGTAGCTCAGGTCGTTCTTCATGAAAGCTTTCTTTAGAAACAATGAAATGTCCTTTTTCCACAATGCAACTTGCCGAAGGAGGTTTTATGCACAGGAAGATTTGATTTTCACGTGCAACTGCCAGCACCTGCGCTTTTGAAAGAGAAGCGATGTTGAAGCATGAAATGCAGAGGCGATCCCTGAATTGTGCTGTTGAGATCTTGCAGGATGTGGCATTCAAATGTGATGGATATGATGCTTATGATCTGGTACAAGACTGTCTGGAATTGTTTCCATTAATTCTTTTAGTTTTGGCCGAAGCCCTGCAATTTAACATGTGCACATATCTGCATGCTTTTCATATGCATGCCATGATGGCAGGACAAAACAACACATGCACACAGATTCATATGTTTTTGTATGTAGCATGAATGAGAATTCATATTATGGTGTCTAGCTTCCTTAGGACTTCTTTCTTTATGGGGTTTTATTTGTATTTGATCTTTTTGTCCTTCTCTGAACCAGGAAATATTGGTGGATAGAGCAATACATGCATCTGTTGTCCGCTTAATGCCATCTTCTTCTGAAAGATGTGATAAGGTTACCCTAGTGAAGGATGATTTTTCACGAGCAATGGATAATTTTCTTCCAGTCTCCATGCGTGATGTCATGAAAACCGCCCCAAAAAGTGGGCATTCTGGATGGGAAGACGTAGGTGGTCTACTTGACGTTCGGAATGCCATCAAAGAGGTCGGTGTTCACACTTATAACTTTATTTTTAATGCATTTTAAATTGTACAAGATAAATAATAGTTCCCACTTAATAAACACAAACATAATCGCAAATAACTTCTTACGTTTTCCTGTCTCTTTTGTTAACAGATGATTGAATTGCCCTCGAAATTCCCAAATGTGTTTGGACAAGCTCCTCTGAGATTGCGGTCAAATGTGCTCTTATATGGACCTCCGGGTTGTGGCAAGACACACATTGTTGGTGCTGCTGCTGCTTCACTTTCTCTACGTTTTATATCAGTCAAGGGGCCTGAATTGTTAAATAAGTACATCGGTGCTTCTGAACAAGCTGTAAGTGGCAAACTTATCCTATGGTATAAGCAACCTTCTGTCAGTATTGAGCTTTACTGTGATTTGCAGTCGTGTGTCATGACGTCGGGGTTATCTTGACATCCGAGATATCTTAGGTTCGAGATATATTCTTCAAGGCAGCCGCAGCAGCACCTTGCCTTCTATTTTTGGATGAATTTGATTCAGTAGCTCCAAAAAGAGGACATGATAATACCGGTGTTACTGATCGCGTTGTCAATCAGGTTGGCTTACTGTTTGAATGTAGCTTTTTAGTTACTCCTATCTGTTTACTTATTGGCATATCGTGATTTGCTGATGCAGTTCTTAACAGAGCTCGACGGTGTGGAAGTTTTGACCGGGGTGTTTGTATTTGTGGCAACCAGGTGAAAGAAAGCTTCCCTTTTGCTTTTTATTTTATTTAGAAATCTAAAATATGTTACATCTTTTGGAATGCATGAACTTTCTGGTTCCTTGTCGTCTGTTCCTTTGCTAATTTTATTAATTTCATGCTGGCATGGACTGTGAGGTAGTCGGCCAGATTTATTGGATGCTGCGCTGCTAAGACCGGGCAGGCTAGATCGGCTTCTCTTCTGTGACTTGCCTTCCAAGCAGGAGAGACTGGATATACTTAAAGTTCTATCAAGGAAGGTAATGCCTCCATACAAACATGTTACAATGGATGTTACGTTGATCTGAGCTATTGTTCATATTTTCCATGTCCTACTAAAGAATAATAAATGAGCTTATGTTCTCAAGTCTATTTGTTGGTGCAGCTTCCTGTGGAGCACGACGTCGACTTGGATGCAGTAGCAAACATGACAGACGGATTCAGCGGTGCGGATCTTCAGGCTCTGCTCTCGGACACTCAGCTCGAAGCCGTCCATGTACTGCTAGATAATCAAATCATGGAAGAAAGCAACCAGTGCGTCAAAACACCCGTCATTACGAATGATCTTCTAATATCAGTTACATCCAAGGCAAGGCCATCGGTCGCGGATGCTGAGAAGAAAAGACTATATGGTATTTACAGCCAGTTTCTTTATTCCAAGAGGTCGACGGCTGCACAGGTTAATTTTATCTCTCATTGACCATTCGACAACCCGTTTTCACTAAGAAACATTTCACCAAGTTGGATTATCTGTGGTGATGATTTTCTGACATCATGTCAATGACTGTAGTCGAGGGACTCTAAAGGGAAGAGGGCGACACTAGCTTGAACAGATGAGAAGAAATGATCGGGTTGGGAAGCCCGATGAAGATATCGAGCGTAAGCCTTTGGTGCATCATCTCACACTTACTGTTGTATGGTAAATCTTCGTTTTATAGGTTATAATGTTTCCGAGCTGGCGATCACATATGCTAGATTATCCGCATCATATGTGGCTATAACATTGTTATGGTAATAAAGCTCGGTTTTTTGTGCGTACTTATTATAGTTTTATAAATAAAGAGAAGACAGGACACCTCGAACCTATATCAGATCAACTTATATCTCTGCATCTACATGCACCACCACATCTTGTATGCCTATATTCTTTGCAATAGTAGCCCTTCCAATAAAGCCAGTGTTTCTGCCACGAGACAGCTGGTGGGGTTGATGAAGAAACTACTATACAGTTTCCTTGTCGTTACCTAACGACACCTCCTTGGTCGTTGTTGGATAACTTGTTTCCTATTGTGCGTGTCTATGTTGAGGGTGAAGGGGCATTGTTGTGGAAGGAGTCCGTGGGGCGAAGTTGTTAGGCATTGCAAGCTTTGTAGATATCGGGGCTTGCATCTCCCCTGCCCTTACGAGGATGACTGCATGTATTTTGTTATTTGGCCTAACTCTCTATAGAAGGTGGTGCTAGATGGTTTTCTGTAAATAGGACATTCAATTGTATTCCACTGTATTTCTGCTGGCCGTAGGTTAGATTTGCCTGTGAGCCTTTCAGTCATTGGTTTGGCTAAGGTATCCTTCATCTGTTTGAGATATTGGTAATGGATATTCTCTGTCTGGAATGATGTTTTTTTGGCTATGGGCTAGAAGATTGTCCTTGGTAGGTAGTTGTCGCGGGTGGATCTCGTTTTCGGTTTTATTTAAAATGAATATCCTCTTTGACGATAAAGCTTCGGATATTAAAAACGTGTTGGAGTCGCCACTAACTTATTTTAAGTTCAAATTAGAAAAACTATAGAGATTCGTTAAGGTTCAGGAATTAGGGATTACTAAATCGCATGTATCACAAAGAAAAGGGAGGCATTTATCGTGTGTTCCTGATGTCCGAATTTATTTGAGCTCGATTTTAGAAAAAAGAAATTGTTTGATATTAAAAAAATGATTTCGAGCTCAATAATGTTAAAACGTCTATGTGAATAATTTTATGAAAATATTTTTTAAAAACTTGATTCCGTGAAAAAAATACAAGCAACATAGATTGATTAATGCCCTTAAACAGTTCTAAGTCAAAAAATAAATTCAAGGGAGAAACGAATTTTTTGTATCATTTCTCGCTTTCTATAAACGCTCCCCGTTAGCGTTTGTAACTCACGATAGCCGTTTTTCTAGTGTCGAAAAAAAAAATCGTTTTTAAGAGAATGAATTTTAAAATCTTGTAAAACTTTGAAAAGATTTAGAAAAAATAATTAAAATGATTTTTTATTAAACACAAGCCACGTCATGAACAGAGGATAAATGTCATGTGTTTTTTTAAAATGATTTAAATTGCAAAAAAAATAGTCAACATCTTCCCCTTCCCAGGCACGCTCGTGTAAAATGCAATTAAAAGAACAAAAGTTAAAAATAGAAGAAAACATTACCTCGGGGGTTTCATGACCAGGGGGACGAGCCTTCCACCGAGAGCCTGGAGTCGGAGACAGTCCTCGAGTACGCGGTGTGCTGGGGTTTGAGGCTCCAAATCTGAGACCACCGAAAGGATGTGGGTTCTGAATCTCCCTCTCCGAGCTTGGGGCATGGGTCTTGGATGCTAACTCGCTGATAGCCGAAACCGGATCTGAGCGACGCCGACGTCGCTGCCGTTCCTCCGGGGCTTGGTGTTGAACTAGTGCACGGAGTTTGGAGGAAACCCAGGATGAACACGAGACTGCGGTAGTCAGGTAAGCCTCCGCTGTTGCCGAATCGCTGGATCTGGGACGTCGGGAAAACGTGAGCTCCTGTCGCTACTGGATCTGGAAGATCGGCGAGGGACGACTGGGGCGAGGAGAGGCCGCTGGTCATGGGCGGTTTGGAGCGTGGCATTGTCTTCTATTCGCGGATTTGCGGAGAGAGCGGCGTTCGATCGTGGGGTCGGTCTGCGGGTGTGGACCCGGGGCTGAGGTGAGCCGGCTGCTTTCGGGGCCAGGAGGAGGAGGTGGAGTCGATCGTTGGCAGCTGCTGGTGCCCTGACGCAGATCGCTGGCTGATGAGGTAGGGCTTCCGTGAGGGAGCTGCTGGGATTGGACAGGCCGGATCTGGGTCTCCTGAGGAAGATTCCTCGAAGCCGTGGATTTGGAGACATCGCTACTGGAAGGAGATGTCGGGGAGGACGTGGGTCACCGGCGCTTGGTCTATGGGCGTCGGGGAAGGTGGCTTTGCCGCTGCCGGACCTAAGGACGTCGGGAGGTCGTGGGTTCACCGCCGCTGGGCGGCCTAGGGTGTCATCGCCGATGTCGGGAGGAGAGTTAAGAGCTGACGGAGGAGTGGGCGAGTCGAGCTTGGACCGAGCACACCGTTGCAGGTCGCCGTTGTGAGGAAGCGAATTTGGAGCCGAGGTGATCGAGAGCGTCGAGGCGGAGGTCGGGGCTTAGTCGATGGTGACCGCTGGGAACGCCGAGCGCGGGTTGCCCAGGTTCGAGGACAACAGAGGCGTGGCGGCAGAGTGCAGATACGAAAGGGTGCCGAAACGATGCGAAGACGAGTCTACCAGCTTACTGGAAGCCCTTCGCTGGGATCGTGGAGGTACTTGAATAGGGTCCCGTTTGGTATGAACTCGTAGACGAGAAGTGGAACTTCGGTTCCCAGAAAAAATCCCAGCAACTTCACGATGTTCCTGTGGGTGATCTGGGATAGGATGACAACCTCGTTGATGAACTGCTCGAGCTTCTCCTCATCTACGACCAACGATTTCTTGATGGCAACAATTCGCCCGTCGGCCAACATCCCCTTGTAGACTGTGCTTTGGCCACCATGGCCGAGCACTCTGCTTTGGCTGAAGTTGTCGGTAGCTGCAAATTCTAGGAGGTGAATATTCTGCTTTGGTCCAAACGTCCGTCGGGGCAGTTCAGCTGTTGTTGCATCAAGAGTCCTCCATGTCGTTTGAATTGCCTCTTCCTGAGTTTTCTTTCCTTCCTCTTCTTGATGTATTTGCGCAATCTCCGAGAGCAGAACAACAACAGCAACGCGCCAAGTGCCTTGCCAATTCCCATAAGCACGATCTTGGTCGTTTTCCATATTCATCTAAATCTTCACGTGTCGCGGACGCCGCCGTTATTGGTTAAAAAATTAAAAAAGAAATCAAAGTAGATAAATTCGCCTAATTAAAGGGAAGCAAATGAAAGAAGTTAACGGGTGTGGAAGACGTCTGGATAGGGGAGTGATATGAAAAAATGAAGATGAATGCTACCTTGAGATTTTCTTCGGAAAAGATTGATCGAGCTCTTTATGTTTTCCAGCGTTCTTTTTCTGAATGATTACGTGTGTTTTTCTTTCGCCGTATCTTACACTATTATAGAAAAAATAATTATTTTTTAAATTAGTGTTTTTTTATGATTTTCGGTGATTTAAAAAAAAAATTGGGTTATAAGGGTAGTTTATTTCATCATGCTAACCAGATGAACACTTCAGTTTCGGTAGGATAGGATGTTTGCAATTCACTTAAAGCTTGATTCGTTATGTTCCTGTTTTTTGTTGACATATTATGACGTGTTCTGTGTGTCGTAGTGTTGGCCAACCTCGTGGTGAAATTTCCTGAGCTGGTTAATTTCCGTAGGTATCCATCCTCCTTGATTGGGTCTACTGCGAAGAGGTCAACTGTGATACAAAGCCACAAATGTCATGTCTTTCCTCCTTGTTGGTTTGGACTCGTTTTTTGCCCTTCCTCTAAATTGAACAATCTTTGCTATAAACTTGAGTCGTTTCTTCGTTCGTAATTATTTTCCTTGTTGAAGATAGGCACGCATGCCTTTAGGACTCTTAAGATGCACGAGCCTTGCTTTCGTTTAAAGAGATTGAGGTTGTAGCTTTTGGTGATAACTTGGTTCCAGTAGATGTTTGCCCGTTGTGTAATTAATCTCCTGTTTAGATTGGTCAATACAACAATGTTTCCTTGGTTCATCTCCTAGCCACAGAGTCCTTTAGATGAGGTGAAGGTCACCCGATAGTGCAATTCATCATCAGTTGTCTTCACTTTGGAGGGAAACTCGAATGGTTATGAAACCCCATTCTGACGGATCAACTGCCTCGTTGGATCAATCTTGATTGCCAAAGATCCCTTCCCTACTTGTTAGTTGTCGGTCGTTTAGTATCCATGGATGAAGTTGGTTTGGTAATGCATAATTAGATCATTAGAATTGATGTTCTAAGATTTTGCTGATGATCTTCTAAGATTCGGGAATGGGTACCTTAGGTAGCAGCTAATACAATAATTGAGTACGACATATCATAGCATATAAAGCTAGAGCTGCTTCATCTTCGACTCAAAATCATGAGCCTTTTGGCTCATCGTCTACCTAGGACAACGGCATCAAAGTATTTGACATTTCGACAATCTAACTTTCATTTTCCATGTTCTTCTTGTATCGGGATTGCGTTATATTCCTTGATGAAGTCTATTTTAAGTTGTATCAGAAACAATGACTCCTCTTTATCAAGGGCCTTTTGGATGCCTTGTAGTCGCGCGTGGATGCGTTTTTTCTTCTGGAAGATGTTTCCAAAGAGTCCCTTATACAAAAGTTTTGTTGCCCGGGTATAATCCTGGTTGCTTTATGTCCAAGAATCCTTAACCATTTATGTTAGTTATTCCACTCCATTCTGTCGCCGATTCCATTTCACCCTACGTTCCTTTTTCGGAAACAAAACGCACTATTAGAGGTTGTTGAGCCCGCGTAATACATCTGATGCTAGGAGTTCGTCCATTCTGGTTACGGCCATGGGTGTTTTGAAGGCTTTATTGGTGTTGTGTATAGCATATGAGACAACTGAGCACAACTTTCTCCGAAGGTTACTTTATCCTTTACATGAGGGACATTCTCATTTCCCAGTGCTTTTATCTTTCTTCCATGTTATCATTGGATAACTCTAGCGGCTTTGAAGTCGAATTCGACTAATTCTTTCTTTTTGAGTGGTTTATGGTGAGTGATATTCCGATGAGGACTTCAGTCTCGACTGACAATAGCTTTTTGTTCAATGTCCACCTTCTCTCATATGTTGCACAAGTGTGATAAATAAATTATACCTTCAATCTGTATTTGATTACGACCTTATCTTCCAATCACATTATAATCGGTTCGTTAAAATTGTTTGTGACGGCAGAAACATGCAAACCCCTAGGCTTGGCTTGGTCATCTCCCTAATTTCTCTTTTATTTCTACCAACAAAGGTCAATTTGCTAAAAGGATTCTGCGAGGAGATGTCTGGTAAGCCTTCTTACTCGTCCCATGTCCACCTTTCTTTTACTATCCTTTTGAAAGATCATTTGGTTGTGTTTAGGCCAATTTAATAAGCATAGAAGGTGACCGTATTTCTTTATATCCAAATGTTTTACATGATAGAGGTAAAAAAGTATATATATATTTGTACCCCTTTTGAGGTTATATTGGTGCAAAATGGTGAATTCAAAAAGGCCATGTTAGGGCGAAGAGGTTCTCCAAAAAGCGATTAAGTAATAAAAAGGCGACTGTCCTGAATTTAAAAAAAAAAAAAAAAGATTCATGCTCAAGAAAAAAAAGGAGGTTAAGATATAACCAAACCTCTAAAATTAAATATAGAGCAAACTATAAAATAAGCTCAGCAGCATATTCACAACAACTACGATCATCTCCTTTCGAGCTTTTATCATCTCCTTATACTTGTGATGATTCTCCCTTTAGGTACATCATCACTTGAATCTATTTCTTTTTTTTTTTAGCAATATTCTTTAATTTGAAACTCGGGATGTTTTTATATTGCTTATCGAAGAGTTGTTCACTTTGTATTGAGCTTATTTTAACTGGAAATTCATCAAGAAAATATTTTAAATTTTAGGATACTCACTTTCGAAATTCCTGAAAATAATGATTCGTATTTCCTGAGAGAAACATATATCTCATTGACTCAAGGAACTCGATTTTTAAGTCGAGTTTCGGATCACTTATAAGTGTTTTAAGTTTTTAATCAAACTTGACCTTTTAAAAAACAAGTTTTTTAAAGACAATAATGATTCAAGAAAGACGAACTCGACTTTATAAAAAAATTATTCCTTAAAAAGTGAACTTGATTTTTAAAATTTCGAGTTTAGAGACAAGTCTTTCAGTTGGTATCAGAGCCCGTACGTTTCCTGTCCAGTTTTCTTCCTTCTTTTCAGAGAGAGAGAGAGATAGAAACTAATGCCCCTGCCTGCTGTTATTGCCCTTCTTCATAATCATGGATAACAACAACAACCCCATTACTCTAAATGCCCTTGTCTCCCTTGAACCAAGTTCTTCATTCCGTAGATTACTTCTAGCCCTGAATCACTTTATGAAATTTCTTATGAGGACTGTGACACTAATCAAGTGGTTAATACTAAGCTTCCCTTGCTTAGTCCATACACTGCTTTTCACAAACCATCAGCAGGACCTATCAGACGCATAAGGACATTAATCAGACGGCCTGCCTCATCTGCCCTTGAATATATTCAGACAAGTAAATTCAGTCAACACCCTATTTTGGGAACCCAGAGGGAACAATTTGTTTCCTTACAACTGCCTGCAGAATTCCCTGGACAATGGACTGAGAAAGGATATACACATCTCCATTTTGGAGCCATAAGACTTGCCCTGACATATCATGGACGAAAAGGACTGCTTGTGACAGCCAGAATGGCTTTATTGGACACCAGATACATGGAATATCAACATGCTGTTATTGGGACAATTGAAACAACACTAAATGCTGGGACAGTTTTTGTGACCCTTTATCCTAACTTCTGTATGTCTCTTCGAGATCCAAAGGTCTTGACAGCTTTGCAGGTCCAACTCCAGCTTTGTGGTGCCACCATGGAATCAGACTCCATAGAAGCTACTCTTCATTATCAGATGGCGTATCGAGTCCAGAATCATGCCCTGGACATCAGCATGCCAAATGATTCCCATGATGCCTTACTCATTGTGGCAGACTACCACAATCAGAAAGCACCTACCTGCATCCACATTCCAAGACAGATTCCAAGAGCAGAACTCTTAAAGTTACTCCCAGAGAGATGGGTAACAAATTATGAGCAGATCAAGAAGCAGACTGCACCAGTTGCTCCAATCCAGTCTACTTCTCCTACGTTCATAAGAAATAGAGAAGGATCTGTGACGATTAAGTTTGACAGATCACAGGAAAAAGAACCAGCAACTCCGCCCATTTTCCTCACAATGTTCATGGTTCAACCAGTTCCTAAAAAGAAAAGACCGGACTCCCTCAATAAGATCATCCATTCCTTTGATGGAAAAGGAAACCCAACTTTCCTCTTTAGGGATCCTCAGTCACGACACTGCTATTGGGACATTGGAAGATGCCCAACAAACTGCGACTGCGATGACTGTGAAGAATCAGATTATTCCAGGCAAAGGAGCAAAACAAGTTGCCACAAAAGGAGAAATCTCCCAGGTTCAGATAATGACTCTAAAGACGATACCTCCTGTCGGCGGCCCGTAACAAACAAGATGGTGAAAGACTTGTCTCTGCATCAACGATACCAGTCAGGTGATCCTGCAGTTGGACTCCTAGGCCAACCTTCTGGAAAGTTCGACTACATTGTGAACTATGGGATACCACTTCCCAAGCCAGAATCTGGTCCAATCATTCCAACAGGATGGGAAAATGAGTTTATTGATAAAGAACCACCAGTGCCAGTATCACCTCACCAACATCAAGCATGGCAAGAATTGGCAGAACTGGCCAAAGATTCAAGACGTCCGCTAAAACAGAAGCAAACGGTTCTACCCTGCTATAAGCCAATCCTAAGATGGCAAAGGAAAAGGCCTCCGTACAAAACCCAGAACAAACAAAAGAAGTGGCTCAGCCATTTTCATCAATGTTGGATCAGCCGGTTTTACCAGATACAAAACCAACAGAGATGGCTCAACCCCTAAGGCCTTACACTACCTGTTCTCAAGAAGCCCTGTATGCTCCATTGGACATTCAAAAGATCCAAGCCCCTGCATCTGTTATGATGATGCAACCTGAACACTCCGATGCAGACCTGAGATTTCCACCCCTCGAAGAATTTACTCACAACAATGTGAGGTATGCATCCAAAATACCAGTACCCACAGCGGTAGACCAGGCTGGAAACCCAATGAGAAATAGTCTGGCAGAAACAGTGCTCAACTGGCAAAGCCAGAATGCCATTGCACAAAACACTGCCTCACTACCATCTGCAAAAGAGTACAGAAGGTAGAACATAATTTGGAAAAGGTAGAATCAAGTCTCCACCAACAAGGTGCTCGGCTTTCAGAAAAGATGGATCAACACCACACCCAGACACATGAAGTACTGAGAGTACTCATGCATTCCTTGGATAACTTTGAACAATGAAGATATCCATCTTATTTTAAGTCAGATCCAGATGAAGAGATTGCCAAGCTAAAACGACAGATAAAAGCAATCCAGGACAATCCAAACCCAGTCACTAAAGGATCAGACTTCTTCAACTTAGGAAGATCCAGCTCCTATTTCCCACTTCAGGAGATGCTAAAGGACATAATCTCTTCGGAAATCCAGAAAAAAGAGATATTGCGGACATCAGAGAGATTGTTCGTAAACAGAAGAATGAAGAACGCCGAAAAGTGGACATCAGAACAGGAAAGAAAAAACTATCCAGCTCCTCACGTCCAAAACGTTCTCTAAGTCCTACAGACTCTTCCAATCCTATGCCAACCCAGCAGTTGCTAATCAAAGAAGACAGATTAAGAAACAATCCTCACGTCTCTTTTCCACGCTGGATGAAACCTGTTTCCCAACCAAACCACTACAACAATGGCTCTTCTGACAGCTCAACATCCTGGCCAAATGAAGACGATATACTACACCAAGAAAATGAGCATCAGTACAACAGTCCATACATATTTTTGACACGGACTCTAGGAGAATCAGTCCCATCAGAATCATCTTCATCAGAAACATCTTCCACACAAGAAGAAACAAGTTCTGATGAGCAAGGTTCCGAGTTTTTCCGTCACCAGCAGAATCATCGGTCACCGAGGACCCACATATACTGATGGCAGATAACAATCCCCACGTGGATGAACCAGAAAGTTCTTCTGATGAATCCTTAGAAGAAACTCAAGAACGACATCCTATTAAAGGACAAGAAAAGTTCACCCTGGATGATATTGCAATGGACAAATGGCCCCAGCGATTTAAAGAATTCTATGCATGGTGCCTTCAGAAAAGGTTATCAGTTCCATCTTCTGCAGATATTCTTTCTGAACTAACTGCCAGATTCACTGGAATGCTACAGACATGGTGGAACAACTTACCAGAACAAATACAAGTCCAGCTCATTAGCCTTCCTTTCCAAGATTTCCTTACTCAACTCTACACAAACTTTATTGGAAGTCCAGAAAATTTGATTGATGAACAAAGGAAGGAGTTCTTCAACAGAAGATGTTGTTCCTATCGGAAAAAGGACATCAACCGACATTTCAAAAGAATGGTGACACTTTTTATCAACCTTGGTGCAAACAATGCTCTCAAGCCAGTCTTCCTGTCCTCCTTGACAGAACCAATCTCCTCATTGGTAGAAAAGGAATTAACTGCCAAAAACCTGAAGATCATGGACTTAACAGTCGGACAAATCATTCAAGCAGTTCACTTTGCTATAAGTGAATTATGTCAACGACGAGAAGTCATTAGAGACTTCCTCAAGCACGACAAGAGGATAGATAATGCTTGCAAGCCAGCCAGATATCTTATCAAGTGCACTGAAGCTGATTTGTGCAAATGCCCAAACCTCCCTGAACGAAGAATTTCCAAGAAGAAAAGGTTTGGAAAACGGCTCAAGCCTAAGCAAGATACTCAGCATTATCAGCCCAGAATACCCAAGAAAAGGTTCTCTAGAAGACTGCCCTATAAAGGGAAAAAGCGGTATCTACGCTTCAAGCAGAGACGGTCTCCAGATAGAAAATCCTCTAGATGTTTTGTCTGCAATAAGCAAGGACATTTTGCTAAAGACTGCCCGAAGAAACAGAAGAAATTTGTAGCTCAGCTGGAAAAGGTTACTGGAATTTCCCTACAAGACAATGATGTTGAATCAATCTTCTCCCTAGATGATGAACCGTCTTCCCAAACCATATGCTGTTTGGAAAGTCAGCCTCAATTCCAGGCCTCAAGAAACCTCGACTCCTCTACAGAAGAGGAAGATATTCATGGTATTTACACCTTCACTACGGTAACCAGATACCCTCCTCCTCGAAGGCCACACATTAATACCTTGACCAGGAGAATTCCATCTTGTGAGTCCTTCACAAATTTGGTGATTCGGACTACAACTTCTGAACCAGAAACCTCTGAATCAGAAGATCCCCAAGAACACCAGGTTCCTCTCCTCCAGATTCCTTTCATAGCTACTACAAGTATTCTGCCTCATGTCAAAATACAAGTATACTTTTCAAAGTATCATAGACCAGTACAGGATATCGCCTTCATTGACACTGGTGCGGCAGAAAGCATGATTAATCCAGCTATGGCACCAGCAGATCTCTTAGTCCCAGAAATCAACACTTATAAGGCAGCATCTGGAAAAACTTTCCAGACATATCTCCGGACTAAGCCTATCAGGATAATGCTCTTCCCTACTTGCTCTATACAAGCCAAAATTGTTGCTACAGATCTCCCAGGCAAAGATTTAGTCCTAGGATGGGACTTGATCTAACAGCTTCAACACTTGCGACTTTTGGCAACAGGAATAAGACATAAATCCAGTTTCAAGCCTTTCACTCATGAAAGTAGAATCTATTCAACCCAGCCAGTTGAAAAGGCTATTGAGTTATTCCGTCCATCATTTGCAGCAGATCACAAGGAATTTCTGACAAAGTGTTCATCTCCATTATGGACAAACCCAGAATTCTTTGTTCGACTCCCTTTCAAGCAAAATGAGGATATCAATCCTACTAAAGCAAGTCACCCGGGAATGCAACCGGAAGATTCCAAACAAGCTGCTGAAGAATGCCAAGAACTTCTACAACAAGGACTGATTGAATATTCAACCTCTTCATGGGCATGTGAAGCTTTTTACGTCAATAAAAGATCAGAACAGAATAGAGGAAAGAAGAGGATGGTTATTAATTACCAACCCCTGAACCATTTCCTGCAAGATATCAAGTTTCCTCTTCCCAACAGAACAGCTTTGTTCTCTTCACTCTCCAAAGCAAAGGTCTTCTCCAAGTTTGACCTTAAAAGTGGATTTTGGCAATTGAGTATCCATCCAGAGGACAGATGAAAAACTGCCTTCTGTATCCCAAATGGACATTTTCAGTGGAAGGTCCTACCTTTTGGCTTAAAGACAGCGCCCTCCTTATTTCAAGAAGCCATGACCAGAATTTTCACTCCACTCCAGTCATCAGCACTAATTTATATTGATGATATACTTCTTTTCAGCCAAGATTTGAGCTCCCATGAAACACTTATACAGCAGTTCGCCCAGATACTGCAGCAATATGGAATTATGCTCGCACAAAAGAAAGTCCAGCTATGCACTACCACTATTGACTTTCTAGGAATGCGCCTAGCAGATGGTCAATATTACCCTGTACCACACATCGCACAAGAATTACTCAAATTCCCAGACTCCCTTCTTACAAAAAAGCAGGTACAACAATTTTTGGGAATTGTGAACTACTTACGAGATTTTGTTCTAGAGATCAGTCAATATACTAGCCCATTAGAGGCCCAGCTCAAGAAAAATGCAGCCCCATGGGCTCATGAACAGACCAGAACAGTTCAATACTTGAAGCAAGCTCTGCAGAATTTACCGCCTCTCCAGATTCCCTCTGATGGAACCAGAGTCTTACAAACAGATGCTAGCGATGAATTTTGGGCAGCCATTCTTATTAAAGAGAAAAACGGAACACGAAAGATTTGTGCCTACAAATATGGAAAATTCAGTCAAGCAGAACAACACTACCACTCCAGCATCAAAGAAATCCTAGCTGTGAAATATGGGATTAAACGGTTTGAATTCCACCTTGCAGGATGTCATTTCCTGGTAGAAACAGATTTCAAATCCTTCAACTCAATGATGAACATCAAGGCAAAAAGGATACCTAATGCACAGCTTCTACGCCTTTCCCAGTGGTTCTCACAATACTCTTTCTCAGTAAGACATATCAAAGGAACAGCTAATGTAGTTGCAGATTTTCTGACCAGACCCTAGAGTATCCAAAGCTACAGGCTATGTTCACTACTCATATTCAAGCACAGCCAAGGCAACATCAGTCCACATCGTTACCACCTGAAATCCACAAGTGGAATACCATTTTCCGATTCGATTGTGCCATGGAAATAATCTCTCATTCCACCTCACAGATACAATTTTATCTAAGGCAAATCTTCAGAAACAGTGGACAACTCTTCTTCCCCAGAGAAGGTCTTCATCCTACTTGTCCATTCCTACAGGTTTTCCCCATAAGACCTACAGAGAAATTTCCTATCGAGTTAAAATGGTTATTCTGGTATCTCCTTCATGCACATACTATCGCCTTTGAATTCCCAGCCATGGCAATGCTTCAATATTTAGAACAGTTTGGGGACTTATTCTTATACTCTCCATCAGTATACCCTCATGCTCACCTTGCAGACTTCTTGACCTGGTTCGCCCCATTATTCACATGGAAGGTTTGGTTTGAAGAACAGGCATATCGATATCAGAAATGACCTGGCATAACAGTATACTCTACATACCTTCTACATAGAGCATGGCATTATGATGACCAAGTCACCTCTTTAGTATCCATCAATACAGTTGACAATTTTTCATGCCTCCCTCATTCAATGGCCATCCATTACGGACATTTTGAGGTAGATGATGACATCCCAGAGCCATGGTCCATACCACCAGCATACGATGTCAAAAATCCAGAATACAGAGATGTTTTGTACAGCAGACAATGCCTCACAAAGAAGCTTTACCAACAGAATGCAATTTTGCCCCTATCAGAAGAAGATCTTATTCTCGAGAAGATTGCGAAGCTTGACGCAACCCATGTTTGGAACTTATCACAGGCCCTTGAAAACTTTGTCCAAGAACAAATCCAACAACAACAGGATTGGGACGTCATAGCAGAAAACATGCTTCAAACTTTCTCCTTGACAGGCCCAACATCAAGCCCAGGACCATCCTCTTCAAGACCCAGAAAACTGTCGGCAAGACGAAGGACCCCACAAGACAGACAAGGAAAGCGGCCAAGACAAAAGGACGAAGACTAAGAACAGTACCCCATGTGCTAAAAGGACAAAAGATTCCTTAGAGATAAGATGATGACTCATCGCACACATCTCTGAGGAAAAAGCTGAAACGATAAGGTTGTAACGTGGCTTAACCACGACCTAGTATAGTATTCAGTTTTGTTGTATAAATAGCACTCTCCTGTAAGATGAAGAACAACGGAGAAACACCATAGAAATAATACTTCCAGTTTTCTCCATATCCATGAGCGGCTAAAAACACCTTTCTGGGCAATAACAAAGGTAAGGCGGTACTAGTTCTCTAACTCTTCTCAAGCAACTCTCTCTATCTTCGATAAACCCAAAAACATTTGAAAAACAAAAATCTCAAAAACATTTTCTTTAGTCATGATATACTCCAGCGTCCTTAGGTTTGCATTCTTTTGTTTAATTATCTTATATTTGTGTTATTCCCAATTTTCCACTGTTTATGTGTTATGTTTCATCTGTTCTCTTTATCTCTTCCAGTAAAATTTCAAATCTCCAGAATTTATTATCGATAAGGATTTTTCAGGAGTTTCTTAGGAAGGTAGGTCCGTAAAGCTTTCGCAGTCGTATTGCCATCGGCTAAGGGTTAAGAGCCACAGGGCACAGACAGCTTGAAAGTGGAAAAACCGATGAGACCTCCTAAAAGACATCTTATGGATGATAAGCCCTGGTTTCCCCCATGTGGAACCCTCCAAGCTCATTTCCGATGACTAAACCTCGATCGGATAGAGTATGGAGAACCCAGATGGAAGTGTCCCCGTTTTCTTAAAAGAATAGGCCGTGTCCTAAGATATTTAAAATATTATTGTGAAAGAAAAACCCAAAAAATAATTTTGTACTCCATAGATTGTGAGCTTACTTTTACAGTTTCCACAGACCCAGAGAAAGGATGGTACATGGATCCTGTTATGCCGAATTTTCGTGAAATATTCCTACTGTCAACGTTATTTTTTAGAGCGGAAACAGAGATCGGTCCAATCCGGACTGGCTAAAATTGAACCGGACCGAACCGAACCGGAGCCTGTCCGTCTTCGTCTTCGTCGTCTTTCTCGTTTCTCGCTCTGCTTTTCTTCCTTCCTCTTCACTCTCTACACCCGACGTCTTGCTTACGTCATCAATGGCGCTTTAACACCTAACCTAACCACCTCAACCTCCATCCACCCACCGCCGACGATGCCCGACGTCTCCTCAGCAGCGGCCGCCACCATCACCACCACCCTGAACTTCCTCGAGCCCATCGCTGGCCTAACCCTCCCTACGCCCCACTCCCAAGCCACATCCCTCTCCATCTCCCAATCACTAATCCACCTCATTTCCTCCAAATCCATCTCCCTCCTCCACCTCGACAACTCCGCCGCGAGCTCCTCCTCGTCCGCCAGGGCGGCCGCTTCCTTAACCCCCTTCTCCTTCCTCCGTTCCCTCCTCCTCCCCCCTGGATCCCCTATCAAGTCCCTCCACCCTATCCCCGACTCCCCTAAGCTGCTCCTCGTCTCCTCCGACGGCCACCTCTTCCTCGCCGATTCGCTCCTGACGCAGCCCCTCAGGAGGCTATCTGCCTTCAAGGCCGTCTCCGCTGTCTCCCGCAGGTTTAGGGGACGGAATGAAGTGTCTCATGACAACCTGGGGGATGGTTCTGAGACCCCGGGGGTGGTCTTCCCGGCCACAGGCCTTGGGGAGGGCACTGGGGGGCTGTTGAAGCGGCTTGGGGGTGGGATTATGGGGAATGGGGTGAGGGTCAAAAGTGGCGAGGATGTGAGGCTAGGACTAGGGTATGGAAATTTGGAGGGCGGAGATGGCCGTGCAGTGTTCTTTGCTGTAGTGATTGGTAAAAGACTGGTGCTTGCAGAGTTTAATGCTGTTAGTGATAGCTTTTCGGTGGTGAAGGAGATGCAGTGTGTTGAAGACGTTCAGGAGGTCTTGTGGGTTGACGACTCGATTTTTGTTGGTGCGGCTAGTGGGTACTATTTGTATTCTTGTGTGACAGGGAGGAGCGGGATGATTTTTGGGTTACCAGAGGGTTCGGGAATGGTGTACATGAAGTTAATGAGGAGAGAGTGGAGGGTGATGCTAATGGTGGACATTGTTGGGGTTTTCGTGGATTTGTTGGGGCAGCCAAGTGGAGGGAGTTTGGTGTTTAGGAGAGGGGTAGACAATGTTGCAGAGATCGGGAGGTTTGTGGTGGGAGTTAAGGATGGTAAGTGTGATGTGTATGAGAAGAAAACTGGAAAACATGTGCAGACATTGGTGTTTGGTGGGGAGGGGATGGGGAAGGCGTGCATAGGTGTAGAAGAAGAGAAAGAAGAGATTCTCCTTGTAGGGGCAGGGAGTAAGGTATGTAATTACTGGAATTTTTGTTTGAAGCCTTCTTTTCCTCTGATTTCATTTTCGACTGGCATTTCTTGTTAGGGAATGATTCTCTTGTATGAGGTTGAACATGCAATCGAGGAATCTAGTGTATAGCAAATTGATGCGAAAAACATTCTTGGCTATAACTATGCTTGCATTTAAAGTTCATTTCTCGAAGAAGTTTCCTTTGATGACATTTTATGCGTAAAATATCAAACCCATTTCAGAATTAGCATTCTAGCTCACTGAGAAATGTTAATTCCCATTGTAAAATTATGCATACTCCATCTGGTCTGGAGTTTTGAAGACTTGTACATGTCCTCCTTCCCTAAACTAGTCGGGTAACCTCTTCGGCTTGGCGCTGTATCTGACTTATTCTCTACTCTTAAAAGATTAGATATTTGTTGTCATAGTCTCCATTGTCTTCATATTCAGTTGCTTGATGTGACTTTCAAGGGAGATTTATCTTAACCTCGCAGACGTATGGACCTTATCAGGTTTTCGGCTATCGGAAAGTGCCTCTAGAAGAGCAGATTAAAGATCTTTTCAGGAAGAAGAATTTTGAGGGGGCCATCTCTCTGGTACAGGAACTTGAGAGTGAAGGTGAAATAGACAAGGATTTGGTCTCCTTTGTTCATGCTCAAGCAGGTTTCCTGTTGCTTTTTGACTTGCATTTTGAGCAAGCAGTGGACCACTTTTTGCAGTCTGAGACAATGCATCCTTCAGAAGTATTTCCCTTCATCATGCGAGATCCCAATAGATGGTCATTGCTAGTAAGAGCTAATCTTTCCTTGCTTGTTTAATGGTCTTCAGTGTGCTTTGTCTGGGATCTCTTTAATCTGTATAAAGGTAAAGGGTGTTAACAGAAGTTATGCCGCATATGATATAGTAGCATTCTAAATATCATAATTCAATTGATCTAAATTATTCTCTGGTGCCCCTTTATTTGCACATCAGTCATGGTTGTGAAATTCACTGCAAATTCGTGATGATTACCACGGACTTACATTCTTAGGTTCCCAGAAACCGATATTGGGGACTGCACCCTCCCCCTGCACCTCTTGAAGAAGTTATCGACAATGGATTAGCTGCTATACAAAGAGCTATATTTCTTAAGAAAGCTGGAGTGGAAACTGCTATCGACAACAACTTCCTGTCTAATCCACCAAATAGAAGCGATCTCCTGGAGGCTGCTATCAGAAGTTTTATAAGGTAGGTTTTTGAATCTCACACTTCTTTTACTAGAATTTGATTTTCTTGTGTGGTTTTTGATATGTTACTGCTGAGTGCTTGCTTAATTGATTTTGCTCAGCGAATGCAATTGCATCTTCCATATCCCCCTGCTGTAGGTACCTGGAGGCTTCCCGGAAAAAGGAGTTGACAATGCCAGTCAAAGAGGGAGTGGACACACTTTTGATGTACCTCTATAGGGCCTTGAATTGTGTTTCTGAAATGGAGGATCTGGCTTCTTCTGATAACAGCTGTGTGGTGGTATAAGAAATACTGACTTATAACATCTGTGGTTTGTTACATTTTATGTTGATACTTACTCTTTTTGAAAATTTTCTTTTTATGAAAAAAGATGGAGACTTTAGAAGAACCCTCTATTATTTTCTAGTTTTCGGTGATTTGTTAAGACATTCTTGGTAGTCGAGAGCTGATCTTGATAGAGAATACTGAATTACTTTGCCAACAAAATTTATAATTTGGAGTGGTCTAAGTGAAACTTGAGATATAGTGGAGTAAACAAAGCTTCTGCGTAGTAATGGTTATTGTTAGTTTAACACGCATTATCTTTTTCCCCTATACATTTTAGTGATTTGAGCTTTCCACAAAGCCAGCATTACTTTATGATATTGACTGCAGAAAATTCTTGTTTGAGCAGGAGGAATTGGAAAACTTATTAGATGACTCGGGACATCTTCGTACGCTTGCTTTCTTATATGCAAATAAAGGCAGGAGCTCGAAGGCTTTAACTATATGGCGAGTCCTGGCTAGAAATTATACAAGTCTTTTGAGAGAGACTGGATCAAGAGACGATCTTCAGTCAAGGTCAGACATGTTAACTGGTCGAGAGGTTGCTGCAACTGAGGCCTCAAAGATACTACAAACCTGCTCTGATCAGAATCTTGTTTTGCAGCATTTTGGTTGGGTAAGGCAGATTTATTGTCGGGATTGATTTTTTTCCTGTGCTATTCTCGTTATCAGTTAAACTGCTAAGTGATATGAACTATTCTTGTTAGATTTCAGATGTTAATCAGATTCTTGCGGTCAATATTTTGACATCAGAGAGAAGAGAGAAGCAATTATCACCTGGTAGTTCATTTTTACTGTTGGAGTATTTTTGGAAATTCAGGCTTAAATGATACTGTTATAATGCATTTTGCAGAAATGTAGTACTTTGTTGATTTGTCTGGGTAAGTTTGGATGTATAATTTCATTTCTCTTTTGTAGCTGATGTTCTGACTGCGATTGACCTAAAGAAAGTCGAGATCCGACAAAGGTATAGCACAATTAGTTTTGTTGTGGTATTTTTATATGAATTCTCCTCATGTCTGTTTATTTTGTTTCTTCAATGTCCTTTTGAGTCCATTTTATTACTGCAGCCTTCTGCTGTTTTCTGGTGTGCAGATACCTGCAGTGGTTAATAGAAGATCAGGACTCCGATGACACTCAATTCCACACATTATATGCAGTCTCACTTGCTAAGTCTGCACTTGAGATCCATGGAGCTGAATATAGCCCTGGTAAATTGGAAAGTGGAAAGCAAGCAGAGATAACTGCTTCTGACCACCGAACCGATTCTCTTTTTGAAAGTCCTGTCCGAGAAAGACTTCAAATATTCCTACAATCCTCGGACCTGTATGATCCATTGCAGGTCTTAGAGTTGGTTGAAAATTCTGATTTATGGTTGGAAAAGGTTGGATGACACTTTTTCTTCTTTTTCAAATCTTTAAGAGCTATGTTACTTCAAATAGCCACAAATTTAATGGGTTTGGATGCATAGTTAGATTTCTTATCTTAGTTTCTAATTTCTTAAGGAGCAAATCAACAGGCGAAATTAAGGTATCTTGCTTCATTTGTAGCAGTCGGTATAGTTTTGTGGTCTACTCATCTGACTTACAGCAATGATGATGATTGAGCTTTTGCCAAACTTATTTTTCTCTTTTCTTAAGTATGATTTAGAAAGACTCGCTCTATCACTATAATGAAAGTTAAGGAGTATACCGTGATGTAGCACGAGTTTTAAGTGTTCTATTTATTCACTGGATGATCTTGTCAGTCATGTTTTTCAACTAAGATTAATCTTATAGAAACTTCATTTTCTATGGAATATCAATAGTAGCGTAAAATAAGCTCCTCAAGTACAATGAATTGAAAGATATTGAGTCATTCTCATCGCAAGATCACTGATTATTATACAATGCTAAACAAAGCATGTGAAGCTAGATTTCTCGTCTTTATTTTGTTCTGTTGCAATTAACATGTGGACCTTGTGTTTTTGAAAATTAGCTGGCCAAACTTAAATTGCCTGAGCCGGATTAACAGAATGTAGTTTAAAAAATGAGCATACTGGCACTGGCATCATTTAATCCTTTGTGCGAGCACTCTATATTGCAAGTAACAGTAATGCCGTTGGGTCTTGCAAGTTCTTCTCTTAATTCTTAGGTATTGTTGGACAGGCTATTCTCTACAGAAAATTGGGGCAAGAGACGTTAGTCCTTCAAATTTTGGCTTTGTAAGTTCTGCAATTCTGTGGATCTGCATAGAATATGATTTGTGTTCACAGTTAGCTCTTTGTGCTTGTAGTTTTAGTGACTAACAAAACCCCCTTGCCTCCTCCCTCCATCAAGGGAGGAGTCAGTGCTAGAGAAGTATATTGTTGCTCTCCAGCCTATCATAGAGAAGGAAACACATAGCTAGTATTTATTCTCGAGGAATCTAAAAAATAGTTACTACAAGTATTTGTAGTGTTTTTCCTTTTGTGATCACTGGATGATTGATCTCACATTGACTGTAATTCTCAGGAAGTTGGAAGACAGTGAAGCTGCAGAACAATACTGTGCAGAGATTGGTAGACCAGATGCATATATGCAGTATGTTTTGTTCCTTCTTATACCGTGCAATTTTCATGTTCATTAATATTTATATTCGTCATCCGGCGCTTGGAAAATTTCATTTTTACTATTGCCATAACCTACTCAGGTTACTTGACATGTATTTGGATCCTCAAGACGGTAAAGCGCCAATGTACAAGGCTGCAGTTCGCCTACTCCACAACCACGGAGAATCTCTTGACCCATTGCAGGTTCTAGAGGTATGGGTAATTTGTCCTTCTTGCATTGATTTTCTCAAGGAAATCGGCTTGTTTAGTTGCTAAGCAGATATAGAATAACGATGCTTCTTTAATGTGGTTGAATAGAAGTTATTCGTGAAAATTAGAAAGGTACTTTCATTTGTATGTTTTTAAGTTATATTTTCAATCGATAAATAAACAAGCGGCATGGCTTTTGATAGATGTATACCCACATTCTTATGTGTTTCATCTAGTGATGAGTGTATAAACTGAAAGTGATTTATCTTGGCAGACATTGTCACCTGAAATGCCTCTTCAACTTGCATCCGATACTATACTGAGAATGTTTAGGGCTCGCCTTCATCATCATCGTCAGGGCCAGGTTAGTTTGTGTTATATCTTCTGGCAGCACTTGTATGATCATCAAGTAGCTGTATACTTCAGTATTTTAAGAGTGATGATCAATTATTTTTCCGAGGATATTCATTGATATTTGAATCGTCTTTACTGAAAGTGTGAATTTTATGAAAAACCGAAGACTTGTGATATGTTCTTGTTAGCACTCCCATGTATTACTATTAGTTGCTTAGGTTGCTGAGTTGGGAGGCGTCTGTCCTTCATTTGTACATACCTTTTTTGTGGTTCCTTTCTTGGGTCATTTTCCCACATCTTTGTTGAGTACCCAGCTACATTCGATTTATAGAAGGGCACATCAGCATGCAAAGTGATCCGTAGCTAGTGAAAGATACTGGAGGAAAACAGTATTTGTATGAATTGTTTCTTTGCAACCTTGTCACTGAAATAAAGCTCCCCCTCTGGCAACATCTTCTTTCACTGTTAAGAAATTTTAAGCAGATCGACCTTAGGATGCCCTTGATCCTGTAAACTGCATTTCATTAGCACATAGGAAGCTTTTGACATTGAGTGCCGATGCAAAATTTGGTTTTTGATGAAGAGAAAGCCTGTACATGAGTGGACTGCAGACTTGTCCATTCATGTCCTATTTCAAAACAGCCACGGATAACTAGTGCAGGCTTTGGTATCTTCTATGTGGCATGTTGTTTGTATACATTTCAAAAAATATTCTTGTTCATCAGTTCCCACTAAACCCGGTTGCCAATATGATCGCTGAAAGTGTTGAGGACATCCCACATATAATCATTCTTGTGTTATGGCCTTCTTCGAGTCACATTTCAGGTTCATACAAAGCTTTTCATGCGAATTCATTTGTTTTAGATTGTGCATAACCTGTCCCGTGCGGTGGACCTCGACGCAAGTTTAGCAATTCTGGAGGAAAGATCTCGACATGTACAGATCAATGACGAGAGCCTCTGTGATTCTTGTCACGCTCGACTTGGAACCAAGCTGTTTGCTATGTACCCTGATGACACCATTGTCTGCTATAAGGTTGGGCGTTTGTCCAGGGAAACAAATTTTCTGTAGATGAATACTCTTTTGCCTGTTTACTTGCCAGTGTCTGAGATTATTATTTCAATTTTGGCGCAGTGCTACCGTCGCTTGGGTGAGTCAACCTCTGTGTTAGGGCGAGATTTCAAGGCGGACATCCTGATCAAACCCGGGTGGCTGGTTACTCAATAACAATTGGGCAACTTCTTCTGAAGTCAGGCCAGGAATATCCTCGGAGGAGCGTGCGTGGTCGTGTGGGTACGGTAAGAAGAATCACTATCCTCTCGATGGTTTCGAATCTCTTGTTACACACATACACCACAAACCCGACGAAATGAGATCAGAATAGTAAGGACAACGGGGTTTGGGACTCGGCCTTTTGAGGTTCTGGTTTTATCTGAGGTCGTCAGCTTGTATATTATATCTGTATAAACTATTCTTCGGGAGTTTTTGATAGTTTAACACAGTAACTTTTTTTCTCTAAAAAATTTAAATTTATTATTTTATTGAAAATTATTTCAAAAATTAAAATAATTTTTTTATATACAAAATCAAATCAAAAAAGTTAAGCATCAGTATCATTGTTTAAGAAAAATATGCCAAATTAAAATGTAGAAACTAGGACGTTTATTTTACAAGAAAATTTCTCTTTCTGAACATCCCCGACGACCCAACCAACAGCTAACCCTCCCCTATCCTACACCAACCACCCAAATGAACCCCTCACCTTCCTTCTTCCACTACGGGTGCAGGGAGGTCTTGCTTCCTCCCCAAGCAACCCTTCAACTAAACCAACCAGCGTTGGCCAAATGCGACATGACCCTGAGATGAGGTCAGGGCAAGAGTATATACTCCACCAGACCTGATGTTCGGTGATGGGTTTCCGCTGCTGAGGTTTTACCGCGAGCGATTGGACGTTATGAGGGCGGAAGCCCAAAGCTTTGGAGGGTGTTGGTGATTTAGTTCAAGATTGATATGAAAAGATACGGAAAAGAATTGGGAGGAGAGGAGGATGAAGTCTTGCTTCTACGCTGCTGTATCGCCTATAGTATTCACGAGAATCCAGACCGTGAAGGTGATTTGGAATTTCTCGAAGGATGAGTATGAAGGTGATGAGAAGATAAGAGGTAGGGAGGCATTGGATTTGATGCGGGAATTCGAGAGACAACAAGATGAAGGATGAGCGGATTGTGTTGGAGAAAATGAGGGATTTGTCGGACATAAAGCTGGTGGAGTTGTTGAGTGCGTCGCTGGCTCTGGAACAGAGAAGGCTAATGATGAGGGAAGTTCTCACGGAGGCAAATAGAAGAAGATTGAAGTTATATGAAAAGATATGGGAAATATTTGGGAGGAGATATCGCATCTCATTATTTGATTATTTAAGATTTTGTTTAGATCTTATTTGATTTATTTATATTACTTTTGGAGTTATAAATATAGTTTGTCCTCATATGAAAAGATATAATTATGTACTTTGATTTCGTTCAATAAAATTAGAAAGTGAGCTTTTGCTCAGAGAGAATCGTATGTTTTGAGTTCACTCGAGTTCATTAGTAGATGAGAGGTTATGCTGTGAAGAAATAAGGTTCTGTTGTTGGTTCTGTAGGTAGTTCAGGTTTGGTTCCTACACCGGGAACACCTACGGAGGGGTACCTGTACAGGGGCCTGAGGTGAGGTTAATGGTACATTTAGGGTGGACGGTGGTCGGAGCTTCATTTAAGGCGGTGTTAGAGTGAGTAACGAAAATTTATGACCCAATACCACCTCAGATCCAAGAGAATGGGAAACTCTGTATCACCCAAACGCTCTCTAGCCTTGGAGAGAGTAGGTGGCAGCACACCCTCATGAGTGCTGTTCTGGGAAAAGAATACCCTTCCAACTCTCGGAGAAAATCTATAAGCAGCGGTGGCAGAGGAATCGCCTAGTTGAAGTATGCCGCGACAGGGGGGTGACCCATTGATCCTTAAGTTTGACAAAGGTGTTAAGGGATTATGGATAGGGGGGCACTGCCACGTGGCCGAATTTCCACTACTGCTAAAACTCTGGAGAGCTGGGGCAGTGATCCATGAGGAGGAGCCAACGAAGCTACCATGTTGGATAGAAGCGGAACATGAGAATGGGGAGAGCTCTGTAATCAGGCTAACATATGAATCCAACCCACTGCACTGCATGGAATGTAAGGTGCATGGGCACAAGGCGGGAAGTTGCAAAAAAGAGTAACACTGCTCCAAACCAAGCAATACGGGAGGATATGCAGAGGAGAGGGAAGGACCCGGTGATATGAAGAGAGATAATGAGAAGCAAGGAAGTAGAGGATACCTCTAAGCGAATGACGTTGGAGCACCTAAACAAGTTTCATTGTCTGGAGGCTGAGGAATCTGCACGGCTGGAGGATAATGGTAAGGGGATTGTTGCAGAGGAAGAAGAGGAAGTGATAGGAGCTCAAATTGCTGAAGCAAGTGTCGGGACGATGCAAAAGAAGGAAGAAGAAACCAATAAAGAGAAGGAACATGGGGTGAGCATGAAGGAAGGAGCAGAGAGTAAGGAAGAATCAAGTCACGAGGGTAGGGGTGAGGATCGCAGCTCTAAGCTTCAAGGATGCGGAGAGCCTGAACTAAATCTGAGGCCTGCATGGCAGCTGGAAGGCTTTCCTGTGCGATTAGCCGGGCACTTCATGGAACAGGAATGGAAGACAACAAAGATGCCAAATGAGAATCTATCGTATGACCGCCGGGAGAAAGAGCCAGACGAACCAAGTCTAGAAGAGCAGGCTACTGACCTAAAGGTAGGGGTAAAAGTGTGGAATGTGAGAAATTCACACAATCACAGAAATAACAAACCAAGAAAAACAGCGGAAGACTGGATCGGTTACGCGGGTTTACGGTCACCGAGAAAGATCAAGGGAAAAGAAAACGTACCCGTATTCTCCATGTTCGCCATACCGTAAAGCTGATGATTGTAACCTGGGTGGCGTAGATCTTCTTCCCCTTTTCCTTCCTGTACGGCTGCTCTCGATGGAGGAGGCCAAAATAAAAGAAACTGACGATGTATTTTCTGTCAGGGCGATTAACCCAGATATAAGGAAACCTAAAGGTTTCTTTTATGAAATGTCAGTTTTGCCCCTTAGTTAAATAATTGTTTGAAGGACAGGGGAAGGGACCTATCCGTAATATACCGTAGCCTATGTCCTATCCATCAATGGACTATAGGATATAAAATAGTCTACACCCAACCGTAAACCACATTAGACAAACGAGATGCGCATATCCCAATGACTTAAGCGATTTAGTGGGATTTCATGCATTGTCTTTATGTCACAATCTTTATAAAATATAGTTTAATAAAGTAAAATAAAATAAATAAAAGAAAATTAAAAATAAACAATTAATGGAAGCCCAAAAATCAGAAATTTCTAACATTCTCCCACTTGGGCAACATTAATTGTACTCGAAAAATATTTTAGAAAATGACTCTCAGACTGGGACATCTGTATGGCCAATATAAAGATAACATCTCAAACAACCCCGACCAACTAAATTATCCAGCATCGAACTATGACCGTCAGAGCATCACTCAATGATACAAGACAACCATAATCACAACACTAAGCAATCAAGCCGTCACGGGTCAATGTGGCAGTGTAGCCGAATTAGCATCCCTTATGTGATTAAATTTGATGCTAATTCAGTCGGTCCTAATCTTTCTGTGACCTTATGCCCATAACGAGCCAGAAAGACCTTTGAGCAAACAATGCTCCTTTATATGTCTCATAAACTTTAATGCGCGCAAAATTTACGGTGCTTTACCAGAGACAAACTTTAGTGACAATACCGTCCTACTTGAGACTAAACACCAAGTCTCAAGATTTTCTTTAATAACTGTCATGTGCACAAGATATAAAAGTAACTGCATGCATGCAAAAAAATATACAGATATAATGTTGACAATAAGATACTCAATATCCAACAAAATACTGAAAGTTCATAAAATAAATGTCGGATACAACCAAGAGTATCATAAGCTCCCACTAACCGAAAACATCAAAGGACTCTAAGACACCCATGTCTACAACATGTTTCTTAAAAGCTACGGGTCTAAGTCCTTAGTTAGTGGATCTGCTAACATCGGCTCTGTAACCTTATATCTCGGTTAAATCAGATAAACCATCCGTTAACTTTATGCTTTCAAAGAAGCCGGATGAAACAAACCTAGCACTACTCCTCTGTATGTGTCAAAAACATGAATCTCGCAAGAGTCTTTATGTTGTCATAAAAGACATTCAAACTTGACATAACCATCACGCTCAAGATAAACACCGGATCTTGAGTTTTTTCAACTATGGCACATAACCAAAACAACAGTAATTGATGATCGTCAAAATAAACAAGTACATGTATCAAACATGTGTTGACAGTTCATAAACATGTCTTTCAATCAAGACATAGATATGAGGCTCCCACAAGTTTATTAAAACATGATTACTAAAGGCATTCAATCTTTGATTGTGTTACCATCAAGCTCTAACCAAATGTTACAAACACCACAACACGTATCACATAAGCGACTCCACGGATCTCAATAAGCGAGTCGCTTTGGCAACCAAACGCTCGTATGATCATGTGAAATCTCCCAACTCCGGGATGCTCGTAAGATCTTATGTAACTCACAAGCAAACAAAATGACATACTTAAGAAATTCACGTTGATATATAAGTGTACATTAAGATTTATCATCTTATACAAGTCAATTCGAGACCTCTAAATCTTTATCATTTTAAGCTAACCAAAAGAGACTGTTTATACAAAATAATACATGAACTAGTGAGCAACCGATAATATTACAACTATCAAATAGAGACCAACACAATTGATCTCCTCAGAAATACTCGAAATGCACCAAATGCAAGAACCAAACATCTTTGGGCAGAAAGGTCCCTACACTAGTACACTCAAGTTTCCAAATATACCCTCAACAAGATAAAGATAATCTCAGTTGTCACTTTAAGCGAGCCACTTTGGCGGTCAAACACACAAAGCATAAATGTGAGATTTCTCGCTCGTTGAGAACACATGCGATTGTGAGAAAACTTCAGTTGTCACTCTAGCTGAACCACTTTGGCAGCCAAACAACTAGAGCACAAATGTAAAGTAACTCACCTGGATGCACATGCCCGTGAAGCACGTCACTTGTCACTACAAACGAGCCACTTTGGCAGCCAAGCGCTTACAACACAAGTACGACGAAACACCACATGCTCACATAATTTGGCATAAGAACATATTTTAATGTATGCCAACTTAAACCAACGGTTAATGAAAGAGTTTACAACAGTCTCAAATTGAAAATTTGATGCACATAATTTATCTATTCTCTCTATATTTCAAACACTTTGTGCCTTAAAGAGAGTACGAGTTCAACATATATTAAATACTACTGTGTAATATATACATCTCACGTCTAATGCATGAAAAAGTTCACCAACACAAGCAATCACCTTTTCAGCCTGTCTAGGTTGACTTAACTTTATAATACTCATTAAACAGAACGTTCTTTCCGTTATACACGATAAACATATCATTTAGTCATAGCTCGCTCGAATGGTTAACTTGGATCTAATTCTTGTAGTTGAACTTAGGCAAACACTCTATTAACAACAATAACAAAAGATATCATCTGAATTTCTTTTTGTATCGGATAAAGCATCCGGTCTAAAATCCAAGCAAGCCCAACTAATTGCTTTAATATTGAATAATCCAAGTATCATGTTTCGCCATATATCCCAAAATACTGATTTCTTTCTTCTTTCATAGAAAATTCATCAACATAAAGATGAACCATAAGTAGCCTTAATATCAAAATTTTTATTCACCAGTTACACACTTCCATAACCGAATTGAGTAATAAATAAGATTTCATGACCACACATGATCATGATTATTCCAAAGATTTCGTAATTCAATCTATGAAGAAACAAAGCATTACTAAATACTCTCTTTTCCGTGCAAGAATAAAGTGTAATGAAATAAAACTCAATTCATCTCATTGAAAATTAAAGACATCCCTATACATATCTGACTTGCATGTGCGATACTCATCAATCCATCAATTTCAGTTGATATCATGTTGTCTTGTTGCACTCACCCATCTTGTGAGTAGTTTTCGTATACCAAAAAGAATCATTTGGTTAATATGACATTTAGTTCACTGTTCTATATGTATTTAATAATTTTTCATTTAGTGTTACTTCCCACACGTGGGTAGTTCACACAAGAAGTCCTTCTTTTCGCATTGCCAACTAGATCAAAACCAAAACAACTTTGATTGGTTTTAAACCTGACCTCATAAAATTTCGACTATTATTTATTTATAAAGTATATAAAATAAAGCATCATATGAGATATTTAATCTCATATATATTTTCTTTCATAATCAAGGTTTCGAAACTTCTCGTAATATATACTTTAAGAAATCTTTGTTTAATAAGAATCAATATTACCCTTTTCTTTCTTTTTGTTAAAGAAAATTATCATCAACTAAGTCAAATCCAAATTCATGAAATCTTAACAAAAGAGATTTCATTAAAAAAACACCTTTTTTAAATATAATAATATAAAAACACTTTCTTTTACAATCGTTTGCAATGTAAACATCCTCCAAGACATTGCATTTAATGTCCCATCTGAGATAAGCTAAAAATGGTGTGTGCCCAGATCAATTCAAGAAGTAGGATTGATCCTTAAAGCACCATCACATGAAATCTCTCCACAAAAGAGTAAGCATCGTGGAATTGTTTTTCAAATTTTAGAGCGGTGGTCACCAGCTACTTGACGGAGGAATGAGCTGTTGCTCGAAGGAGGTAAAGGTCCTTTATTTATTTATTTTATTTATTTATTTTATTTTTTTAGTAGGATACGTGGGTACGCGAGATTCCTAGGAATTAAGAATGATAGACTTGGGGAATAAGATGAAGATGCTATTTAGGATGGAGACAAATCTTCTTGCATTTGTAGTTTCGGAGAAAAGCGTTCATCAATTGTAAGACCCATATCCTGATTGATGCAGGCCATAGCAAACTCGAGGTCCTACTTCCACCTCTTATAATTTGAACCACTTAAGACTTCTATGGTGGCAGCATTGTTGCACATATTGAAGGAAACTGTAGAACAAAAGTAACGCAACCATCAAGTGTCATGAGCCATATAAGATCGAACAATTAGATCAATCAATTATGAAGAATCCTCAAACTTAATGTCAACTCCCCTTTGGGTAGAGAAAACACAAAGCAGAGAAACCTTCCCACGAGGATCACAAAGAAACAACAGATTCGACAAATTTATTTCATTTGGGAAATAAATAGTCTAATCCAATAATCTAGAATCAAAGAATTCCCACACCCGATCACGTGTCACCATGCATGATCCACTTTGGTGAAATCATACACAGCACAATGTGCTATAATAAAATTTGTGGAAATTTATACATGCCACCTTTAAGGAACCATCACCTGTTACGTACAAGCGAGCCACTTTGGTAGCCAAACACTTGCAGCACATTATGATGTTCCTTCAATAAATAAACGCATGTCTTAATAGAGAATAAGAACCAACTGTCACCATAAACAGGTCACTTTGGCAACCAAACGTTCATAGCACAACATGGTCAAATCTCATTAGGCTCGTAACGTTCGTAACACCAAAAGATTGTAAGTGTGACCCTTTACTTGTGTATAAATCATTTTATATTTCCTTCAACGAGTCTAAATTAAAATGATTGCGTATACTACACTTTATAATATGTGCAACCTCTATTAATTTATTTATTTATTTTTAATTTAACTAATAAGCCGGTCAACGGATGACCGGCGTTGACCATCGGCGGCCGGTCGCCGGTACGAACTGACCGGTCCATGAGGCTATAAACATAAAGCCTGACCCACTTGGGCCAGGCCTTCCTTCCTTTAAAGTCTGGCCCACTTGGGCCAGGCTTCCTCTCCTTTGTTTTTTTATTAACTGGCTCAGCCCAATTGGGCTAAGAAAGGCCAATTTTGGCCTGGCCCACTTGGGCCTTATTTTTATTTTTATTTTTTATTTTTTAACTGGCTTAGCCCAAATGAGCTAAGAAAGGCCAATTTTGGCCTGGCCCACTTGGGCCACGTTTTTTTTTTTTTTATTGTAGCCCATTTTGGGCAAAGCCCACTTGAGCATATATAAAATATATTATTATTATTATATATTCTTTAAATAATAATAATAATAAAATAACCTAATTAATAATATACTTAAAAAAACAGACAGAACGATCAGGTTCTAAACCCTAGCCGTCATGATTTTTTCTCAATCAACCAAATAACACAATTTCAATATATGAAAGTGAAAATTCTTTACTCGGGATCGTAGATCCGCGTAATCCGCTCTGATACCACATGTGAGAAATTCACACAATCACAGAAATAACAAACCAAGAAAAACAGCGGAAGACTGGATCGGTTACGCGGGTTTACGGTCACCGAGAAAGATCAAGGGAAAAGAAAACGTACCCGTATTCTCCATGTTCGCCATACCGTAAAGCTGATGATTGTAACCTGGGTGGCGTAGATCTTCTTCCCCTTTTCCTTTCCGTACGGCTGCTCTCGATGGAGGAGGCCAAAATAAAAGAAACTGACGATGTATTTTCTGTCAGGGCGATTAACCCAGATATAAGGAAACCTAAAGGTTTCTTTTATGAAATGTCAGTTTTGCCCCTTAGTTAAATAATTGTTTGAAGGACAGGGGAAGGGACCTATCCGTAATATACCGTAGCCTATGTCCTATCCATCAATGGACTATAGGATATAAAATAGTCTACACCCAACCGTAAACCACATTAGACAAACGAGATGCGCATATCCCAATGACTTAAGCGATTTAGTGGGATTTCATGCATTGTCTTTATGTCACAATCTTTATAAAATATAGTTTAATAAAGTAAAATAAAATAAATAAAAGAAAATTAAAAATAAACAATTAATGGAAGCCCAAAAATCAGAAATTTCTAACATGGAAGCCTAATAAAGAGGAAGAGCGGTGCATGCTTATAACTGAAGCGGAAAGCCTGACCAGAGTTAAGGGTATATCGGAAGAATTAGAGGCCGGTGGGGATGAACTTTCAATACTGGAGAAGGAATTGGTTGCACGAGCGAGCCGAAGGAATCAAGTGCAGACTGTGGGGACCAAACTGCAGAGGAACGGAGGGCGTTTCAAGTCTATTGGGAACATGTCATGACACCAAATGTATACGAATGCAAGGTAAAAATGAAGAATAATGTAGAAGCGGCCGTTGAATTTATAGAAATTGTCGGACCTTTTTTAGATTCAGGCCACAAAAGAAAGTCGGCAAAAAGTTGGGGCAATAAATCAATATTTTATCTGATAATTACGAATTTGAATAACGAAAAATCGTAGATTAGGGTAACGACGTTATAATAAGGCCATAAATGATTCAAAATATTAATTTAAGACCATAAAAGAAAGGTTTCAAAATTGAGGAAACAATAGAAGGTAGGCGAAAAGGTAGGGCCATAAATCGATATTTTGTTGAGTATTTTTGAATTTTGATAGTAAAGGAAATGATTCCTAAAGTTGTTGTTTAGTCATAAAAATATTCACAAGCTTTAAACTTTTACTAAATGAACAATGCTAAACTTTCGAATCTTAGGAAGTTTAGGCGCCAAGCCATAACTTGGCGTAGGCAGAAGTGGTACCTCTCAAGACCTTCTCGGCTGTTGCTAAAACGTATTAAGGATGGACCGACCGACTAAAACATTATACGAGTCGTGTTCCCAATAAGCTTGAAATTAGTTTGTGATTTATGGCTGTGCTGCTATCCACAAAACATTCAACTTTTCTGAAATTTCCAGCCAAAATATACTACACGTCAAAACTTTGACCCATACCCAACTTCCCTTTATCTTTCATGTTTTGAGCATTGTGTTTTTGTTTGGATCAGTTTTGTGCATGAGATACTTTTCTGGTCACAAAGCCTTTCCAAACATTTGGGTTATATTCCAATTTCTCTGTTTTGGGAGAATCCTAGGAAAAAGGAACATGTTTTTCTTGGCTAGTTGAAAACAATCAATTCTCCTAGTTTGTCAAAATCTTTTGTTGTCATCAGTAGAGTAGTAGTTGGAAGACCTTAATCACACCGGCCGCCTTAATAGAATTCAGAACTCGAAACTGTTTAGTGAATGCTTCGTAGGAAACACAATCATCTACTTAAAAAAAAGAAAGAAATGGCGAACTTTCATTTTCATGCCATGGATGATGGATCTATGACCCACAGTTGAACTACATATAATGGATAGATAGATAGATAGATAGATCACTATTACATTGCCAGCACAATCATCACCAAACAAGTTTGCAAACCAAGTAAACTCTCTTGTTGAGAGGATAAAAAAAACATTAGTAGTACTTCCTAAGCACCACGGCCGCGCTCAGCCCTCGACCTCCGAGGCGGCGCCGCCCGCTACTAAATATACACAACAAGAAGATTCCCATAGACATGACTCCTCTTGGTAAAAAAAAAAAAGTTTCAACAGAAGTGAAATTAGTAGTTTGCAAAATATTGTAGTTGACCTGTCTTTTGTTTTCCCCATAGTATTAGTTAGGCATACCTCGTTCACCACAGTGAATCCATGTCCACGTCGAAAATTGCCTTGCCGTGTGATGGCGCCATGATATGGGATGAGGGTGACCCGCTGTTGCTTGGACTAGCCTGGCGAAACCCACTCCGGTTGTTGGATGACGAGCGTGAAGCATTCTGCCGGACACGGAGGTGCACGACTTCTGCCTGGGCTAGGGCGAGCTGGGTCTGGAGAAGGTCGATCTGTTGCTGAAGGGAAGATATAGCCCCGACGCACCCGTAAACCGGGTCTCTCACCCGGGCATTCGCCTCGTACACCATGCTGCTCACCGCATCCCCTCTTTGGTGTTCCGGAAGTTCCTGCCAACGGCGCGAAATCTCAACCAAACATATAGCTACTAGCTACTAGAAAATACCAACCAGTGAACATTATCCTTCCCATTTGCTTTTCCCTTTTTTCTTACATATTACTTTGGAAAAAACAACTTAGTGAAATTCTGTGACTGGTCATGCGGATATTGGGTCGTCATTTCTTTTGGAAAAACATCGTGTGTGGTCCACAACACCCACCAAAATAGTGAAATTGACCAAGACAAATTTATTACCCCCCCAACCCAAAAAATCAAATATTTGGAAAAGAAAGAAAGAAAGTGGGTCCACATGGAAGTATTACAAAAGAAAGAAAGAATCTAGAACGAAATAGCCTGTTAGTCAGCATATGTTGGTTTTTTTGTTTCCATACAATGACTTTTGTCCAAGTACAAATATTCATCAGAGCTTTATCTTTTTGTGTTCTGTGTATGTTTGTGGGTGGATGTGATTTCACAACAAAACTGTCAATAAAGCATTGATATATTGTTTCCATCTCACAAACTGAATTTAATGTTAGGCAAAATTTATGTATTATTTCATAAATCTTATTTCTTTGGGTTAAACCAAAAAGTGGGTTAAGGGGGTCCATAAAGGGACAGAGCAAACGTGCTGGTCTAGTGCTCATTAAATATCGCACGCATATGATATTGTCTTTCCAATCAAAATTCAATGCTCTATTTTCCTTTTCGATTCTTTTGAGTGTAAAGAGAGGCTTAGCATTGAACACCCAACACCTTTGATGGAACTTTCCCATTCACACAATTCCTTGGCGTTAGCATCCGGACTTGGGAGGAAGAGGAGAAGGGTACCTGAAGCATCTTGTTGATGTTGCTGGCACCGAAGACCCTGTGAACGTTCGCAAACTTGTGGGGCTCGTCGGCGGGGAAGTAAGGGGCGAAGACGCAGTCCTGGGTGCACCTCCTCCGGAGGAGCTTGCAAGCGGCGCACGGCGACGGCGTCCCCTGCTTCCTGTTGCAACTGTCCTTCATCTTTCCCTTTGGAGTACTAGTAGTAAACAACGAAAGAAGGATGAATAGGAAGAAAGAATTCTGAGGGTGAACAAAACGGGGGAGACTTTTATTTATAGAAGAGTAAGATATAGAGGATTGTATTCATTTCACCTGAGGTAGGGACCGTTTTTTTTCTCTCTCGTCACTTTGGTTAAAAGAAAAAAAGTAACGAATAAAAAATTCAGTAAATAATAAATTAATCGAATATTTTATATCTATATAATTGACAAGAGACAACATTATCCTTTTATTTTTTGTCAAGCATATTCGTCAAAATAGGAAAATTAACTCCCACGCCCTACTTTTTTTTTATCTATTTCTAGAAACATCCCATCAATCATTCTCTCTCGGTTTTTTTTTTTACCGATAAAACTATATAATGTATAATTAAGCCTCACCTAATAGCTTAAATTTTTAGGTCAAATGGTAAAATTTCTACATGGTATCGGAGCGTATTCCGGATTCAAACCCCGCGTACGCAAAAATCCCGAAAATAAGGCGTGAGGTCAAAAATAACCAAACCGATTCGTGTTCGAAGCCGCACCTGGCAACGCGCTTTCGAGGGCGCTAGAGTAGAAAAATTCCCAGGGTTTTGTTTCAATTACTGTGCTGCTTATGACAGTCTTATTCAATGTGATTCACCTGTTGGGATAATTGGGTCTGTTTTTTCAACTATCAACTGCACATTATTAACATCAATGAGTCCGATTTCGAACACAGTACATGATTAAGACAAGGTTGTAATAATTATTTGAAAACACACAAATAAAGATGGGTGTAGGGTTAGGGGGGACTTGGGGATTTGATGTTGTCTACTAATTTGACAACAAAATGAAATCACCCTACCCTCTGCAAGTTTGTCTTCCCCGGATTGTCGTCCTCTTACTTTGCCGACTGAAAAAACAAAAATAAAGCTACGAATAATAACAACATTTTTCTGAATTCGAGTCCCATGAACACAAAAATTTAATTAAGACACTATTTGAACAGAAAGTCCAGTGTTAAGATTGGCAATGTGGAACCTTAAAATTTTGGGGAAATATCAGGCATACGACCACGAGGAGAACATGTCTTGAGCTTGATTAGTAAGTTAATCCTGTCCATATAAAAAATTTAAAAAAGTTCCACTTATGATGATGGCTTTATTTAATTTATTTGTGTAAGCATGATTGACCCAAATAAGTAAAAAATTGTCGAGTCCCGAGCTTCTATATCACGGTATGTCATGGAAAGGGCGACAAACTAAAGAGGTCCGAAAGAGGAGAAACAAAAAGCATATTGTATAAGTGCAACATGAGATCTCCTGGAATAATAAATAAATTAACCTAATTAAAACAGCAAAAAAGAACCCCATTTACATAACCAAAATATATCAAATTCGGACCAGAGAGGATGCTAAACTTGTTATGTAATTGCCAAAGAGAAGAATGAGAGATTGACTGACGGTTGAAAAAATAAAATTTGTTATATAGTGAAATGATTTATATCAAAATCATGACCTTTAAGAAGGAATTTTTTAGCAACAGTCATAATTTGTTTTCAGCCTTTTTTTTTTGTTTCCTTTTCCTCTCTAAACTTGTGGAGGACAGCCGACAAAATCATTCGGCAATAGAAGCTCATATTGTTTTTCTTTTTGGGTTCTTTTTCCTTTTCATGGTCCCCCAAATTAAGCTTAATTAACACCCCTTTTAAGCATGCCACTCATATATTATATATAACTCAAAATTAATCAGGAACAAGATTTTGATTGTTAATGAGAAGATGAAACTTGTCCGAAATGTGATTGGTTATTGTCCCCCCACTTTGAAATTTTACCCTAAATTACTTTATTAGATGTCCAAATTTCGAGGGGTTTAACAAGACAATTAGTTATGACTTTATTAACTTCTCTTTAGAAGAGGAGGGGGGGGGGGGAGCAATGGAGGGAAAATTAGGTCAATCGAATCATTATGGCTAATTTAGAAATTTTCATCTGTGACACACTTGGTGAACTTCCCTTTTCTTTTCTTTTTGAAACAGGCATGCAATCGATTACCCTACTAAAGGTTTGGGTAACATATACTTTGTTTGACTATAAAGAACAAAAAAAAAAGAAAAAAAAAGAAAGAAAAGTAACCTAGATTAGAATGTGGAAAGGGCACCCTTAAAATCACCTTACCAATGTTAGGGAGAAAACTAAGTAAGCCCAAATGAATCCTCACTTCAGTAAATATGATACTCTAATTCCGGATCCTATTTAAAAATGTAACATCAGTAATTTTTTTGGGGGGAGGGATATGATGGTAAATTCGTTGGTTCAAAATGGAGGGCTATGATGAGTTATCCCAAATGTGTAGGGGATCCATGATGGCCATTGGATGGTCAACCCAAACTAGCCCTCAAAGAAAAGTTGCCGTTTCTTTTCCAAACGAGGTCGGTAGAGTGAGTAATAAAATAATCTAATCTGACATCAAAATGTATGGCTGGGAATTCTCGGGGATCCCATCTCCAAAACTAACATTATTACCAAACATGGCTTCCCATCAAGATTCAAAACAAAAGAATTACCACAAACTCGATAATATAATTCAGTTCGAATCGAGCCGGTTCATGGATGAAAATGGTTCATATGTTTAGAATTTTTTCATTCATTTAATTGGAAATACCGACATGATTGTTGTAAAGAGGAACGATTTGATTCAAAAACGTGTGCATAAAGCTTATATTTTAGGTTTAGAAGTAAAACATGTTTTCTATCAGATGACTGAATTCTAACCAAGGAAAAAAAATAACTAAATTCAATAAGAGAGCTGTAATAACACATACTCAAAAAATTAAAATTATTACTGTAATTTTATTTATATGTTCAGTGTCATTTGGGCGTGTTATTGAGTCCATGTGCCATCACATTTTTTTAGGCAATTAACTTGAAAAAATATATTTTTTTTAAAAAGCAATATTTATGGAAAAGTCTTTGTAGGAGAATCCAAGCAACGGGATTTGCTTTTTGTCGGTATCAGGAAACTTTTGTAGAAAAATATGGTATTTTCTGGACATGATTAGTATTATCCACAGGTAAAAAGGAATATAAGATGTAAGAAAGTAATTTTCAAATTAACATAGAAGTAAGTTTAAGACCACCCCCGTGATTAATAACAACCATTCATCGTTTGATACGATAAGATTTTTTTTTTTTGGTTGGCAGTTCGAAGGCCGCACAATCACAAACGTTAATTTAGAAACCATATCATGTTACGTGTCCGAAGAAAAGCTCGGAATGAATGGTCTCGTGGGCGCGTCGCGATCGTCCCGGATCTAAATTCGCGGTGATATGTTCCGCGTAAGCGACGGTAAGCCCCACACGCGAACAACAAAATGGAGACATTATTTTTTTATATAAGGAAGTCATATACGCATGCCTGATGTTCCAAAATGATGGAAAGACCTTGTTGGTCTGGGGAACATGATCTCCAAAAACTTTTACTTTCGGTCCATGTTTTTGTCTCTTCTCTTTGTTGGGCACGTGCAGCTTCTCCTTTCCATCTTGTTCTAAGTCAATTTCCAACTCGAAAATCAAATGCCCGATAAATATGTTATAAGCTATTTTCCAACAAACCCGGCAAGCGATCTACCCCGACATAATTTGTTGTAGCATTTAAAATGATTTTTTTTTTCTAGAAAATTGAATTATTTTAGGTGGTTATTTTTCCCAATACTTTGAACATAAATATACATTTTGAATTGCATACAATAATTATTGCATGGACTATGTTTGACTTTTTGGGATTGTTCCTGAGGAAATAAATAGTCCTCCCCCACGCCATCCATCAATGCACACTTGTATAATTTCTCACCATCATCATGAAAAATGTTTATGCTTCTTCTGATTGTATAAATATTTATTTATATAAATAAATAAACAAAAACTCAAGATGGAAGCATGTTATCAATCTATTTATTTATTATTTTTTTATGTAATTGATGGGTTTAAGCCAACAGGGGTGAAGGGGGGGGGGGGGTTAATGATTCCTTATTAGTGCCTTTGTACTAAAATTAATATTTTCAGCTTGTTATAACCACCACAATTGTTTTAAAAATCTAAAAAATCTTTCTAATCGAATCGACCCTAAGGATTTGATACAACATGAAGTCACGTGAGATAAAAGAGAGCAAAAAAAAAAAAAGGTATTTAACTAGAATTATGCGTTGGTTGGAGGTGGGTCATGATGTCATGAACTAACCCAGCTAAAATTTCCCAATGGATTCTACAGAATTTTTTGAAGAAGGTATGATTTTGACAACCTCCCATAGTCTTATTCTTATATATGTTTCAATGGTTTTCTTATTGAATGAATGTAACACTCTTTAAGGGGCTATAAATAGTAGTAACACATTTTTCATGATCCTTACATAAAATTTTATATACAATGGAACGCGTTAACTGTCCGATCTTAGGTTGAGCAATAAGAATAGGAGAAACGCAATCACGCATTCTTCAAGCCAAGTATTACATAAAATTTTATATATTTACAGAGTACATTGGATGTTTAAAACACGCTATTAGTATTCGAAAGCCTGTCCTTTTGTAGTTTAAGGAGAAATATTTTACCATGTAAGCGATCATAACTTTTGTTGTCAAAATATTTCAAAGTCGTGTTTTAAGGATTCGTCTTTTCCATTTTGCCTATAAAAAACGAGTTTCCATGACCCATTTTTATGGTGGGTAAATATTTCATCTCACTGAATATAGAGACATGTTTTGAAAACCCGTCAATGATAAAAAATAATAAAGATATATTTTTAAAATTCGTTTCTTTTGTAAAATAAAAAAGGAGTTTTCAAAACACAATGTGTAATTTCTAAAACCTCACCCGCATAATTGTTTTGTTTTAAAACAAAGATATTTCCGTACAATCCTATCCAATATAAGGCCGAATTCACGGGGACAGCGGTTGACACAGGCCGATCAACCTTTGTCATTGCATGATTAGACCTATTTATTTGGTCACACTTTTTTTTTTGTGAAAAAGGCTAATATAAAAAACATCACTGGATTTTCTTTCTTTCTTGAAATAATAATAATTATTATTATATTAAAGTTGGTTTATTGATAAACTATTTGTGAACACCCAATCTCGTGGGAACATGATTGGATTACTTTTTGTTCCCCATAAACATTTTCTAAACACGCTCAAAATTATACCTTCAATAATGTCTATGTGAAAAAAAATAATAATCTAATTCAATTGAAGTTGCTTAAAAGTGAAGCATTATAATTTAAAGAAGAAAATAATAAAAGTGACACATTGCATTTTAGAAGTTGTGTTACATACTAATTACAATGGCATTATTAATGACCCTAAAGTGGAGTATCACAAGAAGATTGTGTTTTTAAAAATTGATTTATAATGAACTGAAAAACAAACACATATAATCGCTCAAGAATCGTATCCTTTTATATTTGAGAAACGTATCGAGATAAGAATACTAGTTTTCTATATCGTCTGTACCCGAGCTAAGGGTGTAGATGAGTGTGGCTATTAATGAGTTGCTCGAAATAACTAGAGGAATATATGACATCGGATTCGGTGGGATTCACTCGAACTCGAGTTCGTGCTATTCGAATACATGTCCAAGTCAGTTTGAGCATCAGACTACTCGACTCGTAAAGCACGTGGGCATAATTTTAGTTTAGTTAATTCGAGCGCAGTTGAGCTATAATTAGTTTTAAGCTCGACTCAACCCTTTTAACGTGCTTTTAGGTTATATTTAAGCACGAAGTTTATAAGAAAATAAATAAATAAATTGAATCCTTAAATATGGAAAGGAAAGTGGATGTAAATTGAAAGTCATCTTCAAGTACGATGACCAAATCGTGATTTATCAAATCTTTGGTATTCAATAGAAAAACACAAACCGCCTAAAACCCTACCGATGCCTCCCTCGGGGGAGAAAAACCCTAACCTTTTCCCACCGACGTCATCATCATCTTCTTCCTCCTCCTCCTCTTCCTTCTTCCCAAACCCTAACCCTAATTTCGGCCGTCTCTTGCGGGTCGAGGGAGATGTTGCGGAGGAACATAAGGTTGAGGAGGGAGTACCTCTACAGGAAGAGCTTGGAAGGGAAGGAGCGGTTGCTCTACGAGAAGAAGCTCAAGATAAAGAAGGCCCTTGAAGGTTCGGATTGTGTTTTTAGGTTTGTTCCGGGGATGAAGGAGGCTGGCTGTCGATTTTCGTTGATTGTTGTTGTGGTTGGGATTTTTTGTTGGTACCAGAGGGGAAGCCGATTCCGACCGAGCTGAGGAACGAGGAGGCCGCGCTTCGCCAGGAGATCGACCTCGAGGATAAGAACACTGCTGGTTAGTTTATTTCTTTTTTGGGGATTTGGCGTTGATGGTTTTGGGAATCGCTTTGAGGAGTTTGTGGTAGTTGGACGGAGTTGCTTGGCGTGTGTAATTATTGAGGTTGTGGTTTCAAGGAATCACTGTTTCGAAGAGTGTCTTCTGGAAACCTTAGGGTGTCTTACCATTGGACTGTGTGGATGGTTGTCACTGAGATATTCTTCAGGTTGTGGAAATGAAACATGAGGTTCTCAGATGATGTCTTGTTTGTAACATTTTAGGGGGAAGAAGAGCATAGCTGATTGATTGGTCTGAGCAATATGTTTTGCATGAACGACAAAATGTTTGTTATTTTGAGTTGCCTGAATGTTTTTTGGTCAATCACTGGAAATGTCTCCGAACCCCAACAGATATAGTGTAGGAGCCCATGTCTCGCACATTGGTATCATTGAATATATTCATAATTTACCTTTTATGTTGATGATTCATGTAGTACCAAGGAATCACATCGATGACGAGTATGCATCTGCGACTGAAAGAGATCCGAAGATTTTGCTCACGACATCCAGGAATCCTAGTGCCCCTCTTACACAGTTTGTAAAGGCAAGCACTGTCTTTTGTTTTTCATGTTATAATTGTTCTTGTGCCTCCCTCATGATATGTTGTTGGCAGTCAAGGGGTGTAGTTATTGTAAATGAATGCCATTAGTTGGCACCGCTAAAACTTTTGCTTCAATATGTTGTGTTATTGTTCTCTTATATTGATGAGTTTATGAGAAAAAATTATGAGCAGTGGCCATACCGTATGATGATTCCTACATAGCATAAGTTTAGCCCACCATAAAAGTTATCTAGCCATATCAATGTCGTGGGTTGTGTGTATTTTTATGCTTTGCCACATGTTTCTTGAATGGCAAATCTTCTTCTGTGTAGGAATTGAAGATCGTGTTCCCTAATGCAGTGAGAGTAAACAGGGGTAGCCAGGTTTGTCAAATTGATTGTCTATTTATGATGCTTGATTTTCAAGTCAAATGAACTGAATATTTTAGATGAAGCTTTAGCAAAAACATGTTTAAAAACGATGCCATGGCTCAAACCATATCTTATTGTGCTTCTAGGTTATATCTGAAATCATTGAGGCCTGTCGGGCCAATGACTACACAGATGTCATTCTTGTCCATGAACACCGCGGAGTGCCAGACGGTTTAATAATAAGCCATTTACCTTTTGGCCCAACTGCATACTTTGGATTACTCAATGTGGTAAGCATTTGGCTTCAGTCAGTCTTTTTTCTTTAGTTGCCCAACCCCATGTTGATGGGTTCAGTCCGTCTTTACACCTCTTCTTGGCCTGCTTTTCCTGTGGAAGAGTTCTCTGGTGAAGTAACGCTGCTGACATTTCTTTCATCTCTGTTTAGGTTACCAGACATGATATCAAAGACAAAAAGGCTATTGGAACAATGCCCGAGGCATATCCTCATTTGATATTGGATAACTTCTCAACAAAGGTAATATGACTTTGCATAGTGCTTTAATTTAATCAGTTGGAAACTTATGTTTTTACTGTTTAAACGTGTAGAATGACTGATGTAAGTTATCAAATGATTTTTTAAGGCCAAGATCGGCCCGAAGATAAGGTTCATTAATCCTTCATGCGTTGTAGTCATACTCTATTGTTTTTTCTGTAATTTTTTGTAGGAAGAGAACAAGACTAGGCAGTCACTTATTTGTTAAGATGATAAATGTGATGATTTATATGGGAAACTCTCAGTTACTGGGGTCTTCCTCTTCCTTTGGTTGGGGTTTTGTAAATAGTAACATTGCTGTTTTGCTGTACTTCTTGTTGATTATTCCTGCTTAACTGCGTACAGCTGGGAGAAAGAACTGCAAATATTTTAAAGCATCTATTTCCTGTACCAAAGCCTGACACCAAGCGTATTGTCACCTTTGCCAATCAGTCCGATTACATTTCGTTCAGGTGGGTTCAAATATCCATCTGAGATATTGTGCTATGGTTGACATTTTCCGTTATGGGATTTTGAATAGTTGAATATGGTGACATCACAGAAACTGTTTAGAGTGGGCATATGATAGTCATAATCTCTGTTGTAATTTGCTTATCAAATAATTTTTAGCAAACTAGTGCTTATTGTGGCTTCTTTTTCCCGTACCTTTACCTCTTTGGATCTTCTGATTACTGCTTGTATGTAGGCATCATCTCTATGACAGGCAAAACAATAATCCGCGCGTGAAGTATGGGAATCCTAAATCCATTGACCTCAAAGAAATTGGACCTCGTTTTGAGCTCCGTCTTTATCAGGTTTTCCTTCTTTATTCTGGGCTGTAATGATTTTGTTTCAGATTCTTGTCAATGTAGCATTAATTCATTTTATCTTCCTCAGAAATTTTACGTCACGCCAGCATTTATGTTGCAATTGATGTGTGCAGATAAAACTAGGTACCGTAGATCAGAGTGAAGCTCAGATAGAGTGGGTTATCAGACCTTACATGAACACATCAAAAAAGCGAAAGTTCATTGGAGAGTGAGGCATCCTTGGCAGATTGCTTGTCAATTCTTCTTTTTGGCCATCACTTAGCCTTTTGCACGAAGCATCGAGAATTCAAAAATTTATGGCCTAGTTTCTCACCGACTTCCAGTCCCATCGAAGTGACACAATCATTTGGTATATCATTTATATATCTATAGCAACCTCCCTTCTTGAGACTAAGCACTGATTGCACCTGCATTTTCAGAAATTGTTGCTGTCTTGCCTATTTATATATGTAGTTGGAAGTCTGCCTTAGTCATAGCTACGTGACATGTGGCCGGAGTTCGGCAAAATGTTCTCATATTGCATTCTCTAGGTTCTTGCTTGTCATTTAGTCCAAGCTCCAGGATAATCTGATTTGCCCAAAACTAAATACAATTCACTGTAAGGATGTAACAAGTGCAGCATTTACCTATTTAACGATGTAATAAATGCTATTTCCGGGAATCATTAGTTTGGTCCATGGCTGGCCTAACCTTCCCTCCAGGTGCACCTAGGGCTGTTAATGAGTCGGGCCGGACTCGGACACCCCCTACTCGAGCCCGGTCCGAACAAAAAAATATGTGATCAGTATCCGGGTTCGAACCTGACCAGCCTCTGTTTAGTTAAGACCGAGCTTGACCCGTCCAAAAAATTTCGCGCCGAGTTCAAACCCCTTCAAAGCCATATTCGCACATTTTTATTTTTAATTTTTTTAAAAATATATTTTTTATTTATTATTAAATTTATCGAGGCGGGTCAGATCGCTTGTTGAGTCCATAAGTCAGCCGAGCCCGACTTGACTATCAAAAGTTAAGGCCCGACCCAAGTCCGAGTTCGTCGTGTTCTGATTTTTGTCGAGTCGGGCCTGGGCTCGAGCCGGCCCGACTCATTAACACCCCTAGGTGCACCCATGTCCCCATCGATAACTTGATCATTGGGATGAGCCTCACCGTGTATTGGTTCTCCGATGACGACAGGCCTTGGGATCCATCATCCTTACCCCCTATAAACAAGATGAGTTCTGATTCATGCTGATGACAACATGCTTCAACCTCCGACAAGTGGGACAATGATGAACGTAACGACTACTTCAGGTGGTTGATAATGTGCGACCGACCTTGTTATATTCGAAGTGATAATACTTGTGTTCTTCACCACTTGAACTGATAAAACAAAGAGGGTTAAAATAATTTATTCCGTAATATTTATGTGGCTCTTCTTACATTACCTTCGTATCATTTATTTCCATTAGCAGCTTTGTGCTGTAATGTAGAAATCGATCTTAGAATCTCGCAAAAACAACTCAAACCAAGTGAAAAATGATAGAAAAGACAAATGTACGCAGAAGCCGGAAACAGATCTCTTGTTAACAAATAAACTTAATTATATTGTCATCACAAAAGATATTCCTGCTGAATTAATCATCTTCCTCCATAATCGAAAATCCATCAAAATGAGATATTTTACCCTCATCAACTAACTACTAAAATTAGATATTCAAAACCCAAAAGGTGTTATTGAGGTTTTAAGATAGGCATTTGTCGGGGTTTATCTTCCTTCCTTGCATGCAACGTGCTCTTACAAACTCCCACAAGATGCTCGTTCTTCCTTTTGCAACACCATTTTACTGCGCTGTATGAAGACATGTCAATTGTCGCCCTATCTTGTATTCTTTTAGGAACTCTTTAAATTTCTTATAGGTGTATTCGTCCAGTTATCGGTGTGCAACTTCACTTATGCAGCTAGCTCTATGCCTTAGTCTCAAAGTCTTTAAACTTTTGTAGAAATTCTAACTTCGTTTTTTATGAAATCTACCTAGGCAAAGTTGGAGTAGTCATCGATTAATGTCACCATGTATCTGTAGTCACCCACAAATGAATGCTTCACTTAACCAAATACGTTGAAATGAGTGCCAGAAGGTCAAGGAAGTTGTTGACCCGCATAAAAACATTCCTCCTAGAGTAGCTGTTAATATGAATAACAGAAACTCTGTTATAGCCATTTCTGTACATTCAATGAACTCTACGAATAGAGGAATACATATAGTTGAACATCAACTGCAATGGTTCTTCTATCCTATAATTACATTAATCATATGTTAACAGATGGGCTTTCTCATACCGACAGCCAACATATACGTTGTCAACATTCACTTCCAATCGTGGAGGACCCTTGAAAATCTCATTACTCATCATGTGCTTCGACTTGTAAAAGTTGACGTGTTCAAGTCTTTCATGCCAGAGGCCGACTATGTCATTCTTCTTCACTTTATTTACGTATGCTTACTCTACAGACATGATATAAATATAATTTACCGTCTATTCTTCCATGAACGACATTCCAGAAAATATCAGCTCAAGGTAGACATTGACGTCTTCTGGCCCTAACACCACGAAGTTACAAGGGTTGCCCATTTGACTACTGACAAAAGATTATTCTTTATTCATGAGACATGGAACACTCCCAGTAGTTGGACCTTGTTGGAATTGTCATTATCTACTTTGACAGTCTTACAATATGCGTGATTAATAACTTTGAGTGGTTTGTTATGACAACGAAATGTTGTTGTTTGTACAATGCCAACTCTTACATCTTTTCCTGGTCACGTACCATGTGGTTGGAACACTCAGGCAAGCGTGACCTTCCAGCATCGACACTTCTTCTAGCATGTGACAAAAGATGCTTCAAGATTTCACTCTTCTTCGAAATTATCTCCATCTTGACTGTTGGATGTGACGACATTGACTCTCACATTATTTTTCTTGGATCAGCAATTTCTTCCAGTGTTCCTTCTTACTGCAGTTGAAACAATCTTCATCTTTCTCTTGGGTTGGCTTATTAGGTCCCCTCCGATGATGTGGTCAATTTGGTTGATATTCTCGTCGGCCGTGTTTACCATCTGGTTGTAATATTCTCTCCCCATCCTTATTTCTTGCATAACTTCTTAACTTTATGAAGATTATTCTTCATCTTTAGAAGAAACACCAGCCACTGCTTTGATAATCTATTCTGATTAGCCAACAGTTCGCTGAATCTTCTAGGGAAGACGATGTCGGCCGTCCATGCAACACCACACTAAATCCTCCGTACTTCGATCTTAATCCCTAATTCTTACTATTGGGTCTAACTTTGAATTCATCTGGCATATATACTTTACTTTAGTAAAAAAACTGAGGGTAAAATATCGATTTGTATCCATAACTATTTCAAAAATTTTCTTCTCGGTCTATATCTTCCCATTTTTTTCTCTTGTGTCCGTAACATTAAATTTTATTTATTTTATGTCCCAGAGGGAATGGACATTACACAAATCACCGGACGTGGACTAACAGAGAAATATTCATTTTTTTTTAATATTTCCAAGTCAGACTCCCACCTAAGAAAATTTCCAAATTTTCCCTCCTGCGTGGATGTTGGCAACAATTGCAATGTCAGGTCCGGCGACGTGGTCGGCTTACGCTCCTTCGTTGTTTTAAAAAATCCGGCATGTAGGTGTGTTTCGGCTACATCGACTTAGGATATTGTTGAATAGGTTTTGATGATGGGCCTTGACCTTCTGTGAAACAGAAGTCAAACATCTACATTACAGAAGCTATTCATGTTGAGAACTTTTCTAAGAAATATTATTGTAATTAAATGATTGTCTAATGATTGTTTAATTACAAAATAAAAAGGAATTGATCAAGATATTAATCCGATCGAAATCCCTGGATTACGTTTCCAAATAATCATAATAGGAATTATATTTTCCATGGAAGGAAATATATAATCTATTTATGGTAAGGTTCTGCAAGGTTGTCTCAAACCTTCAGAGGATCAATATGACCACCAATGAACCGTCATTTGGGATGATTATCCACGTCATATGTAGGTTCGTTGAAATAAACATTCTGGACAGAATAAATCAAATTTGGTACTTATTGAATATAATATTGGATTATTTCCATTCGCAGAGGGTTGCTGATTAGTTTTAGCCAGAACCTTCTGTACCGCAGTATTCATGAGAAAAATCTTCAAATCACAATCCTATTGATATGATATGTTTACCTAAAAAATATCTGCTTGGGTGTGAAATTTTTGTAAATAATAAATTGTAATCTTCGAATTTTGTACGGAAATACGGTTAGTTTTAAAAAAAACTTGCGAAATATGGTCTCAGTTTCGTAAAATACGGTTTTACCGTCGATGGGGCGTGTTCTGAAAACGCGTCCCTCGAATTGCAAAGAGGGCGCGGTCAGAAAACGCGCCCTCCGTGTGCCTAGTGAGGGGCGGGTTTCCAAAATCCGCCCCTTACGTATGCACAAATAAAAGCTTAAGTGTTCAAGGGGCGCGATCTCAGAACGCGCCCCTTGAAGAGGCCGTCCCCCCTTCCCCCCTGTCCCCCCCCGTCTCCCCCCAAACCTTAGGCCACTCCTCCCCCCGCCCCCCCCCGTTCCCCCTACAAGGGGCAGGTTTCCAAAACCCGCCCCTCCTGTGCCATACAAGGGGCGCGATTTGAGACTGTGCCCCTTGTTGGAATGCGGGTTTTGGAAACCCGCCCCCCGTCTGGCAATGCAACACACCTATCAATAACTTTAGCAACCCTGTTTAAACAAGCAGAAACAATTCATAGGTAACATCCATACATCCAACACCAAACTTCGGAACAATCTAACACCCAACATTCAATAACAAAGCCAATGTAACGTACAAAGTGAAACGTCCAAATTTCATATCGTCAAACATCTAACGTACAAAGTCAAACGTCCAAATTTCATATCAATAATGTCCCCTATGCCTCGTAGATTTCCTCCTAACATAAGGCCTCACGACGGGGACTTAGGCTGCTCAGATGGAACATCCGGGTACAGTTGTGTAATTTGAGAAGTTCCTTCTCCTTGTTGCAAATGGTCGTACCTGAAGAAGTTATATTAGGTAAGTTATGAAAGTTTAAATGAATCTTAAATCGAAAGACTTACCCGAATTCTCTTGGGCCTTTAATCGGAGCCTCCGGTGTAAAACTGGACCCAACCTCGTAGTAAAGAGTGCCGTTATCGCCATAAACATGAGAAACTTGCGAGATGAGCATCCCTTCTCGCACTTCATAGCCCTCCTCGTCAAATACGGGGTCGTCGTATGTCCGTGGCTCCTCTTCATGTTCATGATCCTCTTCTGCAACGTCCATATGATGAGGATCTTCTTCCTCCATATGATCTTCCTCCTCAATTTGTTGTCCACCTTGTGGGATGAACTCGTATGCAGGTTGATCTTCCAACCCGCCGGTACGACCATGTAATCTCATCGGTGCATACTCCCGCATCATTTCCATGGACTCCGCGGCAAGAGTAACGAGTTCCAGCTAGTTAGACCGAAGCTTTATCTTTCGGAAGTTCTTCATCTACATCAGAAGTATAGGTTAAAGTTGAACAATGAATGAGAAAATGTTATGAGATAGTCATACTCATTAAGGACTTACCAATGTGCCTAGCATGGAGCCGGTGTGCGAGATGTGTTACCTGGTGTGCTTTGCATACCATTTTGAATATCTAATGGGAGACTCCCAAAACAGCGGCACGACCATGTTGAGACGATATTCCCACTGGTCCACAAACACTCGGTGGATCTCTCTCCAGTTGTTCATTGTCTTCCCGCGTAAATCTATCTTGTGGAGTGCCTTGCTTGTGTCACAATCTTGCGGCACCAGTTGATGATCGCCAAACTGACGAATCACTCTATCCGGGTACTGCCACTCCATGATGTAGAAGCAGATTAGCGGAAGTCTTGCACGCCAGAAAGCCTCACCAGATCGGCAGTAATCAGGAAGCATGGCTACCAACTCATCCGGGTAAGGATGCCAAATAATCTGCATATATCAATGTGAATGTGTGAGAAGAGTTCGATATAATCAAATGAATTTGTTAGCTATAGTAGTTTACCTGATCGATGCTCTGCCTATCGAATGCCTCTCTGTAGGAGGAAAGAACATGGGTGGACATCGTGTGTACATCCTTCGCAACGGCCCATCTATGGCTCAAAGGCATATCTTCCACAAAGGGGGTACGGAGTCTCAGAGGTGCTACATGAGGGAATCTATCCCATGCCCAAATCTGTAGCAGTATCAATGGACCCTCTATCTGAGATGCCTTATGGTGCGCCGCCTTACACAAACTCCTGTAAAGCCACGCTAGGCATGCACTTCCCCAACTATAATTTCCAGCCCTCTCAAAGTCAGCTAGCAAAGGCAACCAAAATACATGCACTAAACTATCTGACTTCGTCGTGAACAACATCCCACCAATCAGCTGCAGAATATATGCCCTGGTATGCATCTGCACTAACTCCTCAGGGGCATCTATAGGGATCTCATCAAAATTCGCAGCCAGCCAACTAAGTCTAATACGACCAGACCTGATGTTGTCACCCCTAGGTATCCGGCCTAATAACTCTAAGCACACCGCCTCATTAGATATGGATGTATCTGCTATCACCGCATCACCATTTACGGGCAAACCTAGCTGAATTGCCACATCCTGAAGGGTGATAGTCATCTCACCGTGCAACATATGGAAGGTGTGCGTCTCCGGCCTCCAGCGTTCTGTCAATGCTGTGATGAGGGCCTAGTCCAATGATATGAACGGAAGTTTACCCACACCACAGAATCCTGCTTGACGGAGGTATACGTCCATCCTGGGATCGGTGGCACCTCCCTTCAGTGATTTCTCAACCCGACGGCAAGTGAGAACGTTATTCTGTAGATAAGACACGAGTTAATAAAAAAGATACGAATACATGAAATATATAAGATGCCACCAAGGTACGAATAAACGAATTCACATACCACGCTATATCCGGCTTCCCATACAGCCGTCGATCGATGCTCTGCTTGAGTATCAAGAACACTTGTCTTTCTTGGTCCTGGACGCATTTTTCTGTTACAAAATATATCAACAACGGTTAATAAGAAGAATAACTTAAACAAAGGCAATCAGAATTCACAACTTATTCAACAATTGAAACAACACTTACAAAGATTCCTATTAGGACAACTACGTCGGTTATGACCTTCCTTTCAACATAACCCACAACTAGTTTTCCGAGTTTTCTCCTTGATGTCCATTTCATTTCGTATACGGGATGACCGTGGACGCCCTTTTGGTCTGACTCTTGTAGGATCAGGATTGACTCTCGGGAAAGGATATTCCGGCCAATCATCTTTGCAGTCAAAAGAATGCCATTTCGAAGCATACACGGCCTTCTGACACTCGAATGAGTAGAAACGACTAATCACAGCGGTATGATCTACATGCATGTGTGCATAACATGCCAAAGCGTGCGAACACGGAATGCGATAGATTTGCCACTTCTTGCAGCTACATTTCCGCGCTTGAAGAAACACATACTTGAGTTGATGTTTTCCTTTAGTTTTCACGTCAAATCTACCCTCCTGTCGATCGAGAAGCACTACTTCATACCATTTGGCCTTCTCCATACATTTAAACAACCGATTTGTACAAACACTTGTAAAACTTTCGCCAATTCTCAGCGCGGAGTCAGCATCATCCCTTCTAGCTATCCAGTATGACACGCAATTATACCATATTTTTCGAACAAGAGCCGAAACAGGAGATTTTTGGCACCTCTTATAACGGCGTTGTAACTCTCGCTCAAATTCGTAGTCATATGACCATATCTATAAAAGCCATCCCGACTCAAACACCACTGCTCTTCATTCATCTCGGCGAAAAACTCACCAGCTTCTGGCATTGATTCAAACAAGCTTCTCATAATGTTTTTGTGCTTCACAGTCATCGATTTCCTCGCTGCGGCTATCAACTTCCTTTTACAAGCAACATTTTTATATCTAGTATTGAAATTGCTTGCCACATGTCGAAAACAGAACCGCCAATGCACAAATGGCGGGTTCCAGCCCACCTGCGGATCATTCACTGTCGGAAATCAAGCATACTCCTCCCGTCCTATCACTAACGACATATCCCTTAAGACATCTCAAGAACCAACTCCAAGAATCATAGCTTTCCTCATCAACCAATGCAAATGCAAGCGGCACAATATGGTTATCCCCATCCATAGCACAGGCAATTAAGAGTTTATGCCTATATTTACCATAAAAAAATGTGCCATCTATACTCACAACTGGCCAGCAATGAGTAAATGCCTGAATACACTGTCCAAACGCCCAAAAAAGTCTCTGAAACTGTAATACTTCCACATCGCCAAGATTATAAGTTGCACCCCAATCAACAATTGTTCCGGGATTGGCAATTCTGATTGCATTCATTAGATGCGGCAACTCGTTATAAGATTCATCCCATTCGCCATATTCAACTTCAATTGCCTTCCTCTTTGCATCCCATACTCGTCGGCGAGTTACTTCGTACCCAAATCTCTCCTTTATTACATTCCGTAGGAACGACATTTTCACTTCAGGAGATTCTCTAACAAAAGTACGAAAGTAGGGAACCATAAAGTTGCAGCCAAGTCGATCATGATCTTCGTAGAGCACTGCATTTAAACATGTATGCGCCTCACCAACGATGGTTATTTCAAACTCATCATCACAAGCACGTTGAATCGCGCGTAATCTCCACTTGCAACCAGAACCAACCTCAGAACAAAACACATACCATGTCGTCTTATCTGACTCCACAATTTCGTAGTTATAATGGTTCTTAATATGGAACATATTAACCGTATGAATGAGATGGTTCTTATGCTTGAAACGCATCCCTTTACGAAATTCAACCATAGCATCGGGATCGTCCATCATCCTAACTTCCTCATCATCCTCGAAAATGACCTTCCCAGTATCGCCACTGTCTAGATAGAATGGTAGAGGTTTTTCCAACCCTTTCTTCCTAGAGGAACCAGCCTCATTAACCCCCACATTGCTATCATCGTTCCCTAAATCAACACCGTTAAACATTTCATCATCAGTATCCGCCTCATCGGAATTGACTATTGAATCAACGATATGATTCTCATATCGCCGATAAATAGTTTCGTTTACAGCTGCTTCATCGCCCACGTCACGTTCTAAATCTTCAAACGGATCACCCTCTTCATAATCGTCTCCGTAATAATTACCACCGTCACCATCCATATCACCATCCTCCTCATTCCCTGCATTACCACCATATCCGCTACACCCTTCATTCACCGGTACAAATCGACGAAAATTTTTACTAACTTCGAAATTTTCCATTCTCTCTTGCACAACATTTAACCCCTCATCCACATTCACTCCTACGGCTTGCATGTTACTACCGTGCTTACTTCTTGAATTTGTCGGCCTTCCTTCATTGCTAGAATTCCCAGAAACTGATATCACATATACTTCTTGAATGCGGTCACCATTTGACATCGCAAACTCACACAACAACCTAACATCTTCATCATCACCAATCGGTACTAGCACAAAATTTATGCCTGAAGGACCATACGAAGGAACGGGATATCTATGACAAATTTCCAGCTGACTTCCTTCGCTTAATCTCATTGCATTAGCAATGACCCTTTCGAATTGGACATAGTCCACATCAGCAGGTATCTTTATACATTTCACTGGACCCCTATTATAACCTACTCCTTGACTACCATGAATAACTTTCCCACGACCATACAATAACAAATGAACTTGCGCCATTCAAACGTAAGGGAAAACTTACGTGAATTAGCTACCATCTCGAACTTAATAATACCTACAACAATTCAAACAATATATAATTAATCATCAAAATTATAATACCAAACAACAATTTATATATTTATTTAAACAACAATCATATCAATTTATAAATTTACATACTAAATAATTAATCCTAAAATTCTAACCAAATGTTCTAACATTAAAATCTAACCTAAATTTTTAAACTAAATTTCTAACCTAATTTTCCAACCTAAATTTTCTAACCTAAAATATCTAACTTAAATAATTCAACTTACCAATGATAATCGGATGTCGGACGGGCGGAGATCGGAGGTGGAACCTCGGAGGTCGGAGGTCGGACAGGCGGACGAGGGGAGGACGGGGGACGGGACGAACGGGGGTCGGAGGCGGGGAGGATGGAGCACGGGGCGTAAGAGATTGTTGTGTCGGAAGTCGGGGGCCGGGGGTCGGAGGCCGAGGGTCGGAGGTTTTTTGGCTGGGGGGTCGCCGGAATAAGGGTTTCGAACCCGATTTGGGACTTTATTTCCGTCGGAGGGGCGGGGGCGGGTAACCCTCGGTTTTTTGGCTAGGGGGTCGCCGGAATAACGGTTTCGAACCCGATTTGGGACTTTATTTCCGTCGGAGGGGAACCCGCCCCTTATTGTTTTAATGGAGGGGCGGGTTTAAATCCGCCCCTTTAGGGGGGGCAGGGGGGATTGCCCAAAGGTTGGGGTGGGGGGATCGGGGGCGAGTCTTAACTTGTTGCAGAGGGGGAGAGGGGGATGGGGGGGAAAGGGGGGACGCCCGTTGAAGGGGCGCAGACCGCGCCCCTTGTACACTTAGCACTTTTTCCCTTAATTCACGTAGGAACGGTGCTGCGTAAGGGGCGGGTTAAAAGGGCACACAGAGGGCGCGTTTTCGGACCGCGCCCTCTTTGTAATTCGAGGGGCGCGTATCGACAGTAAAACCGTATTTTACGAAACTGGGACCGTATTTCGCAATTTTTTTTTAAAACTAACCATATTTCCGGACAAAACTCTGTAATCTTATCTAATCTTTTGTTGCCTTTGTGGAGAAGGCTCATTCATCAAGATTACCTTCTACGTTTAGACTTCAAATTTCTTGTATAATTAGAGTCATTCAACCACATTATCTGGTGGTAACTTATTGTGTATCATAGTGTAAAATATAGAGAGTGTGCTCGGAACTTGTAAACGTTGGTTCGTTTGAGAGTTAGCCACACACGAGGGATGTGAGCTTCATAAGGCTGTAGTGTTGTTGAAGTCTTCTGGGAGAGTGACCTAAGAGCCACGAGGGACTCTTGGTTGGAGACTACAAGAGACGTTGGTGGAGGCATGCAGCTGGAGGCTGGCGTGGCCAACATGCAGTGGGCCGGAGAGAAGGGCAGATACCCCGGGAGCACATAAGGTGAGGGACTGACCAGCTTCTGTAATGTAACGTTCTGTGTGTGCAGGAACCTAGGATAGAGGCTGATGTCTGCTTGCGTGGGGCTTGCTGCGTGCTTACGTAGGGCTTGCTGGGGTTCGCCACGTAGTCGCTCTCTCGAGGAGGTCGCGCAGGTCGGGTGGAGCCACCGGAGGGAAAATTCATCCTTGGACAGGGGTCGCTGTCTGCTTGCGTAAGGTACGCTACGTGCTCGCGTGTGGTACGTCACGAAGTCGTTGTTCCGAGGGGATTGCGCTTGGTTACCTTTGTTAGTCACGTTATCAAGTGCACAGCATCACTGTGGTACAAAGCCTTTCGGTCTGTGCTGTGAAACTCAGTCCTCTGTGGTGCAGAACCTTCTGGTTTTTGCTGTAGAGGGTTGACACACATGGTACAGAACCTTCTGGTCTGTGCTGTGCAACTCAATTACCTTTGGTACAGAACCTTCTAGTCTGAGATGTGCAACGAGCCACCTTTGGTGCAGAACCTTCTGGTCTGTGCTGTAGAAGGTCGATCTCATATCACCTTCCATAATCGTAACTACGTTACGTATCACCTTCTGTAATCTCTACTACATTACGTCTGAGTGATAATCATCCAAATTCTGGGTGAAAAGTGGATGTAGGCTAGTTACTGAACCACTATAAACGTCTTGCATCTATCAAACAAATCGCAATCACATTCGTACGTTATATCTTGCAGAAACCTGTCTCTACGGCTTTGTTTTGCCGAAGCTTTCTTCCGATGCGGAGTTTGTCGAAAAGGAGTTAAAAATCCTCAATTGGAGTTTAACACTGATTCCCCCCTCTTAGTGTATTAGGGAAACGATTATATGCAGTTGATATTGCTTTGAGTGTGTCGTTCGTGTTCTTGCCGCACCACGAGAGGTGCGTGAGTTACTGAAGGCAGTATCGTTGGTGAAGCTTATGGGAGAGTGATTCGGGGGCCATGACTGACTTCGGTTGGAGGCTGTGGATAGGGGGCGTGCAGTAGGATCCGGGGAAGGATTGCTGGCTGTGTACGAGCCAGGTGGCCATTAACGCAGTCTGCCCGCCGTTAACTGCATTATGCCGCTCGAGCATTCGTGACAGGACCCCTAATCCAGTTGCCATCATTGTGCGGGTTGGGGACACGAGGAGAGTGATAGAGTGAGGGGTTGGAGAGGTCAGGGATCTAGACCAAATCAGGTTTTCCTCCGCGGGACTTCACCTCCTTGGAGTAAGAGGCCTAAAACCCGGCGAAGGAGGGTGGGGAGGGGGAGCAGTGGAGGCACAAGAGGTAGAGCTCGGAGACGAGGGGGAGGAAGGAAAACGTGATGAGGGGTAGGTGAGGGTCAGAAGGTAGGAGGAGGAAGGTGTCATACGCTAGTGGCAGAGCGGGTCAGAGCTGGAGCCAAAGGAAGGCGAGAGCACGAGGGAGGAGGCGACGACGGAATAGGCGGCGGGGGAGAGGAGGAGGGTGAGGGCGGGCCGGTCAGCGTCGGCGAGGGAGGCGATCGTCGAGCGGTGGCGGCTGGGAAGGAGTTCGGTTAGGGTTTGGATCCGGGATAAGGTTAGGTGATTTGGGAAGTCCACGTCAGATTTGTGAGGTGGTGTGTACACTTTTCCTATTCCACGTCGGTGCCATGTCACCAATTTAACGGTGGGCAGAACGGCGTTAATGGTCACATGAGCGCTACGTAAGATTCCGTCCACGCATTCGCTTAACGGTGGTTATAATTGATATAACGGTCAAACATTAGCATGCGTGATGATATTTTGAAAAGTTCAGGGTAGATAGGAAAAAACGGACAAAGTTTGGGGTAGAATTGATCATTTGGCCTTCTTTGATTGATTCCCAACGGTTACACGATAGACGTTATGCTGCAGCAATATCGAAGTAATCTCATGTGATTTATATGATTATTACGCTAATAGATCATATCTTTTGTTTGCAGCAAGATACTTTCCCTCTATAGCAGCCCGACGTCCTGTAAACTATTAGCCTAATTTAGATTCGTTTGATTAGTTATAAATAGGTTAATTCGACATTATTATCTAGTGTTCGAGAAAGTGTGTATCAGGAAAACGATCACATTCACTTGATTTTGCTTTGAGTATGTCGTTCGTGTTCTTGCCGCACCACAGGAGGAGCGTGAGTTACAGAAGGCAGTATTGTCGGTGAAGCTTCTAGGAGAGTGACTCGGGGGGCATGATGGACTTCGATTGGAGGCTGTGGATAGCGTTGGAGGGGCGTGCAGCAGGATCCGGGGAGGATTGCAGGCCGTGTACGAGCCAAAGTGCAGCGACCGAAGTGAAGGCCAGAACTCTAGGAGCAAAGAAGGTGATGGACTGACCTGGTTATGTAACTACATTGTGTTGTGGTTGTGTGCATGAGCGTCAACTCGGCGAGGAGCCGAGGGAAAGTCTTCACGAGGAGCCAAGGGAAAGTCTTCACGAGGAGTGGAGCAATCTTGGTGAGGAGCCAAGAAATTACTCAGTGAGGAGCTGAGGGGAAGTCATAGTGGGTTGTTGTGCATGCTTGGTGAAGAGCCAAGGGATTACTCGGTGAGGAGCCGAGGGGAAGCCACAGCGGGTAGCTGTACAACTAGAGAGGACACCGTCCGAGGAAGAGAACGTCCGAACACCAGGTTACCATTGTTAGTCACGCTAACCCGTTCAAACCATTAGTCACGCTAACCTGTGCAAAGTTGTAAATGTGCAGTACTTTTGGGTGCATATGCTATAGAGGGTTGATCCTGTATCACCTTTTACATCACCGATACGTTCCGATTAATGATAACCACCCTACATTTTTGGTGAGAGTGTACGTAGGTAGTCTCTATCGAACCACTATAAACTTGTGTTTCATTTACTTTTGTTTGCTAATCATTTCGTAAGAGTTAATCGTACAGAAGTCGCAGACAGAAGGATAACCGTACAGATATAGAAGGTTGACTGACGAGTTACAGGAGGTGGTGGTACACTACTTCTGGTCTACTCGTCCGTTTAAAGTTAAACCTCTAAGGTTTCGAAGTTGTCAAAAATCATTCCATTGGTCTGATTGACGACATAAACGACTGATCACTTCGGGTTCTGTTCGATAGCCTATGTAGCAAACAGAAACCTCACATGGGTTATGTTCTTACAAGAGGTATAGTCTTCCACAGTTGAGGATTTTGTGAAAAAGTTAAAAAGTGACCCTTTGGGCATTAATACTAATTCACCCCCTCGTAGTCTTAATCATTGGGCCAACATGAAGTCTAACTAATAACAACCACAATGCAAACCAGTCATTCCCAAATTCATATTATTCATGGAAGAAAACGCACTATGCATATGTGTCAACATTTCAACGGAACTTATGAATGAAACCAACAAAAAACGATTAAGGCATGTCGTGATCAACAATTTCTAATCTAAATGAAGTACCGTGATGCAATGAAGTGTAGCAAACAAACATGGGAACACATGTTCAAATTAAACAAATGAAACAATAATGTGTTGACTATGGCAGATTCATGGCGTTTCCATATCTTTCGAGTCGAATTACGAAATCATATTCATTAATATTCAAAACAAATCTCTTGAAGCTACAAATTCTAACCGTACAAGTTTATGTAAATCCGACATCTTGAATATATATATATATATATACACACAAATAAAGAGAAACCAAATAAGCATTCTTCTATGTTGTACTTTTCTTGTATACCTTGAAATTATTATGAATTATTGTTAAAGCAGTGACGAAATATATGATTAAAGAAACGAAACCTTAAAACAAGAAAATTTTACCACAAATACTTTTTTTATCCGGGTCCATTTGTCCTTGATCAAGGACAGAAATCTTATGGTTTCCCGGGGGAATGTTGAAAAAATTTTGGAATAACGTCCCTCCTTAGATCCGACAATATATGCATTAAAAAATTAACAAGAAGTACATTCTTTTGGCAAGAAGAATCTCCGAAGCTGGCAAATCAGTCCATTTTGTTGGATGGAAATTCCTATGGTCTTCTCTACCGGAGTCGTCGCCCAACTAACAGGAGTTTGCCCAAGTCTCTTTTGAAAAGATAGGAACGCCCAAGCCGACAGTTACAACGAGAGGGTGCGTGATGCCCCCGACAACCATGTGCCTCCACCTGTGCTGTAAGGCTGAGCAACCCGCAAGTGCCGAGCACTGTTGACGAGCATCTCGCCAAGACACTTCCTTCCAAGTGCAGCCGTCGGTCGCAAAATGAGTACTCGACATTAATCCATCTATCAGAAAACATACACCATTGCATTAATGATAACGATGTCTTTCACTGTCAATAGTCGCATTAGGAATGAACAATATAAGTTAAGTACATCCTCTTATCAAGAAGAATAATAATAGCTGGCAATTTAGTCCGTTTGTTGAATAGGAATTCCTAAGTTCCTAGGTTGTCCGAATATAATGCTTGTTAAGATATAATATGCGGCAAAGAAGATAACTTCAACAATCGGCCAACAAATAGGCTATGCTGTTTTTTTTTTTTTTTTTTTTTTTGTGCGTGTGGAATAAATTAATCTTCGCTAGAGGACGATTTATACAGCTCAAACTACCTTTGGAGAATATGTATGAATAACATGGGATCGATCGAAGCCTGAGAGTGAAAGACGACTCTATATAACGACCATCTCTGTGTTGTTTCATCATCATCAGTTAAAGGAGAATTCCTCAGCCAAGAAAAGTAAATAAGAATTTCTCTTTCCCCATAAATAGAAGGTCAGATGGAGAACTCAGCCAATAAGATGGTGGTGAGGGCGGTGGTTCTTGCCGTGATGGTAGCAGTCTTTTCTATTGGCAGCGATGCTCAATTCTTTGGGGATTGCAGGGTCTCCGTGGACGAGATACAAACTTGCGAGCCAGCAGTAATAAGAGGAACCAAGAGAGACCCGTCAAAGACATGCTGCTCGGTGCTGGCGAAGGCTGACCTACCTTGTCTTTGCACATACAAGACCAGCCCGCTCATCCCTAGCAACGTCGATATCCGCCTCGCCATGGAGCTTCCTGGAAAGTGCAGCCTTAAGCTTCCCTCTCGTTGCTAAACGACGATGACGTTTATATCCGACCAAACCATTCCCCCGTTCGCTGAATGAATAATTTATTATAAAATAAGTAACTGGGAAAAATGCGTTCCTTGTCTGATGTTCTTAATATTGGTGTTTCGAGTCATAGTGACTACTTTGCCACGGTTTCTTCGTATAAATACTGCAACTAATAATGTAATCGTATCATGGGATGTACTTTTTATTAAAAATGTATTTCACTTGTTGATGTTGGGTTTTCACTCGGGGCAGCGAAATCTCTTTTCGGAAAAACTATTCAAAACACGATCTCGAATGTATATAGTACGTTTAAATTCAATAGTAAAATATGTTAAATAAAATGTACCTCGTAAATTTAAACTTGGTAAATACACTGGATCACATTCGTACGTTATATCTTACAGAAACCTGTTTCTACGGTTTTGTTTTGCCGAAACTTTCTTCCGTTGCGGAATTTGTTGAAAAGGAGTTAAAAATCCTTAATTGAAGTTTAACACTAATTCACCCCTCATAATGTAACATATCTCAACCGAAAGTTTGGGAAGCCTAGGGATAGATGGGTGGAGGGTTCCAGTGGCGGGTTAAAAGGTTGATTTCCATCCCTCCGCTGTATCAACAGATTTGGCATGGGCAGGTGTGGATTTTGGACACATCAACTTAGTATCTCAATCAGAAGCTCGAAAAGCCTGGGGACAGAAGGGAAGAGGGTGACAATGATGGGTTTGAGATTCGGCTAAGAGGCACACTCGGATCTAGGAAACCAGTGATGTCTTCGGAGCTTGCCACTACATTGGGGAGGAGAGCGGTCAAAGCTGGTCGATGGATGTCCTCGGATCACGGATCGTCCCGCACACACATGGAAGGAAAGGTGGGGGTCAGGGTTGATCAGGCACTCGCAAGGGCGACGAAGGGGTTGGGGTCACCACCACGCAGGGGTTCGGCAGTGAGCGGAGAGGATGGCAGCGGATGGCTTCGAACTGGGAGGGAGAAGGTCAGTAATCACAGGCTGACACGATGACACACTTTGGAAAATTTGTTCCGCCGTTAGTCCACTTAGGATTAGAGTCTAACGTCATTTCCCATGGGACATAAAAATAAAATTGACACAAACGAAAAAAATGAAAGATACGGAAAAAAAAAGAAAGTTTCAAAATAGACATGAACATAAATCAATATTTTGTCAAAAATTAATTAATTCCTAATTCTCCGATTCTAAATGCCAGCAAATGAAGTCTCATATAATTTTTCTTTAAGAACCTAGTTGTTAAAATATTCCAACCATCCTTCAACGTAACGACATATCTTATATGTTCGAGCATCTCATCCTCGATGACAATTTTAATGGCGGACAAAGCCTTCCTCACATTAATTCGCCATTTCCTCGGTGCAATAGCATCCTGCTCTGATGGAGTTTCTCACTTCCATCAATAATATCTCAGAAATCTTGAATTTAGTAATAAGATTCCATGGAAATCTTCCACGTGTTAATTATAATTTTGGTCGTTTAATTTTTCTAAGTACGTCATCGCGTAAAAACAACACAACACAAGTGAAATGCTCGAAAGACAAATGATTGACGACAGATCGGCTTGTTAACAAATAATCTCAATTATATTGTCATCATAAAAGTGATATTACTGCTAAATTAATCGTCCTCCGGATAGAAAATCCATCAAAATAAGATATTTTGCAATAATCGGTTAAATAAAAAGATAGTTATTTCTAAACCAAAAGATCAGTAGTGTTACTCAGGTCGTACTTTTTGCATAAATAATGTCTAGTACATTACCCAGCTGCCAGGGAAAGATATAGAAATAGAAGAAGCATCGGGCAAGCGGATCATTTATGATGAAAAGGATGAGCTTCCAAAGAATGAATCGAAGTTCTTGCATAGTTTAATACTATTACTAATATAATCATATTCTTTCCACGTTGGATTCGATAGTTTTAATCTATGTGATCAATGTTCATTTCAATCATATTTGGAGAAGCGATCAAATTATTAAACTTCATGCATCCATCTATCATGCGAAGGGAACAATTCTCCTTGGGTACGTAACCGTTGAGCCCGCGAGCTTCGGGCTCTCCACTTAAGCTAGCGGTTGAGGATCTCGCACGACCATCTAAAGAAGAGATTACTAAGATAGAAACCGTGTATTCCTCAACTTGAGCTCGATACACAAATGGAGAGAATGTTACCACATTTATAGTCGGACATGGGCCCCATCTTATGTTAAAAAGCTAGCCATTCCACCCTCTATCTTACCATACAAACTACCTACTTCATTCCTTCTACTTTCACTGCAAAAAGTTTTATCCACCACACTCACAAATCAGCATCTTCGGAGAAAGTATATCGAGAGAAGGATCTCGAGAAGAGTTTAGCGGGATTCTTCTTCGTAAAGCAAACCTCAATAAGATAATGCAAGAACAACGACATAACGAAAGAAATTCTTGGTTTTTTTTTTAAATTTATTCGGCGGATTATTTAGATTGATATACCCTCTCTTTCTTTGATCACTGCCATGGGAAAGGAACACAATTAAAACTTCCCACGCCGCGACAAGGTCCATCGATCGTAATCCACCACGTGCATAAATCAGGACACCTGAAGAAATCCCGGGACTGGGCGTAGATGTCGAAGGTACGGGACACATCCATGTCGTTGCTCTGAGTGATGTTCGTCCACCCGAAACTGCAATTGAACTTGGTGTTGAAGAAGAAGCTGGGCTTGAACTGGAACTCGTATTGAGTCCCGGGTGGGAGGTCTTGGGGCCCCAGGTCGTAGTATGGGGCGTAACAGTGAACGGCGAGGTCGGAATTGGTAATGGCGTTATGGATCTGTACGACGGTGTGCAAGAAGGGGATGTTTGGCCAAGCATGGACTAAACCAATGAAGAAAAAACTCAAGAGGCAGAGAGAAATCACTGACGAAATCATGTTTCTCGTGAGTGTTTTAGCTTTGAGTCAGAATGAACGAAGGTAACATCCTTTTATATGGAGAGAAATCACTCCAAATCATGTAAACTACAATCATTTGGTTTATTCCCTTCCATTTTATCCATATCTTTTGGCAACATTCTGCGAAATACAAGCAGCTAAAAATATTCGTCCTATTCTTATCGACATTCTATCCAATTTTACTTTTTGCCAAGTTTGTTTTCTGGGAAAGGATTTGAAATTTGGAATACTATGCCGCCATGTTTCATATGTTTGGCAAGATATCTGGTTCATGGATATATATCTTGACATGATTGAATTAAATATATTAACTCTTATCAACATTAGGTTATTATTCTAATTCTGGACATCCAAGTATTTCCCATGATTCAAACTTTTGAAATAAATGCATTTTTTTTTAGTAATTGATATACATATAAAATGGTGTTATTTTGTTATAATATTTATCTTTTTCTAATTGATTTCAATTTATAAATGGCAGCATATATTAGGAAAACGTTTCGAAATATATGATGAAAAGACATCTAGACAACGGCATTTGTATTAAGAAAATACATGATTTCTCTTTTGTTTCGTTCCATTCTGGGACATGAGATGAGTGGCCCTCTTTGTTTTATCGGTTCCCGTGGCTAAAGACACTAGGATTATTGCTTTGGATCGAAAATGGTCCGTCGTTGTTTAATAAACCACTAGCGATAGTCACTACCACTGGTGTAGATGTCGAAGCTGCGAGACTCGTTCGACCACCCAAAGACGCAAACACGCGTTGTGTTCGCCCAGAAGCTTAGGCTTATAATCGGAACTCGTACAGCTTGATAGGGGTAGGAGTTTTCTGACCCCAAGGCAGTAAGTAGTTGTGTGTGCATCGGTCTTCGACACAGTAAGTAGTTACTAAATAGGACTGCCTTGCCATCGCTCGAAAGGCGTAGCATGATCTATAAAGAAAGGTTAAGGAGGATTTACCCAAACAAACGTGTTGTTGCTTTATCCAAGAAAACTATGCGGAGTCGCAACCAACTTCGTTTAAAATATGATATAAAGTTAGAAAAACCAGAGACGTTTCGAGATTCTTACTTGCTCTTGTATACGAAAATGTGGCGATGGTCTCAAAAGCGGTTAAAATTACGGGCGTTGTACCCAAACTCATTTGAGGTGATGACATGATATTACACAAGCGTAATTATAATCAAGTATGTAGATCACAGTAAGCAGGAAAATGCGATGACTATGGGCTTATGCTCTTGGGCCACGACCCTTCACTAGTGGATAGGAATTATCGGGAAGGCCCGTACCTTCCTCATGTATTTGAGGCCCCTCAGGAAGGTTCAATATCGAACGGGCAAGGTCAGTTGATGTCACTCTAGGGAATCGCTTCCTCCGCGGTCCCCACAGAGTCTTGAGCATTTCTTGATGGTGTTTTGCATTCGATCGTCGATGTCTTGTTGAGTCTGAGCGTTGTGCAGCAATGATGGGCTACACACACTGTAAGTCTGCAAGAAGGACAATTAAGGTGCGGTTATTGGCAAAAACACCAAGTCTTTCGCTCTCTGTCCTTGGATCAAGGATTGATGGAATAGGAGAACCAACGTGAAAGCTTAATGGAGTATGAAATAGGCAAAGGGGCCCTATTGGGATGATGAAAAATAAAAGGAAAATGGCGCTAATAACTTGTATAGAACCCAAAAAAGAGGATAATTGGTCCGAAATATGTTTTGTCCTATTCCTAATTCTTCAAAAAATTGAAAGTAGTCCTTCCGAGGACACCCAAGTGGCATAAGATGGGTGGTGGGTGTTTCGAACCTTGTCATGATCCCCCTTGGATTTACGGTTGGTCTCCTGGGTGATGGCTAATAAAACCCAGGAGTCGCCCACCTGTTGGGCCTTTAGGCCTCAACAGGGGACATGCTTCAAGTCGGGCCCAGTGGGGATGTAGTGGGGCTAGGCCTGAGGCTCGCAGGCTTGTCAAAGAGCCTACGGGCCTCGTGAGAGGGCTCGCAAAAAGTAAGTCGGCCACGAATCCCGTCGATATAAAAGAAAATTGAAAGTATTTGCATCAAAATAAAGAATAGCTAAAATACGCAAAGAAAATATTAAAGTAATGAAATTTTATGTGGACATCTTCAACCCACAAATGATATGTGTTACGGAAATAGATTATGGATTATTTCCTTTTACAGAAAGTTACACGTCCACAGAATCTTCTGTCCATCTGTTATTTGCTGGGGATGAAATCAATCATTCTTTGATTGATTCCCAACGGAAGACGTTATGCTGCAGCAATATGGAAGTAATCTCATGTGATTTATATGATTATTACGCTAATAGATCATATCTTTTGTTTGCAGTAAGATACTTTCCATCTATAGCAGCCCGACGTCCTGTAAACTATTAGCCTAATTTAGATTCGTTTGATTAGTTATAAATAGGTTAGTTCGACATTATTATCAAGTGTTCGAGAGAGTGTTTATTGGTGTATTAGGGAAACGATTACATTCAGTTGATTTTGCTTTGAGTGTGTCATTCGTGTTGTTGCCGCACCATGGGAGGAGCTAGAGTTACGGAAGGCAGTATCGTCGGTCAAGCTCCTGGGAGAGTGACTCGGGGGGTACGACGGACTTCGGTTGGAGGCTGAGGAACCGAGGGAATGTTTTCATGAGGAGTGGAGCAATCTTGGTGAGAAGCCAAGGGATTACTCAGTGAGGAGCTGAGGGGAAGTCGCAGCGGGTTGCTGTGCATGCTTGGTGAGGAGCCAAGGGATTACTCGGTGAGTAGCCGAGGGGAAGCCGCAGCGGGTAGCTGTGCAACTGGAGAGGACACCGTCCGAGGAGAACGTCCAAACACCTGGTTACCATTGTTAGTCACGCTAACCCGTTTAAACCGTTAGTCACGTTAACCCGTGCAAACTTGTAAAAGTGCAGTACTTTTGGGTGCATATGCTATAGAGGGTTGATCATGTATCACCTTTTACATTACTGATACGTTCCGATTAGTGATAACCAACCTACATTTTCGGTGAGAGTGTACGTAGGTAGTCTCTATCGAACTACTATAAACTTCTGTTTCATTTACTTTTGTTTGCTAATCATTTCATAAGTGCTGATCGTACAGAAGTCGCATAAAGAAGGATAACCGTGCAGATACAGAAGGTTGACTGACGAGTTACAGGAGGTGGTGCTACACTACTTCTGGTTTACACGTCCGTTTAAAGTTAAATCTCTAAGGTTTCGAAAGTTGTCAAAAATAATTCCATTGGTCTGATTGACGACGTAACGACTGATCACTTCGGGTTCTGTTCGATAGCCTCTTTAGCAAACAGAAACCTCGCACATGTTCTGTTCTTACAAGAGGTATAGTCTTCTGCTGTTGAGGATTATGTGAAAAAGTTAAAAAGTGACCCTTTGGGCATTAATACTAATTCACCCCCTCTTAGTCTTAATCGCTGGGCCAACATGATATTTAATGAATAATATCCACAATGCAAACAAATCATTCCCATATTCATATTATTCATGGAAGCCAACGTAACTTATGAATGAAACCAACATAAAACGATTAAGGCATGTCGTGATCAACAATTTCTATTCTAAATGAAGTAACGTGATGCAATGAAGTGTAGCAAACAAACATGGGAACACATGTTCGACTTAAACAAATGAAACCATAATGTGTTAACTTTGCCAGATTCATGGCGTTGCCATATCTTTCGACTCGAATTACGAAATCATATTCATTAATATTCAAAACAAATCTCTTCGAGATACAAAAGCTAACTGTACAAGTTTATGTAAAACCGACATCTTGAATATATATATATATATATAAATAAAGCGAAACCAAATAGACATTCTTCTATGTTGTCGTTTTGTTGTATACCTTGAAATTATTATGAATTATTGTTAAAGCAGTGACGAAATATATGATTAAAGAAACGAAACCTTAAAACAAGAAAATTTTACTACAAATACTTTTTTTATCCTGGTCCATTTGTCCTTGATCAAGGACAGAAACCATATGGTTTCCCGGGGGAATGTTGGAAAAATTTTGGAATAACGTCCCTTGTCCTTCGATAAGACAATATATGCATTAAAAAATTAACAAGAAGTACATTCTTTTGGCAAGAAGAATCTCCGAAGCTGGCAAATCAGTCCATTTTGTTGGATGGAAATTCCTATGGTCTTCTCTACCGGAGTCGTCGCCCAACTAACAGGAGTTTGCCCAAGTCTCTTTTGAAAAGATAGGAACGCCCAAGCCGACAGTTACAACGAGAGGGTGCGTGATGCCCCCGACAACCATGTGCCTCCACCTGTGCTGTAAGGCTGAGCAACCCGCAAGCGCCGAGCACTGTTGACGAGCATCTCGCCAAGACACTTCCTTCCAAGTGCAGCCGACGGTCGCAAAATGAGTACTCGACATTAATCCATCTATCAGAAAACATACACCATTGCATTAATGATAACGATGTCTTTCACTGTCAATAGTCGCACTAGGAATGAACAATATAAGTTAAGTACATCCTTTTATCAAGAAGAATAATAATAGCTGGCAATTTAGTCCGTTTGTTGAATAGGAATTCCTAAGTTCCTAGGTTGTCCGAATATAATGCTTGTTAAGATATAATGAACGGCAAAGAAGATAACTTCAACAATCGGCCAACAAGTACATTCAAATTATTTGCATAGGCTATGCTGTTTTTTTTTTTTTTTTTTTTGTGTGTGGAATAAATTAATCTTCGCTAGAGGACGATTTATACAGCTCAAACTACCTTTGGAGAATATGTATGAATAACATGGGATCGATCGAAGCCTGAGAGTGAAAGACGACTCTATATAACGACCATCTCTGTGTTGTTTCATCATCATCAGTTAAAGGAGAATTCCTCAGCCAAGAAAAGTAAATAAGAATTTCTCTTTCCCCATAAATAGAAGGTCAGATGGAGAACTCAGCCAATAAGATGGTGGTGAGGGCGGTGGTTCTTGCCGTGATGGTAGCAGTCTTTTCTATTGGCAGCGATGCTCAATTCTTTGGGGATTGCAGGGTCTCCGTGGACGAGATACAAACTTGCGAGCCAGCAGTAATAAGAGGAACCAAGAGAGACCCGTCAAAGACATGCTGCTCGGTGCTGGCGAAGGCTGACCTACCTTGTCTTTGCACATACAAGACCAGCCCGCTCATCCCTAGCAACGTCGATATCCGCCTCGCCATGGAGCTTCCTGGAAAGTGCAGCCTTAAGCTTCCCTCTCGTTGCTAAACGACGATGACGTTTATATCCGACCAAACCATTCCCCGGTCCGCTGAATGAATAATTTATTATAAAATAAGTAACTGGAAAAAATGGCGTTCCTTGTCTGATGTTCTTAATATTGGTGTTTCGAGTCATAGTGACTACTTTGTCACGGTTTCTTCGTATAAATACTGCAACTAATAATGTAATCGTATCATGTGATGTACTTTTTATTAGAAATGTATTTCAGTTGTTGATGTTGGGTTTTCACTCGGGGCAGCGAAAGCTTTTTCGGATAAACTATTCAAAATCTCGAATTTATATAATACGTTTAAATCGAATAGTAAAATACGTTAAATAAAATGTACCTCGTAAATTTAAACTCGGTGAATACGCTGGATGACGATCGATTCGTTTTTAGTCTCAAATACGACTCTTCTAGGCATTTACACATATGTAGTATGAATAACTCGAACTCACTCTCGGTTGCCAGCACTTCGTATTTCCTCTTTTTCTGAAATTTCTCTCCAAAGCCTGGGCCGATTGTTTCTTTTCTTATGTAGCCAAATGTCTTATTTCTCACACCTTTTATTTTGTTGGACCACTTACCTTGTTTATAACTTAAGTTTCTTAGTTCTCGGTACCGATTTAGAATTTTAATAACTAAAATATATCCAATAAATGCCAAGTAGCAAAGCCATGCTACGATATATGAATAGGCAAGTATGATTTCTTAAAAGTATGGATACCGCCGTAGGATTAAAAGATTAAATAATATAATAATAATTATTATTATTTATATTATATTGTTTTAAATTTTTCTCTTAAATTCATGACAAGTATTTAATGCTTTCAATATTTCAGAATAAATTAGTAATTTAACAAATTCTAATTCTAAAACTTATACGTATTAATTCTAATATTCACTAGAATTAAATATAGAATGTTCTTGTCGACGTATTTTTGCGTGCAATCCTCAAAATTCTATATACGAAGGCAGTGTATATCTATATACAGACCGAGGTAACCATCAAGCAATAGTTTTCAACCACCCAACGTAATAGAATATTGATCATGAACCAAAACCACATTGAACTGATTACTGTATAATTCAATCTCTTCGTCTCATCGGCATCCCGATTAATTCAGTGTATTATGCGTCATCAAAGAATTAATCGTTTTACTTGAAATCTTATATATAATAGATCTTAACTTGAGTGATTAACATTCATCATGGCCGTATATTTAAACTCACTAATATCTCAATCAAGAGGACAATATGTCAACTCTCGGATTCAAGAGAGCAATGAATCCTATATTGATTCAACATTATCCTCTATACGCTTAGTTCTACGCCCAATAAACGTATTACTAACAATCCAATTAAAAATCGGTTTTAATGGCATTAAAGTGCATAACTCCGCGCATAACTCTACAAGGTGAAGCCTCGTCCAGACGAATTCGTAGCGAGATACAATGCTCGTCTTGTTGTTCGAGGATTCTTACAACAGTATAGCTTAGACTACGATGAGACCTTCAGTCCAGTTATAAGAATTACAACTGTTCGAGTTTTGCTCGTGATAGTAGCAAGTAAATCTTGCAACCACTAGCAAATGGATGTGAAAAATGCATTCTTGCATGGGAGCTTCACCAAGCTATCTACATGGAGCAAGAACAGGGATTTACCAACAAGAATCATCCTAACTATGTCTACAAGTTGAGGAAAGCGTTGTATGGGCTAAAAACTGCACTACTAGCCTGGTACGACAAGATAATATAGTTTCTACTCGAGAGTGAATATAATCTCGTTATAGTTGACTCAAGCCTCTTTGTCAAAGTCCGAAAAGAGAAGATTGCAATGGTGCTCTTGTATGTGGATGATCTTATAATCACAATAGATGATGACACAGAGATAAAGCAGATAAAGGAAAATCTTTTTGTTCGATTTCACATGAAAGAGCTTAGAACACTTCCTGGGACTGGAAGTTGAACAAATTCTAGAAAAGTTTGTTCTTGTGTCAAGATAAATAAGCAAGGGAGATACTAAAGAAATATGGAATGCCAAAGTACAAGCCGATATCAACGCCAAGCTTAGTGCGAATGAAGAACCGATGATGTATTGTCAGCTGGTAGAAAGTCTAATCTTCCTTACATATACAAGGCCAGACATATTATATGTTGTCAAACAGATGAGCAGGTTTATGCATGCTCGAAAGAAGCACTCCAAGCAGTCCGACGAATATTAATGTATTTTAAGGATACGGAGCAGCTACAAACGCAACTCAAGAGTCCACGTGACTTACGCAACTTATGACAAACCTTCATTAGCAAATTGAATATCTAGTACCTCTATCATGCGACAATAAGATTCGTAGAAGCCGGCAATCGGTCCAAATGTTGGATGGAAATTCTTATGCTCTTCGTTGTCCGCATAATACGTGTTAAGATATAATCGACCAATCATAGCTGCTCTCACTGAAGAGTCCCGGCAACAATAGGCCAACAAGAGCATCCGGTGATTCGTATATGGTCTGCCGTTGTTGTTTCACAGTGGAATGATTAGTCGTCGCAATGAGACGATTTATACTACTCAATCTGTCAATAGAAAAATATGCATGCACATCAGGGGCTCAATGGAAGACGAATAAACAACTCTATATAAGCACCCACTTTGCTACATCAATCGCAGGAAACCGATTAAAGAGCACATACAGATTTCTTTTTCCAATTACTAAAAGCAATGGCCAACTCCGTTGATAAGAAGATTGTGGCTACAGTGGTTGTTGCGGTTATCATTGCGGTCTTCTCTATCCGAACCGATGCCGAGATGAGCTTTCCATGAGTTTGCAAGGTTTATCGATTGTCTAATTAAAAACGTGTGAGCAGGCAGTGACGAGAGGGAGCAATAAACAACCGACAAGCGTGTGTCGTCGGTGCTGAGGCAGTCCGACCTTCCTTGCTTTTGCGGTTACAAGACCAGTCCATTAGTGCCAAGAACTGCCGACCTGTGTCTCGCAATGGCGCTTCTATCCAAGTGCAAGCTTAAGCTCCCCCCTGATTGCTAAACAAAGTCTCTATGCCCAAAATGCAAATCTCGAAAGCATAATAATAAAAACACTCGTCGATCGCTATATAATCTGTCCGGTTCAATATGTTTGTTGGAACATTTTTATTATTTGGTTATTTATGTTGATGAATATTACGTTGTCAAGGTTTCGTGGCATAAATAAATGTGTGCAATGTAATCAGTGTTATGATTTGGAAATTGTTCCCTCTATCTTTCAAATAGCAACCACAATAATATAATTGTTTTTCTGTAATGTTGATATAATCTGGTTTAGATAATGAAAAAGGTTATGTATAGCTAATGTGCTATTTAAGTGTACAGAAGAACAGGTCTTCGGGCGTAGAAGCTGGTCTCTGTTATCCGTGCAATATGTAAAAGAGTTATGTTGAGTACTTCAATGGGGGAAATGATCTAGCCATCAGAAATGATGTTCTGAGGACAAGATCTACTATCGAGTCCACTATCTCTATTACAGAGATGAGCATCGGTGTCACAGTTGCTATACCTCTCCTTGCTGGAGTACTTCCTATAGTTTACAGAATGGTATTTCTGTGAGTGACGATTTTCTTATTGGAAATTGTCCTATATACGAGCACGTGAGATAGTTATCTCATACATCCTTATTGGAATCACGTCTAGGTTATGATCTCCCTATATGGTGAGAATAATTCTACGAATGGAATGTTTTCATATTATGGAAATATATAATCCCAATGCCAAATTCGTATAAGGAAGAGTGTTGGTTCTGATGTCGCAGAAAACAACTTCTGAGCAGCACATTATCTCTTGTTGAGCGATCATTTTGTTTTATTATTATCTGACTTGACTAAGGGTAATGTTTTATGCTTTTGGAAGTTTTCCCATAGGATTAGATCACAGAGATTATGGCAAGTGAATCAACTAGCCGTTGGGATTGATTGGGAAACTTCGTTCTACGGACAAGCTTATAAGCAAGAGTGAAGCAATGATTCCGGGTCGTTCTACCAAAAAAGCTTACCTGAATCCTTGTGCCTTCACCGTTGTAAAAGCTGAGAGCGTCCGTCGTGCATTTACCGAGCCGATCACCGCTGACAGAGAGCGTCTTCTGTAACTGCAGACTGTTGGTGCTATAGTTGCTAATCTTGTTTTGTGCAGGTTGTTAGTCACACAGGTTGTGTGCAAAGGCGGGTGGTAGCCGTTAAGCCACGTTTGACAGGTGGTAGCCGTTAAGCCACGTTTGGCAGGTGGTAGCTGTCAAGCCACGAGCTCAGTGAGGAGCTGGAGTCAGACACGTTGCGTGCGGGTTGTGTTAGACACGTGATTACGTGCAACTTGCTAATCACATTTCTGACAGATGTGTGCATCTGTAAAGTCCCACATTCCAATCATAGTGAATACGCCTTACTTGGGGTGAGAGCTGAGAGGGTGGACGTAGGCATTGTTTGCCGAACCACTATAAATCTTTGTGTCTTACACATAAGATAATTCATCTCAGAACTGGGAATCTGTTGATCAGATCCAGTCTCTGTGACTTGACAGAGCCACGCTTCTGTGAACGAAAAAGTGTCATAACTCTTACGGCACTAATTCATCCCCCTCTTCTTAGTGCAATCCTATACCAACAATTGGTATCAGAGCAGGCTCAACGATAAAAGCTTAACCGCTTGTTGAGAGATCTGATAGGAAGTAAATGGGATACATGCACGTTGTTGGACTACAGTAATAGTCCACCATTATTTGATGGACAAAACTTCTGCAGCAGGCGCAGCAGGATGGAGTTCTGGATTGCATCCCGTGAACGAGGTGTTTAGGGATCATCCGAAATAGTCCTCTACTTCACAGAGGACAAGATCTGAAAGTTGAGCATGGCAGCACGACTTCACTTTCTGATGAGGAAGTTGAAATCATCAAGCTGAATGCTATGGCTGTCAACTTTCTTCACTGTGCTCTATCTCCTATGGAGAACAACCGGATCTCTGCCTATACCACAGCAAAAGAGATCTGGGATCGACTTGTTCTAACCCATGAAGGGACGGATCAAGTCAAAGAAACAAGGATAAATCTGCTGGTTCAGCAGTATGAGGCCATCAAAATGAAGCCTGATGAGTCTATCTCTGAAATGTATGATAGACTAAATACAATCATCAACAGCTTAGCCCTTCTTGGGAAGAATTATACTAATGCTAAATTGGTGAGAAAGGTCATCAGGTCTTTGCCCATGAATTGGGAAGCTAAAAAGACTGTAATTGAGGAAGCCAAAGATCTAACAACTCTTAGGCTCAATCAGCTTATGGGTTTTCTCTTCTCCTATGAGGAAGAGATACGGTCATCTGTGCCTCAGACGACCAAATCTATTGCCTTTAAGGCATCAGCTTTTACTGATGATGAATCAGATGATATAGAAGCAGAAACAGATGAGGAGCTCTCTCCTTATTAGTAAAGGGTTTGAACAAACTTCTTTACAAGAAACGCTTCAAACAAAGTGTTAAACCCAAGTCTTCTAACTTAGAGGACAAAAACGAACCAGTATGTTACGAATGTAAGAAACTAGGACACATGAGGAATGAATGTCCTCTGTTGGCTGAAAGGCCGAAGCCCTCTCGAAACAAAAGAAGAGCCTTATTGGCTTGGAGCGAGGAGGAGGACAACGAATCTGAGTCTGACGAAAAGTAGAAGGCAAACCTTTGCTACATAGCTCGTTCCAAATCAGAATCTGATTCAGATGAAGAGGTAATCTCTACATCTATGTCTAATTTATCTTCTAATAATCTTAAAGGTTTTCTGACAGAAATCCTTGAGAAAGTAGAAGAGCTATCTTCGAAATATCGCTCAATAAAAAAGCAGAACAAGGTTATGCAGTTACAACTCATTTCTCTGCACAGAGAAAAGATTGCCTTGGAAAAGGAAGCTGAGATCTTCTGCACAGAAGCATATCCTCTGATCAGAGAACCTCATCCTGTGGTATGGAACGAGCTACTTGTTCGTGACAAAGTGGTTTTTCCATTAAATGAGTATAACACAGGTTTATTACCTGAAAGTCAGTCTCATAAATGTCGCAGAAACAAATCTGAATGTTCAGATGATGTATGCTATGTGACACAGAAAGCATGTTCTGTGATAAGTTCCAAAGTTGCGCAGAAACAGAAGCCTGTAATGCCACATAAATCTGAGTCTGTGAAACGTTACACTTCTGAGCAGAAGCGTAACAAATCTAGGATTAAAAACCTTGTCGGATTGACAGAAAAGGTTAAATCCTGTCACTACTGTGGCATGCTTGGACATATGATCGGACAATGTCAGATCAAGAAGTCAATAAGCATAACCAATGCGATTCTCTCTCAGAACAAGTCACAATCTTATGGAACCGGCTTAAGGTGGATTCCTGTTGTAACTTAACTTGTTCTTAATCGCAGGTACACTTGAAAACTAAAGCTAGGAAGGATGAGTGGTACATGGACAGTGGGTGCTCACGCCACATGACGGGGGATCCTTCTAAGTTTTCAAGTTTGAAGTTACGGAACGGTGGTTCTGTGATATTTGGCAATGGTAGCAAAGGCTACATCAAAGGCATTGGAACTATCGGTAGTTCACAAACAATGTAGATAGACGATGTTCTGCTTGTTGCATGATTAAAACATAGTCTATTAAGTGTGAGCCAACTCTATGATAAGGGTTATCAAATAACCTTTAACGCATAAGGATGTTCTAGATCCACAGACAGCAAAGTCTGTTTCGTTGTTGAACGAAGAAAGAACGTCTACATCGTTTCTCAAGACAATATGTTGTCTTCTGAGAAATGCCTTGTTTCTTACATGGATGAAACAAATCTCTGGCATAGGAAATTGGGACACATCAATTTCCAATTATTGTCTAAGATTGCCAAAAACGAGGTTTACCGAAGCTCACTTTTGAAGAGAACAGCTTCTGTGAAGCATGTTCTTTGGGAAAACAAACCAAGGCTTCTTTTAAGAGTAAATGTTACATTTCCACCACAAAACCACTTGAACTTCTACACATGGGCCTGTTTGGTCCTACCAAAACACGGAGTCTGGGCCTCAGACGCTATGCTATAGTGGTTGTTGATGATTACTCAAGATATACTTGGGTAAGGTTCTTGGCTCATAAGAGTGATGCATTCAGTGCGTTCAAAAGCCTCGTCACAAAGCTGCGGAATGAGAGAGGGGCCTCTCTTAAAAGCTTAAGAACTGACCATGGTACAGAATTTGTAAACCATGAGTTCCAGTCCTTCTGTGACAGAAATGGCATAGAACACACATTCTTTGCTCCCTATACACCACAGAATGAATCGAACTCTTCTTGATATGGCCAGAACGATGATGTGTGAAAGCAAAGTTCCACAGAATTTGTGGGCTGAGGCAATTAACACAGCATGTTACGTGTCTAACCGTGTACATGCACGAAAGACACTTGACGAAACCTCTTATGAGTTGTACAAGGGCAAAGTGCCTAACATCTCATATTTTCACCCTTTTGGAAGTCCATGTTACATACTAAGACTTCCTAAGGACAATGTTGGAAAATTCGATGATAGGTCAGATGAAGGAATCTTCCTTGGTTATTCTGAATCCAGCAAATCTTATCGAGTTTTCAACAAAAGAACTCTTGTTATTGAGGAATCTATTAATGTCATCATTAATGACTCTCAATACACAGAGGAATCTATCTTATCAGACAGACTAAGCTCACAGCTGACTGCTGCTGATGTACAGAAAGAGAGCGCTGTCCCTCTTAAGACTAATTCTGTACAAACCCAATCCATCATTGGACAGAAGCAAACTCTGAGGGCACCTAAGAGAATAATGATTCTGAGAAGAATCTCTTGGACAGAGTGCCCACTCTTTACAAGAAAAGACACCCCATGGAGCAGGTCATTGGGGATGTACAGAAAGGGATACATACGAGACGTTCTGTGAATTTTTTCTGTGAACATTTTGCGTTCCTCTCCCAAAAGGAACCAAACAACATCGATGAAGCTCTTATAGATCCTAACTGGATTATCGCCACGCAAGAAGAGCTTAATCAATTCGAACGAAACAAGGTCTGGACGCTTGTTCAGAGACCGAATGATCGTTCTTTTATTGGAACCAAGTGGGTCTTCCGCAATAAGCTTGATGAATCAGGCTTTGTGGTCAGGAACAAGCCCAGACTCGTGGCCAAGGGGAACTCTCAGTCAGAAGGGATTGACTATGATGAGACTTACGCCCCTGTAGCGCGCCTAGAAGCTATCAGACTTCTGCTAGCTTATACGTGTTATCATGACTTCAAACTATTTCAGATGGACGTGAAAAGCGCCTTTCTGAATGGTGAGATCACCTCCAGGATTCGAGGATCCTAAGAAACATGATCTTGTTTATAAGCTTGATAAAGCTTTGTATGGCTTGAAACAAGCTCCCAGAGCTTGGTATGAAAGGCTGAGCCAATTTCTTATTGAAAAAGGCTATGGAAAGGGAAAGGTTGACGCAACTCTTTTCCTAAAGGAGCATGGAACCGAGCTTCTGATAGTTCGGATCTATATAGATGACATCATCTTTGGATCCACGAACAATACCTTGTGTAATGAGTTCGCAGAACTCATGAAAGGTTAATTTAAAATGAGCATGATGGGAGAATTAACATTCTTTCTGGGCTTACAGATTCGCCAAACTTCAGAAGGTACTTTCATCCATCAGGAAAAGTATACTAAACAACTTCTGAAGAAATATGAGTTGACCAACTCAAAACACTTGTCTACTCCAATGAGCACAAACGCTATTGTGGAGAAAGACGAAACAGGAAAGGATGCAGATCCTAGCCTCTACAAAAGCATGATAGGGTCCTTACTGCACCTTACTACTTCCAGGCCTGACATTTTGTTCAGTGTCTGTCTTTGTGCTAGATACCAATCAGCACCAAAGGAGTCCCATTTAACACATGTTAAAAGGATACTTCGATATCTTTCTGGGACTACAAATCTAGGGCTTTGGTATTCCAAGATATCATCATTTGATCTGGTAGGGTACTCCGACGCATATTTTGCTGGCTGCAAAATCGATCGAAAGAGTACTTCCGGAACCTGCCAATTGCTTGGATATATGCTCATATATTGGCTCTCAAAGAAGCAAGCTTTTGTTGCATTATCAACAGCAGAGGCATAATATGTTGCAGCAGCGAGCGGCCGTGCACAGCTTCTGTGAATGAGCCAACAACTTGAGGACTACAGTTTCAAGTTTGACAATATTCCAATACAGTGTGATAAAACAAGTGCCATAAATCTGACCAAGAATCCTGTTCAGCATTCAAGGTCTAAACATATAGAACTAAGAAATCATTTCATTTGAGATCATGTCCAAAATGGTTCTATTGCTGTGGAATATGTGAGCACAAAAGCACAGCTCTGTGATATCTTCACAAAACCATTGAATTTTGAGAAGTTCTCAAAATTACGAATGGAATTAGGGATTTGCTATCCCTTCTAAATGGATCTGATTGATCCTTATTGTGTGCATGTTTGATTTTGTGAAAATTATGATTTTCAAAAATAATTTCCATTTTTATTTACTTCTAATTTTAAGTTATATTATTTTTGGATTTGTTTTTCCTGTCAAATTCTTCCCTCTTTTATTTATTCACTTCCTTTCAAATCATCTCTGCACACACACGTCTTCCCTCCACCTGAAAACCCATTTATCTGTCTTTCCCATGTTTTCCCTCTGAACTCTCCCTGTTCTCTCTTCCAAAACCCTAACTCCATTTCCCTGCTTCAATCTGTCCTCATGACACTATGAACCAGGAATCTTCGCATGGCTAAGGCCAAGGCAAAGCGCTCCACTAGACTCAGCACTGAGTCTCTGTCTGACCGAGACTCTCAGGAGAGCAAGTCTTCACTACAAGACTCTGATACTGTCAGTCTTTCGTCAAAGGGAACAAAATCTAGGTCCCAACACTCTTCCTCTGAGAGCTCCATGGCTCTAGATATATAGCAAGAAGTCAACCAACTACCCACAAAGGAGGACCCTCCTGCAGCAAAAATTTCTGAGCCAGAAATTGAGGACATGGTGATTTCTCATCAAGGACAAGCTGAGAAAGAGGTCTCTACATCTCTGTGCGAAAGCCCTCCTCTTGAATCTCCACCCCTGGCTATCGTGCCCTACAATGAGACTTTGCCTCCTCCTCCTCCTCCTCCAACATAGAAGTTGGCCCCAACTTCGTCTAATGTTGAGGACCAAGCTGTGAACCATCCCGTGGTCGTAGTACAGGAGAAAGGAAAGGCATAGAAACGCCCATCTACGGCACCACAGAAGGAGAACAAAAAGCGAAGAGGTACTACTCTGACCTTTACTCCTGAAATTGGGGATATCTTTTTTGCTGAGGAAATCCAGGTTGTGTTAGATTCTTCTGAGTCTCCTGCTAGAGATCTTGAGAATAGAAAAATCATTCCATGTCGATTCATCATATTCTGGTTTCTGAAAAACTGAAAATCCTGGATAAGTTGTCTCAAAACTCATTCTTTTAAATTCCCTGCTTGTTTGTGTGGCTTGATTGAAACTTGTTTGATGACATGTTTTTGGTTTTATGATATATGCTTTCTTTGATGATGCAAAAAAGGGGAGAAGTAGCTCCTTGGAGAATTTTTAGTTTTAGGACAGGTGTTCTGTGAGACTTAGGACCAGACTCTGCATTTTTCTTTTTGTCTTGTGTTTCTCTGTTTGCAGGTCGTGAAGACACTGAGGAGATTTCCTCAGTGTAATGCATGTCTCAGCAGAATTATTTTCTTCTTTGAGAAATTCCTCGCCAGAACGATACTTCTGGTTGAGATCAACTTGAGATTGAGCAAAACTGCTTAAACTCAGGGGGAGTTAGATAATCGTCTCTACTCATATTCAGGTCAGAATATCACTTCTGTGTGACGTTCTAAACTCTGATTAAAAGTTCATCTTAGAACTACTCACTTGTTCAGGGGGAGCTTTGACAGAATAATACTTCTGTCCATAATGCATGTTATTGCAATCATGAGTGCAGATTTGATCAAATCATATAAATGCTCTGAACGATTAGGTTAATGAACATTAACTAATCTCGAAAGTTCATCTTCGAACTAATTATTGATCTGAGCTAGCAATAATTTCGATCGAAATTAATCCTCTTAGATTCAGAGAGAGTTACTACATAAAGTAGCTTCTATGTCAACCATCTCGCAACAAGAAAATCTGTAAGACCGTTAAAACTCTTTAATTATTATTCTTCAGATGAACATGGTTTTGACATCATCAAAAAGGGGGAGATTGTTGATATAATCTGGTTTTGATGATGACAAAGGTTATGTATTGCTAATGTGCTATTTAAGTGTACAGAAGAACAGGTCTTCGGGTGTAGAAGCTGGTCTCTGTTACCCGTGCAATACGTAAAAGAGTTATGTGGAGTACTTCAATGGGGAAAATGATCTAGAAATCAGAAATGGTGTTCTGAGGACAAGATCTACTATCGAGTCCACTATCTCTGTTACAGAGATGAGCATCTCTGTCACAGTTGCTATAACTCTCCTTGCTGGAGTACTTGCTATGGTTTACAGAATGGTATTTCTGTGAGTGATGATTTCCTTATTGGAAATTGTCCTATATGCGAGCACGTGAGATATTTATCTCATACATCCTTATTGGAATCACGTCTAGGTTAAGATCTCCCAATATGGTGAGAATAATTCTACGAAGGGAATGTTTTCATATTATGGAAACTTATAATCCCAATGCCAAATTCGTATAAGGAAGAGTGTTGGTTCTGCTGTCGCCGAAAACAACTTATGAGCAGAAGACATTATCTCTTGTTGAGCGATCATTTTGTTTTATTATTATCAGACGTGACTAAGGGTAATGCTTTATGCTTTTGGAAGTTTTCTCACGGATTAGATCACGGAGATTATGGCAAGTGAATCAACTAGCCGTTGGGATTGATTGGGAAACTTTGTTCTATGGACAAGCTTATAAGCAAGAGTGAAGCAATGATTCCAAGGGTCGTTCTACCAAAAAAGCTTACCAAAATCCTTGTGCCTTCACCGTTGCAAAAGCTGAGAGCGTCCGTTGTGCATTCACCGAGCCGATCACCGCTGACAGATAACGTCTTCTATAACTGTGGACTGTTGGTGCTGTAGTTGCTAATCTTGTTTTGTGCAGGTTGTTAGTCACACGGGTTGTGTGCAAAGGTAGGTGGTAGCCGTTAAGCCACGGGCTCAGTGAGGAGCCGGAGTCAGACACGTTGCGTGCGGGTTGTGTTAGACACGTGATTACGTGCAACTTGTTAGTCACATTTCTGACAGAATTGTGCATCTGTAAAGTCCCATATTCCAATCATAGTGAATACGCCCTACTTGGGGTGAGAGCTGGGAGAGTGGACGTAGGCATTGTTTGCCGAACCACTATAAATCGTTGTGTCTTACACATAAGATAATTCATCTCAGAACTGGGAATCTGTTCATCAGATCCAGTCTCTATGACCTGACAGAACCACGCTTCTGTGAAACGGCACTAATTCAACCCCCCTTCTTAGTGCAATCCTATACCAACATGTAATACCAAGTGCATCTTCTTCGAGTATATATGCATCCAACTACACTCTCTTGAGCTAAGTTAGGTTCCACGGTTATGTTAGTTTCGAAAAGATTTCACCAAATACGGCACGACCTAATCACATCGTTGTTTAAAAAATTGGTTTTACGTAGACTTAGCACATTTCGAGTTGCAGAAAGGTCTCATTGGAATTCGAAACTCGCAGTCCAAGGAAGCGACTTCCTGTTTGGGTCTGCCTAGACATGAGAACTTATGTTTGCGATTGCTCTTATCGTGCTAAACTCAAGTTGTCCATGCTTCCGACATACGATAGAGTATGAACTAAATCTTTACATTAACGTCAATCTTCTCCATTTGTGTGAGTCGATGAGTGGTTTCATGATAGTGATGTGATGCAACATATATACTCATGAATCATCCTTTTTTTTATGAAAGCAGCATCACTAATGTTTGGCAATCACTAGTACTCATACAACGAGACTTGATGTAACAATCCAACTTTCACGCCCAAAACGCTGACAATGACAAATAATCCCCAATCCCCAATCACTAGTACTCATACACCTTTGAAACTCATCAAAGGTGTTCCTCCCAAAATTCTCCCAGCAAATGCAAGCAGACATGGGGGAGCCACTAAGAGAGATTAGGGATGGATACTTCATGTCGCTACATTTCAGGACCCCGGCCCAAATCATCCAGGTATACCTCGACACGGGGAGTGACCACATGGGTGCCTTGCAGTAACTTTACTTTCGACTGCATTGACTGTGATGACTTCAGGAGTAGTAGTAGTTGCTTCCGGGCGAATTCCGCCTTCTCCCCTTCCTACTCTTCTTCAGCCATCAGGGACAGTTGCCTTAGCCAGTTCTGCTCGAATGTTCACAGTTCCGACAACCCTTACAATCCATGTGTCAGAGCAGGGTGCTTTTTGGCTGGCTACCTCCCTCAAGGGCTCCTGTGTGATGTCGTGCCCCTCCTTCACATACACTCATGGTGCCAATGGCATCGCGACAGGATCCCTTTCTAGGGATACCATACGGTTACACGGGAGAAACCCTAATGTTATCAGGGAAGTGCCAAGGTTCATATTTGTGTCCCTTGGGTCGACTCACCATGAGCCAATTGGCATCGCAGGGTTTGGTAGGGGGATGCTCTGGATTCCTTCACTGTTGGGGTTCCTCCACAAGGGGTTCTCTCACAGTTTCTTGGGTTTCAAGTATGCAAACAAGCCAAACTATTCGAGCCCCTTAGTCGTAGATGATGCAGCTCTCTCTTCGAAAGAGACTATGCAGTCCACTCCGAAGTTGCAATCCTCCATGTACCCGAACTACTAAATATACTGGCTTGGAAGGAGTGACAGTAGGAGATTCTGAAAGAATTCAAGTACCAACCATTCTAGGCAAGTTTGGTTCACAGGGAAATTGCGGGTTCCTGATTGATTCGGGACTGACACACACTCACTTCCTGGAGCCGCTGTTCACCCAAATCATGACGGCCGCAAATAACATGGAATCACAAACCAGATTTCACCTATGCTACAAAGTGCCGGTGGTACCCAACGACGACCATGTTCCCATTTTTCCTCCTATCACTTTCCACTTCCTAAACAACGTGCGCCTAACACTCCCAAGGTAACAGCTTCTACGCAATGAGCGCCCCTCTCAACTCCACTGTTGTTAAGTGGTTGTTGTTCCGAAGTGTGGAGGACACAATGACGAGGGCAACGAGAACGATGGTCTGCCTGGGGTATTCATAAGCTTCCAGTAGCAGAATGTCGAGGTTGTCTACAACTTGGAGAACGAGAGAATTGGGTTCCAGCCCATGGACTGCACCTCAGCCTCAGCTTCACAGGGAATAATAGTACGAAAGGCTGAACACTCTTTTCTACTATGCCACTCATTTTCTTACCTCGCGTTCTATTTCCCGTCAATAATCTCACCATGTCCGAGGCTTGCCATAAATCAACCAACAAAATGAAGACTGCCAAAGGTTTCTGTCTTACATATAGATGATAGACCCCAGACAGAACATACCAGTTGGCTTTGTCGCTACTCGAGGAACAGCAAGGTGCACTTTCTCATAGCTAAATGAATCTGAAATACCGACTATTAAAGATGCACAATGACCAGTTAGACAAATCGATATCCAGTCCATTGTGAAAGGAAAAAGCCTACTTATTCAATGGCCAACCTCGAATTAGTCAAAGCCCCAAAGAGCTCTAGGCTACGAAGTTACTCACCGAAGAAAAGATACAAACAATACATATACATACAAGCACGGATGAAGGAATTCATAAAGAGTTACACCAAAACACATGCAGAAGCAGAAGCATAACAAACCAATGTTATAATGAGTAGAAACCTTCCATGAGAATATTTTACAAACTATGTGGAGGCATGTACATTTCTAATTCATTTTCCCGGTGGAGAGTGAATATTGATAAGAATTCACACACATTACAAAGCGATCCGATGAACATGTACGGGAGAAATGCACCTGTCAGATGTTTTGACCTCAAGAGCAACAGGACGCGGCCCCTGTCCTTTCCGCTGGTCTATCCATGAGTACCATGCCCGACGGGTTTGGTGCTGGCTGGACTCTAAGTAGTCTCTTCGCTGTATCCATCAATAAATAGAATTTAAAATTTGTCGACAAAACAGAATACAACTTCATCATTCTATGTAAATTTCTCCCTTCAGCCATGAATGCCCATAAAATAAAAATCGTCTATAGAACAAGCACCCTTTTAGCAAGGCTAGAAATGGGAAAGCAGCCTCATTTGCCCAAAAGTATCATTCAAATTCGCCGGCACTGACGTCATGCATACGCAAGAAGAATTCTATGAAGAGAAGAGCAACACCTATCTCGTGGAATATGTCATTGACATTATTAGCAGTTTTGGCAGAGGTCTCCATGAAGAAAAGGCCATTCTCTTGGGCATAGGTTTGTGCGTCCTGCATGTGAATATTTTAGTCGTCCATGGAGCATAATCATTTCTAATAGAGCATGGAATGTATCAAGAAGAAATGCAATTTTACACACACCTCGGGCTCCACCTTTCTCGCATCCAATAAATCTGCCTTATTACCAGCAAGTGCCATCACCATGTTGGGGTTGCCTAGAACAAAGCAGCAAACATTTAATTATGCTAACAAAAGATCCTACACCAAACTTCTTCCTCCGGTGTCATCATCAAACACAAAGGTGTATCTAAACCTTCCAGTGAACGACAATGATATCGATCCTCATTTAGAAGAGGAAGGACATTTTACAAATCCGAGCATCACCAAAATCACAAGTTCACTAGAACCCAACAAGGAAGACATAACGTCAGCAACATCATAGAATAGCCCATTACCTTGTGCTTGAAGTTCTTCTATCCATTTTTTGGCTCGATCAAATGATGCCTACAATTAGAAACCATGTGAAAGAAATCTAGTTAACTAACCTGTCAACAAATATAGAGAAGCTTCCATCCATCCAACTGTTGTTACAGACTTGACAATTAGAAGTTTGCATATCAAGTTAAACAGCTATGCTACCCTTCGATTAATATTTAAGGAGATATTTTCTCTTTGTCCTTGTTCTTTTTCAAATGGACAAAGAGACACCAATGACTTAATGATGGAGTAGCGTAGCGAAAATAGGAGAAATCACAGAAAAACAAGGAGAAAACGAATAGGATGAAGGGAACGATAGAGAATTCTATGGTTTGTAAGAAAACCTCAAGAAATTCTTAAATTCAGATAATATGGTAAAAATAACAATTGTCCTCCTTAGAAAACCTAAAGCCTTATTCATACTATAAAAGAAATCTAATGTGATATTCCAAAAATACTCATAATATTATAAAATCTAAAAAAAAATAATATGCTTCTGTATTAATCTCCCCGGGTTGGAAAAGTTCACGACTCCGACGCGAAAACTTCAACGATCTCAGCATAAATCTCAGGGTCAATCTTCTTCAGCTATCCAAGTACTTTCCGTCGCTGGTTTTCCCAACCATTTCACCAAGAACCTCCTGTACTGATTTCCTCTCCTTGACTTAGCATCATTCACATCTAGAACATCTTCAATAACATTCTTTGTGACCTTTGAAAGCTCTTTGAACTGATCTTGGGCAGCATAACCTTCATCAGCTCCCACAAACTCATACAAATCTAAGACAATAAATACTTGATTGAGTTGTATCTCATTCGACAACCGCAAGCATACCCAGTCAAGAAGCGATCCCATGTCCTCGACGAAGTCCAGGAGGTACCAATCGAGCATCTTCAATCTCATCAGTTGGTTCACCTTTGATATCCCTAATGTTGCCCGAAGGAAATCCCTCTTAGCTTATCCTCAACCTTGGACGCACTGTATACTCGGACAACAGGGCAAGACCAGCCTCCATAAGAGAGAGCGAACGTGACCAGGCTTTCATGTTTAAGCTCTTCCATATCTTTTCTAGCAACCTCTCTTAGGAAATCAATGTTACTCAGTTCTCGTCCTTCTTCCTTATCAAATGCTTTAATCTTTTCAAGCAAACTGTTTTCTCTCTCCATTTTATTTTGCATTTTGGTTACAAGCTTCGTTTTCTAGAAATCATGCTTTCGAAGCGTCTCACTTCTCTCGTTATCTAGCTTCTCGATGAGCAATTTCTTCTCATATTCCATGTAGGCTATTAACGAGTCTTTAGCAAATCTGACGTCTTCCTTCACTCACTTGATCTCTTCTTCTGCAGACATCTTATCCAGCATTTCCTCATCTATTGCTTTCGATTGATCGTTCTCCTCACAAATCTCCAGAAGATGTTCCTCACAGTCACTTCTCTTCTTCTCTAATATATTCACATCCATAGAGACGATGACGTCATTCTGGCAATCAGGACAATAAAAGTCAGTATTCTCCAAATCCTCCAGAAGTCGATCGGAGAAGCCTGCACATTCGACATACACCCAAACATCACAACCATCACAACACACCCAGCCTCCACCATCTGAATGGTGCCAAATTCTCTTGCATACACAACAATATTGTATTGATTTTACAAACTCGTAACAATGCCTGCAAAATGTCTGATACTCTCTATTCGAGCCTTTCATCTTTTTAACTTCGCTTCCAGGAAAGGTCAAGGCACGACTGTCACATGCCCGTATGTCCTTACAACACGCAACTCCTACATCGATTTCCCCGAGTTGGAAAATAAATAATCCCCAATCTGGTGGCTTAACAATTCTTGTGTAATTTTCATATCCTCCTTTGCTCTCCAGCTTGCTAGCCACCAAAGCAAACAAATAGCAACGTTTCTTGAAGGGATCATCCCAGATAGCATAATGTCTTCACTGTAATAGATCATACCAAATAGACATGTTATCCCATTCATTAGGGATCCTCAGTTTCCAGGTTTCAAGAATATCTTTCAGATCTACATATAAGTTTTCAAGTCCACCAGCAATAGAATTCACATTGTGCTTACTTCCATTCAAATGTCAACGTATATCCTTGCAGACTCTTGAACTTCCACTAGCTGTTGAAATTGCAGCAGGTGAGGAATCCTTGCATGAACTGACATTTCGGGTAACTGCCACCACTGTTCCAGAGCAAGATTGACTCCTTTGGCTATAATATTTTATGCATCTGTGACAATAAAAATCTGTGAGCTTCCACTACGAGTTATAACATCAGAAACTTCACTTTCATGAGCATTGATCATCTGATGCCTAAGCCAATCTTCAACTTCCACCGGAGCAATAGACATGACCCCTCTAATGACGACCGACTCTCCTTCGATTGGATACACATCGATCTCTTCATCCTCTTCAGGATATTCATCATAAATAGGCTTTATTTCTTCACCAAACTCTTCTTTAGCCTTTCAGTCTTGATATTCCTCGGCGTTCATCTTCTCGCTAAAGTCTGCAACTTCGGTTTCGATTCCACCACCGTTGAGATCTAGGGCACATCTCTCTTCCAATCCACCTCCTCCTGTGTTGTTTATAGGTCCGGCTTCACGGTAAGAATTGACTACGGTTTCATCAAATTCATCCTCAGTACTACCTTCCGGTATGTCTAAGGGGTTGTGGTTGCCTTCCGGAATCTCCATTTGGGGTCCCACGCGTTTCTGTTGCAGTAGCATCAACTCTTAGACTGCTTGCGATAGATCTTCAAGCATACTTCGCATCTCAGCAAGTTCCTTCTGTTGATGCCGAATCCCCCTCTCACAACCTTTACCACGGTTAGCCATCGTAAAATCCTAAACTCTAACCCTAAGGTAGAACTCAGGCTCTGATGCCAATTGATGGAGTAGCGTAGCGGAAATAGAGGAAATCACAAAAAAACAAGGAGAAAACGAATAGGATGAAGGGAACGATCGAGAATTCTATGATTTATAAGAAAACCTCAAGAAATCCTTAAATTCAGATAATAGGATAAAAATAACAATTGTCCTCCTTAGAAAACCTAAGGCCTTATTTATACTAGAAAAGAAATCTAATTGGATATTCCCAAAATACCCACAATATTATAAAATCTAAAAATAATAATATGCTCCTGTATCACTTAAAGGGTGAGCAAAAAGGGGTTTTAGAATCCCAAATCTTGATAGGATAAGGCAAATGGCTGTTCAACCAGTGGAGTAAGGGTGGGCTTTCAGTCTAAGAGATATTTTGGGCTCAAATGATTCAAAGAACTACCATTAAATGGTAAGAGAAAATAATGTAGCAATTCAAATCTGGTTCAATGTAATCACCATGAGCAGAAACTCCGATCCTCATATATAGACCTATTCATAAACTAGATCCTCCATAATGAGAAGAAAAGAAAAAAGAGCCAAAAGGCTGTTATCCTTCATCCTGCATAATTGCCAACAAACAAAAAAGCAGTTCTCGAATTTGCGCATGGGACAGGTGAATAAAAAAAAAGCCATCACATTGTGCAAACTGTCCTCACCTGATTAGTTATATCATACACAATAATTGCTGCCGCAGCTCCCCGATAGTACATGGGGGCCAAGCTATGGTACCTCTCTTGTCCAGCCGTATCCCATATTTCAAACTTAACAGTCGCATCATTAACAGCTAATGTTTGAGAAAAGAAAGCAGCACCGATGGTGGATTCCTGCACAGGCAATAAATTCAGTTAAAATACACAGACACATGATTTGACAGCAATTTTTTACAAGGCCAAGTTCTGATATGGCTTGGCTTACTTGAAACTCAACAAACTGTCCTTTAACAAATCGCAACACCAAGCTAGACTTTCCTGCTCCAACATCGCCAAGAAGCACCTGCCACACGAGAAGCCAAACAAGCAAACATCGTCAACCCCTTCTCACTTCCCAATGATGATTAAACCTCATGCATCGCTAATTTGAAATAACTGACTCTCAAAATTATAATGACGTCTCTATGTGTTCCATTGGACAGACAAATACAAAAGGGACTACCAAAAGTTCAAGTTTCTCTCTATCAACCCAGCAACTGAATAATGATAAAGAGGGAACTAAAAAATCAAAATCCGACACATATAGCTCTACTCAACCCCGGTCTAACTCTAACAAAAGACAGCGTAATCAATCAAAAAAGATTTGTCCAATAACGTAAGCTGCGCGTTCTACCCTCCCAATCATTGGTAAACAATAAAATTGATCCAAATCAATCATCCTAATGCACAATCCACCAAACCCTCGCATAAAGCAGAGAGAATCCATGCAGTTCCATGACTGGCGATCCCACTACAACTCGCAGCTACACTCATCTCACCACCACGACCAAACCACCCCCAAACAAAAAAAAAAAAACCTTAAGAAATCAAAACGACCCCGACCCAGAAAACCAATCAAGCTAAAACCCCTTTCCTCGGCCACAATCAACCTCAGATACCACCAAAACAGTAATCCCAACAGCGCAAACCAACCCAAACCACTAAAAACACAAAAACCCAACTCCCAGAATCGGTCACAAACCCGATCTTGAAAACCAAACACAATCCTTTACCAATTTGGCGTTGATGTTCTTGTGCCCGGACGTTGCCATGATCCGTCAATTGCTTATCGGGAACAACGCCGACAATCGAAATCGTAGTCTTCGTCGTTGTCGTCGCGGTTCTTCCCACCTCAATTATTACAAACTCACACACTTCTGATTTGTACTTTGTGGAAGGATCGAACTTTGTCTCCGTAAAATTAACAATGTCGTAAATTTGAGCCAATCATCTTCACGCCCTGTTTGTATTGTTTAAATTTTTCATTTTTTTTCCATTATCAATCTTTATTAAATTCTTCAACTTTCTGCGCAATTTATACTCTCAAACAACTGTTTAAAACTGCTTAATTTTCGTCCTAACCAAACAAGCCTTCAGAATTTTGGAATAGACCCGAGAGAGCCCTGAATACTGCAAATCCCATTCTAGCCTCAAGGTCGCGACCTTCTCGATATTCATCAATCCGAGTCATTCTCGAAACATCAGTCCAATAACAGGAGCCGGGACGAGCCACTGGTGCTGTCAGATTCTAGATTCTGCTCGTGAGGTCAGTCTTAAAACTATATACAAATGGAAAATCATTAACATGCTGTAAGTACCTAGTTGGCATATTTGTCCGTGGGAGGGGTATTGCTATATCTCAAGGGTATCCATCTTCAATTATACAAGAGACAGTATGATAGATTGTGCAGCGTGGAAGACCAAGCGAAATGATACTGTAAATAAAATCCCAAAATCAGATGGAGAGCGGCCTCTCTTTCTGGGCAAGGGTCTTCCTAACCCCCTTCACAATCTTCGAGAACCACCGCAGGTTCATCACCGCTAATGCCACAGGCACCACGAAGACTAAAAAGTACCCTAAGATGTGCATTTGAATGATCTGCCCGACAACAGGAAGAAGCAATTGAGACAACATGTAGATGTGGAAGCAAACAAGGGGCTACGTTTTGCAGAGCTACTTATGCATTATTCGAGTTGAACGGAAAATAGAATGGAAGATGTAATTGAAGAACTTGGATGCCTCTAAACTTGGGACCTGGGCGTCATGCATTGAGTTTTCAACCCATTCCATTTCAAACAAGGAACAGAAAATACGAGTCAGGTTCAGGAATATGGTCGAGTTTTGCTCTTACCTGATGATAATGCAAGTAAACGTGGTAGAATAAGTAGCCAAAAAGCAGAATTCTCGCTGCCTGCATTTTTCGGATGAACACAGAATCCACAATGACAAGGTAAAAGCATTATCATCCTACATCACTTGATTTTCAAGAAGCATTTCCATTTACAAGAGAAAATGGAAGAACACAATCTTACCAACCATGCGAGAAAAATCAACACCCCATTAATTAGATACACAAGGGACTTCTTCATTCCGGCAGTTTCAAGAAACCTACAACAGTTCGTTGCCCAAATTAGACAATCTGAGTTGACTTTACGGTTGGAACATATGATAAACTTACCATCTCATGTTGATCTCAGGGGTTGTCACTTCAGATATAAGAACCATGAAAGTGTAAAGCTGCCCTTCTCCAGAGAGCATGGAATACGCAACTGCAACTCCTGACAGAGAATGATGTATTACCTGCAGAAATTCATAACTGACATCAATGAGATGAACAGTCATGGCATTATTCTCCGATTTCCATGAGGAAATTTTTGCACAAGTCTACAACACAGTTTCTAGTTGTTTGTTGTACAAGAACTTGAATTGTACAAACAAGCACATGAAAAGAACTTATTCTGTCACTGAAGAAAATTAACATTATGTTTAAGCAGATATACTCACGTACTCCATTCCCCCAAGAGAAGGATAGAACCAACATATAACTGCAAGATCTGAGAGGAAGTACCCTACGGACACCTGTCAATTTAAGAATATTGTTACGAGGATAAATAATTCAAAAGCATTCAAATCATACAGGTGAATTCAATCCGTGACAAAGGAAAATAGGTGTTGGGATTTGTGGGCCAAAACTTGATAGTAATAAGAACTCACCCCGAGGGTAAAAGTAGATAGCGCTGAACTTCGGAATGTCAAGAGACCAACGCCTTGATCGGAGAATAGATTCGACCAAAATACAAAGTACACTGACAAGGCGGTGATGAAAATAGCATGAATGGTGGACATGCCACTGCCAGAAGAGGAGAAGAAGTAGATGAGATGCAAGATAACTCACTCCAAAAATCCGAAATAGTAAACATAGGTGACAAAAAAGTTACCGGTTGTTCCACTCTGTGCGTTGTATTTTCGTGAGGCTGGAATAACATTTGAAGTAAAAGATGCTGATCAAGTGCATAAGATCACAGGCCTGTAGAACGAAATCAGTTCTCCCATCAGATGTATTGCTATATGAGATAAGGCAACCAGAGCAAACAATCCATTTTTATGGCCCTGATAATGGAAATGCTACACATTAACTCGTAAGCTTCTGGATTTCACTCTTGGGTTTCATACTGTTAGAAAGGACAAGATCAACCTGAAGATGATCTCCCCCGAAAATAATACCATGAAAATCCTTTCTCAAGCATATTAAATAGACAAACTTCTGATAGGAGACAGAAAGAAATCAAATCATGTTGAATCAGAATGTGTTACTTGGATAAAGATATAAACACTCAACAAGACCCCACTAAGCACCAAAAAAGGTAACTGCAGCGACAGAAAATCAATCAATAGCAAGAAAATACCATTTTGCAGGCAATAATGCCACTAAGGACAGCCGTGTAAGGTATGTACGGATCTGCCAAAAGATAGCTCCCGACCAACACTTCGGCCTGGTTTCTATAAGCATCCATAGACATCGCGGTCCCTTGGGGAATCGTCCTCATGATGTGGCTCAGTGATTCCGGAGTGGATATCCGTGCATGAGTTGATTACTCCAACTACCTTATCAACACTATCGGCTTCTGCTACCAAAACCTGGAAATCAGGAACAGTAACCCTAGGGTATTAATTCCAAACCACAAAAATGATAATGCAGAAATCCAAACTCTGAATCCCATTGTATACAACTTTCAAAATACATGGATCACAGAACAAAAGTATTTTCTGTTAAAAGAATGACAGTTATATGAAATGGAGAGGCACATGATCTCCGGCTGAAGAATTGCACAAGGCCCACTGCAGCTTCAATACAGAGTTATTTCAACACTCAGATTCAGTACATGATTTAACAAAAAGAAAAAACCAATTTACCGATCATCATGAGGATAGGTTATACATATGCATAGGTCAAACAAAGTAGCATAACCCGAGAAAAGCTAGGTCATATAGAGCTACAACATGTTGAAAAATATTCATACAGTTTTGAATTCCTCAGATGAAATTTTCAAAGTGATGAATCATAATTTAGAAAAGAATAAAGCGATGGCATTCGTTCGGGACTGAGGAGGCAAAAACAAGAACCGAAATGATGGATCCAAAACCATCATGTAAACCTTTTTTAATCGATCGGTCTTGGAAAAGAACTGGTAAAATCTCCCTCCCTTCTCAATTAGCCAAGATATTTCGTTTCACAAAGTTCCATTGCTTAAGCTCTTGACTTCTACATAACTAACATGGGCCAACCGAACTCACCCGGATTTGATGCTCGCCTTCACTAGCCTACATCAGGCACCATTCTATACCAGACCTAAAATGAGGCTCATATTACAAGGACTAGTTCCAGAACCAGGTACACCAAAATCCAGATACTCAAAAAAACAGTCCTAAACCCAGACCGTACAACTCCAAATACCAATTATCATCACCACCGCCTCCTCCTCCTAACGCACATTACAGCCTAATATTCCGCTCTATAAGTAACATGCTATAAGAACCAACATAACATTAGATACTATCTCGATCTACCATCACTAAGAAAATGGGGAAGGCCATCTAATCTGATCCAACTCAAACGCAATAATCCCCCATGTCAACGAACACCATTAAAGTTTCCCCAGCATCAACAGCAATCACAAATCCAGATGAAACCCAACAAAAATCACTGCCAACATCAGAAACTAAGGGATTAATTACCCTGTTTCAAGGGGTACCCACAAATCCTTCCCGAGATCCCGAGAGGTAAAACTAATTGCCCAAAGAAAAAAAGAACAAAAATCGAAGGCGGGGTAAGATAGGCAAGGCCAATAGGCAATAGGCACTAGAGGCCGAACAAACAAGCAATCGATAAAAATCAATTGCTCGGTGTTCCAACTGGGTGGTTGGGGAAGTGAGGTGAAGAGTTATAATTTATGATGGGCAAACGGAGAAAATCTTAAAAGATTAAAACTTTCATGGTGGGGGAAGCGTCGGATTCAATTCTGAGTAGTGGATTTTGGTATTTTTTATTTTTATATATCTTTTTCTTTTTTGGTGAGGAAGAAGAAGAAGAAGAAGAAGAAGAAGGAGGAAGAGGGAATTAGGTTGTTAGAAGGGGATGGGAGAAGGAAAGAGAGAGTACATTTTATTTATTTATTTTTTCTTGTGTTCGGCGGATGGAATATGTGAATTAAAAAAATATATATAAATCGAAACTAAGACGCGGTAAGAATAATCTAAACAGAAAGTATCTCATATTTGTATTGGATATGTCACTCTCGCCGGGTGTTCGGGGATGAAATTGTATTACATAGACATGAACTTTATGTGTCCGATATAGTTATAATAATGAAAAGTTAAATGGAAATAATTATAATTATAGCGATGAAAAACGAGAAAATTGAAGCTGCAATGGTATTAACGTTACGGACTTCAAAAAAGGATATTGTGTTGGACTCTAGTCTCATATGGTACGTCGGATGTGGAATGTGCTGATGAAGTATGGATGCCGTTGACAATGACGTGATGAAGATGTCCGGACTGGAAACTTGAAATCAAAAGCTAGAAATCTCAAAACTGAGAGCTGAAATTCTAGAGAAAACTAAGAGGTTTACGACAATCAATACACTTTTAAGTCTTCCATTAATGTGAAAATCATTCCTTACCTAGTAAGTTTGGTGTCTTCTTTTGGGATTAGAATCAGATTATAACTTCTCTATGTACTTGTCCACGTGTCTAATAGCTTCACTCTATAGACACCCTTCTCTTATAGACAGACATATGCAACGTAGACACTTTCATACTCTACACCTCAAGGAAACTCTTAACATTAGGCCGGGCCCTAAATTTCTTGTGTCAACACCAGATAAATAATAATTAGCATTCTCGAGAATGAAATTCGCGGTGAATAATAATGATCTACGATGATGTCTTTATGCCATGAAAACTATTATTTTATATTCTATGATGTGTATATATATTATTTTTATGAGTTTTATTGTAATTTTTATTTTTTAAGTATATTATATTAATGACATTCTTAGAAAGTAATTCTTTAGAAAAAGAGTCAATTATTACCAGAAAGTTTATGTACATAGCTTAAACATAAGTGGGGAGATTTTACATCATTGTCTTTTATATATAGTGGTCAACTAAAATTTTAAATATTTTTGGTAAAATTAGTATAATTCTAACAACAAAAAATTAGTCATATTCCTAGCAAAATCATGTTTCATTTTATTTATCTCAACCTAATACGAACAATAAGAATAAAGGAAGCAAAAATATTTCAAATTTTCATTAATCTTGTATTAAAAAAATCACATATTAAAAAGGTTCATTCGATGTGGCAATCCAAAAAATCTTATAGACTTCTCAGTAAACTGTCTTTATCGTGTATTCTATAATTTTTATTTAACTTTAATAAAATTTATTTACTTTTATGACGATCACTAACCACGTTATGAATGCTCGTGTTCTTATGCATGCAGAAAATAAAATTTTTGTACATGTTGTCATATGGCCTAGACGAATCCAATATTATAAATCGCACCGATGTTTTAATATGGACGGGTTTAATTGGTAAGCCTCTTTATGGGCATGCTATAAAAACCCAAATTCAATTCTTATTTAGGTAACAAATGAACTATAAAGCCAACACATAAAAGATATATGTTGTCCCACGAATAAGGTTCGGATCTATTCGGTCATATACGGGTCATAAGCCCAAAATGAGCCATTAGGGACCAATTTTGAGCCTGGCCTATAGCCCAATTCACATGGAAGCTGCCTAATGGGTGGGAGGGTATCCGTCGTCATATATACCTGCCTATTACAATTGTACTGGATCCCTATGATCAGAGGCATCCACGATTCATTTCGACATTCATTATATGAACAACACAAAAAATAGGTGAGGAGGCAGGCTCTCTAGGAAGCTTTCAAAGATTCTCCTTCCTAGTTCGTCGAAGCTGCCCCGATATTCATCACCCCAATTTCCTTCCGAAAGTTGCCCAAGTCCCGATGACTTTAATAAGCTATCAAAATTCTACGGGATCAACCCCACAAGAAGCAACAACTTCATCATTTTATCCAAGTCCTATCAGATCAAGCCCACAAGCCCCGATGACTTCAATATCTCCGTTGATATTCCACAATAACTTAGATCATTTTCGACAAGCGTCATTCTTCAAAGATCGAATCAAAGGACATCGTCCGTGATGAGCAGAGATTGACCCTACTTATATTTTAATACGATAATTGATACGACATTTTCGGTGTTATATTCGAACTGTGATGTTGAGTTTCAATGACATTGGTATTGCTGGACCGACCGGTTATCTTCAAGACATTTCGGAAGCGTTCCAAGTTTCAGATTGGCTGCCAAAGTTATAAAGATTTGTGCATAGAAAGCATTGATTTTCTAATTGCATAAGTATAGAAAGCGTGGCACTGTCAATGCTTCACATTTGGTTTTCTAATGGCAAATGGCCTGGCGCCCGTCTTTTATATTAAGCTATTACGGCATGGCATCCAGATGCTCGGCTTCTTGGCTCGATCTGCGGGAATTTCATCAACCAGTCCCCCTCACGGTGGATCAATAAAGAGGTTAGGAGAAGGGTGTAGAGACAGAAGAATCACGAGGTGCCGTCCGAAGAGCTACGGCCAAGAGTTGTACACAACAGCGATATCGAAGCTGGATACTCAAAGTTTGCTCAACTCAAATTAATTCAAAAATTGACTAAACACGAATTAAATTTAAATTGGTGATGATCTGTAGAGTCTGGAAATATTTTTATGCCCATTTGGCCATCAAAGCCATTAGACCGGCACCCAAGAACACCGCGACGTAAGCCCACCCTTGCAGCTTCATGCTCGCCTGAAGCCTTGGCCCCAAGAAGTCGGCACCTAGCAGGTCGACCAACGCCATGTAGTTCAGCAGCCCTGCCGACGACGCATTCAGCAGCCCCACCACGATCAACGCCGTCGGGGAGTCTGGGCTGTACACGTTCGACAGCCCTATCCCTAGGGCTATCCCGAACGGGGTCGTAACAGAAAAGAAGAACACCATGATCGCCTTCAGCTTCATCCCGAACTCGGCCTGAGGAACAACTATCATTAAGAAAAATGTCTTGAAATGCTCGTGCAGCTGCTGCTGGGTTTATTGGGTTTTACCTGGAGGATGCAGCCCCCGAGCCCCATGCCTTCAAACATTTGATGGAAGCAAAGGGCAGCAATGAGCGGTCGGATTGTGCACACATTGTCCGACGTTCCCATTGATAAACCTATAACCACCGAATGAACCACGATCCCCAACTCCAGTACCTGAGCCACGACTCTGTACCGAATGAGTTGCTCTTTCTTCTCCCCATCGAGGTTCGTTCCTCCATTCTCCACGACCGCAACCACATCCCCATCCGCCTTGCCACCCGTCACTCCGAAGCGACTAATGTTGTGCTTCTTGTACAACGACATTGCGAACGAATCCACCATAAGGGTCGCAATGGCCGAGAGCATAGCCACAAAAGTCGTGAACGGGAACTTCCTCCAGGGGTTCTCAGGGAGACATTCGGACATAAGGTCGTCGAACGAATCCGGCATCACGTGCATGTACCCTGTGGCAAGGATAACCCCGGACGCGAAGGCCTTCACAATGACAAAAGCATCCCTATCGGGTCCTAATGCCGGAACGGCTTGCATGACCAACGGCAGGGACACGCCAATCATACTAGCGGCAAGTATGGAAGCGATGGCGATGAACTTGAGCTTCAGGGACTCCTTCCTGTCGTGACAACCACCGCTCTCCGAGCTAGTCCCGCACGTGGCAGACTCCGCGAGCATGGCCGAAGCGGCCACGAGGACGAGCATCAAGGTAGACTTGGCGGCCATACTTAGTGAAGTAAAAGGGGGAGGGGCAAACGATGGGAATTAAGTGAAGCTGATGATTCTTAGGTCTTAAATTGGGGGAATTTTTCTTTACCATTTGGCAAGTAAATCGAGGAAGGTGGACCGAGTTGTAACCGAAATGACGAAAAAAGCCCTAACAGTTGCACTGATTCTGTCTACTGCGGTCGTAGTTTCTGGGGGATATGAATGGTATTCTAGACTTTTCATAGGGCACCTGTGAGGGGCATTCGTAGGGCGTGGCCCACACTACGTTGTGACTTACACCCGCGAGTGTTGGGAGTGAGCAGGAAGTGTGGCCCACATCACACGTCAGCATCTGACGTGGAATTTATTTTATGCCTACTATGGGATAATTATTTTTAATTAGAGAAAATTCGCATTCGTCAATAGATTCCGGAGGTGAATCAGTTTTGTTGCCTCGACATCATAATTTGATTCTTAATCACTTTATTTTCATCATATTATTATTTTTTTGGATTTTGAAAATTTGCCATTCTCGTTTCTCTAGTCATGTGTCAACTATTTCCTTGTAAAAAGAGAGGTTACAAGTTTGATTCATCTCGTTCATAAGAAACTTTGAGAGATGTGGTGAAATTAATTCCTTATAAAAAGAGAGGTTACAGATTTAATTAATCTCGTTCATAAGAAACTTTGAGAGATGTGGTGGAATTAATTCCTTGTAAAAAGAGAGGTTACAGATTTGATTCATCTCGTTCGTAAGAAACTTTGAGAGATGTGGTGGAATTAAAACAAGAAAAAAAAAACAATGGAGTTCTCTTAGAAATGTTTGAATTCTTTAGGGATAGTTATTTACTTGCGTTGTCTTAAAAGATAACTATTTCTAGAAACACTTATTTTAGTTATTTAGTATATGAAAATGAAAATATACAAAAAAACAGAAGATTGAAATCAGAAATGCTGAAATAAATTTTAAAATCTACCTCAGTTTTGTAAACTTTGATTAGGAATTTCGTCGTACATTTTGCTTACTAGGTTTTGATAAAATTATGAATTGGGAATCTATTTCCAGGAGTTTCATAAGGAAAAGATTTCAGAATAAGTGGAATTTGAAGTTCAATTCTAAATGGTAACCAAACCATATAAAATATTAGACTTTTAGAATTAAAATTCTAATCCACCTAAATTCTATATACCAGACAGAACATTAAAAAAATACATATCCCTTAGTTATATAGAGGTAGCTTTGCCTTATATGGAGAAAAAAATGTTCCACGGATATTGGTAAAAAAATGGGAAAGAAGAACATCGATAGATGAAAACACGTTTTCAGAAAGAAAAAAATCTTTTGAAAACACGTATTTAGATTTTTTTTTGTAAATTTAACCTTATTCATGGAATACATTTTAGGGACACCGTCCAGAATTTTTCTCTGTTCATATGTCCGGATTTTATGATTGAGCCAGTTCATGGCCCAAATGTCATATATTACGATTGAGCCCCATTCATGTCTGCAAAATTCCTCTTGACATTCCTATTATGAAATCATGTCCTCCCACTTTTGTTCTGTGATGGACAGTGGCTACAACGATCTTTAATATGCAATAATTCATCAACTGGTGTTGAAATAGAATCCGCTTAAGACGTACGTACGTACCCAAGGGCACGGAAGACTCGTCCGAAAATCCTAACCTCGAATCTCAGCCGTCGTCCTGTGAGGTGCCTGTTATGCCCTAACATTAATGGGCTTGACTTATTTCCTTAGGAATCGAAATCCAAGATCGAACCCAATACACTAAAAGGACATGCACCTTGTGCATGCATACTTGCTTAGCCTCATTTTCATATCACATAACATGTCTTCCATTTCTTTCACACTTGATAGTCACATCAATAAATGTCAGAAGACTACTCTTCTTATAATCAAATCACTATTAGAATTATCACATTATTTCTAGATACATTGGAAAGTAGTAATTGCACGTTTACAAAACACCAACATGAAGTCAAATCCAATGTTTTGGTCTAAATTTTATTACTCTCCAAAGATAAGGCATCATTTAAGTTGGCCAGTCATGTCAAATTCCATAACTATTCCAACTAAATTATGGTCTCGGGGGTCATGAATGAAAATGACCCACAAGCGTGAAAGCTGACGATCACATGTGGATGGCTTTTAAATGCCACGCTTTTTGCCAAAATTAAAACTATAACAAATGGGAGAATACTTTTGCTTTCTCTTCCATGCTGACAATGGAAATTTTGGATTGACCAATTAATCGTTGACAGGTTTAGTTAGTTAGGTATGTGGTTAACTCCTATAATATCAAAATACATTTTGTAATAATGGATAAATAATATATATATATACACACAAATGTAGTGAAGTCGCTTTCCCATTGTCCCCCTTAACATATAATAAAAGTGATTTTAGTGCCGAATAGAAACAAAATGTGGCTAAGTCATGATATCCCGCCCAACTTTTGTGAATATAGATTGGGGGGGGGGGGGAGGTGTGGGGTATGATTAAATGAAGGTGGCATTGATTATTGATTGCATGATCCAAGGAATAGTTGTCCTGACAATCAACAGAAAATGGGGGACCAAAAAATAGCATAGTCAAAATAAACTGAGGACACACATGTGGGGAGCAAGTCAAATAATGAATTGGGTAAAGGAATCCACATTCACATTTTGATCTTATGTCTTTGTTTTCTTTTTCACTTTTCAAAATCTACCCTATCATGATATTTTCATCCCCATTGCTATTACCATTTGTCACGCGCAATTCTTTTGTCCTCTTGTTGGCCATGAAATTGCACATCAACCTTCTCCTTTCTTTACTATTTGGGTTGCTAATTTTGTGGATCCCCAACATGTGGAAGACTTTCTTTATATACATGGTGAAATCACCATCATGATTGATAATAGAAGTAGTAGTGGAGTAGGGATCCCAATTCTATCTATCTTTCTTTCTTTTTTCTCCTAGGTGGTTGGCACTTGCCTTGCATAGAGTTGCCACTCAAAGTGGGCCATTGGCCAAAGCCTCTGTGGAATCTGAAAAAAAAAAGGAAAAGTTCAGTCGATGGAAAAGGAAAACATGGAAAAGTTGAAACGAGAATGGATGCTTAGTGGCCATTTCTCAAAAGGATAAAAATTGCAAGTAGCAACAACTCCACTCTCCCAAACTTTTGACAGAAGGAAAACAAAAGGAGGACTCTGAGATTGAAATCACACATGACATTTGTTGGGTTTTTGCCCCTTGAAAAATTGAGTTACAATCATATATAAGTTAAATTAACAATGAGGTCTATGTAAGTTCCATGAAATACAACCTGGAAAGAGGCCAACAAAAAAGTTGTGTAAAATCTTGAAAGTAGATAGATTCCTCCAAAATATGTTTCATACTTTATACTTTTTCCCCCTTTTTCCTCTAAGGAATGGGGGAAATGATATATTCAATTGATTAAAACCAATCACTTTTGAGGTTGTTAATACCCCCAAAATTCCTCACTCAATGGGATTTCATTTCCATTATGGGGTGAACTATTTTAACAGCAAAATAAGGAAAGGAAAGACAAACTCAAAGAAAAAGTGACAAAGCATTGATGCTAGATAAAGGAGAACAAGAATTGACATCCCCAACATCCCCCACATCCTAAGGATGAGGTTTGCCCATTCTTCCCACCACAAAAAAGTGAAAGAATAAAGAGAAAGAGAGAGAGAAAAAAAAATAAGTAAAATCATCAAAGGACCAAATCTTCACATAAGATATCATAAAGGTGGTGGGGGTGTTCCCTTTTAACTTAATCAAGAAAAACAAACCCATGATGATGATGACTCAACTCACCGGGGGGGGGGGGGAAATTAGGATCTGATTGGTTTGGTTGTAAAAGAAGTAGGGGATGACTCACATTTCAAATACATGGATATCTATTGGGACATTCTTGACAAGCAATCAATGATTATGTGCTTGTGATTATATCTTATGTCAATCAGACATGGCCCCATTGATTGAGGATTATATGAGTTTCAATTAGCATGAATACAACTTTAGAAAGAATTGATTACATCTCGTTGATTTGGACAAAGCATAACCAGTACAACTCATTTTCATAACCCCTATTACATGTTTTTCCATATCGTTTAGAATTATAAATTAGTATTAATTATAATTAATATCCGATCCATAATTTTCATATCCTCCCCTAATATGATTTGTCCCCACTCGCAAGTGTGTCGTAGGGGAGGAATTTAAGAAGATTTGTTCGATTGCATTGTTTTGGACAGTGGGGGTGACATATTCCAAATTGGGTCAATCTAGAAAAACGAAAATATATTTTATTAAAAAGCATTAAATAAATAATCAAATCGTTCATGACATGTTGATGATTTCAAATAATATGACATGGTTGTGAATAATTTGACTTCGGAAATTAAATTGGGGTTTTAGTTCAATTTTTTTAAAAGAAAATTAAAGATGTGATTAAAATTCTTGATCCGGGCGAATTTTCTTTCTATAAGAGAGGGGGGGGGGGGACATGACAGCATTTTGATGTTAATTTTCTGTCACCCCGTGATAAATCGCTTAGATAATTAGTGCAAGTTTGTCCGAATCGAGGGTCTGACCTCAAATTGATGGACGAAAAACAATAGGACAAGATAAGGAATCATAATCAAAGCTTTTTATTCTTTTTCTTTCTTCTGCCTCCTCCTCCCCCCCTCACGATCACGAAAGATGCCTCTCCCCATTACACGATTAAGGGAGGAATAAAGAAGAGAGAGTTGGCACGAAAGTTGAATATGTGGGGGAGGGTTACAATCCATCCTCTCATCATCATATGGCAAGAAATTGTTTTGCCAATTTATCTTTTGTATCAGTTGCAAAGACAGTGACATCCCTTTTGACGTGAATCTCTCGCGGCCAACTACGTGTGTAGCTTGTCTGTACACGAACTCTGAAAACTTTCGAGATGGCTGAGTCCATTTCACTGAGAAAGCGACGTCCGGACGGAGTCTCGCCGTCGTCCGTTCATTTTTAGGCATTAACCCCGGGGAAGGGACGTCGAAATTGCGCGATGGTCCCCAGGCGAAAGCATAAGAACCGTCCACGGAATCGTTCTCGATGTTATCGCTACATCGCTGTATACACGTCCTGTTCGATAATGATAGACGAATGGCAGGTTTTACTAACTTTCATTTTAATGGACTCCGAAACCAAAATATGATCCCTAAAAATTGACAGACCATGCACGTCTTGTTTAACAATAAAAAATTTTGTTGAGTAAACAATGAATGCATTTGGCCCCAATTTATTTCGTCCGTTACATTAATTGACAACCCTAGAAGAACAAAACAAACACATAAAAGAGAGACGAAGACTGTGACTGTTTTCCCTTTCTATGGTTTTCTTTTTCATACATTTCCAAATTTGAAATTAAAAATGAACATATACATAAAATATAATTATATGATCATTTTTTTTCCTTTATATTCCATTTGCTTTTTCTTCGGTTTTGGTTTTATGCTTCTGTGGTGGGGTCAAAATCGAATTCATGAATTTTGCATGCTTGTGGTACTGTAAATATGGACCCCCCACAAATTGAATATTTTGATACACCCCCACAGAGAACATTGACAATATTTTAGTGTCGAGGGGGACCCCGTCATCACCTCATTGTACAGAGTACAATAAGTTTCCATAAAATTAAATGCTAGGGTCGGTCCAAATATGTCACACGTGGGGCACACCCACACCACCCCTCTCCCCCAATTCCATTTACTGTCCAAAAAAAAAATAATACAGAAATCGTTGTCTTCGAATTAGGACACAAGTTTATCGTGTGCACGTCATGGAGAAACGGGTGACCGAGTCCCATGCGCTAGCCCGTCTACAATTTGGAATATTTATCATATACATCATGTCACATGACACGCAAAGACATTGGTACTGTAAAATGTTATAGTCCTTGTCCATATGTAGCGGTGGTGGTGTTTGTCCATGCCTTAGCGCGGCGCGATTATCGAGGACTGTCATGCCACGATGAGTACAACGCGTGGGACATGACTTTAGTGAGTTCCAATCACGTATGTAGATGGGCATGTGAACATGTGCCGTAGATTTGGCTCCTAGCCCTCGATGGATGGCTTAATTGGATGGCGGTGGGTCAAAATTATTAAAGTTCAAACGTGGGTGCAAAAAGAAAAATCAGAGTCACATTTTTTACATATTAGACTTTTTTATTATTATTATTATTATTTGTTAAAATTTCCCAAAATGGGTGGATTGGTCCATATGCTAAAGTTGTACCAAGCCAAAATATTAAATATTTCCTGCCTAATAAAAGTAATTTACAATGAATGTGGAGGAAGAGGTTTAAAGGGAGGATAGCATTCAAAGAAAGCCACAATTGGAGGATTGAAATTGCTTACCCATAAAGTAATTTTACTCCTCTATCCTGGCATGAACATTTTCATTAAAGCATTATGTACAAAAACAACACCAAATTAGTAAAAAAAAAAACACACAATACTTGTCACATTTGAGAAAAATAGGGTAATCACCAGAAAGATGTAAATATTAGATTCATCCATGACGTGGAACAATGACTCTGTTCGCCTCCTCCTAACCCTCAACCCAACTTTAGTAATGAAAATAAGCCAAAAGATTGATTGACCTTTACTTGTCTGATGTTTTTACTGAATTTGGACACCTCCCCCCCCCCCCCCCCCACCACACACACGCACACTTTTTCAATTATTTTCGTGCATTTTCTTATCAAAATTCGTCACGTAAACTATTATATTAATACACTCTTTTGTTTTTAATTTGTAAATAATTTCTTATATTAGTAAAGTTTTTCCATAATGACAAAAAATTACCTCCACAATTCACCACGAAAACCAAACAAGTCAAGAATCACCCATCAATAATTAATTGCTTCCCCGCTAAACCCAATACCCAAGAAAAAGGGAGAAAAAATATATAAACAAAAGAACAAAGAAAAATCCACTCACCATGTCTTTGTTTTCATATATATATATATAAAGGACTAATGTAAATTGGATGTCACATTTTATTGCCGCCTCCCAACCCAACCCTTTTTATTACAAGGAGGAGAGAGATTTCCTGTCCTCTCAACACTTTCCCTGTGCGTCGGATCGGTTCAATCCCCATGATGAACCAGAAGCTCCATCTCGGAGGATCAATCCTCCATGGCAACCACCCCAACAACTACTACGCCAACCCGCTTGCCCCGACAGCCTTAGACTCCCTCCTCATACCACCTCCTCCTGCCACGGCCTTGCCCGTGATCGAGGCTGCCTTCCCGTCCCCTCTTTACCTGCCGACTAAGGAAGCTGCCGACAGCAGCCTCACCTTCAACGGAAACGGAAAGAGGTGTAGGGAGGATTATGGTTACTCCATGATGGAAGCCCCCGGAGCCGTCCCGCAGCGGCCGAGGTCGCTGTTTTCATTGCTGGACTGTGAGGCTGCTATCCAGATTCAGAACCAGCAGAGGGAGTTAAACTGCCTCGTCGCCCAACATGTAAGCGGCCATGATTCGAAGCCCTCCCTTTATCGATTTGATCCCTCGGGCTGTTTGGCTTGGACTTGCTGACGATTTTTACGAACTATCATGCAGACGCAGAGGCTGAGGACGGAGCTGGAGGAGCGAGCGAGGCATCGTTCGAAGGCTCTGGTGTTGGCAGTAAGGGAAGCCGTGGCGGCCACGGCGAGGGAGAAGGATGGGGAGATTTCGAGGCTGTCGAAACTCAACTGGGCGCTTCAGGAAAGAGTTCGGGGCCTCAGCATGGAGAACGAGCTCTGGAGGGGGCTCGCACAGAGCAACGAGGCCGCGGCCAACTCCCTCCGCACGGACCTCGAGCGCGTCCTGACGAGCCCCGGCATCGTCGAAGACCATAAGGCCCCGACAGACGAGGATGCGGAATCCTGCTGCGGGAGCAGTGGCGGGGCATCGGGAGACGACGACGCCGCCGCTTCAACAGTCATGAGAAGGGGATGTAAGGGGGTTTGCGGCGGGAGGAACGTGGCGGGGGTGATGGTTATGCCGTGCCGGCATCTCTGCCTTTGCACAACCTGCGGTTCCGGCAGCCAACAATTCTGTCCTGTCTGTGGATCCGCCATAACCGCTAGCATCCATGTCAATTTCTCATCTTCCTCCTAGCAACTTATGGAAAAAAATATAATATAATATATGAATTTTTATTTTTTGTTTATATAACGAAAAAAAATTTGGAATTAGGAATAGAAAAATGTAGCTGTTAGATTAAAATGTGGTCTTGTTGGGATTATGGAATTAGGGTAAACATTTTGGTACTTTTCTTTGCCTCAATGGAGGAATTCATTGCTTTTATGAAAACAGATTAAATTTATTATTATTATTATTATTATTATTATGGATGTTATAATTTATGGGTACTGGTCAAAAGGCTCACTCATTATTATTTAATTTTTCTTGTGTAATTAAAATTAAATGCTGACAATTTTGAAAAGAAAAATAATCATCCAACATTCGGCCATGAATTGGGGTTATTACAAATCAATTAGGTCAAGTCATTAAATCAAGGAGGAAAGGAAATCAAATTAGAGACTTGGCTAGGGACTAAGAAAAGTATAAATGACTTTAAGAAAGTAAAATCAAGTTATGTCCTTTATCAAAATTACTTTTACTTTGACATACCCGTAAATAAAGAAATGGGGTCCATAGCTTTTGGTTAATTTGGATATTTTTTTAAGTCGAATAGTATCATCGTTATTGATGAGATTCTCTTCCGGATTTTCATTGTTAAAAATGATGGGTCGTCGTTTTCATATTTGGGTCATCGGATAAAACTTCCATGATGTTTTAACAAATCATGCGACGTTCAGACTTCATTTTCTCTTGATAAAAAAAAACATCAATTAATTAATTGCCCCCTTCACATTTTTACGTATTTGGAAGTTAGTCAAAACCACACTCACCACGCAACTAAAAGGATTAGGCAACTCTATGTGCTATTGTGAGACATTTAATATGTACATTAAAGATAAAAGATTATGGTCACTCTTTAAATTATTCATTGCCCATCTCACATCTGTCAATCACTAAATTAACTTACAAATTTACCTTAATTGAAAGCGTACGACTACTTCATAAAGGGAAAATAATAAGTCAAACGTTTAATCTATAACAAAATTAGAAAATATTTAATTAATTTATAAATGGAATTTCAAGATATTAGCATAATAGGAGATCTTATCCTTGATATTTAATTATTTTGACCATGCGATTCCGGCTGTTATTTCCCCCCCATAAAGCAAGGACTAATATCACGACGAATAATATAAATATACAGACTCGACCCGTGTAAATCTAGTTCCAGAATATATTCACGTGTCATGACAAGATGCACTGATATTGGAACGTGTCAGCAATTTCTTTCAACGTTCAATCTCCTCTCTCTCTCTCTCTCTCTCTCTCCCCTTGGTTCAATTATCGTATGAAACACCCATGTGCACACCATACATAATGATTGATCCGTGAGCTTCACCCGCACCACCTGCTCTCGACATAGAAAGATAAATAAATAAACGAATGAATAAACTAAAAAAAGTTTATTCGATTTCCAAAATATTGAGTTTGGTTGGACCAAAATTAGGTTAGTAATGGGGGCTGACACATGTGCATGTGCCCAAAAGTAGGGAGGTACAATGTACCAACATCCAATCTAAATGTACTTCTGTGGGGAGATCGCTCTGACCATAAGAGATAAAAAAAAATCTTTTATTAAGATTTGGGCTGATGATAAATAAATAAATAACGGTTCACAACCAACAACTCATGTTCTCGGAATAATTCATTTTATATTAATCACAATTTTATTAACTACAAAGTTTTAGAAAGGTGTAAAAAATTTTATTGTGTCTAAAACTTCTCATATGATTTGAGCCCCGAAATTTATTTACGTTTTCAAAAAATATTAAAGCGGTGTATAGAAAAAAGCTGTTGATTTCATATTTAATATTTGGATTTTTTAAATTGATTCCTTTCGAAATGTTAATAAATTTAAAATCGTTAAAATTTATTTATCGACTTCAAATTTTCGCAGTGAAAAAATAACAATCGGTTCAGTTCTTATAATTTTTTTTAATGGTAAAACTTGTAATTTATTTTTTATTTTTTTGTTTGTTCGTGTTTCTTTTTTGTGATTAGATGAGAGATGTGATTGTGGAGAATCGTCCCGTGGATACGGTCGAGACACCCCCAAAAGAAAAACAAAAGCAAAAAGAAACCAGCTCAAGTTCTGACAACACCCAACAAGAACACCATATTATGCTTGTCTTGTCCATACTCGTGAAAAGAAGAACACAAAAGGGTGTGTGTCATGGCGTGGTGTTGAGCAAATAGTTACGCCCATCATTAATCATTTTTCTGTCAAGTTTCTTTTAATGACGGGTAAAACCCTTAATGGGGTTGTGGTGCGTGCCTTGGCTTTGGTTCAAGTCCCACCATTCCCCAAAAGTTTAATTCAGTTTCAGATCAGAATCAGGAGGAGGAGGAGGAGGAGGAGGGGAAGTGAGTGCTCAGATTAAGACAAATCCCATGTCAGAACAAATAGTGTAAGAAGGGAAAAGCTTTGGAGGAGGAGACAATTGAATTGACCTGCTCACTCCCCACCTTCATCGGGAAAGGTTCCAATGAGAAACAGATCTAATTAAAGCTCCCGATTATGGTTTAGTTTATTAACTTTTATAGTAGTATTATATGTTTACGGCACGAAATGATGCTAAAAACGAGGAAAAGGATTTCGATAATATGCTTGGAACATGGCGCTCGCCTGCCTGCCCGCCTGTTCGTTCGTCCTTTCCCTACGATTGATCGTGCATCAGAGTTGTCGATAAATTAATTCACCCCGGTCTAATAAATTTTTTCAAACTTTATCGGAAGTGGTTAGTGTCAGATATGCATAAAATTCATTAAAAAGCATGTTCATCAAAGTTAAATATTCACACCAACCTATAATATTAATTTCGATCGTTTTCTAAATGTGTGACTTGGGAAATCACGACCCATTTATTCTTGCATTTCTTGGTAAAATCAAAATCATTTTGACAAAAAACGAGGTTCGTGAATTCCTCAACTCCCCCTACCATCAATTGCGGGGAGATTACCATAAAAACAAACATTTTTATCGCCTGTCCCTTAAACAATTTTTTTAAAATATACATATATATGTTGAGAACAAATACTATATCAATAACAATTTATTATATTTGTAACTTACAAATTAAAAAAGCTAAAAAAAATAAAATACCATTTTTTTTACTATAAAAATTATTAGACTATCGAAATCTTTCATTCGTCCCACCCGAGGTTAGCGGTCAAACTTACCGACAAAAAGATTACCATTTTCAATTTATTTCGTCTTTACTTCAACAACAGCAAGAACACGCATGGTGTTTGATTCACTATTCCCGCTCTTTAGTTGATGGCCTTAAAAGAATAAATAAAAGAGATTAAATTATATAGCAATAGAAACGTCTGCATTGAATAAAGAATTTTGTATAGAGTCCGACACTTTCCTAGGGCCAAGTTATCGAAGTAATACTGTAGCCGACAAGATTGCCTGACCGGGTGTTGTATGTCTTTCATGGTACTGTCCGTCAAATTCATCGAACATTGAAGTAGTTGTAGGAATTGATGATTTTGTATGCAAACCAAAGCAAAATAAAAAAAAGTAATTTATAATTTGGATGAGAAATTAATTTCTCACGCCTACTTTTTCAATTAAATTATTTAGTCAAATCAATGTTGATGCACATCATCATCCCACAACTTCCCCAATCCAAATAAAAATATGTATGTCAAACTACCACTTCGTGTCGTAATGAACTGATTTGTTTCATAAGATTTGCGGCATAAGTCAAGGAAAATGTGATGAGGAGATATACAACTCCCCTCTTAGAAACCAAACTAATCCACTCCTCATGGGAAAATTGACCCATTTTCTCATGTATGATTTTTTTTTCTAATTAAAAAAATTCATATCCAAATTCATTCCTTTTAAAAAAAAGTTTCGTTCGTACCCCAATTTCATTATTTTCAGGAAAATTCGTTCCCGGAAAATTCTTACGAAAGAATAATAAAAGTAGAAATAAGAAGGAAAAGCAATTCGAATAAAAGTAAATTTGAGCTTTGGATTTGATTGATTGCCTTCACTGACAATATTTTCTTTTTAAAAAATAAAATAAAATCGAAAGCTATTTAAATCAAATCAATCAATGACTGTTCCTTCCAAAATTGGGTAGGGACATTTGCTTAATTTTTTTTTTTAAATTCCAATAAGTTGTCATGTGAGCTGGAACCAAATAATAATCCAGATTACATTTATGCTATGGTTTTAAGAATATCCATCTTTTAAAGAAATGATGTGTGCACCCATCAACCAAAATGCTTTGTGGCATAATCTATTGTCTTACTTAATCCCATCAATTGAATCAGCAATTAAATTAAGAGATCAAATCATTTTAGAAGGTAACAAAAACAAACACTGAACATAGATCAATAAGATTTATGACACAAATATGAAGACGACACCATTATTTTTGTAATAAATTTCCATAAAGGACCACATAATAGACTTTGGCATTATCTTCTTTTGATGGGAACAAAAGGCTAAAAGGAAAAGAAAAATCCCGCCTCCATTCGTAGGTAAATAAGAAATCCATATTTGTCTTTAATTTTAAGTATATTTGGTTCCTTTTCTTCTTCAATTCAGGTCAATATACTACTTTTTTCTTACCTTTTAAAATTTGATCACAATCAAATAAAAGCTAGTGAAATGTGTGGAATGACATAACTAATTTATAACTTATAAATTAAAAAACAAACAAAACAATTTAGAGTCAACTCTTTGGATTATGAATTGCTTGACCCATTAATGAAGTCATGGATATAAGGCGGCCAACAGAAGCAATAAATTACTGAAGTCACACCATCCAAATAAATGTTCACTATCCAATTATTTTAATGGCTGAATTAAATTGCATTCCTACAAAATTATATTAATAAATGAATTAAATTGGATTCCTCCAAATGGGCAGGAGAAAAAAAATAATAGAAATTTGATTTTTGACTGAATAGAAATGTCTGATGATCCGATTTCCAAGATGATGCATAAAAACAAACATATCTAACAACAACAAAAAAACCCAGAAAAAAATGGTATTTACACGATTTGTTTTTACAGTACTCCTTTAAATATTTAAATGATAATAATAATAATAACAACATTTGTCAATAGAGGTTAAGGACTAATTAGGAGAAATTAACATGGACGCTCGCCGTTATGGCGCATCCACAGACCGGACACGATTGCCGGCTGCCGGAACCGCAGGTCGTGCAAAGGCAGAGGTGCCGGCACGGCATCACCAACACCATGGCCTCGTTCCTCCCCTGGCAACTCCCCTTACAGCCCCTTCTCCCCATGGTTGAGGCGGTGTCATCATCGTAGTCGGCCGATGCACCGTCACTGCTTCCACGGCAGGACTCCGCATCGTCCTCGTTCCCTTCAGGGGAGACCTTATGGTCCTCGACTAGGCCGGGGCTCATTAGGACGCGCTCGAGGTCCGTGCGGAGGGAGTTTGCTGCAGCCTCGTTGCTCTGCGCAAGCCCCCTCCATAGATCATTCTCCATGCTGATGCTTCGGATCCTCTCGTGGAGATCCCAGTTGAGTTTCGTCAGCCTCGATATCGCCTCATCCTTCTCCCTAATCGCGGCAGTCACGGCTCCCCGTACCCCTGACACCAGAACCTTATAACTCCGCAACGTTCGCTCCTCCAGCTCCATCCTCAACCTCTGCGTCTGCCCATGTTCCAAAACCCCGTAAGCGGGTGAAAACAGAACCAAACAACCGTAAACCCATCGAATCGAAACTTACATGTAGGGATAAGAGGCAGTCGAGCTCCCTCTGCTGGCCCTGAATCTGGACGGCCGCCTCGCATCCCAACACGGATGACGAGCAACCATAATACTCCCTACACCTCTTCCCATGTTCATTGCGGGAGACGCGGGTGCCGTCAGGAGCCATCGTGGGCATGCAAAGAGGAGACTGGAAAACGGCCTCAGTCGCAGCCGCCGCAGGCTGACAGAGGAGGAGGGAGTCCAAGTTTGCCGGGACACCCGAGGCGTAATAGTTATGATCTACGCCATGGAAGGAGGAGGTATGGTTGTTGGGATTGATCTGCCCTGCTTCTATCGCCATGTTTCGGTGCTCTCCTCCTCGTTTCTTCCTTCTAAAATCTCGCGAAGCTTTGTAACAAGATATGATGTCGGGAGGAAACAAATGAAAGACCTATTTATATATAAATTATTATCAATATATTTCGGATAATTGAGTAAAATAGTAAATAATAAAATTAATAAAATCAATCGATAAGATCGGTGACCTGATAACCATACGACGTTAAATTTATGCATTTTATTATCTGTGCGAAAGGATTGGCTGTACTTTGTTGTATACATGTCGTGAGGTTGCGTGCCATATGAGGACGTGACTGCAACGTGTTCGTAACCACGTGACATAGCCACAGCATCGGGAATCATCGCCCCAATATTAAAATTCGTGTCCTAAAATTACGTAACATCACGCCTCCTTTCTCCCTTTTATCGACCCTTTGGACAGCTGAGGGCAGAAGATGCAGAAGGCGGGCAGACCAACAGATCAGCAGACCACAGCATGACCTCGTTTTCCATAAATACTCATCATCTATATAAACTCTTTTTTTTATGTATTTAATTTAAACTCATAAATTCGATTCTGAGACTCTATGACAACCACACAAAGATTACTTTCATAATAAGTATTTGTTAATTTTTTATAATGGTTTTGGCACATTCGAAAAGTCGTGCGTAGAGATCTGTTCGGAGCGAAAGTATAAAAAACCATGAATTTTTTTTTTATCAAATATTGTTTAATTTTATTTGGGGATGTATGATTTTCTCATAACAAACATATGGATGCAATTTATCTCCTAAATTAGAGTAATTATTTTGGAGGAATTAAATAGAAATGGTTATTATTATTATTAAACACAATTTCACATCATTGTTGCTTCTCCGGCACCAATTAGTCAATTTCAAATCTGCCATCTCTAAGAAAAAGAATTATATATAGGAAGTCTTTTCTGCCACGAAAAGTGAGAGCCAGTCTAATTTGGACCATTTTCTTGGATGCGGTGTTAATTTTCGGACAACCCCACTTTCTAAATGGTTTGTCATTATCATTTTTACACACTCTGTGAAATGGGAACATGCCAAATCAAACGACATCAACAATAAAATCCAAAAATCTTCACCTAAATAATTTAATAATGTGACTTGAGGGCCCTTTTTAAACCCAAATAATAATAAATATGAAAGGTGCAATTATTGTGCCAACAAAACAAGAAAGAAACAAAAAGCACCCAACCATAATTTCCCAGCCAACTTTCTCCTCCTCCTCAATTTAGGGTGGACATTAGGGAAGAAAAGAATCCAAATCTTCATTATCATTTCATATCTATTGTCCTATTCGTCATCAATTGTCGAGATCAGATCCCAAATTCCAACCATCGAACTCCACTACTAAATTTGATTTATATAACTATATTAATTGTGGGTGACACGAAAAGACATCAAATCATTTCCCCCCCTCCCCCTCAAAAATGTTGTAGATAATTTAGATGGACCCCAAATTCCCCCTCAAATAAAGTCAAAGAATTCATTCCCAATCCAACCAAAAGAGGGTGCAAACAAAGAAAATGGATAGCAACCCCTCCATGTGTCCGTATTTATCACCATGACCCATCGAATATCATTTTAATTTATTGTGATTTGTCATGAAGTGGTCATCCCCCAACCCTCACCCACATCATGAATTCTCCAACATCTTCTTGAATTCCCCGTGGAGTTGTGGGTGGGGACTGAAAATGACATGTTAGGGTGTAGGATGACAATAGAAAAAAATGTCCACATCAGTCACTGTCCAAGTAATCTCTATTATTTGATTTCCCAAATAAGCACATTGTCCTCTTCCTCTCACCTTTCCAATTGCTTCCCAATTTCTGCTGCATTTGCCCTCTACTATAATTGGGCATTAAGTTAATCTAACCCATGATCTCTTTCGCAAGATGACACCGCTACTAATCTTTCCTTGCCCTATAAGATTAGGTAAAAGATAATATTACTTTGCAACTAATCCAAGCATACCATGAATCTGAAAAAACCCAAGCATCTTTGGCCTTGAGCAAGGTCACCATCATAATTTAATCAATGATGGGGAACCCCCACCCATTTGACATCTTGCATAGAGATTTGGTCCCCCTTTCTTTCTCTAATTTATTGTTTCCTTTTGTTTCTTTGAGATTGAAAAAAGTTGGCAATGTGGGCAAACCTCATCATCATTCTTGGATGTGGTGTGGTGTTGTGGGGGGCAATTCATGTTCTCCTTTTATCAAGCATCAAATGCCTTGGCATTTGTTTCTTCTTTCTATCTTTTGCTTTTTGAATAGTCCAACCCACGATACCAACTTCTTTCGAGGGTCACACATCAAGCAAATGAATTATTCAATCCCATGGTTGGCAGTGGGAGTTAAATTGAAATTCCCTAGGAAAAGGGAAAGCATCTAGTCCTTTTCATTATATTTTTATTTTCTCTTTTCCACACGTAATACTAGACAAAAGAAAATAAAAAAAAAAAATTGGTTTCATATCGACATGATGGGTAAAGATTTGGGAAAAAAAATGCTACCTAATTCTTGATACATTCATAGGCATCTAACTTTTATATATAATAATAAATCACAATGAATTGAATGGGGATGTCAGTGTTTGTCTATGTATTGCTAGGCCATGTGTCACACTTCCAAAGATTTCCCACAAAGGCAAGGCATCAAAGTAAGTGAAGAAAAAAAAGTAGATGCCACTTTTGATGTGATTTAAACCTATGAAGCTTCATGTGAGTTAGGTTTCTTCTATTTATTGTTTTCAAAATGAAAATAGAAAAAGTTGGGTTATTTTGCGAGGGAGAGAGAGAGTGGAGGATGGGAGAACTGCGTGTCGTTTTTGTCGCATACTTTTGGGAAAATGGCCACTAAGCATTCATTCACCTCCCCCCCCCCCCCCCCCCCCCCCCCCCCACCCCCACACACACAAGCACACCTCAACTTTGTTTGTACTTTTTTCTTGTTTTTGTCAAAATTGAAATAAAATAAAATCTTCCCCACAACACCACCTTTTTCTCTTTATCCCATCAAAGGGAATTGGGGGGGGGGGGTTTGGTTGGCCCACTCTTTTAGTGTGGGGAAATTTTATGGCAATTGCCAACCACCTAGGAAAGTAATAGATTTGGGTCCCCCCCCCCCCCAATGACTCCTAAGATACCATGCTGATGTTGAGGGGAGGTGGTGCCCACCAATCTCTCCACAATTTCAACCGAAAGAGTAAAAAGTGGGGAAGAATAAAGAAAGCAAGAAAAAAGGGGTTTGATGTGCAAGGCAATTTCATTGCAAGGAGACAAAAGTGAAGATGATAACATCCCCTTGTAGGAATAGAATAGTTCACATGGGACTCGGGATTCCCACTTTCTTTCTTTCCCAGGTGGAAAGAACAGCGTGTTATCATATTTTTTTAATAAATACAAAAATCTTATTAGGCTATTCAAAGTTGGGAGTAGATTGATAAAGTTTACAATATCCCATCTCTTTTTCTCACTCGTTTTTTTTTCCAAGAGGAAAGTGACAAAGAATTTCATTGGCCCCCACATGTGTGTGATCAGTATTTTTGCCCATTATTGATTGTCGGGTTGGGAGGAGGAGGAGGAGGACTTCTTGGATCATGCAATCAATTATCAATGCCACCTTCATTGAATGGAACCCACCTTTAAAGAAAAGAAAAAGAAAGAAAAGAACCTCATGATTTAGGAAGACTACATTAGGGCTAGTCACAATTTTATTTATTTTAAGAATGATGTTTTTGCCTAAATTGAGGGTACATTGGAAAAGACTTCATGATGTTGGTTTTTGTGGGTCCCAAACCAAACCAAGACCATCCTTTTCTTTAACCCAATTTATGTCACATCATGAAATTTTGATATTCCACCTGTTTCCACTTCATTTCAATAATCTCACTATTTGATTTCCTTAAATAACATAGACAACTAAAATGTGGAATTTCAAAAGATGGTCGGGTCCTATAGTTTGCTTTGATTCCTGGTCCTCTCTCTATTGTTTCGCGGTGGTTACGAGAATTCATACACCTTGGTTCACTGCTGATAACAAGTCCGGCAACGCGGGGGTTGCTTCCTCCGCGATACGATCATCCACCTCCTGTCGGTGCAGCACTTTGTAAGTTCAACATGAATACGAATCTTGCAAGATGTTCAGTGCTTTTCCGCAAAAGATCCGGATCAAAATTTTGTGGTTCATCATGAATGGAAAAAATGGTCCGTTGTTTGGCACGTGTAGCTCGTCCATGATTACGACGTGTGATATGCAAAGCTACGAAGATGGTCCCTAGCGCACTCATGACCTCTCTGGTTTTGCTAAGTCGACATTGGTGATCAAACAAAATGCGAGCAATTTGCCTTGTAGGTGAGTACATCCTAAGCTAGTCACATAAACTAGGCGTGATATTTCATAACATTTGGAAGCAGCGCCTCAGGGCATGATGCTTAGCAGCACCATGTAGAATATTCAAGGTATGCACGTCCAAGGCTGTCCCTGCAGTGACTGTGAAGGAAGTCGTTGAACTGCTTTGGCTCCTGCAAATGACGTGATTACAGACACAACGTTGGTCACCTGGCTCGCAATTAACGCGACGAAACAAAGATAAGCACCGTAGATAAACATGCTGCAGTTGATCATTCAAATACCAATGCATGTACATCTCGACAAATGCACGACCAACAGCAGGCAAACAAAGAATAGGGGTGCCCACGAGAGACAAGAGAGAGTACTTGTTCAACTACACAGCCTAGTTCCAGTGCTTTAGGAAAGTTATGACCTTCGTAAGAGTTCTCGACGGGATCGAATATCTTGTTACTCATTCCCTTTATAGCTTTATTGACCCGGTCAGGGTTATCTCTTCGGGAAATCATTTCTTCAACGTCTTGAATAGGAGTCGAATCTCCGTCTCCTCTGCCTTACCATTGTTTCCTGTCAAAGCAGGCATATCTTCATTTAACCTGAGCATACTGCACTCCTTCTCATCATCCGAGCCTGACGGTCTCTCACGCAATCTTTTGGACTTCTTCTGAAACACTAACTGTAGTTAGCGAAACCTGCAGTCAGAAATTGACGTGTAAAAAGACTGACCTTTTGCCTCTCCTTGACTTCAAATTGTCTTCTGAAAGCATCGATCACGGCCTTTTTTGCATGAAAAGCTCTCGATCGGGTGCAGTTATCCTTCTGAGAGTTTTATCTAATGGTGGAACGGCTGCATCTGGGCGCTTTGATTTCAACTCAAGGTAAGAGGTAGAAACTCTGATAGAAGTACAGAAGCAGAAAATGAGATCGACAGAGCAATGCAAGTTCGAATATATTTTGCTTGTCATAGACAGTTACAACTATGAACTCCGAACGCACTCTCTGCATAAACTCCATTTCACCTATGTGCATGTATTCCAACACATAACAAACTAAACTAAAGATACCCAAGTGGCAAGATTTAAAGTCCAAACATTATGCCATATATTGCAGAGAACGACAATCATAGAAACAAGTACCTTGAGAACGGGATTAGGTGTGAACTCCGGACACAACACTTCTTCCTTGTCAGAAGCTGCAAGGTCCAATTTTTTCACAAAGGCGTTGGCCGCCTCCTGCTGCTGATCATTTGGAAGCACAGATGAGGGAAGGTCGTCAAATGAGGGGAACTGAAATTCTCGGATGTCCTCGGAAAAAGGGATTACATTAAAATAGAACAAATCTGGCTGTAAAGAACAAAATCAAACATAGAGTACATTGTGATGCAAGCAACAAGCAACATATAATGTAATGATTCGGAATCATCATGTGCAATTACAAGAAAACCTACGATGTGGTCTTCCTTGGCTACGTTGTGTGTGAAAATCCAATCACCACATTTACTTGTCCTAGCCTCCATATGCACCGTTTGATGGAAACCTTTTTCAATTTTTCCATTGCCTTAGGTAGCGCAGAAACTGAACATTGGTGCCTGGAAAAAAATCACCGTATAATATTACAGAAACATTTGCCGGAACTTCATGCATGTAATGACAACATATTTCTTCACATCTAGTCTGAACATACCTAAAAATATTTGCAGAATTTGTGAATACCAAAAGTTTTATGCCCTATTCAGGCTGAAACTTGACAGTATCCGACTCATCCGAAGATATAAGAACCACTTGAGGCCCATAATGGTAAGTGGTAACCTTTGTTGATTCTTTGTTCCAGCGGCACCATTTTGCTCTTGACCTGAACACTCTTGTATTCAAAGTCTATCTTAACTTCATGAGTTGTGTACCTGTCAGTTGAAGATGCTTTGTCAAGAAACTTCTTCAAGGTTGGGAACTTCTCTTGTTCGTGTGGGCATATTTCTTGATCAGCAAATCCATTCCAACCACTATGGCATCCAGAACTATACAACAGCTAAGGAACCAACAATGGGACTAACATAAGTTTCTTGAAAAACAAACAAATAAGCCAGACATCAATTTGACCAAAATGACGAGGTTGCATTTGCATAGTCTCATGGATCAGGGCTAAAATCTATCAAAGATAAACGAGACTGTTTGCTAGTCGAAACGCTTGCAGAAAGGACCAGAACAGGGGCATGCAGACTGAAACTCGACTGACCAAATCGCTGGGACATATTTCCAAGAATTAGAGAACAACATGATTTCCCTAAAAAGTAACTACTCCCAAAAAAACTGCCCTGCATCGGTCCACAAGCCGAAACTAATCGATCAAAATGTCATCCTTCACCATAGTTCTCTTGACAAATATGAATTTCGGGCTTTGTCCCAAGTGGATCAAAACAACGAGGTCCAGAAAGGTGATACTCGAGAAGCCGCTCGAGTATTGGGAAGCGTCCCGCTCGAGAAACAGCTCTCAAGCGTTCGAGAATAGATTGCTCGAGAAGTAGCTGCTGAGCTCAAGAGTTGGGATCAACCATGCTCAAAAGCTTCACTGAGCCTCGATCTAAGAGCACTCTCAAGCTCACAACTAAGCCACGATCAAGGGAAATGACACGTGGCAAGCTTGGAGGAGACGGTCGAGATACGCTGTGCATACCCCCAGCAAAATAGGAGGGAGATCGTGCACACGATTCAAGAAGATCCCGAATCTGCTGAGTAACTGCAACCAAAAGATCCTGAGTTATAAAAGGATCGCAACAGACAACGCACAAGAACAACGACAAACTCAAAACATAGACTCCGAGTCTTTTACCTTTTACTTTTACTTCTACCTTCCAGGGTGAGCCTCCGGCCTTTGGCATCCTTCCACCGTCAGGGTGAGCCTCTGATGCGTAGGAAAAGTGTCCCACACCGGTTGTATGGGCGACCGGTGTGGGGTATATATGGGCCTTGGGCACTCCCTTCCTTTGAGTCGACTTTTGGGAAGGGTTCTCCCAAGTAACCCGTATCAAGGGTATCAGAGCCCACCCACCCGCGCAGTGCAAGCGAGCGGCGCGAGCAAGCTACGCAGACTGAGCCTCTGGCTTGGCCCGCGTGGGCGCCGGGCTGCGGAGCGTGGTGGTATGATGCGTGGGAAAAGTGTCCCACACCGGTTGTATGGGCGACCGGTGTGGGGTATATATGGGCCTTGGGCACTCTCTTCCTTTGAGTCGACTTTTGGGAAGGGTTCTCCCTAGTAACCCGTATCAGCCTCCGGCCCCTGACTATTGAAATCCCGCATCACTCCACCGTCAGGGTGAGCTTTCGGCCCTTGACGATCAAATCCCGCCTTCGTCCCACCACTAGGGTGAGCCTCAGGCCCTTAGTGTCGACACCCGTCGCCTCCTTCGACCTCCTCCGTTACACAAGGTGAATTCTACGAAAGGAGTTCGTCTCGACCACCTCTCGTCCGTTCCCGACCGTCGTGAAGTGTCACCAGGCCTTTCTTGTTGTTTTCTCGTTCGAGTCATGTCTGTAAGTGTAATGCTGTAAGCTCGGTATTGTCGCATTAAATTCCGCTATTGTTGTTTACTTGTTATATTTGTATTCATTCACTTCGAGGTGTACAACACCAAACGCTGTAAATTTAGTACTATTGTATTGTGTTTACTTTCACTTTAACGGCGACCACATTTTATTGTAAAATTTGACACGTGTTGCGGGGAAAAACATTTTCCCCACCAATACATTTTTGGCGACCATAATGGGAGTCAGAAATTGAAAATCTACAAAGAACCTTTAAAAGATGGTTCGTACTAGGAGTGCAAATGAAAGTCCTAAGGATCCCAAAGAAGTGGATCCCAAAGAGGTCGATCCCACTGAGGATCAAAGCAAGGATCAGGAGGTGCATCCTATAGGGCCCACCGATAATCCTAGGCGAGAATATTCGCCTGATGACTTTATAAGCAGACAAGAATTTAGTGATGTTGTGATTAGGCTATGATTAGATATGACTGAAAATCATAGAGAAATGCAAGTGAGAATGGATCAAAAGGTCCAAGAAATATTAAATGCATTTAACTCCACAGTAAGGGAAAAGTCCTTTATGGCAGATGCTAGGGCTGTTGGAAAACAAAAAGTCGATAGTGGGAACCCGTCTAAGGAGCAGTTCGAATCACATTCTAGGGTTTCTAACGAATTAGGCGTAGGAAGCTAGAGAATCCCAGTACCTAATGTGAATGTCAATGTCAGCACGAGAAGTCCGATGCTTGACAAGAATGCGAATGTAAATCCTACAAGCGTAGATCTCGAGCAAAATACTTATCCAGTTTATCCTCCTGTAAGTCAACAAAAAAAAAATGAGAATTTTTACTACAAGCCTAGGGAAAATGAACATAGCTTGAAAACTAATCCTAATCCCATTATTGACTTGAGTGGACAAATCGCTCGAGTTGTAGCCCAAATGGTGCTAGGTGCAAGGACCGAAGAGGTGCGCATGTATAAGAGTTCAATTACCGATTATATAGAGCAGATGATAGAGATACCTCGAGGGTACAAGATCCCTAATTTTACCTTGTTCTCAGGGGAGGATGAAATGACTCATGTAGAGCACGTAGATAGGTTCACTTATCAAATGGGAGAGATGTCGAGTAATGACTTGTTGAAACTAAAATTGTTCTCTAATTCTTTGACGGGAGATGCTTTTAGTTGGTATTCGAAGCTTCTCCCGAATTCAATATCGAGCTAGATCGAGATGCAGACCCAGTTTCTAAAAGCATTCGATAAGCTAGATTCAGTGGTTACTATAGGAGAAATCTTGAAAATAAAACAGTTTCCTGGTGAAAGTCCTTCTTTGTTCCTAGCGAAGTTTAGGAAGAACTTGTTAAAATGTACAACAATTTTGGCTGAAAGGGATCAGCTCGAGATTGTACAAAGTGCCTTGATTTTAGCAATAAGGAAGAAACTTCTGGGAGAATGTTTTCGGGACTTCTATGAACTTTCGAGAAAAGCCACTGAGTACCGCAACCTTTTATTAGAAGAGTTTCTTTCCTCGAGAAACTGTCAGGCCGAGTGGGCAGAAATCGACTTGACCGAATTTGTGAAAGGAGAGCCAACTGTTTGTGAGCCTAAGAAGAATTCTAAGGATCGAGCTTCTCTAAAATCTGAGAAGGAGAGAAAATTCTCTTTTGATGTAGAGCAGATAGATCAGTTCTTTGATTGACTGTACCAGAAGGGGCGTATAAAGCTCAGGCCTGGTCATAAGTTACAGCAAAACGATCGAGAGAAGGAAAAAAAGCATTGCAAATGGCATGGGACGTTCACTCACTCCACTTAGGAATGTGTGCACTTTAAGAACTTGACTCAGGACTTAATCGAGTCAAAGGAATTAAAGTTTTCTGAAGTAAATGAGTCAAGTGCAATAGAGGAGAATCCTTTCGGCGAGGAGCCCATAATACACATGTATTCTCTCGAGAATGAAAATAAGTGTTCTAAATGCGTTGATGATGATGTGTCTACTTTTTATCTCGAGACTCATACTTATGCGTCGCAGGGAATCAATGTGTCTTGAGAAACCACTGTAGCCAATAGGCTCTTCAATCGCCTGGTCGAAAGGCAGGTGGTGAGTTGCCCGGTTCGATAAATTTAAGAGGAGCATTACCACTGGCATATGGACGCTTCCCATACCACGGATAAATGCCGCAACTTTCGCAGGTATCTGCAGATCAATAAGGAAAGTATGTGGCATGATTTAACTCAACTCGAGAAGGTGGCTATGGGAATGAGACTGTCATACTCTCGCTTTGCCCAGAGGCATCCTTCGGGCAGTTCTTCATCTAGATCGGTTGATCGTGAACCTCGACAAAGACAGGTCGAGGGAGTGGAACAAGCGAGTAGGCCTCCTGTGCATGAGCGTTTGAACGGTCGAGGCAAGGCTGGACGAAATGCTCGAAACTCCGAACTTGAGAAGCCTGATAGCCCTGATCTAGCGTCAGTAAAAAATGAAAAGGTTGTACCAGAGGAGAAAGGGAAAGGGGTGCTTCAAATCAATCCATGATTGATGCAAGAAGGCCTGCAGATTGCCCGTTTTCTCGAGGAGGAGATGCTATATGACAAGTGCAAACTAATCGCCTCGGACAGATTTCTCATCCCACAGATGTGCACTAAATGTTGCGTGGTGTACTTCCTAAAACTTGTTCAAATGTTGACAAATGAAAAGATCGAGATCAAACTCAAGAATGAGAACACAGGTAATTTCACCACCAACTTTATCGATACAGTGATGCTTGTAACTAACATGCAGGAACTTCGGGGTTATGACCCCATAAAGAGAGATTTTGTTTATGTCAAATGCCCTGTTAAACGTTTCGGGCGAATTGTAGGAGAGACTTCGAGGGATCCACAATTAGAGTGGCATCGAGTCTACAAGAAAATAATAATCCCGAAAACGGCCCGTAAGAGAATCATAAGACGGACTCAAAGAGATGCTAAGAAAAGCCGAAGCGTTTCACCAAGAGAAACGGACGAAATTCGAGAGAAGACACCACAAGTAGAGTACGAAGAAGAAGGCACTGCCTATGATGATCACGTCGATTAGACACCTCTACGAGAGGGAACTCCCAAGGGACATCAGTAGGACGAAGATCCTATGATGGTCTCTTATAATGCGGTTGAGTTGCCTATCTGCTTCTCGAGGAAAGGTAAGAAGGCAAAGCTCACTAACGATATAATACGTAAAGTCTCTAAAGCGAGTGCAAGGTTCCCGAGAGGGTCCCCACTCCATTGGTTTCAAAAGCCTACCTCCACGATGAGGCAACACATCCGTTCCATGTTCATCACAGTGGAATTCAATGGGGTAAGAGTGAACAAAGTGCTGGTAGACAACGGAGCCACAGTTAACATCCTTCCCTTTGAAACTTTCTTAATGATGGGCAAGGAAAGACGGCAATTAACGGATACGAGGATGGCAATCACCGCTTTCAACGGAAGGAAATCCGAGCGCATGGGAGTATTCTCAGTAAATCTCCGAGTCGGAAGACATGAGATGGAGACTTCTTTCTTTGTGCTAGACATCACGTCAGCTTTTAACACTCTCCTGGGTCGAGAATGGCTGCATAAAGTTGCTGCTATACCGTCGACTCTACATAAGGAGTTGATGATATGGATTGATGATGAGATAGAACTCGTACGAGCTGATAAAAACTTTTGTTCTTGTGAAACTAAGCCTGTATGTTCCATTGCAGAACTCGAGGAAGAGAAACTCGAGAAGGAGGTCGAACAGGGAGACAAGTCGTTGAAGCCAGAGGTCGAGAAAGTCGTCGTTCGCCAATTTGAGGTCCCGAGAGTGGAACCACCCATAGTCCCAAGTAGCTGGGGAAGCGATGAGGATGATGATACCCCTCGAGAGAGAGGCTTTGCCCCTCTATTTAGCTTTGTCATGGAAGGATTGGACGATGAAGAGCTCATGAACAATCCAAGCATGCTGGTACCTGAAGAAGGAATACCTGTCACTTGGTTTGGTCAAAGGCCCCTAGGAATGCCGGAAGGAGATCTCGTGATAACTCAAGGTGGAATCAGAGTTGGTGACACAGAATTCATTGATGTGTAGTATCGTGCCACGCAAGCGGCTCGAGAACAAGGTAACAATGCTGAAACCATCCCACCGCAAGGCGCTGGTAGGGAAGCTTCTCAAGAACAGAATGATAGCACGGAGTTGGGGCCCAATAGACTCCTACGTGAAGGCACATATGAAGATTGAGGAAGTCAGGGAAATGGTTGATGTGTACCAAGAAATACATCATTTTATTCTTTCTGATTCTCAAAAAGTGTGTTGCACCGCACCGGCACTTTCTTCATCAATTCTAGGCCATCATTAGGCGTTTGTTCTTTGCAACTCGACAGCTACAGTCGAGAAACTTTGTTTTCAGCTTCAGATCCATTGATTAGAGTCAACCTTGGTACTGATAAAAATCCTGGTCTTACTTACATGAGCGCAATCCTAGATAATGAATTATCGGTATCTCTGAAAGAACTCTTAAATGAGTTTCGAGACTATTTCGCCGGGGATTATACGGAGATGCCAGGACTTGATAGGAGCTTGGTAGAACATAAACTCCCAATTCGAGAAAATCTCAAACCCGTCCAACAAGCTCCTCGAAGATGTATAAAACAGCTTTTAGATGTCCAATTGCCATATTCGAGTGGGTAGTAATGCCATTCAGTTTAAAGAATGACGGGGCCACATATCAAAGATCTATGAATGCAATTTTTGACCCCATGATAGGAAAGACTGTAGAAGTTTACATCGATGACATAGTAGTAAAGTCGAGAAAGAAAAAACTGCATGTCGAAGACCTTCGAGTGGCATTTCTTCAGATGAGAAAACATCATTTGAAGTTGAATCCTTTGAAGTGTGCGTTCGAAGTACTAGCTGGGCAATTCCTTGGATTTTTAGTACACCAGAAAAGTATCCAGATCGATCCGGGGAAAAATAAGGTTATACAAGAATTGCAATCCTCGAAGAACAAAAAGGAGTTACAAGCTTTCATCGGGCGAGTGAATTACCTGCGAAGGTCACTGGGAATTTGGCAGGAAAGTTGGAGGCTTTTTCCACACTCTTGAGAGGGAAGAACAAGTACACTTGGACGGAGGAACATGAACAGGCTTTCGAGAATATCAGGAGTGACCTGACGAAACCTCCAGTCCTGACTTCTCCTCAACTCGGGAAACCTTTTGTCCTATATGTGGCTGCCACTGCTACCACAATAGGTGCATTGTTGGCACAAGAGGATGAACATAAGAGAGAAAGAGCTGTATTCTATTTATCTCAACTTTTGAAACCTACCGAGAAGAGATATACAGCTTCGGAAAGGCCGTGCCTCTCAGTATACTATGTAGTGACAAAGCTAAGACACTACATAGGAAGTAGTGAGGTCCACGTACTCTCGAAAGCCCAAGTCCTAAGAACATTCTTTGAGAGTCCCCTACTTGCTGGAAGAGTCAGTAAGTGGAGCTTTGTACTTTCGACATATGATCTAAAGTTCAAACCTCAAAAAGCGGTTAAAGGGCAAGTTCTAGCCGATTTCTTAGCAAAATACTGGAGCCAGGACTCACTGGATAAGGAAGAGGAAGAACCGCAAGAACCTTGTGAAGCCTGGTTTGACGGATCCCCAACAAGGTCTAAAGTTGGAGTTGGCGTCGTAATAAAGTCGCCAACAGGCTTCAAAACAAAGTTAGCCTTTAAATTGACCGAACACACGACCAACAACGCTACAGATATAATGCACTCATTGTAGCATTACAAACTCTACTCGCAAGCGGTGCAAAGGTTGTAGTAATTAAGGGTGATTCACAACTGGTGATAAACCAAGTAAATGGGTTAAGCTTCTGTCATACTCAAGAATTGAGAATGTATTTAGCTCTAATCCAAAAGTTAATCAAAGAATTTCAACAAGTTGCTCTCGAGCACATTTCTTGATAAGACAATGCCATAGCTAACTCACTAGCCCAATTAGCGTCAGGGTACAAGTCAAATTACGATTTACGAAAAGAAATAGGCAGGATAGTCCCCGAGATCAGTTTGCCAATCACCGAACAGGAAGAAAATGGTTATACCTCTGTTTGCAAGATAGACATCATGAAGGTGGAAAGAGATTGGCGATCACCGTACATTGAGTTCCTAAGGAACCCAAATTCACAGGTCGAAAGAAAAGATCAAATTAGCAACAAGACAGTATGTACTCCTAGACGATCTTCTCTACAAAAAGACTAAAGAAGGAGTACTGTTGAGATGCGTCGATCTCGACGACGCAACATCGATCATATTGGAGACCCATGAAGGTCTATGTGGAACTCATCAATCAAGAGTAAAGATGTACTAGATGATCCAAAGACATGGATTCTATTGGTCGTCCATGAAAAATTATTGCATCGAGATGGCTAGAGGTTGCAGGAAATGCCAAAAGTTCAGACCTATAACTCGAGCTCCAGCCTTGGAGTTGAGCCCGGTAACTCAGCGATGGCATTTCAAATTTTGGGCCCTAGACATAATTGGGGAAATCTGACCCCACTCGAGTAAAGGAGACGCCTACATATTAGTAGCTACGGATTATTTTACGAAGTGGGTAGAGGCCAAGGCTTATCAATGAATCGACCAAAAGGAAATTATTGAGTTCATTAAAACGAATATTATCTTTCGTTTTGGACTCCCACACAACATAGTAGTGACTTCTACCCCGAGCATGCGCAATGGAGCCGTAGACAGTCAAGTGAAATCCAATACACGAAATAATTTGATCTATGGACAGCATCGTTGTAGTAAAGGTCGTAATGCAAAGGAATCATTACCACAGGGCATAGAGGGGGAGGTCATAAGCGTATATACCGTAAAATCGATTTTCGACGGAATGAAAAAGACATATATGGTAGAAAGATCCCACCGAATTGAATTGGGTCCATGAATCTAAGAAATAGTGAGAATTCAAGGTCGTAATGCCAGAGGAATCATTACCGCACGTTTGATTTGGAAGGTGCCATATTTGGGGCGTCACTTTACATCCGGGAGGATTTCCGAGATGTCGACTAGAAAAGGCTTCGAGTAATAACATCCTACAACTTTCTCTATCACTATGATATGTTACTTGGTGGTACAAAGTTTATTCCTTTGGAATTGATCATAGGAAACAATCATATGGCCGTCATCGACACAATCATCAGTGCTGAATTCAGAGGCTGGATGAATGACAGATTTGGAAGGAAAAAGTCGATCCTGCTTGTCGATATCGTCTTCTTCCTTGGACCAATTTCCTCCCCAACGAATCATCAAAGGCGGGATCCTTGCAAGGTTGGTAATGGGGATGGCTTCCATGACATCGCCTCTTTACATTGCGGAAGCTTCTCCTGCACGAATTCGGGGCGCTCTCGTCAGCATCAATGGTTTGCTTACGACCAGATGCCAGTTCTTCTCTGACAGTAACATGGCCTCTTAACCAAATATTATATATTTTGTAGTTTGCTTGGACTTGGCGTTGGGTACTCGATGTCGCAAGAATACTATGAACGAATGCTTGGAACCTGAGCTAATGCAGAGGAAGTGAGGAACAGCAGAGTTCTGTTCTAATAAGGAGGAGTGGGACATAAATCGAAAAGAGAAGATGGGCCAGGGCCGGAGGAAGAAGCAAGCTATGATAACAATAGGGCTAAAGCCTTACAATTTTATAATTAGAAGGGCAAAAGAGTAATAGTTCATTTGGTTAGTCTATTAAGAATGTGCAGTGGAGCATCGAAGGTTGAACGTCAGAACAAACTTTTCTTCTTTCTGTTAAGGGAGAGGTTTTATGGTGAAATGGATAAGCGAGAGAGATTTAGATGATGAAGGAGGCGTTGCTCACCGTCGTTTAACCAAACCGTCATGGTATCAGAGATCGGCGGCTTGCTGGAGGTGAGGTGAAGACGACGGATGGCGCTGGAGCTAGTGGACAGTCCTCAGTCACCATTTTTTGTGAACTCCATAGATCTACAGGTAGTAAGTATTCTCTCCAGAACTAACTGAAGGAAACTATCCATCGTGGAGGAGGTCAGTGGAGTTGGCATTGTCGATTAAAAATAATGGGTTTGTTAATGGGACAATAGAGAAACCTGCTGCAAATTGTTTTCTACATGGAATCGTTGTGATAATCTTGTCAAGGCCTGGCTTCAGAAATCAGTTTCAGCCCCGATTGCGTCGACCATTTTCTATCTCAGTACAGCCAAGGAGATATGGAAAGAATTGAAAGAGAGATACGGAGAGCCTGATGACTCGAAGAACTGTCAACTACAGTCTCAATAACATGGACTGGTGCAGGGGGTCAAGACAGTCTCAGGTTTCTATAATGAAATGCTCTCAATATTAAGAGAGCTGAGAGTTTATCGACCTATCCCATGTTGTAACTGCGGGAAATGTGAATGTGTTTGGCAACGGGAGTATGTGGAGCAACAACAAAAAGATATGGTGTTTAAGTTCTTGAATGGGTTAAGTAGAGAGTATGAAGGGCTGCGAACACAAATTCTTCTAAGGAAGCCCTTTCCCACGTTAGGAGAGGCATATAACATAGTGCAGCGAGAGGAATTCTAGAGGACTATAAGAAACGAAGAAACAGTGGCTTTTGTACACCCAATAACAGCAACGACAGTTGCAAATACTGAACATGGAGTGGTGACGGTTGTAGAGTAAAATCAAGTGAATTTTGCTGGAAGAAAGAAGTTTAATCCAGATATTATTTGTGACAACTGTGGGAAAAAGGGGCATGTCAAGAAGGAATGCTATTTTCTGGTTGGATTTCCAGCTAGCTCTAGAAGAGGCAGAGGACGAGGTAGAAATATGATGCGACATCAAGAGGGAGACAATAGGAGGATAGTCAACCTTGTCAAGAATGGAGGAGGTGCCTCCGATGTGCATCAACTATCACAATAAACCTGATTGGGAATCAAGTTCAAAAGCTGTTGTCATTGCTGAGTGTGGAAGAAAATAACCAATCTAATGCCTTGGTTACCCAAAGACAATCTGGTCAGACATCTACACCCTCTGTTCCTTCTACAAACTTTTCAACTATCATGTCTGCCATGTATTTTCCCAGTAAAGCCATTCGGGCAAACCATGAAACTTGAATAATAGATACAGGGGCAACATATCATGTTGTCTCTAATCTTGTTTTTCCAACTATCATAAATTGAATCCATCATTACAGATTCATCTTCCAAATAATTCCACAGTTCTTGCCACACAATAGGGATAGTGCATTTGAATTCAAATCTGATTCTGGAAGATGCACTATTTGTGCCAGAATTTCATTTTAATCTTGTATCTGCCAGTAAACTCGCCAAAAAGCCATACATTTGTCTTGTTCTTCCTCAAATTACTATTTTATCCAGGACTTGCGTAATTGGATGACGATTGGTCTTGCTAAGAGAAGAGGAATGGAATCCGGAAACACTTCAAAAATTCATCATCAGCTTACTCAGTTATATGCACAAGACACACTACATACTTTCAGGACAATTAGACATTGCACTAGTCTAGATAGCTTTGATCTTTGACATTTAAGACTAGGGCATGTTTCACAAAGCAAAATTCCTTTTCTAAAGTCATTTGAACCAAGTATTACAGTGTTGCAGAACAATGCTTGTACAGTTTGTCATCAAGCTAAACAAAAACGATTGGTCTTTCCAATCAGCAGAATACAAAGTGCAGCTCCTTTTGATCTATTGCAATGTAATATATGGTGTCCTTATTCAGTCACAGCACTAGGAGGATATCGCTTCTTTCTGACCATTGTTGATGATTTACAAGAGTGACCTAGGTGTTTTTAATGCAAACAAAGGCAGAAGTTAGAAGCTTGTTACAAGAATTTTACAGTTTTGTAGAAACACAGTTCAAAGCAAAGATAAAAGGGATAAGAAGTGACAATGGTAATGAATTTTCCATGACAGAATTTTATAAAAAAACACGGCATCATACATCAAACATCCTGTGTGGAGAGACCTTAGCAAAATGGTATTGTAGAACGCAAACACCGACATTTATTAGAAGTAACCATAACTCAGCTGTTTCAAGCAAACATGCCTCCATACTTCTGGGGTTATGCACTGCTAACTGCAACTCATATAATCAATAGATTACCTATTAAGGTGCTGCAACACAACACCATATGAGAAACTATTTCATAAGACTCATGCATATCAAAATTTAAGATTGTTCGGGTCTCTGTGTTTTGCATGCACACAATCTCATGATAGAAAGAAACTTGACAAAAGAGCAAGAACATGTGTCTTTCTTGGTTACCCTCTTAGAGTAAAAGGATATTATTTGTTTGATCTTCACAAACAAACTGTGCGGATATCTAGAGATGTAATATTTCATGAATCAATTTTTCCTTTTCAATTACAGCAGCATATGCATTCATCCACAGAATCGTTGGTATTACCATCATTTCCAGCTCAGACTTCTGCTGCTTCACCTTGGCATGAATATGGTTTACATGATGCATCTAGTTCTACTATTTGCCCATCAGATGTAGTCTCTCATACAAATCCTGCATCAAATCTAGAACAACAACATATTCCAGAAATGCTAGACCATTTACATACTGCATCAAACACAGAACATTCAGATTCTTCCTAGAGAAGAAGTTCAAGAGATAGAAAAGTTCATAGTTATCTCCGTGACAATTATCATAGCCTCTCTTCACAGCAAGCAAGCCCTAAGTCATCTTAATTGCACAACAGGTGAGTTCATTCTACTTTCCTACCTTCTTCTATCCTTTATCCAATTGAGCCATTTATATCTTATACTCGACTGTCCAAACCTTATAAGTATTACATGTTGTCTTTGGAGCATTACTCTGAACCTCGTGGCTATAGAGAGGCTAGTAGCATTTCACATTGGCAAGAAGCAATGACCGCTGAACTTCAAGCCCTTCAGGAAAATAAAATATGGGAGATAGTTCATCTGCCCTCTGGTCATCGACCAATTGGATGTAAATGGGTATTTAAAACAAAACTCAAGGCAGGTGGAACAGTAGAACAACACAAGGCACGGTTAGTTGCCAAAGGCTACACACAAAGAGAATGATTTGATTTTCAGGAGACTTTCAGTCCAGTAGCTAAGCACACTTCCATACGCATATTTCTAGATCTTGCATCTATGCAGAATTGGTGTTTACGCCAATTTGATATTCACAATGCGTTCTTGAATGGAGACCTTCTTGAGAAAGTTTATATGGATGTACCAGAAGGTTTGGACATTCAGGGGGAGAAGTGTACTGGAAAAATGGTTTGCAAGCTCAGAAAGGCTTTGTATGGCCTAAAACAAGCTTCACGATAATGGAATGACAAGCTGTCATCTTGTTTGTTGGCTGATGGATTTAGACAATCCAAGTCAGACCACACTTTGTTTACCAAGGAAGGACAAAAAGGGAGCTCTTATTGATGAGCTCAGGGAGTATTTACTGCAGTAGTTTAAAGTGAGGGATCTTGGGGTATTGAGATACTTCCTGGGGTTGGAAATTGCAAGATCTAAGGAAGGTATCTTTATTTCACAAAGAAATTATGCTTTGCGGCTGTTGGAAGATATGGGGAAGTTGGGAGTAAAACCTTGTAACATACCAATGTCACCTAATATGAAGTTGGGACGTGAAGAAAATGAAGAGATTGTGGAAGCAAGTGCATATAGAATATTGGTAGGGAAACTCATATATCTAGAAATTACAAGACCAGATTTGGCTTTCACAGTTCAAGTACTTGCTCAATTTATGGATAAGTCAACTAAAAGACATTGGCATTCGGCAAATCATGTTCTCAGATACTTGAAGAGTACACCTAGTAAAGGGTTGTTCTTTTCAAGTAAAGAAGCACCACAACTTGAAGCCTATTTTGGACAGTGATTGGGGTGGTTGCATTGACACACACAAGTCAATCACTGGACTTGCAATTTTTCTAGGAAATTCACCAGTAAGTTAGAAGTCAAAGAAGCAAACGACAGTTTCAAGGAGTTCAACAGAAGCTGAATACAGGGTGATAGAAACCACTACTGCTGAGGTGTTATGGTTAATTGCTCTGTTAAAGGATTTTGGGATAGATTCGAGGCTGCCTGTTCCACTTCATTGTGATAATAAGTTGGCTATATACATCAGTAGAAATCCAGTGTTTCATGAACGTACAAAACACTTGGAAATGGATCTGTATTTTGTCAGAGAGAAGCCAGAGCAAGGTATTATTGATGTCTTACACCTCAGAACTCAACAACAGTTACCAGATCCATTCACAAAAGCACTTCATCCTGGGAGACAGAATCATCTCTTAGACAAGATGGGAATGAGGGACATTTATAATTCTCATCTTGAGGGGGAGTGCGAACGAATGCTTGGCAGTTGAACTAATGTAGAAGAAGTGAGGAACAACAGAGTTCTGTTCTAATAAGGAGGAGTGGGACATAAATCGAAAAGAGAAGATGGGCCAGGGTCGGAGGAAGAAGCAAGCTATGATAACATTAGGGCTAAAGCCTTATAATTTTGTAATTAGAAGGGCAAAAGAGTAATAGTCCATTTGGTTAGTCTGTTAAGAATGTGCAGTGGAGCACCGAAGGTTGTACGTCATAACAAACTTTTCTTCTTTCTGTTAAGGGAGAGGTTTTATGGTGAAATGGATAAGCGAGAGAGATTTGGATGATGAAGGAGGCGTTGCTCACCATCGTTTAACCAAACCTTCAAATACCAGCGGTCGTCCAGTTCTTTCTTGTGTTGTCACTTTCGAAATCTCAGAGGTGGCTGTATCGACAGGGCAAGACTGAAGAAGCATCCTGGGGAAGATCTATCCACCAAACGTGGTGGAGGACGAGATGAAGGCCCTGCAGGAGTCCATCGAAGCTGAGAAGTTGGATCGCATGGCTGGATGAAATATGTATTCCTGAGTAAAGGTTGCATTGGGCTCTCCGGTCATTTGGAGAGGGCTGTGTTCCGGACACAGTCCAAGCCGTTTCGTAGCTTGTCAACATCAGTGGAGTCATGTACTACAGCCCGAACAAAGTCCAGTTCGCCGGTTTCTGTTAACTCTATGAAAGTAGAGTTATTTAGGGCAATTTCATACTTAGATTTTGTTAGATTTGTGAAATATTACGTTCATTACATAATATTCCTGGTTATTTCACATTATTCCCGAGAAACGGATTATTGCCGAGTTTTCTAGTCTATTTCAGGATAAATATGAAGAAAAGGGGATCTCGGCGTAATTATGAAGACTTTGTGCATAGGGAAGATCTTTGGATGCTCTTGCAAGACCTAAAGCTACGATGGGGAGAAAAGAAAAGAATTTCTTTTCTTATTTTCAGAGATTCTCTAGGTTTAGGGGATTATAAAAACATTTTATTTTACCTTTAGAGAAAGAGGAGAGGCTGCTGGTAACAAGGAGTCCTCGACAGAGACTTTGGGAGTTTTTCTTTTATTTTTCCTTTATGTCGTTTTCATTGTTTACGATGGATCTGATGTTTTCATTTACTTCGGTTATGAACTAATTTTCTTTGCCTAGGGTTAAGATGGATCTTGACAATTAGTCAAGAGTCTATCTCTTTTGACACACTTGAATGATTTTGGTTTGATTATTCCTGTTCGTTCTTAACACTTTCTTATTGCCTGATCACCAATAGGATTGAATAGTGAATTTAAGAGAACTCGGAAGGGGAATCCTAGATTAAGCACGGGAGGAGGAATAACCTAGGGTAAACTTGGTCGGAAGACGGGAATATTAACGAGCGGGATAGGAATATAACCAATCGTCCTAAGTAATCGAATTGGAATTGATTCTTAAGGGGCACTCGATAGTTAATTTACCTAGGAATATAGTGATTACTATTTATAGAGTTGTACGTTCTTATGACCTCGGGAGGGGCGTAGGAAGATAACTGAATTCCAGATTATCAACCAGATCATCTTAAGCAGGTTGATAGAGATATGACGTGCGATTAATTGTCCGGTGAAATCGTCGCCCTAGGTGCTTTTCTCATTTGAATTTTAATTCAATTTATATACTCATTTTCTTTAGTTTTACATTTAGTTTGGTTAATTCTCAACTCGCTTAGTCGGATAATAGAGATTGACGGTATTTTAATAATTGGGATAAGTTTAGATCTGTCCTCTTGAGAACGATATCTTACTTACACTTTATTACTTGTATGATCGCGTGCACTTGCGTGGTGAATACGTTTTCGATGTGACAAGTTTTTGGCGCCGTTGCCGGGGACTGTTTTCTAGATTTTCAATCAATATTAATTTCAATCAATTCTTTATTAATTCAATTTTAATCTTGATTTTCGATCTATTTGCAGGAAAAATCTTAACGCTGCATGCGCATAATGAATTGGTTCCTTTTGATCCTGAAATAGAAAGAACGTTTCGGTTACGTCTAAGAGAGCAAAAGGAAGCCACACGCCAACAAACAATGGAGAACAACAATCAAGACGTTAAACCGAGAATCATGCGTGATTATGCCCAGCCCCATATGCATGAACGCTCTAGCATAGTGAAGCCGACTATCCAAGCCAACACATTTGAAATCAAACCGGCAGTTATCACTATGCTACAAACTTCGAGTTTCGAGGGATCTCCATCGGAGGAACCACATGGGCACATCACCAACTTTTTGGAAATTTGCGACACTTTCTGCTATAATGGAGTGTCGAGCGAGGCCATTCGAATGAGACTCTTCCCATTCTCGTTGAGGGACAAAGCACGAACATGGCTCTACTCTTTGTCAGAAGGGTCCATCACAAACTGGGAAGAGATGTTCGGAAAATTCCTATCAAAGTATTTCCCACCTAGCAAGACCATCAAGATGCGAAATGACATCACTTCGTTTCGACGACATGGAACAGAGTCACTTTATGAGGCGTGTGAGAGATTTAAGGAATTTTTACGAGTGTGCCCACATCACGAGATACCTCAATGGATGTTGGTACAAATTTTTTATGATGGATTAACTGATGCACTTCGCTCAACGATAGATGCAGCTGCAGGGGGAACAATATTAAACAAGCAGCCGGAGGAAGCAATGGAGCTATTCGAGCAGATGGCTAATAACGGTCATGGAGTATCGCGTGCCCGAGGAGTAGCTGGAATACATTCAGTTGATAAAGTTGCTGCCTTCAATGCTAAAGTGGATGCGTTAACTCAGGAGCTGAATGCATTAAAGGGTCCTAGTCATCCCATTCATTATCCGTGTGAGAGGTGTGGAGAAAATGCTGCTCCTGGTCAATGTTTCACTGGTGCTGAGTCAGCCAACTACTTGGGAGCCAACTCGAGGAACAACCCCCTTTTCGAATACTTACAATCCGAGATGGAGGAACTACCTGAATTTCTCGTGGGAAAATCAACAATCAGCAAAACCAACTCCTCCACCAGGACCTCATTAACAAAAGCCACAACCACAAGAAAAAATGTCAGGTATTGAAGAACTATTGGTCAAATATATTTCTAAAACCGACACTCTTTTACAGAACCAATCGGCTTCACTTCGGAGTTTGGAAGCCCAAGTCGGACAATTGGCACAAGCAATTAATAATCGACCTCAAGGAACTCTTTCGAGCAATACTGAGGTGAATCCAAGGAATAATGGGAATGCACAAGTGCAAGCTATCACTTTACGGAATGGGAGAACACTTTTTGAAGCCTCAAAGTTCAAGCACGACCTTGCAACTACACCAGAAGTTACGCACAAGAGCAGCAAACCTTCTGTTCAGCCGAGCCAGCAACTTTCTCAACCAAAAGAAGATATGAAAAATGCTTCTATTGGAAAAGATAAACTCGTATATCCACCTCTTCCTTTTCCACAGCGAGCTAGAAAGCAGAATGATGAGAAGGATTTCCTGAAATTCTTAGAAATCTTTAAAAAGCTATACATCAACATCCCTTTTGCTGAAACGTTGGAGAAGATGCCGAGCTACATTAAATTCATGAAAGATATATTATCTAAAAAGAGACGTCTCGGTGAGTTTAAGACTATTGCTTTAACTGAAGAATGTAGTGCTATTTTACAGAAAAAGTTACCTCCAAAGCTGAAATATCCAGGTAGTTTCACTATACCATATTCTATTGGTTTAAATTTCAACGGTAAGGCATTGTGTGATCTTGGAGCGAGTGTTAATTTAATGCCTTTATCAATATTTTACGAATTGGGTTTGGGGGAGGTAAAACCTACATCGGTCACGTTGCAATTAGCCGACCGGTCTCTTGCTTTTCCAAGGGGAATCATTGAGGATATTTTGGTTAAGGTAGATAAATTTGTTTTTCCCGCGGATTTTATCGTGCTTGATTTTGAAGAGGACTGTGAAATACCAATCATCCTTGGAAGACCATTCCTAGCCACAGGTAGGACTTTAATTGATGTCCAAAAGGGTGAGCTAACCATAAGGGTTAATAACGAGCAGGTAACATTTAATATTCTTCATGCAATGAAATGTCCGAATGAACCTGATGATTGTTTTTCTATTGACATCATTGACAGGATAGCAGCCGAAGAAGTTACTAGTTTGAAGACGACCGGTGTGCTTGAGCTAACATTAACTTCTGAGGAAGCAACTATCGATGAAGAAACTAAGAAAATGATCAGTTGGATAGAGTGTAAATCTTACACACCTAGAGTTCTGAGAGCTTTCGATCCATTGGAGATGCCAGAAAAGACCACCAAACCATCCATCATAGAAGCACCAGAATTAGAGCTTAAAACCTTACCCACCCACTTGAGGTATTCATTCCTCCAAAACGCCAATCAACTCCCTGTGATTATTTTTGCAGAATTGACGAAGTTGCAGGAGGAGAAATTACTTCGAATCTTGAGGGATCACAAGAGGGCGATAGGATGGACTATTGTAGATATCAGAGGAATCAGCCCGGCAATTTGCATGCATAAAATCCTCCTCGAGGACGATCACAAACCATCAAAAGAGAATCAACGGAGATTGAACCCAAACATGAAAGATGTTGTAAAGAAGGAGATCATCAAGTGGCTGGATGCAGGTATCATATATACTATTTCTGATAGCTCGTGGGTTAGTCCTATACAGTGTGTTCCCAAGAAAGGTGGAATGACAGTAGCAACAAATGAGAAGAATGAACTCATCCATACTCGCAATGTCACGGGATGGAGGGTATGTATGGACTACCGGAAGTTGAACAAAGCAACAAGAAAAGATCACTACCCGCTTCCATTCATCGATCAAATGTTGGACAGATTGGCAGGTAAAAAATATTATTGCTTTCTCGATGGTTACTCATGATATAATCAGATTGCCATTGCACTAGAAGATCAGGAGAAAACGACTTTCACATGTCCATACGGTACGTTCGCCTTCCGTAGAATGCCATTTGGATTGTGTAATGCACCTGCTACATTCCAAAGGTGCATGACGTCCATTTTCACTGACATGGTAGAGCGATATTTAGAAATTTTTATGGATGAATTTTCCGTTTTTGGTGACTCATTTGATAATTGCTTACATAATCTTGCGTGTGTACTCGAACGTTGTGAGAAGACTAATCTAAGATTAAATTGGGAAAGTGTCACTTTATGGTTCGGGAAGGTATTGTCCTTGGTCACAGGGTGTCAAGCGAAGGCATTGAAGTTGACAAAGCAAAGATTGAGACAATCGAAAAGTTAACCCCACCAACATCGGTAAGAGCTATTCGAAGTTTTCTTGGTCATGTTGGCTTCTACAGGCGATTCATTAAGGATTTCTCCAAAATATCAAAACCGTTTCAATCTTTTGGAGAAAGACATACCATTCAATTTTGATAAAGCATGCATGGAAGCATTTACAAAATTGAAAGAGAGATTAGTTACAGCACCTATCATTGTAGTGCCTGATTGGACATTACCTTTTGAATTGATGTGCGATGCGAGTGATTATGCCTTAGGAGCAGTGCTTGGGCAACGTAAGAATAAGGTTTTTCATGTGATTTACTATGCTAGTAGAACTTTGGACGATGCACAGGTAAATTACACGATCACTGAAAAGGAGCTACTAGCTGTTGTATTTGCTTTTAATAAATTTCGATCTTACCTTATGGGTTCGAAAGTCATAGTGTTCACAGATCACGCCGCGATCAAGTACATGATTGAGAAAAAGGATGCAAAACCACGATTGATAAGATGGGTTCTCTTACTACAAGAATTCGATCTCGAAATCAAAGACAGAAAAGGAACAGAGAATCAAGTAACCGATCACTTGTCAAGGCTAGATGGTCAAAGCGACACCAAGCTCAACCAGGTAGCTATAAATGAATCTTTTCTCGATGAACAGCTACTCTCGGTAAGTCACACACAAGTTTCGTGGTATGCAAATTTTGTTAATTTTCTTATTTCGAGTTTCATACCCACTGATTTGAATACGCAACAAAAGAAGAGGTTTTTACATGATGTTAAGAATTATGTGTGGGATGAATCGTTCTTGTTCAAGCAATGTGCCTATCAGATTCTTAGAAGATGCATACCTGAAGAAGAATGGGACCAAATTTTGTGGCAATGTCATTCATCACCTTACGCGGACATTTTGGAGGAGATAAAACAGCTGCTCGGATTTTACAGTCAGGTTTCTTTTAGCCTTCTTTATTTAAGGACGCTTATAATTTTGTTGCTAAATGTGACAGATGCCAACGAACGGGAACATATCAAGGCGATACGAAATGCCCTTAAACAACATTCTGGAGGTTGAGATTTTCGACGTTTGGGGTATTGATTTTATGGGACCATTTGTTTCGTCTTTCAAAAATCGTTATATTTTAGTTGCTGTGGATTACGTGTCTAAATGGGTTGAAGCGAAAGCTTTGCCCACTAACGAGGCTAAAACAGTGGTTGAGTTTTTGAAGAAGTAGGTGTTTACAAGGTTCGGTACCCCAAGAGCAATCATTAGTGATGGGGGATCTCACTTTTGCAATAAACAAGTTGCTAATTTGTTAAACAAGTATAGAATAAATCACAAGGTCGCTCTAGCATACCATCCTCAGACTAGTGGGCAAGTGGAAGTATCAAATCGAGAAATTAAGAGAATTCTCGAGAAAACAGTAAATACAACACGGAAGGATTGGGCACTGAAGCTAGAGGATGCATTGTGGGCTTATCGAACAGCTTACAAAACGCCAATTGGAAAGTCTCCGTTTAAGCTAGTTTATGGGAAAGCAGGTCAATTGCCGGTGGAATTGGAGCACAAGGCATTTCAGAAGAGGTTGCTCCAATTGAATGAACTTGATGAATTTCGGCTTCAAGCATATGAAAACGCGAAGATTTATAAGGAGATGACGAAACAATGGCATGATAAGAAGATCATTGAGCGGAAATTTGAGCTTGGACAACAAGTATTGCTATTCAATTCCAGACTAAGATTATTCCCAGGAAAGCTCAAATCACGGTGGTCTAGACCATTTCAGGTAGTTCAGGTATTCCCCTATGGTGCCATAGAAATACGAAATCCAAGTTCAGAACAGACATTCAAGGTTAATGGACTGGGGAGGAAACATTGAAAGGGCAGTTGCCTCGGCAACATTGAGAGACACGTGATGGATATCAAAAGTCGAGCCGTAGACTATAAACCAAGCGCTTCTTGGAAGGCAACCCAAGTTATTTTCTTTTAATTGTTTTTATTTCTTTTGTTTTATTAGGGGAAAAGATAGCGGGGGATGCAAGAGCAAGCCGCAAGTTCGTGCAACTGCAAGGAATCTCGTGCAGCTGCACCACTTGGACCTCGAAGGTAGAGAAACTCTGTGCAGCTACACCAAAATCTCGTGCAGCTGCACCATGCGAACCTAAAATTCACAAAAACTTTGTGCAGCTGCACCAAAATCTCGTGCAGCTGCACCATGCGAACCTAAAATTCACAAAAACTTTGTGCAGCTGCACCAAAATCTCGTGCAGCTGCACCGCTTGAAATACAAAACGCACAAAAACTTTGTGCAGCTGCACGAAAATCTCATGCAGTTGCACCGAAGATTATTAAAAAAAATAAAAATCAAAAATAAAAAATAAGAAAACAAAATCGGGCCTTTTTGCTAGACAACCCTAATCGTTTTTCTTTCTTGTGATAGGGAAGAGCTATAGCCGTCACCTTCGTCGCCCTCTCGAGCCACAGCCGCCGAGGATGCACATTCAGATGATACAACGTAGTCTTACACCGAGGCATTCGGCAGCTACACATCGGCGCATCCCGGTCACCGACATATCCTGGTACTCTCGTTTTCTACTCGTCTTATCTTAAGCATCGAGGACGTTGCTCTGGTTAGGTTTGGGGGTGTGGTATGTGTTGTTTGTTATTGACGTTTTAGGGTGAGTCCTGTCTAGGTCTTATTTTTCATCTTTTGGGTCGTTTTTCCTTGACGGAACCGTAGGAAGTCGATGTGGAATGTCTGTTTTCGATGATGAGCATATGGATTACATTCTTCAAGTGTGGAAAGATTAAATTCTTTGCTTAGTATGCTAAAATTTTTCGTTTTGTTTTGAAAAGATTTCTCAGTAGAAAGTGTGCTTAGCAGCAACGGGTTTCATCTCCTCATAATGCATGGTGACTTGTAGTAAGTAGAGTAGCTTGAATTATCTCTTGAAACGACATCTTTAGGGATCTCGGCGAAAAAAAAAGATATGAAAAAAATAAGAAAAATTATGTTGCCAAGGCTCTGGGTACCAATGCTCAGGTTAAAAAAAAAAGAAGAATAGAGAAAAAGATATTACCTGAATATGTGCTTGTGGTGTGAGTCTTCCGGGCTAGCTTGAGTGATTGATCCGAGGGGTGCTTTATCACCTAATGCCCTGGTTCAACTAAATCGGGAGTCATTGGTCGAGAGCTTGCTACATAAGCTTTAGCCAGAATCAGATAAACATTTAGAGTCGTGCAATCTGAAAAGAAAAAAAAAATGATGAAGTTGTTAAAAGTCGGAAAACCTGTGATGAATAAATAGAGATGTTTGTGGTGATCTTTGCGAGTTACTGGTTGACATGAGCTATTTGGAATGTATGCTTGTTAATGTTGAGTGTACAACCTGCTAGGACGAAGATATTGTGTTTTAAAGCCTTTAATTGAGCATGTTAGGTAGTGAATGGAATCTAGATACATGAGGAGGATGCACCAATTTCTGAGAATATTCTAAAAGATGCTTCTACATTTGACGGACTTAAGGTGGTCGAGGAGAGTCTTTTAATTTTTATTTTCTTTATCTTTGCTCGGGACTAGCAAAATTTAGGTTGGGGGTGTGGTAACTCTATGAAAGTAGAGTTATTTAGGACAATTTCATACTTAGATTTTGTTAGATTTGTGAAATATTGCGTTCATTACATAATACCGAGAAATGGATTACTGCAGAGTTTTCTGGTCTATTTCAGGATAAATATGAAGAAAAGGGGATCTCGGCGTAATTATGAAGACTTTGTGCAGAGGGAAGATCTTTGGATGCTCTTGCAAGACCTAAAGCTACGATGGGGAGAAAAAAAAAGATTTTCTTTTCTTATTTTCAGAGATTCTCTAGGTTTAGGGGAGATTAAAAAAACATTTTATTTTACCTTTAGCGAAAAAGGAGAGGCTGTTGGTCACAAAGAGTCGTCGACAGAGACTTTGGGAGTTTTTCGTTTAGTTTTCCTTTCTGTCGTATTCATTGTTTACGATGGATCTGATGTTTTCGTTTACTTCGGTTATGAACTAATTTTCTTTGCCTAGGGTTAAGATGGATCTTGACAATTAGTCAAGAATCTATCTCTTTTGACACACTTGAATGATTTTGGTTTGATTATTCATGTTCGTTCTTAACGCTTTCTTATTGCCTGATCACCAATATGATTGACTAGTGAATTTAGGTGAACTCGGAAGGGGAATCCTAGATTAAGCACGGGAAGAGGAATAACCTAGGGTAAACTTGGTCGGAAGACGGAATTATTAACGAGCGGGATAGGAATATACCCAATCGTCCTAGATAATCGAATTGGAATTGATTCTTAAGGGTCACTCGATAGTTAATTTACCTAGGAATAGAGTGATTACTATTTACAGAGTTGCACGTTCTTATGACCTCGGGAGGGGCGTAGGAAGATAACCGAATTTCATATTATCAACCAGATCATCTTAAGCGTGTTGATTGATATATGACTTGCGATTAATGTCCGGTGAAATCGTCGCCCTAGGTGCTTTTCTCATTTGAATTTTAATTCAATTTATATACTCGTTTTCTTTAGCTTTACATTTAGTTTGGTTAATTCTCAACTCGCTTAGTTGGATAATAGAGATTGACGGTATTTAATAATTGGGAGAAGTTTAGATCAGTCCTCGTGGGAACGATATCTTACTTACACTTTATTACTTGTATGATCGCGTGCACTTGCATGGTAAATACGTTTTCGACGTGACAGTTTCTCCTCGAACACAACCGTCCTGGTCCTGTCGCTCTTAACCTCAGGGCTCAACACAATTGGATCCATCATTTGCATGGCTTTCGTGGATAAACTCGGGAGAGAAAGCTGATGATCATGTATATGCTGGTAATCACCACGTGCTTGGTAGCCTTATGTGTGGTATTTGCGCAAGCGTCCCCCTACATGCCCCGGGAATCAGCCAGCTCGAGTTTTCACGCATGGGTTGGAACACGATCTGCCCGGCTTACGCTACTGACCCATATCCGGTAATTTGGAATTGCAGGTCCTGCTTGAAAGCACAGTGCGGCTTGAAGGCAGGATGTGGTGCAAGGATGGATGCCCCAGCAGGTACGGTGTCCTTGTCATTGTCATCCTGGGGCTGTACATCATCTCACAGCCACCAGGGATAGGGACCACACTGTGGGTCGTAAACTCGGAGATACACCCCCCCGAACACAGGGGAACATGCGGGGTGATCACCACTGTCGACAACTGGTGTACAAACCTGATAGTGTGAGAGACCTTCCTTACATCAACATGAACACTAGGATCTTGTGCGACCGTCCTTGCCTTTGCGGGATTTTCCACCGTCGGGTTGACAGGGATATACTTCCTCGTGCCGGAAACACGGGGACTCCATTTCCAGACATAGAGAGGCTCCTTCAGGATGCTTAAAACTTCAATACACCTACGAGGAACTCGACGATCTACAGAACTGTGTCCTAAAATTTTGAAACCTATAGAACGATGAAATAACCCGGATCAAGATTCGATCTTTTTGGATTGTTTTGTCAAAGATTAATTCGGTACATTGATAAATCCAGATGGTAATATTATTGGGCTTTTCGGACAAGGCAATTTTAAGGTTGCTCGATATGCCCAATACTTCAGAAAGAACGAAAGAAAGCTCTTTGAAGAAACGAGCTTGCTTGTGGGAGGGAGGAAAGCTGCAAACTTTGGCTTTGCCCAGTTGAGTTTCCAAATCCCAGTTGCAAATCCCGACGACGATGGAGAGCAGCGAGGAAGAGGATGACTTCCCATCGACGGGGAGCATCACCCCACAATCCAACATTGACTCCCTCTACCAATCCTCCACCGAGAAGGTCCCTCTTTCCCATCCCTTCTTCTGGGTGATCGATCTTTGGCTTGGAAAAGGGGAATGTGAACCGAGAGCTGCATCTTGTCGTGGGTAGTGACTGGTTGGTGGTTTTCTGATGGGGGTTGGGGTGGTGTTGATTTGTTGAGATCCGACTTTGAAATGATTTTTTGAATGCTTTTCGTCGTTGTTGTTGTTGGAGGAGGAAGAGATTTCTTGCTGGTGTGATTTGCTAGTTTAGATTCCGGTGATATTCGCCAATGATGACAGGTCGGCGGGTGAGGTCTCGCCGGCAAGGGGATTTTTGATGGAGGAACACGGTGTTTCACGTAGTTGGGGACTAGGGCTGGTTCCTGATATCCGTTTCATTTTTCCTCTTTGTTGTGGGGATGAAGTACCCGGGTTGATTCTTTTCTTTTTTGGCAATTTTTGTTGAAATTTTGGCATGTGAATGTAGGGGATCAGAAAGCTCTGTTGCGAGCTCTTGGATTTGAAGGATTCGGTTGAGGATTTGTGTGGGAATACGCGGACCAAGTACTTGGCTTTCTTAAGGTAGAATGCTAATGACTACTGCCATTGTTTGCGCATAGACTGCTTGTGCTGCTAGTTCGTTCACGAGTTCTTTTAGTTGTTCCTGTAGATTTACCGTGATATCTTTTCCCTGAATCCCCGAGTGGAGTGATAAGTTTCATAATGTAGGGTGTCAGAAGAAGTGGTGGAAATGAAGCACGAGCTGAACGAGCTTCGCAAAAACATTTCTTCCCAAGGCATTATCGTGCGGGACTTGATGACTGGCGTTTGCCGCGAACTGGATGATTGGGAAAAATTTGATGGCTCGGATGACGCACCAGAGGAAACATCTGAGGTTAGTCATGAAGATGATCCGATGCGTGCATATTCCGAGAAGATGGTCTCAGTTGAGAACATCGATGTCCTTTTAGCTGAGCATAATGTTGAGGGAGCAGTGGAGGCATTAATTTCTGAAGAGAAGAATTCTCCAGAGCTGAAAGGCTCCACGGACAATTTATCTCCAGAGGCGAGCTTGTATAGAGCTGCTGTGTTGAAGAGAAAGGAAATGGTTGAGAAGCAGCTAATGGAGCTTCTGGAGCAACCTTTGCTGGATTTTGCTGAGCAAAAGAAAGCTTTATTTTGTTTGATTAGACTTGGGAGAGGCCCTACAGCTCACCAATTGTTTCTCAAAGGCTATCTATCGCATCTTCAGAGGAGAATTGATGTCATTCTTCCTTCATCATCGCTCTGTCCGAGGATATTTTCTGCGACACTGGCTAAACTCATATTCTCTGCCATTTCGGGGGCACTGAAGCAATCGGGTTTGATCTTTGGTGATGACCCTTCTTATACCAACCGAGTTGTTCAGTGGGCTGAGTGGGAAATCGAGTATTTTGTGCGAGTCGTTAAGGAGAATGCACCATATTCTGACACTATCTCTGCGTTGCACGCTGTTAGCACTTGCATTCAGGCTAGTCTAAGCTACTGTTCATTGTTGGAATCACAAGGATTAAAACTTTCGAAGTTGCTTCTGCTGCTGTTGCGGCCTTATGTGGAAGAAGTCTTGGAATTGAATTTTAGAAGAGCTCGGAAAACAATTTTGGATATTGCAGAAAACGAGGAGAGCTTGCCTGTGTCACCCCACCACCCTTTATCTGCGTTTGCAGCGACATCAGATGATGCTCTGATTGACAATGGGTTGAAGTTCATGTATGTTGTTGACGTAAGTTATTACTTTTTCCTGTCCTCACACAATCACACCATATTGTTTATGTTTATGGGATTGTGATAGAAGAAGGGTCATTCTCTCAACAGTTTTTTTGATATGAACATCTGTGGACTTGCTACAATTCATGCTCTGTTGATGCTAATTCTGATATGTAAGTTTCTAAGATATTTGGGATGCTAAAAGCCCTTGATTTGTAGGTTCTAAAGAAATCCATGTGGTCTTTTTAATATGTTTTGTCGCTTAATCCTGAATAACTATGTCTGTTCATCCTTGCAGGAGCTCCTGGACCAACTTAGCCCGCTTGCTGTCACACATTTTGGGGTCAATATTTTAGATAGGATAGCGTATCTATATGATAAGTATGTGGATGCGCTGATGAAAGCCTTACCAGGTCCGTCAGACGATGATAATCTTGCGGATTTAAAGGAGGTCTTACCTTTTAGAGCTGAAACAGACGCGCAGAAGCTCGCACTTCTGGGAATGGCATATACCATATATGACGAGTTGTTGCCGGAGACAATTGGAAGACTGTGGAGTTCATCCAATGAAATCAGTGCTGGAGCAAATGAAAATCCTGCACCTAGGGGAGCTTCCCCTACGGAGATGAAGGAATGGAGGAAACGTCTTCAGTATTCTTTTGATAAGCTTAAGGACCATTTTTGTCGGCAATATGTCTTGAGTTTTATTTATTCGAGAGAAGGACGGACGAGGTTACATGCACGGATATATCTAAGTGGCAACGAGGATGATGCGTTTCGTAACTCTGACCATTTGCCCTCTCTACCGTTTCAGGTCCAATCCTACTACTGTCACTTTTTTATCTTTGCACGATCATGAAACTGATGGTATCAGATACGTTTATGGCTGATCTGTTTTTTTGGTAAGTTTTTTATTGGCCTACTGTTTTGAAGTAAACGTTTTGACAAGATGGAAAGTGGGCAGTTCTAACTTTACATATGACCAAACAGAGATTTGATTTTTTTTTCCCTTTCAACTTGCTCCTCTTTAACCAGTGTTATTACAGAAAAAATGCACAAACTATATATACCATGGGGTTAGACCGTATTCTGAGTCAGATGCTTTGCTGCAGGCCTTGTTTGCTAAGCTGCAGCAATTGGCAACGGTTGCCGGAGATGTCCTGCTTGGAAAGGAGAAGATTCAGAAGCTCTTGCTTTCCAGGCTTACGGAGACTGTACTAATATGGCTAGCTGAAGAGCAAGAGTTCTGGAGCTTGTTTGGAGATCCTTCGTCTGCCGTCCAGCCTGCAGGATTGCAACAGGTTGTCGATGATGGATGATGTCCGCAACGTCCTTCCATCTCTTGAATTTGAGACGTCTGGTTCATTCATGACTGACAACAAACCGGAAACTTGTTTTGGAATTCTCTGCAGTTAATCCTGGACATGCACTTCACCATAGAAATCGCACGGTTCGCTGGCTATCAATCTCGAATTGTCCACCAGAATGCATTGGCCGTCATAGCCCGTGCAATCAGTACCTTCGCCGCCAGAGGAATAGACCCTCAGAGGTACTCATCTCTCTGATATGCCTGAAGAACCCATGCTGAGGAAACTCCTTACTTATCCATTTCCTGGTATCCTTCTTGCAGCGCGTTAGAGAGTGACGAGTGGTTCATCGAGACTGCAAAGTCGGCGATAAACAAGCTTCTCCTGGGAGCATCCGGCTCCGATACATCCGAAATAGACGAGGACCACATCATTCATGACGAGATCAACTCCGACTCGGCATCTTCAATCTCAACCATAGAATCGGTTGAGTCCTTCGCATCTGCGAGCATGGGGGAGCTTGAGAGCCCGTTGTTCACTGATCCGGAGAACTAAAACTATCAATCGTCTGGGAGGTTAGCCATGTGAATTATTGCTAGCAAACATCGAAGTAGTAATTACCAGGTGAAATGCTTCAGGCTTCCGATCTTATGATTATTATTTATTATTATTATTATTATGAGTATATTGTCCTCCCACTTTCGACTGCTGGGTTTCTCGAACTTTCGGTCCAGATGGTGTGTAGATCGAATAGCCTTGTTTTGTATGTAGGCAGATAGATGAAATATATTAGTATACTCAAGTATATAAAAAAAAAAAAAATCATGAGTTTTGAGGCTTTTCCAGACAATTTTGTTAAAGAAAGTTCAAAATTGAGTGAGCGACATTTGAATAAATATGTGACGGAAAGAAATTCATCGTCTACGTTCGAAAAAATATTTCCTCGCCACCGTCCCGCGGTCTCGGTGGGACGTCGACGAGGCCTTCATGGCAGCGTTCGGCAGATTCCTACTCTCTAGATCGATGAACCATGGCGCTAACAGCAGCAATGTCTGTAGACTTGTTTTGTCTCTAGGCAGATAGATGCTTGTTTTGTCTAGGGTTATAACCCACGATGTGCAAACTCAATTCCAAAAAGAAAATTGAATTTGGCCTAGGTTAGTGGGTTAGTCCCTCTACCGTCAATTGATTTTAGAGTACAAGGATGCTAAACTCGGCATCTGGTCTTCAACCCCGATGCTTCTAAGAAGCCGAATGCGCCTCGCCATGGCGCTTCCATCCAAGTGCTGCATTAACATTCCAGCTCATTCCTAAACGAGAAGACATTGTCGATCCATCCATAAAAAAGAAGACCAGGCAGGCATTTTACTCTCTCTATATACCCCCTAAAATAAATCTCCAGAGAGAAAAAAAATAAAAAAATGCATAAAATTTTTCCCTTTCTATATATTCTGGTGGTTTGGGTGCCGATGACTATTAACTTGCCAAGTGTTTATGACATAAATAAAGGTGCGGCAATGTAATCCAGTGTTCTAATGAGGAATTCGGAAGACGAGGATTGTGTAAAGGAAATAACAATTCACCAGAAATCTTTTTGAAGCGATTGTTTCCCGGTACACTGATTTACCCTACTTGAATCATGATGAGGTATCAATGTGGCATCACCTCCTCAGTCGATTGCCTCGCCCGGAAAAGATTGGCGTGCTCCACATCCATGCTTCATAACTCGGTGTGATAATTTCCCGGCTTGAACCATGTTGAGAAGTCGATTCCTTTTGCCTTCAGATTCTCCGTCGCGGGTGCAATCCTCTCGAGAAGCTGTGTATCCAATGTCAGGTTTTAAGAAACAAGTACTAAGAAGGTTATCAATCTCCACGATCGTATTGTGCCTCACAATCGAAGTCTAACGTATTGTGCGTATCAAATAATACAGATCCAGGACTTGACAATTATCGTTGAATGAAGCGATGGAACAAAAACAATGGCGTCGCTAACCTTGTCGTGCAGCACACCATTGGACGCTAGAACAGATCTATCGAAAACATTGAACTTCCCACCGTCCATGCGAGTAACAGCTCCGCCGGCTTCTTCAACAATCTGCCAGGAACTTACAAGTCCTTGTTAGCAAGTAGAGGTAAAATGGGAGAAGAGAACTTCAATAAATCTCATTTCCTAGTCCCTCAACCACTCGAGGAAACATTAACTAAAACAAAAATAGGTATTACACGTCGGAGTTACCAGAACTCCAGCGGCCATGTCCCATGGCTTTAAACGATACTCCCAATATGCTTCTACGATCCCAAGAGCTACGTGACACATGTCCACCGAAGCCGCTCCTAGTCTCCTGACTCCCTGAACAAGTTAAAATGACATTAAGGCATAAAGACAGTAAAGACCCATTTTTCCTTCAAGACGACACAAGAAGAGAGAGCATATACCCGACTAATATCTGTAAATTCTTTGAATAACTCCATGTTGGTCAACCATGGGTCATCATGCTCGTACCCAAATCCAGTAACAAGAAGGGATCGCTCCACCTGTTCCAGGAGGATAATGAACGAAACATGGCAAATCGGCTGAGATGGGACAACTAAATGAACACATCGCCAGCAATAACCTCTCGTCGGAATTTGAGTAGAACATAACTTACCAGGTCTGTTTCACTTGCTTTGATCCTCTGGCCATTACAAAACGCCCCTCCACCTGAATTATGATAACTGCCAAATAAACAACAGAATTCGAGTATATTGACATCGAAACCAAGGGACCTATTTAACCTGCAGTTGCTGAAAATAGGCGAGTGTTCCAGCACATAGGTCCTCCCACAAATTCTACCTGAAAAAGATCATCCAATGAAGAACCCAGATAGGATTACTCTGGCAGCTGGCTTTAAAGTTTGTCCAGCTGCTACTTCTATGTGCCATAAATCATGTAGCTACAACATGATAAGCTAACCATGACTACCAAGCAAGAGTAGCTATAATTCAGTTTCATCAGATAACATGTCAATAATAAGCGTAAGTTACTCAAATTGGATGTATAAGTTAAACAGTGCCATTATGCTCTACCAAGCAAAGTATTATGCACTAAAAAATTCATAAGGTTGATGGCAGCAAAAGAAACCGCATATATCGCCAACTAAAAAGTGGCATTCCTTTCAAGAGAAACTTATTAACATGAACACAAATTCATCAAAGCTTATGGATAATCGTTTGTTATTTCTTTTCGCTCTTACCCGAAATTCACAACAAAAGTAATTGCTCATTGACTAATGCCCGAAGGAGAAGTTCTGATGAAGACTATAAACAAAATGTAAAGCAAAACAAAATATTAATTTAACCACAGCAGCGGCAGCAGGATTTCCTTGAAACAGAACGCCAATGGATACTGCGAAGCTTGGGTAACCATGTGCAAAGTTTGTAGTTCCATCTGAGAGAGTTGCGCGGGTTAAACATTGAGAGGGAAATGGTGGGGGTGGAGGCAGCAAAACCAGATTAAACTAGGACAAAATTCGTAATGCAAATGAGGTCAACAGACTCATGCACGTGTTCATACCGTCACAAAAATCTCTTGAAAGAAACAACATATTCGAGTAAAGCCATTGACTATTTGGACAAGAGGTCAAACTAACAACAGACAACTCCCAAGATTTATAAGGAAAGATTGCTTCTAGTTATTCCATAAAAACAATTCTGAAAAAATTAGTGTCCATAATAGAGAAAAATATAAAGATTTCAATGGAATCAATGCACCATTCTGATCCAATATCAATCTTAGGGCGAAGGATAAAGTTTGTAACGTACATATCAGGGTTGATGAAAGATGTAAATGATAATAAAAACATTGAAACTAATGATTCTGATGCATCAGTGGTTATGATCCGCTCAACCTATTTATGCCTGAACAGCATGCAGAATAAAGTATCACCTTCGGCTTTGGGAAATACAAACCTAGAGGATCAATGCACCAAAGATAACCAGAGGATGAATTTCCTGTAACTCCTCCTTCTTCTCCAAGAATCAGATGATCTGGAAAATTTTTTGTTACAACACCTAAAATTGCAGCCTCGCTATTCTTGTCTGTGCTGCAAGTAAAAAACTGAAGTGAGCAATGCGATGTCTTATCAGCCATAATGCTGTTACTTCACTCCATGCGGCTAGAAACCTGGCCGTGTTTGGTAGGAGGAAACAAGGTCCGTTTTCTGTTTTTGTATTCTATGAACACAAGAAAACGTGTTTGTTACTAGAAAACAAAAAAACAATTTTCTAAATTTTCAGAGGAAAACAGTTTTTTTTTTCCAGTTTTCGTTTCCTGTTTTCCAAAACTGGAAACAAAAACAGAAAACGGACCTTGTTTCCTGTAACCAAACAGGGCCTAAATGGTTCGTAAATAGTTACTAGGAAAAGATGCGAACATTGGGAATGGACATTACTTGCAAGCATATAACCAGAATGGATCTCAAGATGACATCGAGTCAAAGGGTTTGAATTGTTGATGGATGCCACTGCCATCTCAGGATGCCATAAAAAGCATGATTTTCTTGTCTTGTTGTTTTCTTGGGCGTGTAACGAAACTTACATTCCTTTTGAAAAATGGGATAAATGTTAAAAACAAGGTATATTCCTATTTCTAGCAGAGCAAAAGGGGAACTTCACTTATCAAAGAAGGAGGGGGGGGGGGGGGGGGGGGCGCTTGGAAGGGTTCCTAGAGTATTTGTAGAACGCCATAATGAATTTAACAAAATTTCAGCGGCCCACTTAGTTGGAAACCTAAAGCCATTCGCTTCCAGCAGCAAATGTGGAGGCGAAAAAAAAAAATAACAGGAAGCTCAAACGTCAGATGCATAGGAAGGATTAGATGAAGTCCTACTCAGTCACCAGATCAGACATTCCTTTGTAGGTAATGTTCCTTGGCTTGTTAACAGCATCCATCACAACCTGAAACCAAACATAGCTACAACGTGAAACAAGACAAAGAAAGCCCCAAAATTTACATGAAACCATTTGATAGAGCTTATTTTGAAGTGGTTTTAAGTAGCTGTTCGATGTACTTCTCATTCATGTGCACCTAGGTCAGCCATCAAGACTTTCCTCATGGAACTTACTCCATGGCCACCTATATTGTCTCTGTCACCTTAGTATGTAACCAAAAGGGAGACAGCCAGGTCCAACTAAATTTTCCCTTTTCTGTATAGTCCCTTATCAGTTCATAAACGCTTATTTCTCCTAACATAAGCACGGAAGCGGATATGGCAGAAGAATGTTAGAAGCTGGCTTAATCAATGTAGCCAAAACCACATCTATTCTCAGCCGAAGGAACAGAAAATCATGAGGTTCGTCTACAGCCATTTTGACAGGAACAGCTCCTCCCATTCTCTAGCATCATCGACAATCAGGTGCCAAAATTCAGTCTAACTCCACCTCCCAGAAAAAAAGCCTTCGAAGCCGAATTAAAATCTCGATCATTTGCAATTCCTAGTCATTGTTTTGCCATTTCCACGCGATGAAAATGCCTCAGGCTTTCTCCCGTAAATACCAGAGGCTGAACCCGCTGCATCCATTCGTAACTCATTTCCATCGCCAATCCCACCCGGGTCATTCAGACAGTTGATCAAGATTGAATCTTTACACACACCCAGTATAAATCCCAATCCTATCAAACCCAGAAAAAGCAGCATCAGACGGACGGACATTCCCCCATATTCATTACCTGAGCCCCTGTCCTCGCGGCGTCCTCGACGACCTCGACGAGCTGGGGGCCAGGAATTGGCCCCGTCGTCACCGCACCCACTCTGGGGTACTTGCTGCCGACACCGGACGACGCCCCCACCGCAGCTCCGACCCAGAGACTCCTCCTCGTCCTAGGCGTCCCATAAATACCGGTCGACGTGGTCAATGCGGGGGAATTGTTGGAGGGGAGCTTGAGAGGGACGCGGGTGGCGATGGAGGAGAACATGGCGGAACGGGAGGAGTTTGAAGGATGGGTAGAGTGGGAGGTTGACGAGGAGGAAAGGAAGGTAAATGAAACTTGCGGGGGTGTCGCTGTGTCTGGAGTGGAGTGGAGATGCTTTGTTTAGATTCTTACGAGGGTCGTGGTTCGTGCCGTTTCTTCCTGCTCTGCTTTGGCTGGGCTGGCTCGGCCTGGTCGTTAAGTCTGTGGGCCGGATCTGTGCCGTTCGGCTCTGGCCGCGGGTGCCCGATGGACCTCGCGAATGCAATAATCTATAGTTCAGACCGACCGACCGACCGACCGTCAGTCAAATAGACGACCACCTTAATCTACTTTTGAAGTGCCCTCCATTAAGTTTGTACTAATCTATGAATAAATGATGTGCATGTAAAAGTATAAGGTTTTGAAGATAGAAAAGAAATGGATTTTTACTGTTTGGCAGAGATCTTCCAGAAAGTTTGACCAAAGAAGTATTTAATCGGTCTTAAGATTGTAACATCTGAAATTTGATTTTATGTCCACGCGTCTTTTCTTACAGCAGCCTCAGTTGATGAAGTCTTTCTTTCTTTGCCTCTTTCTATAAATCAGAGAAGACGAGGAAGCAAATGATGTTGGGAAGGAGTTTTTAGTTTTAACTTCTCATTCGCATTTTCCGTCCCAGAACAAGTCTAATACCTCTCAATCGACTTGTTCGAAGATGGCCTACGAGAACCTCAAACCCGACGATTCAGGTAATAACGAAAAATCCGCTCCCCCCCCCCCCCCCCTCGCGGGTCGTTCCACGTAGAGATTTCTTCGAGTAACGGGGTGTTCTTTTGTACAGCATGCTACCCGAATCTCCCACCGCCGTCGCCAGATGCGTCGGCCCCTCCGCTGCCTTCTGGTACACCATATGCTCCGCCCCAGGAGCAGGAGTATCCTGCACATCCTTTATTTCCGACTTCGCCTTCGCCTTTATTTTTTGTGTCATCGCCGGTCCACGTGTATGCTCCGCCGCCGGTATATCCTGCACAACTTCATCAGGTCGATGGGTACCCTCGGCCCCAGGGTCCCTTCATCGTTCCTCCTCCGGCAGTTATTTATCCAGAAAGAAACGGAATGAAAGATCGTGAACGGAAGGATCGCCATAGGAAACCAAAGAGGGGATGCTGCTGTGGATTCTGGAGGGGATGGTAAGGATCATGAAACTGATGCAAATATGAATCTGTTTCTTTTCATTTTTTTCTGATTCCGATTCTCTTGGGGTTACTTCGCCACAGTTGTTCGGTGCTGTGCTGCTGCTGCTTGCTGGACCTCTGCTGCCCGTCGATTTGCTGTTTCTGATGACATGAGCTGTAATCATTGGATAATTCTGTCGTCCTGTTCGCTAGCCTTCACCTTGTGACAGCCCCGTCCTGTTAATTCATTCATTTACTTGTGAGATCCACTTTTGCTTGCTTTCTGTGGCATTTAGGATGTACGAAACTCGTCTTGTTTGTGTTCCGATAGTCTGATAGCTAGCTCGGGCATCGACTGCAACTGCAAGATGTATACTCCTGCTGCATAGGAGTGCCTTTCAACACGAAAGGGACGAGTCTCAATATCTTTAAGTTCAGAACTTCATAAACATTCAAACCCAAATGATCGAAATCTCCTTTTGTTGCTGCCGGCCTCATCGGCATCTCATCCAACATTTCTCCGACAGTATCATTTATCAGAGAAGGCATACCCACCCGCGCTCCTGTCATCCCAACCACTCCAATTGCCTACCATTTTTCTACAAGGCTATCTCCATTTTGTTGTGCCGCTGCCATCAGTGAGTTCACCGGCCAGAAATGGGTTCACGAGGGGATCACTAAACTCGAGAAATCGAGCTTGCCAGAAAACCATGACCAATCTTTCCAGTGTATATGCACAAGCAAGGATCGATGGACTGAATATAATCACGCAACTAGATATTTGAGCGTGGCACGGAATGTCCACTGGAGTACCTTCATGTGTACAACGACAGAAACATAACATGTACCTTCGCAATCCCCAAAACGCACATACACGTGCACAATATTGTGCGTGAACTCGGTCCTTGATATACGTGCGGGTTGCCAATATGAGGATACGAATTGCTCCTTCAATCCAATCCGGTTGATCTCGAGAGCATCGAGGAACTATGAAAAGTACTGATGAGGTTAATCTTCCCTTGCTTTCTAAATGATCTAGCTTAGGTTCTTCTTGCTAAATTGTCTTTAAATCCCATGAAGGAGGTGAAGCATGGTCCAGAAAGGAAACTACGAGAGGATCAAGCGGCTCGTATTCCTCCTCATCCTTCGAGATGTCGCTTTATTTATGAAAGCTATACGGAGTGTTTCCGGTGAAAACGCAACACGTCGCGATCAAATCATGGCGAACTCATTGGGTTCAAAAAGAAAAAGAGAAAGAAGAAAAGGGAGGAATGAAGATTTTCATTGATGAAACTGATTACAATAAGAAGATTGCCTATGATTTTCTACCTAAAACTAAGACAAAAGTGTTTGAATATCTATGTCATCGTCCCTTTTTTCTAAAATAACAAAGTTATATATCGAGAATCATGGTTGGGGGTTGATTGGCACTCGGCTTCGACACACGTGTATAAATCCTTCAATCATATCTTCAATTTCCGCACGTTCTAAATCTTCACATGTAAAATCTTATCCACAGTTATCCATAAAATCACATTCTCCCAGTCGACTGATTTGTCAGGATTGATTGAGTTAGATTTTCTCCGGAGAATCCTCCATCAACTGGGGAATCCTCCAATTGGGAGAATCTCTATCGAGACTAGATTAGATTTTCTCCAAGGGGAAAATCTTCCAGAGTCTCTATTAAATTCTCTCCATCGACGGGGAGAATTTTCCAAGTTAGATTTGTTCTATCGAATGAGAGAATCCTCCATCGAATCAGATTTTCTCTGGGGAGAATCCTCCATCGACTGATTAGATTCTCTAGGAAAATCATCCATCGATAGAGTTAGATTTTCTCATTCAATCATCGATTAAATTGGGTTTTGCCAGTCATGATGAGATTTTTACAGTATTAACTATTGTATTCGTCGATTGTGCTCTACTTAAATCGACGGCTCAAAATAATCTGGTATAAACATTTGCCCCCTCACAATAATTAATGAGGAGATTCTCTGAATTAATCGACATTTTTCTTCAGTCGAATATTACAATCCACCAAAAAGATTTTACCCCTACAGATTATTGCCATAAAAACTTTCTAGAGATTCTTTTTTTGTTTGGAGAAACTTTCTAAGACTTTCGATCTCTAACTAATTCATCTATGGATATTTTTTAAATCAATATCGCCTAGTCGATTGTTAGTTTTTCAATCATCAGAAAATATTCTAATTGAATCGATCAGTCGATTGTGTTTATAAAAAAAAAAATAATTTGGGTGGTCCAAAACCATAATCTTTCAAGGACATATGTTTGAAGTATGACGTTGCTATGATCCATCAGTTACTCCACAAGACCATATTCTTGGGAACATTCGACGAATTGAATCGACATAAGCTTCCACATAATCGATTTTTTCAGATAACGTAATAGTTTCTAGATTTATGTCGATCAGGAGGGAACTCTCAACCTTTAGGGTGTGTCCCTTTCGAGGAACGAGAAAATCGCCTTCTACCCCTTCGGACCGACGACATATCTTTGTATCAACAGTTATTTGTTGAGTTTTCGAAAGAACATGTGTCGCAGTGAAAATTACCGAATGCAAAGTTTCTAACTCGCGATATAAATTATTTATCCGCTCCATTGTATTTCGGAGATTATTTTCTAAGGTTATCCGCGTATCCGACTCTCGAGGGGCATTTTCAAAGCCTCATCTAAATTTTCGACGGCCGATCGAACAAATATTCCATTGAAGGTTACATTTGCTTTGTTGTTCCTTCCACGCTCACCGCACCAAAAACGTGTTTCCGGTGAAAACGCAACACGTCGCGATCAAATCGTGGCGAACCCATTGGGTTTAAAAAGAAAAAGAGAAAGAAGAAAATGGAGGAAGGAAGATTTCTATTGATGAAACTAATTACAAACATGGACGTCATTCAAATGATAAGCGTTTTTAGGATACACTTCGTCGATCCTAAAGGGACCGTCCCAGGTAGGAGACCATTTGCCTAGAAATAATCTATGTTTCCAAATCGGGAGGATCATCTTCCAAACTAAGTCTCTTTTCTTGAAGGATTTGAGAACAAACCTTTTATTATAACTGCGGGCGACGCTTTCCTTTTGAACCTGAATTCGATTCAAAGCTTGAAAGCGTACTGCCTCTAAGTTTTCTAATTCGATGTACATCGATTCTTCATAATCAATAGGGTTATTTTCCTGATGTGCTAAAAATCTTCTCGATTTATAGCGAACCTCGATCGGGAGGATGGCATCATGGCCATAAACTAGGGTATATGGAGTTTGCCCGATGCTCTTGTGTTTAGTGGCACGCAAAGCCCAGAGTACATCCAACAACAAAGTATGCCACGATCGAGGGTTATCATCGATCATCTTCTGAACAGCGTTTTTGATGATCTTATTAGTCGATTCGGCTTGTCCATTCGACTGAGCGTAGTAAGGGGAAGAATTTGTTAAAACAAATCCAAATTTTGCTGCAAAGTCTTTAATCAAACTGCCATTGAAAACAATAGCATTATCGACCACCACGTTTTGAGGGATGTCAAATCTATAAATAAGGCTCGATCGAAGGAACTCTATGACTTTGCTCTGGGTAGCGTTCTTAGAAGCCTTCGCCTCAACCCACTTTGTGAAATAGTCTATAGCCACAAGGATATAAGAATCTCCATTACTCGAACTCGACCTTATTTCGCCGATAATGTCCATTGCCCACGATCGAAATGGCCATGGTTTGATCACAGGATGTAGATGGATTGCGGATGCATGCGAAATTGGTCCATGTTTTTGGCATTTTTCACATCCTTTAGCCATATTGATGCAATCTTTCATCATGGACGGCCAAAAGAACCATGCCTCCTAATCGACTAGCACATATTCGACCCAACATGATGAAAACTACAAAGTCGTTGGTGTGTTTCCAGCATAATAAGGATCGCTTCATCCATATCGACACACCTTAAAAGAACACCATCGCCCTGTTTTCGATAAAGTACATTATCAATAACTGTATAAAATCGCGCCGACAACTTTACTTGGCGGGTTGCCCCCTTCCCAGGATTGGAGAAGAATTCCGCGAATGGTTTTCTCCAATCAGTTGTCGATCTGAAAATACTAACAACGTTTACATGTGCAGATTCATCGTCTAATACAGAATAGATGGTTTGTACTTGTCCTCCAATTTCTTGCATCAATCGATGACTTATTCTGAAACCAGAAGCTTGTTGTGCCAATTCATTTGCCACTGCATTGTCCTCCCTAAGGATATGTTCAAACTGAATTTCCTTAAAGAAAGAAGACAACTCATGGACTTTGTCTAAGTATCTCTGAAGGAGATCGAAGGTGCACATGCTTGATCCTTTAACATGATTGATAACAAGCTGTGAATCTACTCGAACTATCGCATAGGGTACTTGTGAATCAGCAATGGTTTGTAAAGCGATTATGAGGGCCTCATACTTGACGGAATTGTTTGTTAACATGGCGTCGATTCTATAGGCTACTTTGTGCTTAACATTCAAAGGAGATAGAATACAAATTCCTACTCCAACACCATCGCTGGACACAGAACCATCGAACCAAACTTCCCAAAATTCTTTAGGATTCTGAGAGCTTGTTAGTTTAGAATTTGTATATTGGGCTAAAAAATCGGCCAGCACTTATCCTTTGATCGATGCCTGGGGTCGGTACTGAAGATCAAAAGGAGACAAAACAAGGCTCCATTTGCTAAGCCTTCCAGATAATACAAGGCTGTCAAGCAACATTTTTAACACAGGAGCATTCGACACTACATATACCGTATTACTTCTGATATAATGTCGAACCTTCATGACAGCGTAATATGAGGCGGATACATTAACACGGCCATGGGGCTGCCTTATGAGGGAGATATGAGGAGGGTTTGGACAGAAAGAATCCACCCTCGGAATGGTGGTTTGGACATCCTAGTTGGCTGGAAAAGTTGGACGAAAAGCAAAGGTACGGAGGGAAGTTCCGTGGTTTTATGCACCCGGATGGGTAGGTCCGTGGTAGCGGAATGTTGCGTGGCTGAAAGTACATGAACCTGAGGCTTTTGTGGGGTGTGCGTAGGCTGAAAATGCGACGTTCACAGATGTCATTGGAAATAACTTAGTTGCGATCCTTGAGAAATTGGAAACGCAACGGTGTATGTCGGAATTTTGAGACGAGGTCTCGATTTTGAGATACGTCAAGGGTGGTTATGGGGAACTGATTACGCGTGCTTGAGCTGCCGTACTTAGTCATTTGACTAATATTATTGCATGTTTTTGGCAGGTCATATAAGTAATCCCTGCATGCTTATATTCATGTTCGATAAAAAGCTTCCGTTGTGTAAATTTTTATAACTCAATTGTAACCGAATTGTGTAATACTCTACAATTATTAATGAAATGGTCAATGAATTTTATTTTAGGAATCTGTAGGTCCTTTCAGGAGGTCGTGGATGCCATGAGATACTGGAGCATTGTTGGCAGCCTGCGTTACCTCGTCAACACAAGTTGATCTCGCTTATTCGGTGGGTGTGGTCAGCAGGTACATGGAAAATCCAAGAGCACAACATTGGGTTGCGGTGAGAGACATACTCCGGTACCTGAAAGGTACCATTGGATATGGCTGCAACTACAGGAAAGCGTACGGATTACAACCCGCACTCATTGGAGTTTTTCATTGTTAGTATACCTATATTCGACAGGAGAAAGAATCCGGAACAAGTAACAAATAACTCGTTCCTTCCGCTGGTCATCTTCCTATACTAACATCGATCCTAAGACCTTGTCACGAGCTGCGATATATAGCTAAAAGGGTCGATCTTATTTCGGAGGAACTAAAACAGGCGGATTGATGAAGTATTTTTTAATAGCTTCGAAGGATTCCTGATGTGAATCAGTCAATTCAAAACTCCCTTGTCCTTTCAACAAGTTGGAGAATGCCGTTGTTCGACCGGCAAGGTTGCCTATAAATCTTCTTAAATAATTCACTCATCCGAGAAAAGCCTGGAGCTGTTTCTTAGTCGATTGAGGTGGAAGATCCTGAATTGCTTTAATCTTGCCCGGATCGATCTCTATGCCTCGATGGTGAACCAAAAATCCCAAAATTTGACCAGCGCGAACGCCAAAGGCACATTTCATGGGATTCAGTTTCAGGTTGTGTTTTCTCAATTGGAGAAAGGCCTTTCGAAGATCATCGACATGACAATCATCTGCTAATAATTTTACAACAATATCATAGATGTAAACCTCGACCGTTGACCCAATCAGTGGATTAAAGATGAGGTTCATCGCTCTTTGATAAGTCGCACCAGCATTCTTTAAACCGAATGGCATAATAACCCATTAAAAAATGCCAAAGGGACAACGAAAAACAGTTTTATGAGCGTCATCTCAGCGATGAAGAACTGATTATAACCAGAATAATCATCCATGAAGGACATAATCTTATGTCCAGATGTCTTGTCGATGAGTCCATCCGCTACCGGCATCGAATATTCATGTTTTGGAGTTCCTTTGTTAAGATTTCTAAAATCGATGCAAACTCAAATTTTTCCATTCGTCTTTTTTACAGGAACAATGGAAGAGATCCATTCTGTGTATCGTGATGTCCTTTTGTATCCGGCGTCGAACAACTTCTTTACTTCATCAACGACTTGTAGTCTAAGTTCAGTTGCCAACCGGCGTGGGGCTTGTTTTACGGGTTTGAAATCTGGCTTAATAGGTAAAGTTTGTTCGACTAATCGTCGATCCAAGCCAGGCATCTCAGTGTAATCCATGCAAAACAATCTTTGAAATCTTTCAGAAAGGTTAATATGGATTGAAATAGATCTTTGTCAATCGATCCACTTATGAAGGTAGGACGTTGGACCTCGTCGTCACCTAAGTTTACTGTTGGTAAGGGATCTCGAGGTGTCATTAAAGTGCATCGATCCTTAGGAGATTCAGCAATAGATTTATCACAATACATTGTTTTATTCATAGTATGATGAATTATAACACCAGTCAAATCTACACACACTTTCAAGCCAGGATTCGACTCATCCTCTTCAGCATGCTGGTCGGGACTGTCTACGTCCAGCGAACTGGTTTCCAGACACATTTCTAGACTAATGATAACTCTATGTATGTAGAGTTATCTGGTACTCTTAACGGGGCTTTACATGGCTAGTTAGACGAGTTTATGTTAAAGTTTTATAAGTTTTTATCGCGTTTTTACTTCGGTTTAGTTTTTGTTATTTTTTTAAATCTTGAGTTTATTTTGAGAGTAATTGGAACCTAGTTGATGCATCTTAGATTTGTTTTGATTTGATGTAGGTAAATGAAGAGAATCATAAGGTTGGCAAGTGAAAATTGGACGAAATTTGATAAAGTGCTGAAAACCTACAGAGAGCAGAAGGACGCATCCTTCAATATCAAGGACGCGTCCGTGAGGAATCAGAAGCCTACAGAGAGCAGAAGGACGCGTCCCTCAATCTCAAGGACGCGACCTTCGACAATCTGCACAAGATCTCGCCAAATCACTTGAATTCTTCATTATCATGATTTGAAGAGATAGAGGGCATCAATTAGTTACCATTTTATTATTCTTAGGATATTTTGGTATTTATTTATTTTCTTAGGCTCTTTAGGATCTTAAAGAATATTAGGAAATCTTTTAAGGGAACAATATTCTCTAGGATAGCCTAAGAAGGGGGGGAGAGTTTTTCATTAGTTTTGAGTTTTTTTTAAGACTTTTGCTCTGAGGAGAAAGGAGAGGTGCCGACTAGGGTTCGAGAGAAGATCCGGACGAGGCGACTCCCAACCAGATCGGGAGATCGAGAGGGCGTTCCTTTTCTATTTTTCTTGAGTTTTATGTCGATGCTATTTTCTTCTGAACTTGGATGTTTTCTTATTTTAGCATGAACTAATTTTCTCATCTAGGGTGCTAAATTTGCGAGACTTGTCAAGGTGATTTTGAACGTGATTTATTTTAATTGAAAGTCCGGTGTTCTTTGATGTGGTTGCGTGTTTATCTTTCTGAAATACGATTGGCGTCGGTTTCTGAACTAACTCGGATTACCTTAGCATCGGGAGGTGTGAGATTAATTCGAGAGGAAAATCAAAGAACAGGTTAATAGAAACTGGAGATAGGGATATCACAGTTGATATTAATTGGATTGACTATTGGGAGTAGATTAATAGAAACCGTAGATAGGGATATCACGGTTAATGTTAATTGAATCGAATGCTAGGAGTTAATGGAATATAGATCGTAGGGATACGTCTAATATATAGGAGAGCATGATTTAAATCCTCGGACAATTTTATCTAAACGTTCAATTGATCCACGACAAGTTAAGTAAATTTAGTTGCCCTAGGCTTTCTCATTGATATTTTCTCATAATCCTTGCTTATTTTATTTTAGTAATTTTCGTTTAATCCGTCATTTATTCGATTAGTCTAGATAATATTTAGTGGTTTAATTGGTACTCGGGAACAATTAGTCCTCGTGGGAACGATATCTTACGTGCTATAATCGATTCGTGTGTATACTTGCGCACAACACATTTTTAACAGAACAACTAACTACAGACCTAGTTAGCCTATACACTCGTAGTCGCTCTAAGACATCAGTGACTATGTCTTCCTGATCTTTATCAAGCATCTTCAGTCTCCCGGAGGAGCCTTTCGAGCTCCAAGTCCGGGTCATCACCATCAGCATCCTTCTCTTCATTGATGGAGCGAGGAGTAGTCTCACCGTCGACGGGTTCAGCATTTTCCTCCTCGATAGTAGGGAGCAATCCAGCGGCTTCTTTAATAGAGAGGAGGATTCCAGCAAGTTCTGCTTCCTTCTTAGCCTGTGTTTCGGCTTCGACAACCGGTGGCACAACGTCAGAATCCCATCTAGAAGGGGCATAGACTTTAGGATGAGGAGGGCCTCCAAACTTAACCAGGTACTCAAACTTTCTTGTCAATTCTCCCAGAGGTCCAACATTTGGATCTCCAAGAGAGTACCTCTTCTTCAGACTCATGTCATCGGCAGCTCCGATGATATTTCCTGTATAGATCACGACAGGGTTAAAGCAAGTATTAGTAGACGAATCAGTTTTAACAACATCAGCCTCATAATCAAGCCAAAGCATAAGTTCTCAATGAAGAGTAGAAGGAATCACAGCTGCTTTATGCAGCCAATCTCGACGCAAGAGTGCGGTGAAAGTTGTATCGACATCTACAATAAATAAAGCAGTATTTATCGTAGACCTCCCAACTTTCAACTTAAGTGGAAAAATGCCTACACATTTCGAGATAAGGCCATTGAAACCCGTTATGGCTACATCGGTGTTAGTAACATCAGCCTTATCATACCCCAAGTATTTAAGGGTACGCAGAAGCATCACGTTGACCGTCGCACCATTATCGACCAAAACTTTCTTCAAAGAAACGTCATTAAACTCTGCTTCAATATACAGAGAATGCATTTGAGATTACATCGAAGGAGTAGGTTTGATAAACCAATTTACAAGGAAACCCATAGGACAACGAACGACTCGAATAGTCGAAGTTTTGAAAATACCTAGAATAGATTAATCGATCAATGGTCCTGCAAACTCTGTAGGTAACATAATCATGTTACACTCTACCGGGTTGTCTGGGACATCGAACTTGATCAGATTATAATCCGAATCATCGAAGGTTTCCTCGATGTAATCATCCTCAGATTCCTTTTCTTTTTCCTTAGAAGGATCATCTACTATAAAGATGTTATCACGATCGATTTCTCCTCCTTCTAACGTTGCAGGGTCAACGGACTTTCGTCGTTTCTCCTCTGTTCTCCTTCGACGTCTCTCTTTTCTTTTCCTACTGCTCTTAGACGGAAGCGGAGACTGTTGGTTATTCACCTGTCTCCACTCATCATCGTCAAAACGAGAAAAGTCAAGTCGACGTCGACATGATCGATAGTATTCAGAATATACCTGAACAAACTCTCCTTTGCGAGGATCGTATCCTTGTATCTGCGCTTCATCCTCTTTATGAATAAAAATAGGCATACAATATAATGGATTATTGTCGATCATACCTTGAACTGGATTGTCGACCTGGATGATGTCGAACTTGTTCGCTAAAGACATGACAATCAGCTTCTGCAGGTAATTGTACGAGCACAAATTGCACAGCTGAGAGATTAATATCTTGTTCCTCGGGCGACATGTGTCAGCTTTCTCGAGAAACTGTGCTACAGGAGGTCCATCCCTGATGGCTTGCTCATCGAGGCGTGGAGGAGGTCGCAGTCAATCCTTCACATTGCCACTTTGACAGTCTTCTTGAATAAGTTACTGGACTTAGCAGAGGAATCCACGTCGCTATTGACAGTTAGTGGGGCTGCTTGTGCCTCGAGACAGCGAGGTGCTGCCTTTGCGTTCTGAACGACATGCCCCTTATCAGGAAAGACCTTGTGAGCGTTAGGTGCGGATCCTCTCCCTCTGGGGTTTCGATTGAACGCCTTCGAAGGCACCTTGCGAGAAATCCCTATCGCCGCTTTCTCCACCGGTGTCAGATCGAACCAGTCTTCTGTCTGGTGTGAACGGAGGAACTTCTTGAAAGTGAAACACTTATCAGTGGTATGAGTCTCATCCATATGCCACCAGAAAATTTTGTTCTTCAGCCTCGAAGTAGCCACAGGGCAAATACCCCTTTGCCGAGAAGCCTTCTCGAATAGTTTATTGACCACATAAGTTTCTCCAGAAGCATTGGATTCCTGAAAAGCATGTCGAACAACATCAACCATGTTAATGTCGAATGTATATACTTCACAATCAGTAAAAGGTTTTTGATCGACGGAAGATAGCTCTTTCGACTCCTTGAAACAGAGAATCGTCGACTCAATAAGATCCTGAATTAAATTCCTAAAGGTCAAGCAATCACGGGTGGCGTGGGTAAAAGACCAATGCCACTTACAATAGCCTTCTTCTTCCCCCTATCAGTCTGAGGGAGTCGATGACCAGGTTTCAGCTTGATTCGTTCTCGTTTGTGTAACCAGTCGAAGATTTCGTTATCCTTCTCAATATCGAAAGAGTATTTTCTCTCTTCATTCGACTTCTAAAATGCTTTCGCTTTGAAGTTTTTCTTCGACAGAGGGTCGCAAATAGTAGCTTCGCCTTTGACAAACTCAGCCATATCGACCACCACAAGCGTCGTTTCGACTGGATATGTCGTACGCTCCCTTGACTCTTCTCTAAGTAAATTTTCATATTTGGTGGCTCTCAAAGAGAGTTTGTAAAGGTCCCTGAATTTTTCTCTTTGGAATTTCTTTCGAATTCGTATATCGAGAGCTTCCTGAGCTACACCGACAACCTCATCTTCGCTGATCGATGTATTACATCTGAGTCGAGCCTTTCGAATCGCTGCAGAAAAGTCGCTGTAAGTTCTCTAGGCTGCTGTCGCATCTTAGCCAATTCAACCAGAGAGATGGTCGAATTAAGTGTGGCGAAGGCCTGCATGAACTGCGTCTGCATGTCATGCCAGTTCTGCACTGAGTTCGGTGGAAGATGAATATACCAGGTAAATGCTGGTCCAGTGAGTGAATTAGGGAAGAGTCGAAGCTTCCAGTAATCGTTGTTCGACGCTTCACCGGTCTGATGAGTAAATCAAGCTATGTGTTCCATCGGCATCATCACATCTTCGCCAGAGAAACGAGTGAAATCAGGGATCTTGAAGCCCCTCGGATATGGATAATCTCGATCAATGAACTCAGGGTAGGGCGCCCTGTAGAGGTTGATCTCTTCCCTGCGCACCGCACCTGGGACCATCTGTTCGACTACTCGGGCAATGATGTCCCTAGCCAACAGGATCGACAGGCATGAGAGAGACTCTAGGGATTTCTCTTCCCAGATGATTCTTGTCAGGCTCTCTATCGAAGGTAGGAACCTCCCTGGGAATGTCACCGAAAAGGTTTCTCCTTGGGGGTTGGCTTTCTACTTGCGGCTCACGAACAGGGTTGTCGACAGTAGACCGTGTGTAACTCTCCCGTCGACGATGAGGAGGTGAATATGCATGTGGTCGATAATGATCCCGTGCGTCATCATCAAGATCGACGAAATCACTCTGACGATTGAATCGATCAAGGGTCACAAAGTCACTTCGATCATCAGAGACATAGTGTTACCTAGTTGGTTCAGCCCGTCGATAATCCTGTGTTGCAGGGGGAGGATCTTGAGTGGTCTCGTGATTGAAACTCACCCTGCGCTTTCCATTGCGAATAGTAGCCGTTCTCGCCGCAGTTTTGGGAAAGTATTCAGTATCGATTCTAGCGGCCAACCCCTGAAGTTGTTTCTACAACTCCAAAAAGTTCTCTTGATTTTTTGCCTGAATCTGCAGAAACATGTTTAGAGAGACTATTTCTGGCGCATTCGGCAAAATGTTCGGCACAGGGAGAGTCTCCCGCTCCTGCGTCTGAACATTTTGTTGTCCAAAATTCAGGGCATTTTGTTGCCCCATATTCTAGGCAGTTTGTTGCACATTTCGATGGTTCCAGCCATTGTTGGTAGTCTGGTCATGTCTAGAATTGGTCTCCGAATCACCCTGAGTATCAGCCATTTTGTTTGTCGCACTCCTGATTGTTGGCATACCGTGCTAACACACAAAACTTCGCCTCCGACTCCCACTGTGGTCGTCAAAAAACGTGACCACTTTATTTATGAAAGCTATACGGAGTCTTCATCGAGTTTATTTAAAATATGGTATAAAGTCGGAAAGATAGAGAGGTTTGGAATTCCTTTTTAGTAACTCACGTATGTTAAAAGGTGACGATGCTCTGAAAAGGGTTTCTAATTACGGGCGTTGGACTCGAATTCATGTGAGATATTGACATAATAATACAAAAACACAATCTCGATCGAGTATGTAGATAAAATGGATGAGGAAAGGATGGTAGCTAATTTTGGCAGCTAATGGGCTCACATGGGTGAAATATCAAACTACAAGACAGAACCAAATTGCATGTCAGTATAGCATGGACATATCCCAGTCTAGAAGACTTAAAACCAGGTAAAATGAACTCGTAATGATATGAAATAATGAAGCAAAGAACAACTCGGTAAAGAAAGAACAACTCGGTAAAAATGATATGAAATAATGAATAGTACCATATCCTCAAAACATGTATGAATCGGAGTACGACTTTGAAAAATCATATATCTTAAGACACTAACTGCAAATGTGATACATGTCAAAGAAAGATTAATTTCATTTCTAGGAAAAAAAAGAAACGAAATACAAAAGATGGTCAAAGAACCCGAGAAATGAACATCAATATATAACCCAATTATGTAATCAATCCCAAATCAATCAGCTCGCAAACCAAACATAGCTCCATACAAAGGCATGGAAGGATACTCCCCCATTTGAGGTGGAAAAGAGACTCCTAGCGCAAGTTGTGAGCTCTCGACCAGATACTGGTAAGCTGACCAATTCTCAGTCAGCTGCATTGTCCAATTTTCTGGATTCCTCAGACCGTGTTCATATGCACATTTATGCCCAAAAAAGAAAATAAGAATGTGTAAGAGTAAGTTTTAAATAACTTTGATGAAGAATGCAAGTCGAAAAGAGGAGTAACCCCGATGCTTGAGCCCATTGACCATTTTTGTATTCACAGGAGCGACCAGGATCAACATGGCCGGTTTTCATGTGCGAAAACAATAAGAGAAGCGTGAATTAGTAGCTACGCAGTCATGTAATGCATGCCAACCTATACAGAAAACGACGATGATATTGTTGGAAACGTTGGCGGGCTCTCGCTGCAATTCGTCGGAAATATCGGCGAACTCACTGGAAAATAATCTGATAATTTTTTGGGGAAGACTCACTGCAACTCTCTCCTTTTTTCCAAATAAAAATTACAACGATTTTAAAGACAACAATCAGACTCCCCGTCTAGCCTTACCAAAAACCACCACCATTAACTTAAATCTATCCATTAAAAACAACTTAAATTCAATATTAAAACCCCCAACATAAATTGTCTTTAATTAACTTTATTTTCAACACTCTCCCTTAAAATTGATTTTCTTCATGACTCCAAGCATGCTCCTCATCTTGCAAAAAACATCCACTCCAAGAGACTTCGTAAAAATATCTGCAACTTGATCGGCTGATTTTATATATTCAAGCTTGATCTCCTTCTTCGTACTACTCTCTCGGATGAAGTGATAACACGTATCGCTGTGTTTACTTCGATCATGAAAAACAGGATTCATCGCCAATGCTTAAGCAGATTTGTTGTCGACAAATATCTTGATTGTTTCATTCTCTGTCAAGCCTATCTCTTCAACATTCTCCTTAACCCGATTGTGTGACAAGCACATGGCGTAATCGCGACATATTCAGCCTCACAGGAAGATAGCGTGACGATCGCCTATTTCTTCGAACTCAACGAAATCGCATTAGACCCCATAAAAAACACAAATCCAGTTGTGCTTTTCCGATCATCTCAGTCTCCTGTAAAATCACTGTCGCAATATCCAATAAGTTGAAATTCCTTGGACGACGAATAAAACAGTCCAAAATCGATGGTACCTTTCAAGTACCTAAAGATCCTCTTCGCCGCCTTCATGTGTTTCGTCGTAGGCATCTCCATGAATCGACTAACAATCCCCACACTAAAAAGAATATTCGGACCAATACATGTCAAGTACCTTAGACATCCCACGAGACTTTTGAACAGTGTCGCATCAACCTTTTCTCCATCATCAATTTTGCACAATTTAGCTCCGACCTCCATTGGGGTAGGCACTGGTTTGCTATTTGACATATTGAATCTGTCAAGAACCTCCTTCACATATGCTTGTTGACAAACAAAAATTCCATTATCCGATTGACGCACTTCTAATCCAAGGTAAAATGACATTAGGCAAATATCTGTCATCTCAAATTCTCGGGCCATATCACCCTTAAAATCTTCAAAGAGACTCGGATTGTTTCCTGTAAAAATAAGATCGTCCACGTCGTGGCAAACAAACAAACAATCTTCATGTTTATCCATCTTCACATAAAGCGCATACTCATTAGGACATCTCGCAAAACCTTTCTCCCGAAAGTAGGCATCAATCCGACTACACCATGCTCGAGGTACTTGCTTGAATCCGTACAAAGCCCTCTTCAACTTCAAAACCTTTTCTTCTTGTCCTTTCACCACGTAACCTTTTGGTTGCTCCACAAAGACATACTCCTCAATGAAACCGTTAAGAAACGCCGACTTCACGTCCAATTAAAATTTTTTCCAGTTTCTTTGTGCCGTAAACGAAATAAAAAATCTGATTGTTTCTAAACGAGCAACTGGAGCAAATACCTCCTCATAGTTCATTCTATGTCGTTGTGCATGCCCTTTGGCGACATGTCTCGCTTTATATTTTTCTACGACACCTTCGGCATTCTTTTTCTCCTTGAATATCCACTTCACACCAATCGATTTTTGACCCGCAGGAAGAGAAGTAAGTTCCCACGTGTCGTTCCTTTTAATGGCTCGAATCTCCTCATCCATGGCTTGTCTCCATTTCTTCTCCTTACTAGCTTCTTTAAAACTCAAGTCATTTCGGCCAAAAGACAAAACATAGAGACAACATCGATTACCTCCGTGTTTTCATAAAGATCTTGAATTGGTCTCATCCTTCGCGATCCTTCGTTAGAGCTTCCATTTGATGAAGATGCACTAGGAGGTGTGTTCGACATCGTCGGAGGAACTGTGGGCTGCCATGTTTCCGTTTCCTTGAATTTCCTCATCGAAGAATGGAAAAAATCCGTCGACGACATCTTCTTGTGCTTCCCAATTCCAAGAAGTATCTTCATCACGACTCACAACAATTTTCCCATTAATAGGATTGTAGAGCTTATTTTCCATCATAGCCGATGAACACAAATTTCTCGTTTTTATCGTCAAGCTTCGTTCTCTCTTGATCTTGCACATGCTTGTAAGCAATACTCCCAAAGATCCTCAAGTGAGATACATCCGGCTTCTTTCTGCTCCATGCTTCAATGGGTGTTTGATATTCCACGCTTTTGGTCGGACAACGATTGATGAGATACACCGCACAAGCCATTGCTTCCGCCCAAAACTCCTTAGGCATTTTCTTATTTTTCATGATACTCCGCGCCATATTGAGGATGGTCCGGTTCTTTCTTTCAGCCACTATATTTTGCTGCGGTGATCTTGGAACCGTGAGGAAGCGCGTAATACCATATTCCTCACAAAAACGGTTAAAATCACCAGAAATAAACTCGTCCCCTCTATCGATTCTCAACGCTCGAATTACATAACCACTCTCTCTCGACCAAAGTCTTAAAATTCAAAAACGTCAAAACACTCAGATTTTTCTTTCCAGAAATAAACACAAGTCTTCCTGCTAAAATCGTCGATGAAAAGTAAAAAATAATTACTTTTACCACAAGACGACGACTTGATCGATCCACAAACATCGGTATGAATTAATTCGAGCGGTTTCGTCGCTCTTGACGTTACTTCTTTCGAAAAGCTTTTCCTTACATGTTTGCCGAGAAGCCACGATTCACAGAGTTGATCCGGATGATCGATCAAAGGCATCCCCTTCACCATCTTCTTTTCAGACATCATTTTCAGGCCACCAAAATTGAGATGTCCCATCCTCATATTCTAACACCACGTCGGATCCTTCACACACACTTGCAAGCATTTCGGCTCTTCGGTTTGTATAGGGAGAAAAAACATCAAATTCTTCGACATCGTCACCTTCGCAATCAAGCTTGCACTCCCGTCTCGCAGCCAAAGAATACGATCCTTCATCAGAATCTCGTAATCCCTTTCCATGAGTTATCGCAAACTCAAAATATTGCTCTTCAATCTAGAGACATAATACACATCTGAAATAAACTTGTGAGTACCATCCTTCAACCGAATCAAAATGGTACATTTGCTTTCAATCTGAATTTTCGAAGCATCTCCAAACGTGACACTCCCAGTCGCCTTTTCTTCAAGCTCCACAAATTCCGATTTGTTGCCACACATGTAGTTACTCGCATCGTTGTCGAGATACCATTGGCTTCCTTCTCCATCAGCTTCTTGGTTTAGCGCTAACAACAACGTCTTCTCTTTTGCTTCTTTCTCCTCAACCAAATTGACTTCTTCTTTTGCGACCTCGGCGTACCAACAGTTACATGCATAGTGACCCATTTTGTGACAATTGTAGCATTCAACCTGCGATTTGTCCTACCCCCTCTCGTGTCCGTCTCTTCCTCATCCTCGTCTGCGTTCTCTTTCTCTTCATCTACCATGACCTTTCGGATTTTTTCGAGGTTTTTCATCGTTCGCTTTCTCGACTTCTTGATTTCTGCCGCGACTTCGACTTCGGTGAAAGGGGAATAACAACGGCCTCGACTACGACCGCGACCTCGGTGAAATGCGTTCCCCTTTTCGCCAAATGAATGCTTGACTTGATGGGCTTGCTCCAATGGCTCTTTCTTATGCTTGTTCATCCACTCCTCGTGCACCCGTAGTGAACCGCTTAATTCATCAACGGACAGATTCTCCAAATCTCTATTCTCCTCGATTGCAACCACAACATGATCAAATCTCTGATGTAGAGATCATAAAATTTTCTCGATCACTCGAACGTCTTCTATACTTTCACCGTTTCTCTTCATTTGGTTGACGATGGACAAGCCTCGCGTGAAATAGTCTGAAATAGACTCCGACGCTTTCTGACGAAGAGCTTCAAATTCTCCCCGTAAGATCTGAAGCATCACCTTCTTTACCTTGTCGACTCTTTTGTGAGAATTTTCAAGAATTCCCCACGCATCCTTCGAAGTTGAGGCATTTGCTACTTTCTCAAAAGCGGCATCATCTAAACACTGGTGGATGATTGATAGAGCATACTGATCCTTCTTTTTGTTCTTCTCGAATATTTGAAAAAGAGCAACTCCGCATCCTCGTCGGGTTCGGCAAACCCATACGATTTCCCACGCACCTTGGGAACCGAGTATCACCTTCACTTGGATAAACCAACTATCATAGTTGTCTTTTGTAAGACGCGGATACTAGAAGTTTAAAGACATCATCGCTCTGATAACACGTTGTTGGAAACGTTGGCGGGCTCTCGCCACAATTTGCCGGAAAAATCAGCAAACTCACCGGAAAATAATCAGATAATTTTTTGGGGAAGACTCACTGCAACTCTCCTTTTTTCAAATAAAAATTACAACAATTTTAAAGACAACCATCACACTCCCCGTCTACCCAAATTAATCATAAATATGCAGTTACCAAAAAGCACCACCATTAACTTAAATATATCCATTAAAAACAACTTAAATTCAATATTAAAACCCCCAACATAAATTGTCTTTAATTTTATTTTATTTTCAACGAATATGGCTTGAAACAAATGGTGTAAATTTCGGTTTAATCATAGGTGTATAACTCAAGATATGAGCGGAGAAGCATACCTCCGAGGGCTGAAAGCGGGTCCATCCGAGGCCAAGCTATCCCGCCACGCTCCCGGTGAATGCCACATGCGACATCGCGGGAACCCTTGTTTCTTGGGGACTCGGGAACATCCCGAAAGCTCATCTGCTATGCTCGAAGTTCCCATCTGTCCTTGTTAGGATCGCATATTCATGTACATGCATTTCAGATTCCAACTTGTACTCGATTCGATCACCATTCCATCATCGTATTTCCACGCAAGAGAATAGACAAGCAATGCATTGGCGACGCACACATGCACTAAAATGAAGCTAAAATATCCAACAAAAGATACATATGAATGATCGATCATCAGTATGCCACGTACAGTGAGTGATCCATGTTGACCCAAATAAGAAAAACCATTCCCACACATCATCCTGTGGTTCCACGAATGCAATTTATCCATAATCTGTCCCAAATAAGGTTTTGGTCGGGAAATGAGTCTGTAATCTGATCTGGTCAGAAACTATCTTCTCAAATGAAGTTTGAAAGAAAAATCCAAAGCGACAAACGGACTATCGAAGCGAGCCGAGCCAATTCTTAACATTTGATATAATAATTAGCGGTCCTTCCTAAGCAGTACAAATTGCAGGATATTAAAACATGATTTGGAGCAAACCGTGATAAAAGCACAACAAAACAGAGCAGCAAACATAGGACAGACAGGCGGACATCTTATGAAATCAATTTGCAGCTTACCATATCAGGTCTAGCATTCTCGTCACTTTAATCATCGTAATTACAAAATAAGCAGCAGATGCAGACTCCAATCCAACTAGTGATTAGTGGCAGCCATATGCGACAGGAATCATGCTCATGTACACGATTTCATTCGTAATGCTGAAGCCATATCGGATTGATTTACATTACCTAGCAATTTTGACAAGTTGTGTACAGCCCAAACACACAATAACGATCGTTGAGGGGAATCGGCAAAGAGGCAGGGGCTCAGTTTTGAAATCGTAAAGCCGGATCGGGATTATTCTCTGACGCCGTCCAACCTGCGCACGTGAGATAAACCATCAACCGCAGGAGGGGATCGGTTCGTCTTCGATCATCCTTAAACAGACTCACTCCATGGCTAGAAACTCTTCAATCAGATTGTTTGTTATGGGATTATGCCACTAATCATTATTTATTTTTTATTTTATATTTTAGTCACTTAAAAGAGAAATGAATAGGAAGTGATGCGGCGCCTTCGAATGAACCTTTGATTATTTTCATGACAAATGTTGGGGGCCCCAAGTCCATGTTAAAATGTTAATATGATTGTTAAAAATAAATAAATAAATAAAAATTGTTGATTTGCTTTAATTTTTTTTTTTTTTTTTAAATGCAGCTATAGCACATTTGATTGTTTTGGGAATGGGGCGACGTCTTCTTCAACAAACCACACCTGGTAAGACGAACGTTTTTCATGGGATCCTTCTCTCCTCTCCTTGATAGTGATTGTAGCAGCATTATAGTAATATAACAAAAGATATAAGTTGTAAGGTTAGTCATGGGCATTTCTTCTCTGCCATGTCATACATACCCCAAGTTCAATCACATCCAGATGTCACCGATGATACCATTTTTGGGCGTGCCGAATGGGAACTCTGGACAACACGACATCTAACTTGCATCATCTTTATTTTTTTTCATGTATGTATGTACAATACACGCAAAGATTGATGGACTGTGAATACAATAATCATGCCACTTGATATTTGACAGTGGCATCTCCACCAGATCAGATCACCCCTTTATCTATATGTACAAATATAATATTAAAATATGGTACAGAAGCAGCATATGTACCGCACGCACCTTCACAATAATCGCCCAAGCCCATTATACACAATACGGCAGACACTCTTCTGACCAATCATATCGTGTGAGCCAGATCTATGAACGTATACCAATGCACCAGAGCGGGTCCTGTTGCTTCTGTCCAAAAGGTCCGGCATGACCTAGGAGGCATCGACAGCCACACTCATTGCATTAAGCTGGATGTGCTGCTTACCTTCATTTTCGGGATGGACAATGAGGGTGGCTCGTGCCTCTGCCTGCATGTGCTGTGCATCACTCCCGATTTGGGAAACAGAAATGGTGTTTATGCTAGGCTTTATCGCCTTAAACTGTCCGCCTTTGCTTTCTTCGCCTTCAGCCGTAATGATTTCCCACTCCTCCTTGAGGGAGGTTACCTCCATTCCTTTCTCGCGGCATGTGTCCATTTCGAAAGTTGTGGGAAGAATTACGTAGTCATTGAGAGGATTGTAGAATGGGTCAGAATCAGCATTTAGCCAGTGCTTTAACATGCGGAACAGGTGATGATCAGAGAGAATCCCTCTATGCTCACCAGGGACCCCTACCCGAGCTTCTGCTTCAAGACCGTCAGCCTGCAAAGAGCCAAAATGAAGACCCCATCAATGCTGACGAGCTAATATCCAGAAAACAGAAACCCGTATGTGCTTGATCTCTATATGTAACTTCAGGACACACACGAGCTGGACAAAGCCCCATGAAGCAAACAACACAAGAATAAATAGATCAATTCTTTCAATCAATCTATCTGTTATTTGCCCTACATATAGACACAAACGGTGCCAGCCTAACCAAATATAAAGAGGAATTACACATCACCACTACCAACAAGTACCAATGAAGAAAAAACTGGGTACAAGCAATTGCCACTCCCTTAAGACAACGTAAAATGTAGTCCGACACCCTCAATCCAACTTTTCCAATATATAGCAATAGCATCAGATGCAGTATTCTAGGTTAATCCGAACAGCAAACAACCGGATGACACAATACCATGACAGAAACCTCAAGAAGCACACCCAAGAAAATGCTAAATTTGGCTTAACAGAGAAAACGATCATCAAATATAGACTGCAAAAACAGCTCTTTAAATCTTTACAAACCTGGGCAGATTCTACTGGTACCGTTCCATCACCATCAACACAGTAGTATGTTGGCTGAAAAATCATCAAAGAATCAGCCATAGGGAAAGAAAGTGTAACTACGTTTTAATAGAACATGAAAAATTAAAATATAAAACATAAAACTCCAGAACGTTAAAATACTTTGCTGGTATAAAACACGTAATAGACTTCTTTGATAGAAACTAATTACCAAGAAATATTGTAGTTCTTGCAGATCTTTAACTGGCATGGCCTCATTTCCGTAGCTGCAAGCATACAATGCCATCGGTAATGAAAACAGTTACACATTGCCGTTCAAGAAGTGAATTGTGAAATACAGAAAGCTGTATTCAACTATTGAAACAAAGCATTACCAAACGCTATGAGGTGTCTCCAAACTTGTGCCATATATGTTGTAGAATTTTACTCCAGGAGGAACTTTAGCAGAAGACAGAATCTTGCGTGTTTCATGAGCCCATTTTAAGATCTCCTCATTAAATGGCAGAGAAATGCATTCTCCATTATAATCTACCTGATATTTCATCCAAACAATTTCATCATTTGTCACAGCAGGCATAGTCAAAAAGTAAAAGGCTAAAACAATAAAATAACTTCCAAATCAGTAAAAATAAGCAAAAGCCTGCAATTCTACAACAGTCAAAAGGCTTGAACTAACATTTGCAATGTGAAATCCTGAAGATATATGTTGTCAACAAATACAAGCACGGAACCATATGCATATTGGATTCGCTTGATCCTCCAGACAGAGGATAGCAGTATTTACTTGCGAGTTGAGACATGATACAACATTTTCAACATGATATTTCTTACTGTTGCAGATGCTTATTTCCGGAAAAAAATCAGATAGCTTACCGTATTACATGAAAGAGCTTCTGCAAATATGTCAATGCTTTGGGTAGGGGAGAAGGACTCCAGGATAACGTTAGAATCACCTTTACAACCAATCTTCTCCCTCCATATTTGCAAGGCTGGATTGTTTTGCCAGTCAAAATAGGGACAAGCCATCAATTCATATATTGATGGACATTCAATCAGCTGAGAAGAGAAACAGCATTTTAATCAGAAAAGGAAAAATAAAAAATAAATAGCATCAATAATAGGCTGTCGAACCATATCAATTTCATGGAGCAGAGAACATGCAAACAAACAAACATAGCATAAAACAGTCTCCAAACTAAAACTGCTGAAAATAACAGAAATTTTCATTGCAGAGCAATTGGAAAGAAAAGTCAGGTACCAGCTGATGCACGTTCCACTTTGATATAAAGAAGTTTTGTTCCCATCCATCCACAAATGACATGCCATTCAGAAAAGTGGAAGTGACATATCCAGGAGCACCTGCATATGTGAAGATTAAAAAAGCTTTAAGGAATGAACTCAATAGACCATTAGGACGACCTTAACATGATTATACCAGCAATCGACAAAGAAAAAGAGGCAGCTGTTTTAAGCGAAGGAATGTGTTCTTACCTCTAAATGGAGCAGCTATAGCAATCCAACTCTTCACGTACTTCTCAAATATCTGTACATGTATTTGCACATTAATAATTGAAATTAGGCAAAAGCACCCACCTGAACAAGCTGAAAGAATAAAAAAATTTTGGGGATTTAGGGATTAATATTTCCTTACCTCACTGTGTAAACACATGAAGCACTTCACTAGAAGTCCACCCATAGAGTGAGTAATGATGTTGATCTTCTTCCCTCCGGACTCTTTATAAACAAGCTCCAATTTCGCTGCAAGTCTTTCCATGGTCTCTGAAAATCTAGCAAATGAAAGATGTAGAGCTGACTGAGTGCCCATTCAGGCAAGCAGGTTAACTGTCGGGGCTTCCGTAAGATGTGTAAAATGAATCTACGCTCTTTTCCATAACCAAATTTAATCTAGCAATAAGACAAAAGAACTAGAAAATATGAAAGTATCGCGTGAGGTTGTGCATGCATTTGGAGCTTATATCAGCATGCTAACGTTTACCTATTACTTTGCCGGAAATCATAACCAAAACCGAACAAAGTCTTGCCCTCCTCAAAGCCCCATCTGATCATTTCGACAATCATATCGTGAAAATAGTATACACATTCCCGCCCAATTACCTGCATAAAGAAACAGAATTATGCTAAATGCTCCCAAATAATTAAAATGGACCAGTAATAGAAAATGGAAATCTCAACATCAACGGCGTTGCTAACCATGTCAGGGTCCAACACATCGATTGCTTGGAGTCCATGTCTGTCTTCGGGAACCACGATGTGCGAATTGGGATCCAAAGACACGGATTTACCTGTTACACGAAAAACAACTAACTTTAGCCTTCCGTCGACTTCCCAAGAATCATGGCGAAACAGCAACCACAATCCTATTAATAAAGCAGATCTTTAAATTGACCCTCTGATTATCGGACAACAGCCGAAACTCGGGAAGAGGAAATGGCGCACGCACCGGTGGAAGGGTCGAAGCGGGACCAGAGCTTGGTGCGAAACTTATAATCGGCCTGGAAGATGCGGACCCAGACCCTCTCCTCCCTATTGGTGGAGACATCGACGGAGTGGAGTACGGACCCGGCGATCCCTGGGACGAGGAGGACGGGATCGAGGTCGGGGTTAACGTAAGGCTGAGGCTTCTGACGAATCATCCGCAGCCACATCTCCACCGACTTGATCATCTCCTCCACCAGCACCGCCATTGTTCGCGAATGGGGGGGATGGAAATTAGGGTTTGGGGCTGATTTCGGGGGGATGGAAGGAAGAAGACGAGGAAGGGATGGATGGCTGAGGCGTGTAAGAAATGAATGAATCGGGTGGATGGAATTGCATAGAAATTAAAACAATGGAACCCTCCTTCGTAATTAATATTTAATTTGTGTGGGCACGACCAAAACACCGGTCTTCCCTTAAAATTCACACCCCAATTCAGTTGATGATTTTATTTATTATCTCAAGTCGACGAGTAAGTTCAGTCAACATCCCATACTTGATACATGTGAATTTTAATTTAACCTTTTAAAATATTCTTTAAAATTTTTCAAAATCACTATTTAAAATTACGGCCGTTGCGATTTCAAAAACTCTATTTTAAAATAGTAGAATAAATATCTTTTTTCTTTCAAAGTTGCGGTACCACAATTTTAAAAACTTAGAAATCTATTTACCAGCTCTTTAGAACAACTATCGTTTTAGTAAATTAAAGTCGTGATTCTGAACTAGGGTGTAAATAATCCGAACGATTTGAGAAAATCTCGAGATCGACCCGATTATACGAATCGAGCTCGAAACTCGAACTTAAGCTTGAAAGTTCTTATTCAAACTCAAGCTTAAAATGAGCCTATGATGTTTGGTAGCTCAAATGCGCCGTTTTACACTAGATGAGGGGATAATAGTCATTGTTTTAAGGTTGGGTGGTCACCAGTTCCCCACGGCCGGTTCTCCTCTTCTTTTGTAGATTTCGCATCCGCGGCCACCACCGTCACCGCAGTGGAGAAGTCGGACAATTTAGCTTAGGGGTAAAATTAAACTAACTAGGGGGTGGAGGCCACCCCAAACAAACCCCTTAGCTTCGCCACAGGTCACCCCCTCTTCTTGTGCAGATCTAGCATGTGCGAACCACTATCATTACCCCTTATTCTTCTGCAGATTTCGCATCCGAGTCTAACCCGGAGCTGAGAAGTCCGTCTCCGCTCGTGGCGGCTTTGAGCTCCCCAACTGTGTCCCGTCGCTTATGGGGCCGCCATGACTGCTCCTTTGATGTAACCGAACGCGGCGGCTCCCTCCACAACAGGCCTTAGCAGCAGCCCACGGGACCATTGCCGAGTTTATCGAGCTTGAACTTGAACCTATAACCTACCAATTGAGCCCGAACTTAAGTCCAACTTTTTTAGCTTTATCGAGCTCGAGCCGACTAGCTATTTTACACCCCTATTCTGGACAATGATTTATGTGCAATTTGAAATTTCCTCAAATTGGTTGTTTTTTTACAAACTAACTGTTTCCCTGGTTAGTAAAAGGCACGTGACGTGTTAACTTTAGACAGGATAAGGTTTATAATTGATCCCGGCAACAAGACAACCTTTGCAAGCGGGTAGGAAGGACAGGGCAGGCGATGCATCATCTCTTATCAGGCGGCATCGTGGCTCATCTTCCTCCTCCTCCTATTACGATCATCAGCAAGGTCGACCCCGGACGAACCCGTGTCCATCTCCTTGCTCCAGGTTTTCTCGTTCCTGAAGGTTCGTGCCCATTACAGGGGAATGCGGTGCGAGGGGGTGGAACAGCGGTCGACCGGGTTCAGAAGACGCCGAGAAAAGAAGGGATTGTGCTTCTCCTGCATCGCTTGGCTCCTGCTCTCGTCTCCGCAATCATGACGTTGTCCCCAACCTTACATCCGCCTGGTAATCCTCCCGGCCTCCTGTTTTTCACTGCCTGGCTCTGTCTTATCCCGATCCTTCCTTCGGGTGCGACTTGGTTTGGTTTTGCCCGGTCAATGTTGTCGTTCAAAGGCACGCAGAAAGGACGCCTACATATGGGCTCATTCAACTTCGATGTACAGAGGGTTGTCGCGATTCTGTCATGATAATTCGGGGAGGAGAGTTTGGTCCTTCAAAAACATTAGATGATTTTCACGTGTTTGAATCAGTTCACCATGTTGTCCTTTCCATTGTGATTATCGGAGTGTACTGAGAGCCATGTTGTAACTGCGGGTGGATTGTTGCCAGTGGAGATGATGCTAGAGGGTAAAGTGGTTCCAGAAAATCTCAAATTTGCCTAGTTGCAGAGGAAGTACCTGCCATTGTGACTTAGTCGGACCTGGCTTTACTTTGAAAAGTAGTTTAATCACGGTGTCACGCCTGTTCTATTTGAATTCTTCTTGCAGGAAATATTGTAAGTCAGTTTGGCTCCATGAACTGATTCAGTATGTAGCTGTATAATGAATGTGAACCTGCGGTTTGCTGCTCGGGTCAGTGGTTATGGGTTGTCGTGGCCACGGATGACTGACGAATACATAGCATGTTCAAGTGTCAGTCGTGCCATTCCTCGGCTAGTGTAAACTTAAGAAATAAATGTATGCAACTTTGTGAAACATTCTTAAAGAGAACTGTTTCACGCTTGGGACAAGTGATCTACATATTGTCAAATATGAAGTGGCATGAGAGTTTCGTTGTTTTCACTGTTCCAGAGTCCCTCGCACAGACAGCCGACATCCAGAGGGGTGCCACGTTGTTCCGCCGAGCATGCATCGGGTGTCATGATGCTGGTGGAAACATAATCCAACCAGTGAGCTTGCACTTTTAACTCATTTTCAACCTAATGCTAGTTCCAGAACTTCGACTGCCTTCAATGTAACGTCCTATTCTTACCAGGGCGCGACACTCTTCGTCAACGATCTCCAGAGGTACATACGGGTTAAATCAGAATTCTGCTGGACAACATTGTGCTTGTTTTCTGGGGTCTACTAAAATATACCACACTGTTAGCATCTCGATTCGCCGGTGTGTGGTTGTGTAGAGAATGATCAATTTGACCCAAATTGTAGGAATGGAGTGGACTCGGAAGAGGGGATTTACGGGATCACATATTACGGGAAAGGGAGGATGCCAGTAAGACTTTTTACGGTCTTCGATAGTTGAAGTGTTCCTGATTGCTGTAACTAAAAGAATTCCTCTGTAAGGGATTCGGCGAGAACTGCACTCCCAAGGGACAATGCACATTTGGACCCCGGTTGCAGGAAGAAGAGATCAGGGAACTGGCAAAGTTCGTAAAGTTACAGGCAGATCAAGGGTGGCAGCAGATCGAGACGGGACAAGATTGAATTTAGTTAGCATTTCAAAGCCCGTGTTTTAAGTGCCAATCCCTGGGCTTTCACGAGGCACGAGTAACTTGGCAGCTGAAAATGGCCAGATTGCTAACTCGGTCCGGCAAACTGGCTTTAACAACCTCCAAACTGCTACAGTTTAACTGAGGACTCGGTCACAATGGTTATGGTCCCCTCCGAAATTGGACTTCTGTTCTTTTAGGGGAGGATGAAAAAACATCTCATCCATCAAGACCAAAAAAGGTCGGCTTCCGAGTTCCACTACAGAGGCGGACATCGAACAATTCTAACCGAATAGAGAATTCGCCTTACAAGACAGTCCACTTTCTTCTTGGATGTCATGCAATTTTACACATGCTGCTTGGCTCGCAGTACACTTCCCTTGGAAAGCTATGACGATATTGACGCAGGGGAGGGTCCATTCATTGGATCAACCTCACAATCAAATGGATTATATCATCTCACACACCATTTGGAAAGGACAATTATTATACGATGCTACCAGGATAATCGAATTACACATATAAACCCACTTCATTGGATCTCCAACCACATAGTTTGGGCATGTTCTTTATTATTCACAACTGCTCTAGCAACGTGACTATCGCTATATATAGACACAAAATGTGTTGATTTCGTTTCGATTGGAATAATTGCTAAGAAGTTTCTCAAACTGCATAGCATTAATGCTAGTAGCTTTGGACTTCATGGTAGACCGATGATATTATGGTTTGCTTGGTTGATTTCCAACTTATTGCACCACTCCTCGTGATCCGATTTACACCGTTGTATCCTCCTAGTACAACTGGCGGGACACCGTATAGGATGTCGTGATTCACGGTAATCTTCCCGACGTAGAGATCAATTTCCACAGTACTCCCACACTTTGAAATATTTTGCATCACTTTTCCACTACTCGTATGTACTACTATATGTTGAACAAGAAGGAAGAAAATAGAGCAAAGCCCCTCCTAGATTATGACAAGCCTGTTTGCAATGTTACAAGCCAAGCCCAAGGCCGAGGCCTAGTATTTTATTATGTTAAAATGATAATAAGGATGAGGCTGTGTAACAAACTGAGGGTGCGAGAGGTCGTTGTCCTTCTTAGAAGGACAACAACGTTGTACAGTGATGATTGCAGTAATTCTAACAGAATCATTCCCTCTTTCTAGCGTTGCTCTCTCCTTCCTCCTCCTCCTCCCCCTCTTCCTAACCACACATAATCTAGCTGCAGAAAGATGGCGAATCAAACTGGGATTGTTGCCCAGATGCAGATTCCACCTGGTATCTTCTCTTTTATGGTTAAGTTGGACGATAATAACTATCCTCTGTGGAATGGTCAAGTCTTAGCAGCAGTAATAACGAGAGGTTTAGAGGACTTTATATTTGGGCAGTCTCTACCACCGTCCCAGTATATAGATGATGTTCGAATGATTCTGAATCCAGAGTATAAGGTTTGGCAACGAAATGACAAGGAGATGATGAGCCTGCTGTTCTTTGCCCTCACTGCTGAACCTCTTAGTCAAGTGGTTTACTGTAAAACATCGAGTGAAGTGTGGAAAACTCTGAAAAATCGCTATGAATCTACCTCTACTACTCGTGCGATCAATCTGAGAAATCAGATGCAGCAACTCTGGAAGGATGGAAGGACTATGTAGCAGTATCTTAGCAGTTTGAAGGCACTTTCAGACCGAGTGCTGTTGGAGAGCCAGTCAAGTATAGGGATTATATTTGGTACATGTTGGAGGGTCTTCCGGCTGAATATAACTTTGTGGTGACTGTTGTGTATAGCAGGGCTGATCAGCCAAGTATTGATGAAGTGCAGAACCAGCTGTTGAGCTTTGAGATTGACTGGAACGGCGACGGGTTGGACAACTTCATTCCTCAGGTACAATTCTTTTCTCTTCATACTGGTACTGGGAGCCTCTGACCTTAACCCAGAAACTAGCTTCTCAGCCCCATCTTCCAACCAGTCCTCACAAAACTCAGGGATTACATAAATATACTCTATTCATTCTTATCATACCTCACCTCAACCTGGTTTGCTAGGACGACCACCTTTCCTTCCCACACTTTCAGACCCAATGCTTATCCAAGAAGCTTTGGGAAACCAATGCCCAGGTGCCAGATTTATCAGAAACTTGGACATATTGTTGTGGACTATTTTCACAAACTGAATGCATCTTTTCAACCTCCTCCACAGGCCTTCTCCACCACCATCGATCCTCCTCCTATTCCGGTTTACTATCCCTCTCATACCTACATGCCACCTACCTATACTTCCCTTTTTCCATAACATACACCAGCTGCCTTCAATCCACCACCACAGACATATCTACCTACTGCCATACCTTCCCATCTTATCATTCATGAAACAACTAGGCACTCTACATCTGATGTCTGGCTTATGGACTCAGGGGCCACACACAATGTCAATTCATTCCCCTGTATCCGCCAACTAATCATGAAGAGGTGTCCCAAACTTAAAGGAGGGTGCTTGTTCGCTAAAACGCACACGCAAGTATACGGGTCGCGCCAAGTAATAAAGTGATGAGAAAGATCGTTCCCACAAGGACTGATTAGACAGAACCTACCGCCAATAGTCAATTATTGAGTTCAAATTCTAGTCAAGAAGGTTGAGTAATAAAAGGTTGGGTGCAAGAAAGTAAATCGCAATAAAAATAGAAGCAAGGTTGTAAATCGAATAATAAAAGCCTAGGACTCCGAATCCCCTATCGATTCGTAGATTATCACACTCTCTCTTCCTCAATTCAATCCGTTTTACCGTTTACTAACCACAATTCCCTAACAAACGCTACACCTCTCTCGAGGCTGTAACTGTGAATTACTAATCACCCGTAAACCTATATTTCTATAGCGAATCACGAATAATCAGAATTCCTTGAGATCCAATTGTTCTCCCGGTTACCTACGAGTGTATATCTCTATACTCCTCTTAGTTAAGCCGATCTCTCGGCCTTAACCTAAGTTATGTTTCCCCTCTTCTACTCCTAAGTCTCTCTCGAGTTCACTTAGGACTAAGAATTCATACAAACCGGCGATCAACCCGATAGGTACGCATTAAACACAGCGGAAACACAAGTAAACGATAAATCTTCTTAAATTGATTCCGAAAGAGTGGATAACCAACTACACGAGTCGGTTCATCATCATCCTAGAAAAGATGTTTAGTTCGACATCACAAACGAAACAAAAAGCAAAGAGAAAAGAAGGATCGTCGAAGTCTCCATCAACGTCTTCGTCTCCTCGTTCCTAGCCGTCGTCGGGTGCCAAAACCAAAGTCAGAAGAGGAAGTGATCAGAGATCCCTTCAAAACCTAAAATCCAATCTTTTATACCTAAAACAAATCTCAAAAAATAAAATCTAATTTTCGGGCAATATTATGTCGTGCAGCTGCAAGATGAATTCGTTGCAGCTGCAACGACCTCTCTGAAGCTCCCTTTATATCTGCCCTGTCGCACTCGTGCAGCTGCAAGGACTGGCGTTGCAGCTGCAACGGCCAGTCTGATGCCCTTGATCAATTCCTCCTCTCGTCGTGCAGCTGCACGATCTTGGAGTTGCAGCTGCACGAGCATGTCTGTCGTCCTTCTGCTTCACTTGTGCAGCTGCAAGAGCTTCGTTGTGCAGCTGCACTAAATCCTCCGCCTTCTATTCATCTTCATCCTTCACCCTTTTGCTTTGTTTTCCTTCATGCCTTCATTTACTTCCTACGATCACAAAGCAAACGTGATGAATGACAATTTCCAGCTCAATTGGCAAACAATAACAATTAAAATTCTCGAGACTAACTAGAATTAAGCCTAAATGTGATCATATAACTCTATTTTACTAGAGTTATCACACCCCCAAACCTAATCTTTGCTAGTCCTCGAGCAAAACAAAATAAAACATGCCAAGGCGAAACAAACACAGACTCAACGTCACTTCTCAGACCACCTTAGTCTTTTGATTGCAATTGTCCTTACACACCCTCAGATGAGGTCGCACACTTCATTCAGAGTCAGAGTCTATTCACCGCTAGCGTGTGCTATTAACACTTTGCTTTAAAACTCATCCCAGTAGGTTACCCTTTCACAATGATTACCACACACCCTCGAATCTTTCATAGCCACCGAGGAATTTTTCAGGGACTTACCTCTTGCCGCCTCCTTCCACCTACTCATGAACCTTCTACTCAATTATTCTTGCTTAATTTTTTTTTTCTCGATTGCACGACTCTAAATGCTAATCAATTCCCGCAAACGCCCGTGTAGCGAGTTCTCAGTCAGTGTCTCCCGGTCCAGTTGGACCAAGGCACTAGGTGATAAAGCACCCCTAGGACGAAAACTCGAGCCGCAAGGAAGACTCACACCACAAGCACATATCCAGGCCGTATCTTTTCATTACTCACTAATCGTTACTTCTTTTCAATTTTTCACACTTTCTAACCTGGATAATGGTGCTCAGAGCCTTGGCAACCGTTTTCTTTCTCTCTTTTTTTTTTTTTTTTTTTTTTACAAAGGTCAGAGCTAGCTTCAAGAGTTGGTTTAAGAACCCCTACTTATCCTAGTGGCTATACTTTCAAAGAAGGTGTAAAGCTCTCACTGTTAATCATGCTCCCTACTGAGTATTTCTCTTTTTACTTATTCAAATTCCACACGCTAACTTAGAACAACCTCCTTCTCTTCCTTAGGTGTGCTCTACCTCAAGGCATCATCCTAGAGTCAGACTCTTCGCTCTCAAATTTCTAAGGCTACCTGAGGAGGTTCGACATGAATCTAGGAACTATATATATATATATTTTAAACGACCTAACAATGATCGAAAACGAAAACAAACTAAACAAAATTTATAATAAACAAAAAAAAAAAACCTAACACGCACCAGCAGACAAACACCACACCCACAAACCTAAACATTGCAGCGACCTCGGTGCAAACATAACGCCGTAGTAGAAACTCGAAAGGAAAGTGCAAAAGAAAAAGGAAATAGTACTCCCTGATCAATCGTCGCCGGGCTGCTCATCCTCAGAGATAGGATCATCCGCTGCATCTTCCGTAGGAGGGGGATAGTGAAAAACGGGCTCCTGAAATGAAGAGAAATCCACGCCATGAGAAACACCGAGATGACGGAGACAATCCATTTGATACCTCTGGTAGTCCATGGTATGTTGCTGGTAAGCTAGCGAACGCGCTTGAAAATCCAGGGAACTCTGCTGAAATGCCAAGGAGCGCTGCTGGAAATCCATCGTGGATTGCATGAACGTCGTCATCTGAGCCCATCGGTCCTCTTCAGAGGGAAAACGCGGTGCCGGAGTCGGGTCGGGTTGGGATGTTTCCCCTCCAGTAGCAGATTGAACCGGGGCTATACCCCCGTCGCGTCTCTCCTTGGCCGTGATCTCGTGCTGGATCCTGAGCCATGATGCATTGTTGAGCGATTTTTGAGGTTGGAGCAGCCCATCCTTCGGATTCACCCTAATCCCTGCCTGTCTACACAACTCAGTGATTATGGTGGGAAACCATAATCCAAGATTAAGTTCACGAAGACAGCGATGAATCATACCATTAATCACTACCCCTACATCAATCTGTTTCAACTGCAATATGCAGTATATCAGCGCCGCCCTTTCCTTAGTTAAACGGGAGACGTTGGTTCCTGGGATAAGTCGTGCGGAGACGAAGAGTTGCCACATCTTCGCCGTCGCATGGAGATCTGAACCCTGGAGTGCAATGGGTTCGTTTGATGTCGACAATATCCAACCTGCTCCTGCCCGGTCCCTAGTTAATATATCTAATATTGCTTGGGCATCAAAGGATTCGGCGAGATACGCATTCCAGCCATCCGTTTCATAACGGGGCAAGTTATAAAGCGACGCAATTGCATCCGGGCTAAATACCACTTTCTTATTCTTGACTCGAATTGTTTCACCGTTCGAGTCATAGGTATGCGCATTCGCATAAAATTCCCTAACCAAAGGTATACTAGCCGGAGCCGGTTCCCAGCAAAACTCTACCCATCCTAGCTTATCAATTATGTACTGGAAATTTTCAAGATACCGCTCATTAGCGTTGATCCCTCGCTCCTCAATGATCGAGCGGGTCATTGCCGCTTCCCTAATCCTATCTTCCTCGGTGTGCCCCGAGGAAGACCCGGCACCGGTTTTCTGCCTTTTAGGAGCCATCTAGCCAAATCGTCACTTACGCACGTCCTAATCTAACAGAAAAACCCACTAATTGCCGGAGAAGCGACGGAAAGAAAGCGCATCTGAGGTCCGAGCGAAGAGATTTGGACAGGGGCGCTTGAGCTCGAGAGGTAAGAAACGATACTTACACCGGGGGAGGTTGTGGACGACGGAAATCGGCGAAATCGTTTAGGGTTTTGGGGCGGCCGGCCCCTCTTCTATTTGTTTCGCAGATCTGAACCGGTGCAGCTGCACCGGTCGGGTCGTGCAGCTGCACGACCCTGTCGGATGTTCTGGGCTGAATTTCTGAGGGCCTCGTGCAGCTGCACGAGAGTTCGTTGCAGCTGCAACGACCTGTCGGACAGCCCCCCTACAGATTGATGCAGCTGCAAGCGGTTGGGGATGCAGCTGCAAGGTGTCGTCTGATGATCGCCCTTGTTCTCCCCTCGGTCATGCAGCTGCAAGAAGATTGGCTGCAGCTGCACGAAGCTCGCCTTTGGTGACTTGACTCTGACTGAAGGTATCATGCAGCTGCACGAGAGGGTCGGTGTAGCTGCAACGACCTGGCAGACTTGTCCTTCTGGATTAATCGTGCAGCTGCATGACCTGGACGGTGTAGCTGCACCACCGTGTCAGATGGTCTTCCTTCGTCCCCCATGCAGCTGCTCGAAATAATGGTGCAGCTGCATCGGTCCCGTAATCTTATCGCTCCGTAATTTCTGCTCCCTGAAAAATCTAGCCAAAATCAAACTCAAAATCTACAATAAAACAAAATAACCAAGAAAATAAAATAAAATTTGACTCGGGTTGCCTCCCGAACAGCGCTTGATTTAACGTCGTCAGCCTGACGCTTTAGTCCTTTACGTGTCTTTCATCATTAGTGTCCCCGGATCCCGGTGGACAACACCTCCAAAGTATGGCTTGACCCGACTTGCATTCACCTTGAACCTGTCAGAAGAGTTAGTACCTACTAATTCGAGAACACCGAATGGTAGTACCTGGGTAATTTCGAAGGGTCCTGACCAGCGCGATTTGAGTTTCCCTGGAAACAACCGTAGCCGTGAATTGAATAAAAGTACTAACTGACCCGGGGAGAATTTACGCTCTTTGAGTCGACGATCATGCCACGCTTTGGTCTTCTCTTTGTAAATGCGGGCATTCTCGTCTGCGTCTCTCCGGAATTCCTCCATCTCATTCAGCTGCAGTAATCGTTGCTCCCCCGCTGCGCTAGGATCCATGTTTAGCTTCTGAACCGCCCAGTAAGCTTTATGTTCCAACTCCACCGGCAAGTGACAAGCTTTGCCATATACCAGCTTGTACGGCGATGTCCCAATCGGGGTCTTGAAGGCCGTCCTGTATGCCCATAGAGCATCGTCAAGCTTGGTAGACCAGTCTTTTCGATTAACGCTTACCGTCTTTTCCAGGATCCTTTTGATTTCGCGGTTGGAAACTTCGACTTGGCCGCATGTTTGAGGATGATAGGGTAAAGCCACCTTGTGCTTGACTCCATATTTTCGCATCAGTGCATTGAACTTGTTGTTGCAAAAATGGGCTCCACCGTCACTGATGATGGCTCGTGGTGTTCCGAATCGCGTGAAAATCTGTCTAAGAAATTTCAAAACTCCACGAGCATCGTTAGTGGGCAACGCAATAGCCTCTACCCATTTGGACACATAATCAACAGCCACTAGAATGTACTTGTTCTTAAACGAGTCTATGAAGGGGCCCATGAAGTCTATTCCCCATACATCAAAAAGTTCAACCTCTAAAATGCTATTCAGGGGCATTTCATCACGACGCGAAATATTGCCTACCTTTTGACAACGATCACACTGTGCGACAAAAGAGTAAGCATCCTTAAACAGGGAGGGCCAATAAAAACCTGATTGTAGGACCTTTGCTACTGTTTTGTGACCGCCGTGGTGTCCACCATACGGTGATGCATGACACTGCTCAAGGATCGGCCTGATTTCTTCCTCCGGGACACAACGCCGAATAACCTGATCTGCACATTTACGAAAAAGCAAAGGCTCATCCCACATATAAAATTTTACATTATGAACGAACCTTTTCCGCTGTTGGCTTGACATGTCTGGAGGGAAAATATTCGCGACTATGTAGTTCACATAGTCGGCATACCAAGGTGCGGCTACCTCCACGGCGAACAGTTGCTCATCAGGGAAGGAATCATTGATCAGCGTCGAAAGTGTGGTGCTCGTTGTTCCCTCCTCCAGCCGAGATAAGTGATCAGCCACCTGATTCTCGGAACCTTTCCTGTCGACGATTGTAAGATCGAACTCTTGCAACAATAAAACCCAACGGATTAGTCGCGGCTTGGAATCCGCTTTAGAAATCAGGTAGCGTATGCAAGCATGATCAGTATGCACAATCACAGAAGAGCCAATCAAATAAGGCCTAAACTTATCAAATGCAAACACGATTGCCAACATCTCCTTTTCCGTTGTCGTGTAATTGACTTGGGCGGAATCGAGTGTCCTACTAGCATAGTAAATTGCACGAAAATGCCTATCTTTCTTCTGTCCTAAGACCGCTCCTACAGCTAAATCACTCGCATCGCACATGAGTTCAAAAGGCAGGTTCCAATCAGGGGCAACGATAATTGGAGAGGACACTAACCTCTCTTTCAATGTATGGAACGCCTCCATACACTTACCATCGAAGAGGAAAGGTGCATCTTTCTCCAGGAGGTTGCACAACGGTTTGGTGATCTTCGAAAAGTCTTTAATAAACCTCCTGTAGAAGCCAGCGAGTCCTAGAAAACTTCGAACTCCTTTCACTGATGTCGGAGGGGGTAGCTTCTCGATTGTCTCCACCTTGGCCTTGTCCACCTCGATGCCACTCTCCGAAATTCTGTGACCTAGCACAATACCTTCACGCACCATAAAGTGGCACTTTTCCCAATTCAAAATCAGGTTAGTCCGCTCACATCGTGCAAGGACAGCCGCAAGATTATCCAAGCAATTTGTAAATGACAATCCGAAAACTGAGAAATCATCCATGAATATCTCAATGGTCTTCTCAATCATGTCCGAAAAAATTGCTTGCATACATCGCTGAAACGTGGCAGGCGCATTACATAATCCAAACGGCATACGACGGAAAGCGAACGTACCGTAAGGGCAGGTGAAGGTAGTCTTTTCCTGGTCCTCAAGTGCAATCGCTATCTGGTTATAACCTGAGTAACCATCCAGAAAGCAGTAAAAACTTTTACCTGCGAGACGGTCCAACATCTGATCGATGAAGGGCAACGGGAAGTGATCCTTGCACGTGGCTGCATTAAGCTTCCGGTAATCCATGCAGATCCTCCACCCGGTGACCGTCCTCGTCGGAATGAGCTCATTTTTGCTGTTCTCGACCACCGTGATGCCTCCCTTCTTAGGTACGCACTGGACTGGACTCACCCATGAACTATCCGAGATCGGATAGATGATTCCTGCATCAAGCCATTTAATGACTTCTTTTCTTACCACCTCTTTCATGTGCGGGTTCAGTCGCCGTTGATGCTAGACGGACGCCTTCTTCTCACTGTCTAAGACAATCTTGTGCATGCAAATTGCTGGACTAATCCCTTTGATGTCCGCAATAGTCCACCCGATGGCTGTCTGGTGCTCCCGAAGCACTCGTAGCAACATCTCTTCCTGTTCGTTAGTCAACGAAGATGAAATAATAACAGGAAGGGTGTTGTCCTTACCTAAGTAAGAGTACCGTAGGTGATCTGGTAAGGGCTTCAACTCCAACTTCGGGGGCTCTTCGATGGAAGGCTTGATGGTGGTTTCAGGTCGGTCAAGAGGTTCCACCCTTTGATATTGTCGCACAAAGGCCACCTCTTCCTCAGACGTCTCATCAAGGAGTGCATCTTCCGTCGGTAACTCATAGGCTTCTAGAATAATCTCGACGGTAACCTCCTCAGGTATGTCCACGTACCTGCATTCATCAACTTCATTAGGCATCTTCATGGCCTTATCCATGTTGAATGTTACCTCTTGGTCGTGGACTCTCATGGTGAGCTCTCCTTTCTGGACATCAATTAATGTCCTCCCCGTTACTAAGAACGGTCTTCCCAGGATGATGGGAACCTCCCGGTCCTCCTCGTAATCTAGGATGACGAAGTCCGCGGGGAAGATGAACCTGTCCACTTTCACCAAAACATCTTCCACAATACCCTTTGGGTAAGTATAAGACCGGTCAGCTAATTGTAAGGTCAGCGATGTTGGTCTTACCTCTCCGATGTTCAGTTTCTTGAACACCGAAAATGGCATCAAATTGATGCTCGCCCCTAAATCACATAAAGCATGACCAAAAAAATCAGTCCCAATGTGACAAGGGATGGTGAACTTACCAGGATCCTTAAGCTTTGGCGGTAGTCTCCTTTGAACAATTGCACTGCATTCCTTGGTCAACGAGATCGTTTCGTGACCACCAAGCTTCCGCTTCTTTGACAGGATATCCTTCATGAACTTCACGTAGCTTGGCATTTGCTCGAGCGCCTCCGCGAAAGGGATATTGATCTGCAGCTTTTTAAACACTTCAAGAAACTTTTTGAATTGCTGCTCGTCAGTGTGCTTCTTTAAACGCTGCGGAAACGGAACTTGAGGAATAATAGGAACTACAGGCATAGGATCAGTACGTACCGGTGTTTCAATACTCTGATGCTCAGAGTCCTTTCTAGACTCCGTCTCACGTACCTTAGCCTGACGTTTCTCCCTAGCTTGCTCTTTTGCGGCCTCTTGCCGCTCAAACTCCTCTTCCAGGTTCTTCCCGTTTCGGAGGGTAATAGCACTGCAGTTTTCCCGATTCTTGGGGTTGAGCTCTGTGTTGCTCGGAAACGTCCCCTGCGGTCTTATCACCAATGATCCTACTATCTGCCCCATCTGCATCTCGAGCTGCTTGATCGAGGTCGCGTGGTCCTTCAGTATGAGCTCCTGCTGCTTCCTCGTCTCCTCTTGCTGTTTCCGAACCTCCTCATTGCTAGCCAGAACCCGTCTCAACAAATCTTCAACACTAGACTTAGGTTCACTTACAGGTTGTCGCATTGGTGGTGCAAATCCCGGTGGCTGGTTAGGTCGCGAAGGCCCGACATCCTGATGCTCCTGATTATTTCTCCACAAGAAATTGGGGTGATTGCGCCATCCTGGGTTGTACGTGTTGGAGTACGGGTTATTCCTGTTGGTGCCTCCCACGTAGTTCGCCTCTTCAGCCTCTTGCAATTCCATCACCTGCAAATTAGAACGAGGTGAAGGGTTAGCATTTTGAGTCGACGTACGCAACGCCGCCATCTCTTTGGTCAGTGTCTCTAGCTGAGCGCTGAGGGCGGTGATAGCGTCTATCTGGTGATGTCCTCCTCCTCTTGCTGGTGCTCTCCTTTGGCCATTTGTCGCCATTGCCTCGAACAAATCCAGAGCGTCATCCGGTGTCTTGTTCATTATGGTACCTCCTGCGGCTGAATCGATGGTAGATTGGAGTTGCTCCGCTAGCCCGTCGTAGAAGCTCTGAACCAACATCCACTTGGGGATGTCGTGGTGGGGGCATAGCCTCTGCAGCTCCTTGAATCGATCCCACGCTTCGTACATGGATTCGCCGGCGAGTTGGCGGAACGAGGTGATGTCGTTCCGTATCTTCACAGTTCGGCTCGGCGGATAGTACTTGGACAGGAAGTGCTTGCGGAGGTCGTCCCATAAACTGACTGACTCTCCTGGCAGCGAATACAGCCACGCTCTGGCTTTATCTCGAAGCGAGAACGGGAACAGCCGCAACTTGATTGCCTCTGCTGATACTCCGTGGTACCTGAAAGTGCCACACAAATCCTCAAAACGCGTTAGGTGCCAGTGTGGATCTTCATTAATTAAACCTCCGAAGTTGGAATTTTCAATCATATGAATAATTGAAGGTTTAATTTCAAACGTATCCGCCTGAATTTCAGGACGTAGAAAACCAGCATGATTTTGTGGAGTCGGCTGTGCATAGTCCCGCATCGTCCTCGGCTGTTGCTGCGCCGCAATGTCAACAACATTGTTGTTGTTGGCGTTCGCCATGGTGTCCCTTTGACCTCTTCGTAAAATTCGAAAAGTTCGTTCAATTTCAGGGTCAAAGAGTAGCTCTTTATCACTTTTGCGATGTCGCATACACCTGCAAAAGATGAAAAGATAATCAGTGACTAGAATAAAACTTATAACCGAGAACTGACTGAAATAATTCTGTTTCAGTCCCCGGCAGCGGCGCCAAAAACTTGTTCGCTAAAACGCACACGCAAGTATACGGGTCGCGCCAAGTAATAAAGTGATGAGAAAGATCGTTCCCACGAGGACTGATTAGACAGAACCTACCGCCAATAGTCAATTATTGAGTTCAAATTCTAGTCAAGAAGGTTGAGTAATAAAAGGTTGGGTGCAAGAAAGTAAATCGCAATAAAAATAGAAGCAAGGTTGTAAATCGAATAATAAAAGCCTAGGACTCCGAATCCCCTATCGATTCGTAGATTATCACACTCTCTCTTCCTCAATTCAATCCGTTTTACCGTTTACTAACCACAATTCCCTAACAAACGCTACACCTCTCTCGAGGCTGTAACTCTGAATTACTAATCACCCGTAAACCTATATTTCTATAGCGAATCACGAATAATCAGAATTCCTTGAGATCCAATTGTTCTCCCGGTTACCTACGAGTGTATATCTCTATACTCCTTTTAGTTAAGCCGATCTCTCGGCCTTAACCTAAGTTATGTTTCCCCTCTTCTACTCCTAAGTCTCTCTCGAGTTCACTTAGGACTAAGAATTCATACAAACCGGCGATCAACCCGATAGGTACGCATTAAACACAGCGGAAACACAAGTAAACGATAAATCTTCTTAAATTGATTCCGAAAGAGTGGATAACCAACTACACGAGTCGGTTCATCATCATCCTAGAAAAGATGTTTAGTTCGACATCACAAACGAAACAAAAAGCAAAGAGAAAAGAAGGATCGTCGAAGTCTCCATCAACGTCTTCGTCTCCTCGTTCCTAGCCGTCGTCGGGTGCCAAAACCAAAGTCAGAAGATGAAGTGATCAGAGATCCCTTCAAAACCTAAAATCCAATCTTTTATACCTAAAACAAATCTCAAAAAATAAAATCTAATTTTCGGGCAATATTATGTCGAGCAGCTGCAAGATGAATTCGTTGCAGCTGCAACGACCTCTCTGAAGCTCCCTTCATATCTGCCCTGTCGCACTCGTGCAGCTGCAAGGGACTGGCGTTGCAGCTGCAACGGCCAGTCTGATGCCCTTGATCAATTCCTCCTCTCGTCGTGCAGCTGCACGATCTTGGAGTTGCAGCTGCACGAGCATGTCTGTCGTCCTTCTGCTTCACTTGTGCAGCTGCAAGAGCTTCGTTGTGCAGCTGCACTAAATCCTCCGCCTTCTATTCATCTTCATCCTTCACCCTTTTGCTTTGTTTTCCTTCATGCCTTCATTTACTTCCTACGATCACAAAGCAAACGTGATGAATGACAATTTCCAGCTCAATTGGCAAACAATAACAATTAAAATTCTCGAAACTAACTAGAATTAAGCCTAAATGTGATCATATAACTCTATTTTACTAGAGTTATCACATGCTCTATTAGCCTTCCATCCCTCGTCGAGATTGATATTCATGGCTGTGATGGGGGATTGTTGAAATGTCTTGCAGGCCTTAATTATATGACCAAGATGAAAATTAGCCAAATTTCGGAGCTCGTTCACTTTGAGGGGAATTTCTTGACCTCATGGGTTGCGTTGCGTTGCAAGAGATGAGGATTGTGGATTGTGCTCGATTTAAGTCCTTCATTGAAGTTGAAGTTTCTTTAATTAAAAGGTTGTGGAGATATGGAGAAGCTGCCGGATGATTTAAGTGGGCTAACATCTCTTAGTGAGACGAGTGTCGTCGATTGCGAGAAGTTGTGTTGTGGGGGACTGCCTCCTGCGTTGAGAAGATTGGAGCTTGAGAAATGTTTGAGGCTGCCGCAGTCCCGGCCGATTGCATCTTTACCAGCTCTCGAGGAGATTTATACAAGAGATCTCGATGGACCGGTTTCAATAATGGAGTTAGCTAGTGTCGACAGTCCCCTCTCTCGATCTGTCCGCGGAAATTGTACATTTGGGGTTGCAGAAGCCTCAGGACTTTATGGAACAATTTGTAACACATGTCCGATTGCCCAGCATTAGAGACGGAGATATTCCCGGCAACCTCTCCAGGTTTAGTCTTGGCAGTTGTCCAAAGGTAAAGGTCATTGCCTCAAGACATGCACCGCCTTAAATTACTATCTATTGTTCCTTGCGAAGGCCTCACAAGCTTACCGAGTGGAGGTCTGCCACAGAATCTGGAAGAGCTGTGCATAAGTGGATGCAGAAATTTGAAACAAGCAATCGAGGAGTAGGGGTAGTTGAGTGGTCTCATATACTTACGAAGGTTTGGGTATCGAGGGGACTGATGGAATGTGCGGATGAGATGGGAGTGTCTTCCTCCTGATGGGGATGACGGATGGAGTCGCCTCCTCCCTTCATCCCTCTTGGAATTGACTATTACAGAAATGATGAAGTTGGAGAGGGTGGGCAGGGGACTCAGACATCACCTCGCCTCCCTTCCATCTTTGAACATTCATCTTTGGAAGAGCTCATCATTATAGGATGTAAGCTGTTGAAGGAGAAATGCAAGAAGGATAAAGGGGAATACTGGCCCCACATCCGACCCATCCCACGAGTTATTTATTATACAGATACATTTCATTCAAAATGATTTGGTCTGCTTTAAATTTGTATACACCAGGGGGATTTAATTATATCAAAATTATTCTAAAATTTCTATTTTATATTTAACTTTTTACACGTTTAATTAACCCTTATCTTTTAAGAAATTGAAAACAATATTTTTCATCTAAAGAAGATAATAAAGCAAACAAAAAGTTGATCAAATCATATCATATCGTAAGTAAATTTCGATTTTCTAAGTATTTATTTTCTTATTAAGTAAATATATAGTGTGAAATATGATGATGCGGAATTCAATTATTGAAATTAATATTTTCAATTATTAATTAAAATATGGCTAGTGTTACAAGAAGTAATGTTTTTTTATATATTAATAAGAGGTTTTCATTTCAGACGGGTTTTGCCTTAAATCGGAACTTAGTTCGTCATGGCCGTCACAAGAGTCCGCAATACACGATGACTAGGATAGTTATAACCCACACAATGAGAATTACAACCTGAATTTCTACGTGAATCATCGGTGTCTGTCGGACACCGGGTATCCCTTCAGGCACTAGAAGTGATATATATATATATTTTTAACTCTTTTTGAAAGATGATTTCATGAGATATATAAGTAAGGGATTAAAATAATAATAATAATCCTTTGTGAAATGACTTCTTTACAACATGCTAATGCGTTCGCTTTTGTTATTTTTCATCTTTTTTTTTCAATATTCTTTTTTTCAAATGATTGTGTATCTTTTGCAATAAGACTAGCGATGTCAACAAATTCACCTGAACAATGTAAAATCGAACAGCCCTAGAAGGTTTGTGGCCAAACCCTAAAATAAGATAAAATATTTTTGAACGAAAAAAATTAGAAACAACAAAAAAAAAAAAAAAAACTTAAGCCTAAAAGCGACGATTACTAAAAGCTGGGAGTGCGGAGGCGCATTTACAATTTTATGTGGGGAACGAATAAATAACTTTATACAATTTGACACATTTTTTTATTGTCTTTAAAGGGCTTTGTATAGTTTTAATATAACGTGGAAAATAAATTTATAAAATAGGGTAAATAAATTTCAAAATTCCGAAAATAATGCTCTAAAATTATTATGACGCAGGCCTGAGCTCAATGGAGCAACAACTTGTCTTTTCTCCAACTTAGAGCTATACTGACTTGGCTTTATTACGTTCAAAATTCAAACAGTTAATATTTCCTTAAACAATCTCTCTTTTTTTAAAAAAAAAAACTCTCAGAGGAAGTTGCCTTGAGGAAGCGGCTGTTTTGACGTGGGAGTACTTCTATTTTACTAAATTTCATCAACTTTTAGTATATTTTTACTAGACTGTAAAGTTATTTTGTAAATCGGTCGGAAGAGTTTGGTAATGGGCATTTAGTCTTCGTAAATTGTCAGTACATTTTTACTAAATTTCTTATCGGTAAATGATTAGTAATTTACTAAACTATAAAATTTACTAATTTGTACGATAAATGGCCCATAAACTTAATAAATCGTGAGATGGTCGAATAGTATGGGCTTAATAATTTGTTGGTACAATATACTATACGATGTACTAAACATGTTAATAATTTAATATTTGGCATTAAAAAAATGTTAGTAATTTACCATATGAGTTAGTAAAAAAATGTTAGTAATCTCTTAGTAATGTTTTAACGGTGTCGGTTTTAGTAAAAGCCGCCTGATGGGCTTACTAATTTATGAGATCCTTGAATGGCATGGACTTAGTAATGTGTTAGCACATTTTTACTATACAATACTAAAATATATTAATAATTTACTATACGATACTAAAACATGGTAGTAATTTACTATACGAGTTACTAAAAACGTATAGTAATTTGTTAGTAACGTACTAAGTTCGACACTATATAGTACAAAGTTACTAACATATTTCAGTAACTCGATAGTACTAACACATTACTAAGCTCATATTGTTCAAGCATCTCATAAATTACTAAGCCCACCAGGTGTTTGCTAAACTTGACACTGTTTAGTACATTACAAACATGTTACTAACATTTTTTTAGTAACTTGTATATTACCATATAATAAATTACTAATATGCTTTAGTACCAGTAAATTACTAATATATTTTATTATCGTATAGTAAAAATGTTCTAACACATTACTAAGTCTATGTTGTTCAAGTATCTCATAAATTACTAAGCACATCGAGCCTTTACTTAACCCGACACTATTTAATACATTACTAACCTATTACTAACATTTTTTTTTAGTAAATACCGAATAGTAAATTACTAACATATTTAGTATATCATATAGTACAATACACCAACAAATTATTAAGCCCATATTGTTCAACCATCTCAGGATTTACTAAGTTCATGGCCATTTACTGCACAATTTTACTGTTTAATAAATTTTACTATTTAGTAAATTTACTAATAATAAATTTAGTAAAAATCTACTAATAGTAAACTAAGCCTAAAAGTCCGTTACCAAACTTTTCAGACCGATAACTCCACCGTTTAATAAAAAATGTACTAAAAATCGAAGAAATTTAATTGATTCCCACGTCAAATTAGCCGCTTCCTAAACTTGATTAGTTAGTCCCACAGCGGACTCACACTTATTTGATGTTCGTCAGTTGAGTTGATGTATTAAATTTTTATCGCACCATCAACCCAATCACTAGGCCCAATGACTCTTTCGGAAACTCCCCACACCATTTGAAGGAAGGCACCCACAAAACATGTCCTCATCCCCCAAATTCGCTTTTTGAATTGAGCAAAACAAAAACTACTCAATGAATTATTTCGTATGTCATAATGATCACACCGTTAGTCCCAAATATCTTGTTTCTTTTGGTCCTAATATTTTTGATATTTTTTAAAATAGGCTGATAAAAGCTCATAAACTATCTGAGGTTAAAAGTATTACAATTTTTTGAAATTTATTAATTAATTTTTATAATTCAAGTTCTCATTGTTTCTTTGTTACTTTATGAATCCCAATTTTGGCAAAACAAGGACAAATTATCAATTTTATCCAAACTTTGTCCGTTTTTTTCTGATATATTCTAAACTTTTCGAAATATCTTCACGCATGCTAACGTTTTACCGTTATATCAATTATAACCACCGTTAAGCGAATGAGTGGACGGAATCCTACTTGCCGTCCAGGTGGCCATTAACGCCGTCTGGCCACCTTTAACCGCATTCTGCCGCTCGGGTGGCTATGACAGGACCCCTAATCCAGTTGTCGTCATTGTACGGGTTGGAGACACGAGGAGAGTGATAGACCGAGGGGTTGGAGAGGTCAGGGATCTCGACCAAATTAGGTTTTCCTCCGCGGGACTTCACCTCCTTGGAGTAGACGATGAGTAGGACGGCCTCAAACCCGGCGAGGGAGGGTGGGGAGGGGGAGCGGTTGAGGCGCAAGAGGTAGAGCCCAGAGAGGAGAGGGAGGAAGGAAAGGGCGACGAAGAGTAGGTGAGGGTCGGAAGGCAGAAGGAGGAAGGTGTCGTATGCCAGTGGCAGAGCGGGTCAAAGCCGAAGCCAAAAGGTGAGAGGACAAGCGAGGAGGCGACGACGGAGTAGGCGGCGGGGGAGAGGAGGAGGGAGAGGGCGGGCCGGTTAGTGTCGGCGAGGGAGGCGACCGTCGAGCGGTGGCGGCCGGGAAGGAGTTCGGTTAGGGTTTGGATCCGAGATAGGGTTAGGTGATTTGAAAAGTCCACGTCAGATTGGTGAGTTGAGGTGTACACTTTTCCTATTCCACGTCAGCGCCATGTCACTAATTTAACGGTGGGCAGACGGCGTTAATGGACGGACACCTGAGCGCCACGTAAGATTCCGTCCACGCATTCGCTTAACGGTGGTTATAATTTATATAACGGTCAAATGTTAAAATTCGTGATGATATTTTAAAAAGTTTAGAACATATCAGAAAAAAACGGACAAAGTTTAAGGTAGAATTAATCATTCGAACGCGAAACAATGTCCCCCACAGGCCAGGAAGTTAGTAAAATAAGCCGAGCTAACAAAGTCTCGGACTAAATTGAAGGGTTTTATAAATTCAATTATCTAAAATCAATTTTAGAGCCTGCGACGACGTCGAAATTAAAACACTCAAAGGAAGAAGAAGAACAAGCTTCCGAGACGACGACGTGAAGATATGCTCCGAACACCCCCGTCCCGCCGGCGTCAACACCCCGCCGGCCGACCTCGGGTCTGCGCCGTCGTCTCCGCCGTCCTCTTCCTCCTCACCATCACTCTCCTCTACTTCCACCTCTCGATCTCCGCCTCCCCGTTCCCCGTCAACCGCCGGACCTCCCCCGACCGGAACCGGGGCGCCCTGCAAGGCCTCGATTCAGCTGACGATGATGCGGAGCGGATTGATGTTGTCGAGGAAAAACGCGATCTCCCGCGTAAGCCGGTGAAGGATTCGGAGGAGGAAGAGGAGGAGGAAGAGGAGGGGGAAGACGGCGGCCGTTCGTCCGGTAAGAGTTACTTCTACGATCATTTGACGGGAATCATCCGTAGGGCGTTTAGGAAGGGATCGATTGAGGAGTGGGACGACGATGCATCGGCGTCGGAGTTGTCCATAGGGTTGGCGGATTCGTCGGGGGATGATGCGGAAGGGGTGTTCGGGTCGGACGACGTTGTGGTGGACGAATCGGTGAGGAGGAAGGTCGTGGAGGTGAAGAATATAGAGGAGGCGTTGCTGCTGAGAGGGAGTAAGGGCGCCTTGAGGGAGGGGTGGGGAGAGTGGTTCGAGAAGAAAGGTGACTTCCTGAGGAAGGAGAGGATGTTTAGGACTGGCATGGAGATACTTAATCCAATGAACAATCCGATGTTGCAGGATCCCGATGGTGTTGGGGTAACCGGGTTGACGAGAGGGGATAGGTTAGTGCAGAAGTGGTGGGTCGAGGATCTTAGGAAGGTACCGTTCCCAGGGGTTAAGAAGCCTTTGGGTATCACTGGGAGGAGTGATCTTGAAGGGAATGTTGGAGAGAGCAACAGGCGCATGGAGCGGGGTCGAGGGGTCAGTGATGTTAGGAAGATAGACAGAAGGACTTTGGACGATGAGGATGTTCGGAAGAATGTTGATGATAGTCGTGGTAGGGAGGTTTCAGATGAAAGTGGGGCAAAATTTGGGAGTAATAGACGTAGGAGTAGCTCCGGCAGGAACGCTGGGGATGATGAGAGTAGTGATGATGATGGCGATATAGGCAGTGAGGAAGGAGTCAAAGCTAAGGGTGCGAATGAGATAGCGGGCCATGTTTATCCAGATGGTAGTACATGGGGTTACTTCCCTGGGTTGCATCCAGGGCTCTCCTTTTCGGAGTTTATGACGACATTTTTAAGAAGGGGAAACTGCAAATTAAGAATCTTCATGGTTTGGAACTCGCCTCCGTGGATGTTCACTGTTAGGTATCAGAGGACACTTGAGAGTATGCTCTCACAGCATCCGGAAAGTTGCATTGCTGTTCTCTCCGAGACCATTGAACTTGATTTCTTCAAAGGCAGCTTTGTTAAGGATGGGTAAGTCCACTTGGTGAAATTTGGCTGTTTCTTCTTTCTGCTACTGTCTCTTGTTTGTGTTGGTTTTTCCCATCTGGGGTTCCATGTCTTCATCTTGACAATGTATTATTTGCATCCTTTTCTGTATGGTTTTTTGTGGGCGCATCTGCTAATTCTAAATTTGTTGGTTTATATGGAAATATATGTTGCGAAATTGACTTTCTTATTCCATATAATGGAATGGAAGGATGATGCTAGTCAGAGGTTCTGGGTTTAATTCTTTATCTATCATTCATAGGTACAAAGTTGCTGTTGCCATGCCTAACCTTGATGAATTGTTGAAAGACACTCCTAACCACGTATTTGCCTCTCTCTGGTATGAGTGGAGAAAGACAAAGTTCTATCCAACGCACTACAGTGAGCTAGTCCGACTGGCTGCTTTATACAAGTACTTCCTTATCCGTGTACTCCTTTTCAATGAACTTACTGGTGTTCCTTGCAATATGTGTTATTTACGCACTCTTGAATCCTTGTCTTATTGTTTATGAATGTTACAATAGTATGTTATGTACGGATGATTGAACATATTACTCAAACTTCTGTATCGGCATGGTGTACGAAATTTCGTGAGGTATAAACAGAATGATAGTACTTCCTATATGCTCTTCGTTCATAAGATGATTTTCTGATATTACCGAGTTCCCTTATTGTGGTACACAAATCGAAGTGCCAAGTGATAAGATGCACTTGCACATTTCAGTTGAAACAAGTGGAGGGTTTTTGCGGCTAGTCTTCTTTGCCGTACAATTTGAGTGTTTCTCTGGACTATCTGATGAGTAACTTCCTTGAAGTGGTCTAGTTATCAGTTTGTTTATCCCCTAGGTCAATGTATTTGATGCATGACTTTGGTATTTTTATATTCTGAAGGTTGTCATAAGATCATGGAACACTGTACTTATCCATGTATCATTCTCCTGTTTTCAGATATGGTGGAATATATCTTGACTTCGATGTTATTGTTCTGAAGCCACTGTCAACTCTCAACAATGCGGTCGGGTTGGAAAATGGGCTAGATCAATGGTCTCTGAATGGTGCTGTCATGGCATTCAACAGGCATAGGTATTGCCACTGTTATTTAGTAAGCACATTGCATGTGGTCAGAGGGAAGCCAGTTTCCACCATATCACTAAATCTGGCCTCTGCATTAGTTACAAGAATTAAGGACTGTTTGATTTTATAGTTGCTGCTTTTATGATGGACACGTTTTGGTAATACTGATTTCTTTCTAAAATCCTTTTTAAATCCGCAATCAGGGCACCTTGGGTATGAGGCATTTGGGTGTGCCGTACCTTTGATTATAACTTTCACTTCCAGCAATTTCTTTGTTGCATTATTGTAACCTGCAAATTAATGTCTGCGTGCAGTCCCTTTATAAGGAAGTGCCTGGAAGAGTATTATGTGTCATATGACGACACCAAGCCACGATGGAATGGAGCCGATCTGTTAACGAGAGTTGCAAAGAACTTTTCTAGAACCAGTCAGGAAATGATGGATTTAGAAGCTCAGCCACCGTCTGTCTTCTTTCCCATTCGCAAAGAGGATATATTAAGGTAACCCCTGTCCCTCATTTAATGTTTTTTCGAAGAAGCCTCCTTTTCGGAGTCGTAAACCGCTGCTTTAAAGTATGTATTAGCATTATATATTCAAAAAGACTGTCAAACAAGGATTAGTCACACATGTACATACTTACGGTACTCTTGAACTACCCTTAAGAGTGTGAGCCGTTGCTTGGATGTGATGTGGGAGGGGTAAAGCAGGTTTGGATTCGGAGGGGGTTTCAGGATTATCATGTATTAGTTGAGAACAGACGGAATGCCGCATAAAAGTTCGTCGTGGTTCAAATTTCATTTTTCTATGAAACTCTCTGCTTTAGCTGCAGCAACTTAAGATGCATAACAGACGTAATCGCTTCATGTTCTTTCCGATGCAAAACAGATACTTTTATGCTCCTTCGACCAAGGCCGAGAAGGAGGCACAAGAAGCCCTCTTCCAAAGGATTACGAGCGAGTCCCTTGCGTTCCATTTCTGGAACAGCTTGACTTCCTCCCTCGTACCCGAGCAAGACAGCCTCGCGGCCCGGCTAATCGACCACCGGTGCATGTACTGCACGGATGTATTATAGGTAAAACCTGAGGCTCATCTAAGCCATATACTTAAGCGGTCGCAAGGAGATCAAGAAAATTGTGCATTAGTTTTAGGATAGCAGATTCTTTGCATAAAACATTGTAGTGATTAAAAGAACTTTGAGAGGAACAGGTATGTGGCGTTTCATTTACACCCCGAGCGAAAAGGAGTGAGTGTATAGTTTAGTTCAAGACTTTTAGTTTTTCCCAGTAATTTTATTTGATTATATAATTCCATGATTAGGGGTGACATTTTATTCTGTTGTAAGAATTTAGAGTGTGTAACTTTATAGCATAGTGTAATAAAATCTTTGAAGTTTCTGAAGAATCGTAGTGTAACTTTTGAAATTTGTACATGCTACAAGTGTGGAAGTGTCCTTTCGTTTCTGACTTTCAAATTTTATTGAGCTAAGAAGGTTGCCAAAGTGTGAGTTTCTTAAAATAAGAGTATATACTTACTGGTACTGCGAGTCCCAACCAGACTAATTCCAAGCCCACATATCGGCCCACGAATGAATCACTTGGCCCCTTAAAGGCCCATGAGGCCCATCAAGAAGCCGTGCCCCACGAGCACCTTCTTCCTTGCCAAGAAACCTCTGTAACCCCGACCCCCTTCTACTTTTCCCTCTTCCCCCAACTTCTTCGCTCACTTCCCCCATTCATTCCATTCCCAACTCTGAAATTCCCCCGCCTTCCGCTAGCGAAGAAGACGATCTTGTCGTCCCAAAACCCTAAGCCGAGATGGGCGACAGCCAGTACTCCTTCTCCCTCACTACCTTCAGGTGATGCCGATAGCCCGAAACTCGACCCCCCGCTCCCTCTCTCACGCCCCGACGCGTGATTCATCAACTGCTGGTTTCCCTTGCTGATTGTCTGTGTTTGTGTTCGTTGTAGTCCGTCGGGGAAGCTGGTGCAGATCGAGCACGCCTTGACCGCCGTCGGCTCCGGCCAGACTTCTCTCGGCATCAAAGGTTGAGTTCTTGGACGCCTGTGTACCGTGCTCCCGTGCTGTTGTTTAGTGAATAGTGGCGTTTTCCCGAGGTGGAAGTTTACGAGAGATTAAATGCTTTCTGTTATTTTTTTTTTGGGTGTGCAGCTTCGAACGGAGTGGTGATTGCCACTGAGAAAAAACTGCCTTCTATCCTGGTTGATGAGTCCTCGGTGAGTATTTTGTAATGGAGCTTTTGTTTCGTTATGTTGCTCGGATGGAGTGGCTCGGCTGTGTGTGCGAGTAGTTGGTTTTATTATGTTGATCCATATGATCTTAAATGAGGGTTTTTTAAATAAATATTGTTTTCTTTCCCTACCTTGATCTAGCTACATTATGCAGTCGTGGTATGATCTTTTTAATGGTTTAAGGAGCTTTCTTTGACGCCCGAAGCTCGTGATATTTTTCCCTATCATATTTTACGATTTTTGTTCTTTTTTTTCCTTCCACCAGCATGACTTGTTTACTTTTTACAATGGCTGATTCTGGGCTCTACATGATTTTTTTTTTCGTGCTCCTTCTTCTCAGGTTCAAAAGATACAATGTCTTACTCCAAATATCGGAGTTGTCTACAGGTGTGTAATTCTGGCCGTTGAATCTCATAATTCATGTTGGATGTCATCTTGGGTCACCTAAGTAGTCTACCTAAATTTAAGAAATGCTATACTGTTTAATGTGTATGTTTTAAAATACTGCACTCTCCTGGAAGAAACTTTGTCATGAAGTTTACTGGCTGTTAGCGACCCAGTTTTTCTCATAAGGGCTCTTTAGTTACTTTGTACATTATTGCTTGGCTGTTGCATGTAATATCCATCACATTTTGCATTTTGTTGTTCAGTGGTATGGGTCCAGATTTCAGAGTTTTGGTCCGGAAAAGCAGGAAACAGGCTGAACAATACCATAGACTATATAAGGTACTTTAATAGACACTATATTGCGGTAGATTTTGCTGATGATATTTTATTTCAGGCAGTACATTGATTCTTATTGGCTTTACATGTTCTTTGTGACAACTAATGTGCATAATTAGTGTTTTTCTGGTTGATCCGTTCTGGCATGCAAGCAGGCAATACTCTGATAAAGGTTTTTTCACTAAGCTTCGTAAGGATCTTCCGTAGGTTCTTGAGCCTCATTAGGAGCAATTGAGTTGAAAGCAAACGATTATTTAATGCTAGAAAGTTGTCACCCTATTTTAGTCCTTATTGGTGCTTGTTGTTGTCTATGTAATCTCATACAGTTAGTTCTGCAGTGGCAATTTCAGATCTGATTCTGATCTTGTGGCTGAATATGTTTTTCTGACAGTCAACTTGTGGCTTTGCTGGAACCATATGGGCTCGTTTTTCATTTTAGAAATCTTAAAGGAATGCTGTTTGTAGTTTTCTAGCTTTAAATTCGATGTTATCGTTTGGCCTTTAAATGGTAAAAAACTTTGTTCTACCAAAACTGGGAATTCTGTTATTGGAAAGTCCCACATGTATCTTGTGCAAATATCTCGAGTTTAATACTGCATAAAATTGAGATCTGTAAGGTAATTTAACAATTTTCAATCAGTGAGTGTATGCGAATGGTAAACTGTGATTTTTTTTTTTTAATTTGGACAAGATGATAGAGAGTTTCCGCTACGAGTGGAACTCTAATGCCATAGTTGTCTTGTCTAAAGTTCTTCCCTGTATTACACCATTGCTTGTTTTCACAGAAACCTGATTGATATCGAAGTTCATTAGGATTGACATCTACTGATGTATGGATGTTGTGGTTACTGAAAATAATTGATTATTTCATTCTGTGTTGCACTGATTCCCAATATTTATTGTTCAATCATGTTTGTCAAGATATTAATGGTTTCATGCTTGACGGCTGTGTTTTAGGAACCCATTCCAGTGACGCAGCTTGTTAGAGAAACTGCAGCTGTTATGCAAGAGTTTACTCAATCAGGGTAACAACAAACTTTAAAATATTCTTTTCATATGCGTGCTTTTTTGTCCCAATTGTTCTAGTTGGTTTCTGATGCCTCATTACTCATCAGGTAGTTCCTAAGAGTACAGGGGCCTGAAATTTTTACCACGGCATATATTATTTTGGGTTATCTTTTCTGGCTGGTATACAGCTTTAATTTTGTTGTCATTTAATACTAGTATCAAAGCATTTTCTTTTTACGTAAAAGTGTTTAGTTCATCAAACTAGCTAGCGGGAACTAGGTACAGATGGCATTGAAAAAATTTTGGTCATCGTTGTCCATAAAATTGGTTTCTTATTCACATGACGAGATCTTTGGTTTTCTACTGACACTTTGGCTGAAAAGCATACTGCTAACTCTCAAATAGCAGTATCTGAAACTATTCTTAAATGAAGATTTCTAAAGCTATCCAAGCATGTGTCATAATGGTCCCTTGTTCCCTAGTTTAGCTTTCCGTCAGGATTTAAGTGTCCAATATTCTGGATTTTGGTATGTGTCACACTAAAGCATATGTTTCTTTCTGTCCCTCAGGGGTGTCAGGCCTTTTGGAGTATCTCTTCTTGTTGCTGGCTATGATGACAATGGTCCTCAATTATACCAGGTATCGACAGGGGATGCTTGCTGCCTCTTTGGTGAACTCTGTCACAATTATTGATGTGCATAGACTAGCTTCATTTGGCAGTAAGGTGTGGTGCCTTTTGCATTGTTTAGCTGCCACTTTGTCATCACATGTTTTGGTTAGGAGCCTGTTCTTGAATTAATCGCCTTTTGAGTTTCCTTGTTATATGTTCCCATTATTTTCCTGTCAGCTGGACGATTGAAACTTCTTGAATTAAGTTTGATAGTATGGTAAATCTGTGACTTCTTTTCATTAGGTGGACCCATCAGGTTCATATTTCTCATGGAAAGCCTCTGCAATGGGAAAAAATGTGTCAAACGCGAAGACATTTCTTGAAAAGAGGTGAATACTTTCTCTGTTGTATAATTACATGCCTGTTTGTCCTGGCATTATAGTTTGGCTGCTACTAGAATCTACAAGTGAAGATTTTCTCTAGCTATATCTTTCTTCTATAGCAAGTGCCTGCATAGCCAGTATGGACGGTTGACATTATTATGTTGACTGATGATAGATTGTGACAGTCGCTACTTTTTTCATAAAACATTGATCTGTACAGGTTATTAGATGCAAGCAGTGTATTTGAATGGTAATAGAATCAATCTCGACGAGAAGTTTCTTTTGTTATACTCACCTTTTGGGTTAAGATATTATAAGTAAAGAATTGCTTCCCTGTTGTTGGCTGAACTGGTACATTGCCATGATTGTCATTTTTTACTTTTTGAAACATATTATTTGAATTATTTCGTCTTTCTTTTTTTTATGATAAGCTATTCTTTGAATTAACTTTAGCCTTCAGATAAGAAATGGAAACATGTCATGAAGGTGAAAAGAGAGTGATTTGGGATATTCTAACAAATGAATGATAATTATGGGGACAAAAAAAATCTTCTGACCAGCAGAGCCCATTTTCTGTGAACATGTAGGTACACTGATGATATGGAACTTGATGATGCTGTCCATACTGCTATTCTGACTTTGAAAGAAGGGTAAGTGGTGTTTTGTCCTTCATTTTGTGAAATCGATTGCTTGGCATGCCAGCAAAATAAAAATAGTTTCAGTACTTTGTTCATGCATGAGTTTATTTTTCTCATGAAAACATGTTCTGTACCTGCATTCAAGTTGTGCCTGACGTCATTTGTTTTTCTTGAGGAGGGAGGGAGGGGTTTGCTGCAAGTGGGTGGGATATGAACTTCCCTTCCCATGTAGAGATGATGTTTGGTCTGAGTTCTTGATCCCGGTGACTAATGCATTATACCTTGGTTGGTGCAGATTCGAAGGGCAAATTTCGGGGAAGAACATTGAGATTGGAATTATAGACAGTGACAAGAAATTCAGGTCAGCTCCACTCTCGGCAATATATGATTTAGATGTCTGTCGAATGCATCTTTAAACATCGCATGCTTTAACTAACTGAATCCTATTGCTCTATTCTTAGATGAACAATAATGTCTTTTCATTATTTGGGTGCCAAAAGACCAAATTTATGGCAAAACATTTGTGTGGGGTTTCGGTTGGATTGAACTGCTTAGGCGCAACACTAGTAATAGTAGATGTTCATGGGAGATGTGCTGATTAATCTTCTGTAATAAATCAACCCTAAAACCACATCATGCAGGGTGCTGACTCCTGCGGAAATAGACGATTACTTGGCGGAAGTGGAGTAACTTCTGTGAGCCAAGGAACGTTAGGGAATGATGTGGGGACTGGTCCGATTTCGAGTAATTTGGTTTGATCATGATGGATGCCCGCCTCTGTAAGGTCTTTTATTGAAAAGAAAAAAGACAAGTTTGTTGCCCTAATGTTATCTTTTTAAAATTTGTTCAGGACTCTATCCGAAGCTCTTGGTTTGTTGGTCTGATTTTTAAGCTAAATCTGATTTCTCGTTTTCACCAAGACATTCTTAACTTTCTTAGCGAATTTTCATAATTATATCTCATCTACCTTCAGTTTTTTCTTAGTCAAGTTATTAGTTGAAATGCCTTTGGATTAGGATTGATATTATTTAGCAAAATATAATTTCCTTTTTGGTACCCAATTTTAGACAACTACCCAGATGTCATTTTCAGCAATAATTAAATCTCAAACATATGGCAGATAATATTATAAGTTTTAGGTATATGGGAATATTAGGAATAGAAAAACATGAGTTAGTTGGAATATAATTTAAATATATGGGTTTTGTTTGTCTTAATTATGATTCTAGTTCTAAAGTTAATCAAAGTTTCCTCATAATTATAAAGTAAGTTATATCTCAATGATTTACTACAAGGGAATCAGTTTTCATATACCAAACGTGGGAATAGGACAAGTGATAACTTAACTAATCCAAAGGTAATCATGATTAGTTAATTAATTAATCAATCTAATGCCTTCAGAGGGTTTTCTTTCCAAAAGATCAGTTCGTTAAGGTTTTGGTTAAATTATAATGAATTAACTCGACCGATACTATGTTTTAGCATGGAGGGTGGTGAATTCATGTACACAATGACGGAAGAAGCCGATGTTGTGAGAAACATTTCAAGGAAAAAAGAATTTGAGATCATAACATAATTTTTCAAAGTGAGATCAATCAGTATATTGTATGCGGATTTCTTAACTCCGTGGCTGCGTGAATTCTCCTGTGGAGACCGCCTGCCTTGATTCCGTAACTTCGTTCGTGCGGCTGCCGACTGAGGTGCCGCCCCCTAGATGTCGTTCTGAAGGTACATGGTCTACTGAGGGTGGGATATCGGACCCAAAAACAGTTACAATGACCTCGTGATCCCTTCTCCTGAATGCGGTGACCAATTCGTTCAAGATGGCAGGGGTGGGGACTCTGCCTGTGTTGTCATCTGTGGGGAGAGAACCTACTGGGACTGTCGGTGGAAGTTCCAGCATCGTGGAGGAGTTGCCTGATGGGGCAACGTTGGCGCGGCAAAGAGGGCAGTTTGAGTGGGACTTCAACCATGTGTCTATACAAGGGAGGTGGAACGCATGGTTGCACTTCGGCAGCAACCTTAGGTTCTCGTCATCCCGGAACTCGCTCAGGCACACTGAGCAGTTTGTCCCTTGGACCACCCCTTCCCCCTTCTTGTACTTCCACACAGCGATCAACTTGATCACCGGCTCCTCCAACCCAGCCGGCGGAGCATTCCTCAACGACATGTTTTCAATCCGATCATGATTCTCGTCACCCCGTGCCAGATTACTCCTTGGCTGCCTCCTCCGTCCGCAGGTCTTTTTTAATATGGTGAAGTAACTGACCAGGAGCAAAGCGCTCGCTAGGATCACGATCACCGATACCACAAGCGGGGAAAAGTACGTTCCGGATCCAGATGGATCAGGGGGAGGAGGGAAGAACAGGGTGCACCACTGGGGGCAGTAGATGGTGCAGATTCCGAGGGAGCAGTCGCGGTAAGCATCATAAGGAGGTGGCTGCCATGGGATCGGATCACTGGTGGGAGTCGATCCCATATGCCCCGGACTTCTCAGCTTAAATGTTGACGATTTGCCATTCACCGGTCATCATCATCGAAAGAGAGAAGAGAGGATGAATGAAGGAAAAGGGAAGTAGGCGTTAGATGGAATTTGTATGAATTGTAGTTCAAGCAAGGCAATGTCGATGTGGTAAAGTTGACTCATCTTTTAGGTATTGTTGTTTTCACATGTTTCGCAATCAAAGGGCGTGATTATTAGATTAAAATAAATATCAGCCAATCCATCAAAGATTAATGAACGATCTCGCAACCACGGTGAATGAAATAAATATGCAGAGTTACGAAAACATTTGCGTAGTAGTGGTGGATCACAGGACGAACGGTCAATCGACATCCTCCCAGGTTAACACATTGCCATGGGCGATGGCAGCCTGGGGGCTGATCTTCGGGAACTTTCGGACATGACGGGCAGTCCGAGGTCATCAGGTCAACACAACAGCAAGGGTAACAATCATAACCAAATAAATAATGCAAGATTCCACCTAACTTTGCTTACATAAATGGTACAGTTCATTTCTGCCTGGATAAACTCATCATTGTGCCAAAACTGAAATATGTATCTATCCCATGGAGGCATTGGCGGCCCTCTCGGGTCATTGACTCGGAATAAGAAAAGACTTACAGACACAAGGCTAATGGGTGTACAACAGTGAATGACTTATTTTGTAACTAAACATGGTTGCTGGCTGCACAATAAACAAATATACTATGATAAGTCAACAGGGAAGAAGAAAATAAAAACCCGGGTAGTTATCGATGCGAATTCGAAGGAATTAAATCTCGTTTGATGCACAGAGACTCTGGTGTACACGCTATCGGGAAGATGTCTATGCCCTTCCCTTTCTCTTATCATCAAGGGCCTGTAGCACAAAAGATATGTATGAAGGCCTGAAAACCTAGGAAATGCAAGAACAATACCAAGAAGGTGACTTGATGATCACACTTGTGCAAAGACATTTTCGCCGTGTTCTTTTTGTTTTTTGGAAACTCGAGCACGTGAATAAACTACAGAAAATCTGATTCACCAAAGCAATGCGAATCGTAATAGAAAACAATTACCTTGCTCTGAAACATTCGCATAGTCACCACTAGAGTGTCACGCGTCCTGCAAAAGATAATATCACATTTAACGAATTGTTCAAAACAAATTATTTACACACATTCGAAATAATTTAATGCAGGGAAACACGAAGATACTGTTATACAGAGGAAGTGAAATTTCCATGGTTTTGTTGTCTGGTGTTATCCTCTTTAAGGGTTAGATTTATATCGGTCTGATCAAGTCCATATACCTTCCACGATTTCCACAAGCCCCTTTTACCAGTAAAATCAAAGTGCCAAAAGGAAAGATATCGGAAGAGCATGACAGATAAATATTCAAGAGGCAAAATGTAGGCATCAACTGTAGCAAACGATTCTCAGAACAATACCGGACATTATATGTGTTTAGAGGATATGACGATCCATTGGAACATGTCAGAACAAACTGCGTTGAGGGCCCACCAGGAACTTTTATCTACAAAATAATTCAGACAAATCACTGAATTATTCACATTTTCTTTTTCTACCGATCAAAACAAAATCTACCAAAAGATTTTCTTCAAATGACAATCTTTTGGATTGGCATATTCCATCCAGCCCAACTCAAAGCTTTGTTCGTCAGCAAAATAAGTTGCTGTTTACAGCAACAACTTTTGAAATTGGCCAACTCATGTCCCAAAGTCGTCGTTTATAACGAGTTCCCCTCCCTTAGAAAAAAAAAAACAATTCTGCTTAGATCCATGAGCTCGTTGTTTATAACAGCGATTTCGCGGCGGTATTTACCCACTTTTAAAACTTTGTGCCCTAAACGTCAATATTTTGTGAAAAAATGGTAATTTGGAATATACCTCACCCAACTCACCATTCATATAAATAAGGTTTTACGTCCTCAAAAGAAATCACATATAGGAAATGGGAAAACATTATTCAGGAGTATGCCATGCTAAAAGAAGGGAGCGACAGAAGATTTCTGTACCGATAATTGATTTGAGAATTTCTCCGTAACTATGACAGCTCCACTGCTCGCTATTCTTATCTCATAGACGGACCTTCTCAATATTAGAACAGCTGGTTCCCAATTATCCGATGAATCAACCTGTACAGACCTCTCAACCACTGAGTTACTAATAAAGGAAACATTTGTAAAATTGCCCACAAAACTTGGTTTACAAGACAAAAATCCTTGCTGTCCAAGATAACTTTAAATTCACTTACAGATGATTACAATAAGGATGTTACCAATTCCCAGAACATCCCCAAGTCGAGAACATCAAAAGCACTATAGACTAGAAAATGATATGCTGAAGCAGGAACAAGTTGAAGTTTCGATAATACCAGTAGTAGAACGTTAAATGTCGCATGACCACTCGAAATGTAAGTGTCAATCTCCATTTGCATTTGAGAATCTGAAAAAACAGCAAGGTCAAAGGAGAAACACATAAATGATCAACCTTGGTCTAAGTTCTATCACTCAATTAAAAAGGTAAAAAAAACGCAACCGCTTAGCATGTTCTTGGATCAATGGTATCTATTCTGCATTGTGGGGGTATTTTATCAGTTTGCAGTTTGGTGATTAAGGCAAGGTCCGTATTCTCTTAAACAGTTAGCTATCATACTTTAGACTTCATCAATTTCTTTGATTCGAATATGAATCAGTATGAGGCCTATGAGATCAGCTAACCAAACCATTAATAAAGGTGTCATCTCATTCAAATTTAGGCGGAATGTTTTTTAACTGAAGAAATACATTAGCATTAGCCCCTTTTAAGACTAGAACAAGACATTTTCAACTACCATATGTCTCTTCTCTAGATATAGAGTTTTTCAAACCGGAACAAGGACGTAGAAATAGTACAGACATGGAATAGTAACTGCTAGGAATTTATTAAGCCATGCTTTGGAAACTAATAGGATGGCAAACTTACCACATTTGATTTTATTCTGGTCGTTCGCAAAAAGCTTCACTATATCACCCTGACCACACAATAAGGCAGAGATCAGTGACAAACAATGGGAAAGAACGTTGGTGGTAAATCTATGGAATTGATATTCGGTAACCAACCTCATCCCAGCTTGCAAAGATCTCAAGCTCATGCAGAGTTTTTGGAGAATAGGCACATATATACGCAACTTTACCCTCAGAAAAAAAATGCAATTACCACTGAAAAATACAAAACTCATGTTTGTTCTAGACTTTCTACTTCTTGATCAGGGCCTTCTAATATACTACGATCCAATTAAATTCCATTCAAGCGCCTGACAATAAATCGAAACTTTGAAGCAATCTGCTGCACTATATTTGGTAGTCCATTAAGCCTATCCATTTATGGTTATTTTGTGTGTTTGGAACTCACGACCTATGTTATATCTATTAAAAAATGTGTACTTACATATTAAGAAAAATTACTGTAAGGCTTCCTTTTCTTGTAAGTCCTTTTGTGGTGTTCTTGGATACTTATTTCCTTTTTGGCCATTTCTTGCCAAAATTTTTAGCCAAACTCCATACTTAAAAAGAAAATAAAATAAAAGGAAATGTTCATATGCAAGGAACGTCTTTCAACAGAAAAATATTTGCCAGTCCTTGGACTGGTTATAGATGAACTGAGTCAGTCATCATGACAATGAACCATTGACATTATTTACAACCAAAATAAGAAGTGCACTATGAAATGGGTTCAAAAATTTTTTCAGAAAATGAAAAGTTTCTTGTCATGGTATCATGCTTATGTGAGAGTATAAAATAAAGTACCTGACGGCCTTGATCATCCATTGGGATGCATTCCACTGCAATAAGCTTGTCCACATCATCAGCTGTGACAACATATTCCGGGTTTGTAGCTCCTGAACCAGCAACATAGTCAGGAAACAGAGGAACCTCAAGTCTTATAAACTGAGAAACTGTAAGTCTTACAAACTTCTATTTCATCAAAGGCAAGCAAAACTAACCTTCAATATACTGCCTAGTTCCATCTGGAAGATGCCGCACCCACTGACAACAACCACATAGTTATTGTTGCACTATCCCCATTAATAACAAAAGAAATAACCAAAAGAACTGGGAGTGGCGACAATTTCTTTCCACCTGAAACATACAAAGGGATGTACCACGGACAGGAAAACCGCAACCAAGAAGTTGGTTCCCAGGTGTAGCTTCGCCAATAATTTGGAAACCTTCAATACCTGGGCCCTCTGAAATTTAATAAAAATGCAGAAAATAAATAATCATGCTGTTGCATTGTTAAAAATGCTGGTGAAGTAATTATAGTAGTTCAAGTGTAAGAATAAACCATGAGAAACACCAGAACCCATCTCGTCCTCATTGTTGGGGGTTTTAGATGCAGCCATATTCACCGTTGTATTACCAAGTGACCTACGATTAACAATGGCAACACTTTCCAAATTATGAATGAAAGAATAATTAGATGATATTAACTGAAATTTAAGATAGTAATGTTGGGACCAAATAGTCCTAGAGAGGATCCCAAGTCAATGAATAACTATACCAACTTATATTCAATGGAGCAACAAGAATTTCCCTCTTATAAGTTTCATATAAAGTAAAGGCTATGAAAGCAGAAAATTTTGATGTAAGAACTACTATTTGTCTGATGGTTCTTTCTGCGTCAGCTATCAAAATTGCAAGCTAATTTAGTAATGCCATCACAGACATAGCAAATTCAGATACATAAGAACCAGAAAAATAACAGAAGAAGATGACGACCTCTGAATATCAAATGCGAACTCCTTGGGAGAATCATTACTGTGTTGCTGGCTCATCTCCTGAACATACATTTGCTCATGTAAGTTGACAGGCTGGTTATGATTCACAAATCTTGTAACTTCGTTCGTCAATTGAGGCCTGTCTTCATATCTTTCATTTATACCATTGATTGGTTCCTGTGAACAAGAATGTGTGCAAACTCATCAATGAGAACACATAATAATTAAATTTCACAAGTCCTACCTAACTACTATCCATTACTACCAACAAAAAGAATTTCACGAGTCCTTAAGTATGGAAAAATACCATAGAATTTTGAGGAGTATGTCTGGCAAGAATGTCTGCCCTATATCTATCTTTAACATCTGATAGTCCCGAGTGAGTCGTCCCGGTACTTGATAATGCTGAGATTTTATCCTGATAATACATTAAAAAATCAGTCTGACATCATCACTTTATTAGTGTAAGGTCAACAAATTACTCGTATTAAGAACATTTTTTATATACAGATAGTATATGTATATGTGAATGTATGCACTCTCTCTCTCTCTCTCTCTCAGCTATTCAAGAGCCCATCACTGCATGGGTAGAATGAGCTGCATGTACACAATTCAAGAATTCCTTAATGATGCACCTCATAGGTTCAACTACCTTCACAATTCACTGCATAAGCGCATGCATTGAAATCATGGAAGGACCATCCAAGAGTAACACAACCATTATTTGAAGATTCTTAAAATGTACAAAGCAAAGGTATAGTCATGCAAACACAACATATGAACTGTGAACATGCACAGAACACACTAAAAAGGGGTACTCTTTTTGCGTTGAGCATTCCCCGTAATTTGAGGATATGGGAGGACGAGCATATATGTACCCAACCTTACCCTAAAAAATATTTGAAAATACACAGTCTACACGCGTAAAAAGTAATAAACTGTCACCACCGAGCCCTCCAGAAAGAATCAATATCGTGTGAGATTAAAGAATCGACTCAATTGTAAATGGTTGGCTTACTTGAGAAGTATCAATCTTCCACTTTAGTTGGTCGTGGAGACGCTACATATATGCATGAAAGGAGTAAGAAAGAGAAAACATCCACACATAAAACAAAAGTATTGGACACAGTTTGTAATCGGTATCATACCTTCACATAGGCCGATATAACAGTGGCATTTAAGACTGGTGGCCATGTGCCATATTGAGATAACAAACCAAGCATGGACGATGTAAATATGTACTTATCATCCTCAGTAATCTGAAAAATGAAAGAGAAATTTTCAGATGCTTCTAAATAATGAAAAACAATTAGTAATTAACGAGCTTTGTATCATGTCACAATCTGCAGTGGTATTTCAGATGCCTTATTGTCTCCAATTACAAGCTTTAATGGAACAAAAGCTACTGGATGTGCAGCATCGATCCATTCAATTTAGCAATGAAATGCTCCTTGAAAAGGAAATTCCAATATGTCATATAACTTGATGTTGACAAACATAAGATCGCCAATCCATAAGGACCCGTCAATGGAAAATGGTAGCTTTTATCCACATCACAAAGAAAAAGAAAAAGAAAACGGCAACGTCAGGCCCAACCAAACAATAGAAGTCTGTGGTTCCTTATACAGTACATTACTTCGAATCACTACACAGTCAAAATGAAACCTACCATACGTATGGTAGCATTGATAAACCACCACAAAACAAGGGACAACAAACAATAGGAATTTGAGGTTCCTCGTCCAATAACCCAGAATACACTTCACAATAATGAGGTGGACACGACCATATATTATGAAAATTTAATTTCCTTTTACAATGTGAAGACCAAAGGTCTCTGCCTTTTCTTGGCAAAGTTGAAACATTTTTTTTACTATATTTAACTTCAGATGACAAAGGAACCATGTTAATAAACCTTTTAACCAATGTATCACATGGTGGACATGATGACAAGAATTACACATTGGCAAAGTTGGTCCTCTGTAAACCTGAGAGGACTTTTGGAAAATATTTGCCGTGTGTAAGGCTGTGTGCGTGCATGTGTATATATATGCTCATCTTTCCCAAACTAGCTCTAGCTGCAAATACACTGTATATCAGGTCATCATCGTTATCTTTATCTTCTAGAGTAACGGCCACAAGATTAACCATCCAACGTAGCCCTTTCAATCTTATATTGAACTCCCGAAGTACGCAGCAAAACTAAATCAAAGAGCAAACTGAAGCCAGTCCAGATAATAAAGGCCATCTAAACAAACCCAACAGAAATATCCAGAAAGAACAGTCAGTATTCGAGTAAATCAATCAGGTAATACAACTAATTCAACACCCAGAGCCTAAATCAACTCCCATTTGGCCGGGAAACTAACCCTCTTAGACTTGTAAGATAATGGGGAAATTATTCTCAGAGCAAGAAAACAAACAGCTTGCCTTCAATTCGTGCGTCAGTTTCAAGTTTTGTTCAAGATCTCCTTTTCTGTGAGCTAGTTCGTTTGAGGCATATGCAGTAGCCTCGGTTTGTTTTTCATCGATAGCCTGTCATCCAGGAACAAGTTAAATAACAAACGAAAACGTCAAACAGACAAGCTGGTGAAAAAACCTACTATGTGCAATGAAAATAGGCATTAAAGCGCCAACAAAGAGGGGTATACCAGTCTTAAATCTGCACATTTCTTCTCCAAAGCATACTTCTCGGTTAAAAGCTTCATTTCCTGATTCAGATAACTGAAATATTGTCACAACTACTAAGAAAGAGATTGTCATAACTGGCCGACTAAGCTAGCCCCCCAACAGCCAGACATACTGGGGAACAAGTATTCTTCTTTTATCAACACCGTTTATTATCATTAGGAAATTGGCAGAGTCACCAACTCTGGCCTTCTGATGTGTCTAGCACATAGAGCGAGCAGCAAACTGCCACAGTATCCTTTGCCTTGTCCACATCCCGACTCATATAAATTACAAATCCACAACAGGACCAATATAATAATAGCAGGCATAAATACTAGATGACACCAGCAGGAATGGGCCATAGAAATTCCAAACCTTAATGCAAGCGGAAGCAATTTGTTCACGAAGCATCTGTATTTCTTCTTCCTGAGCTCTCGCACGTGAATAAAGCTCCTACTTCGGCAACAAAAAATCAAACTGATCACCAAACCAAACGAAAGATCTTTAAACATATGGGCTGAAAGTTTAAGCACCATTGTCTCAAATCGACTTAATTGGTCACCATCCCTATCACCATTCCATATCCTTGGAATATTATGTTTTGCTGAAGCACCTCTGCAGAAAGACAAATACTATCAGCTTCAGCGAATTTCCAGACATTACATACACTCACTTATTAGAAGTACTTTTTCTTTGCAAAATGGAAATCGACATCCTTAATTGCCCTAGTTGGCAAAAATTGATTTATCATTTATCGCATTATTACCTGTTTATACCTTCAGAATCCTGGCTTCCAATGCCATTGCTAGAAAGACCATGAGGCGTACTCTTGCTAGCAGACATTTCTCAGAAAAGAATTTACAATCTTCAATATGGGTTCTGGTAGCATGAGAATTAACACTTCCCATAAGTTAGGATGCTATGCAGCATTTTGGGTAGCTTTTTGTAGTATTTCAAAATTTATCTTCCCACAAAAGTTTAGACGAACTCCCTATGTGTTGCCTGAGATAGCAACCAAGAATAATTATTTAGAAGACATACATGATTATCAAACAAATATGTGATCAAATTAATGGCTCTTAATTCAACGGTTTACTGCAATGTTCATGGTCAATCCATCAAAACCGTTAGTTCAGTGAAGGAAAGCATCGATGTGCCATCTTCTAGAGATAAAAAGAAGCAAGGAAATATTGCTTTTAGAACAGATATTTGCAGGTCTGTACAGAACCGCATGAAAGTTACAAAGAATTGGGCGAGTCTAACAGAATGAGCAACGATCACAAAGCCGGTCCATCCATCCTTCCATGAGTTGCTACTGCAGCAACCCATTAACAACCTACTTTTCTATTGGCTCGGGCAACCGGGATCTTTTATTTTCATCAAATTCTAAACGTTAAACGAAACGTGCTAGTTTATCATAACAAAAAGACCCGAGCAAAAACAAATCGAAAGCATTAAATTTTGTCGCCCTTTAAGTCCTTGGGAAGAAGGCTTTACGGATAAAATGGCCAACCGCGAGCTAACAAACATTTATGATATCAGTCAAACCCCTAAACGGTCTTTTTATTCAAACAGAAGAAGAATTCATCGAAACACGGCCTCCACGAACTAATCTACTCGTTCACTGAAACCACTTTCCTCCCAAACTCAGTCCCACTGAACTAAAACAAGGTCCAACACCATCCACACACCAGAAAACCTCCCGTCACTGACCCTTCCTACACGCATCAAAACTGGGAACCAGCATCGTCCCAATCCAAAAAAAAAGGGACATCACTCGGGGACGAAACATGCCTAAATACACCAAAACCAACTCCCAGAAAAGAAAACAAAAACAAACGGCATGACAATTCTGGAGCCAATCACGATTCCTCGACTAACAAAAACAATCACGCTCCAACAAAAACAAAAGACCGAACTTTCCAACATATCAAACCGACCCACGGATGAATCCTTACTGGGTATTGGCGAGAAACTCCAGCTGATCAACTTTGTTGCAGGAATCGGAGTTGGGTGGGGTTGAGGTGTTGGGATTGTGGGCGTTTTCTTGTGATTCGGAGGGGGGGGGGGGGAGGAACGAGGAGGAAAGGATTTTGGGAGGTCGTTATTATTAAATCGTAAACATATTTAATATAACAAACACTCACCAGTTTTAAAGTCTCTTGACCTGACACTTCACATCTTAAGCATAATTAAGGTCGAATTTTCTTTTTAATTTATTAGGGGACTTCAATATTTAGTAAAATTGTGGTGAAACAGCTTTTGACATATTTGTTAATTTTGTACTTAAGACTGATTCAATTTCTATTATGTGCTTGTTTGATTGTGTATTAAACCAATTAAAGATGGTATAAACAAAAAGTTACTCGCATACTCTTTTTATCTTTGTTTCTTATACTCATTTTCATAAGCTTGTTTGAAATACTTTCGTGTGAATTGTGTGAAAAAAAAAAAGAGGAAGAAGAAGAAGAAAAGAAACGTGAAGTTTCGGAAAGGAGCGGGAGTCAATGCCGTGGTCACGAAGGGCAGCAAATATTTCCAAGTTAAAAAAATATATCCAATCCGTAACCAGAATTTCTAATTCATATATTAATCATTTTACGTGAATTGTTTTGTCGTAAATGATTATGTCATGAAATGAACCCAAAAGATTCCCCAGCCACGTGCCACCTATTAGTATCACTTAATCGTCCAATTCGTTAAATATATTATTCATTAAAAAGTATACGTTATTTCACTCGACGACGTTTTATATATTGGTCCAAAAAGTAATATCATAATCCAAATCACACATCGTTTGGTTTAATCAGGGAGGAGAAGGACTTGAGCTAGTTATTGTCACAAACTAGGCAAGACAACACCCCCTGCACAAAGCTCTTGGGTTTGGAACCAGACGCTTCGGCTCCGTGCGAGCCGTTGCCGTTTTCCTCGGACTGCCTGCATTGCTCGTGGAACGCCTTGAGGGCGTCCTCCGCGTACTTGACTGCCTGAACAACCGTCATGTTCTCGACCAGCTTGTCGGGATATGACTCCTTCTTGTGGTCCCCAATGAGGGTCGCGGCCATCTGAACCAGCTGTTCCTGGAAGTCGTTCAGCTTTGAGTGCTCCTTCGGCTCCTCATCCTCTCTTAGTTTTGCTGGCTCGGGGAGCTCGACTGCATGCAATGGAGAAAGTTTTAGTACTCCTTTCGGTCTAGGAAATAATGTGATGAACTGGCATCTTGTTTTCGTCTTACCAGGACAATCGGTTCTCGGGCCTTCTCTGCTCAAGTTCAGGACGACGTCGAAAGTCCCTGCCCATTCGTCACGCTTGGTCAGGAAACTCGGTAGGTTGAATATCTTCTTCACGGTGGCTGGGATAGACGAATGCTCGAACTGGGATGTCGAGTACGGCCCCGATGGCTCGTGCAACACTGTGAGCCATTACGAGCGTTATAATGAATGACAGCACAACATGGAACGACGAGTAATCTTGCCTTGCTCAGTAACAGACCTGTGCCACGTTCAATCCACGGGGAAATCAAAATGGCAGGGACCCTGACACCGAGACGATCGAACCCGAACTTATATGGCTCGGGGCCAACAATGCCATCTGGGCTCGGGACGCCCTCTGCGGGAGTGGGGACGTGATCGTAGAAGCCGCCATGCTCATCATAGATTATGACGAACAAGATCTCGTTCCATTGAGGGCTAGCCCTCAACATCTCGTAGACTTCCTTGACAAACCTCTGGCCTTCCGAGACGTCGTGGGAAGGGTGGTCATCGTTGCCAGGAACACCCCTCAGCTCGAAGTACCGCTGCTCGATTACGACATAGTTGGGCAGCTTGCCTTCCTTGGCATGCCTCTTGAAGTGCAAGTAATACTCATGGAAGTGCTTCAAGTACTTTGGTTTCCTCAGATTCCTTCAAACCACACGTCCAGGCAAATGAGATAATTTTTTAAAATAATATTAAATGAAGGAATTATAAATTGTCAAGCCAATTCCAATCACAATCACAAAATCAAACCTAATCCATAATCCATACTTAATCAATCCAATTATATCACATCCCATGTGATCCATGTTCAGACAACCTAAAAGGGTCCCCTATGCTTTTATCTTACCAATAATTCATGGACATGATTAAAAAAATAACACATAAAATAATAGCAATGTCATCATGAGTACCGCAACATATGGCAGGCAACAAATTATATGAAGAACAAAGAAAGTGGCAGCTCCAGTTTCAAAAAAAAAAAAAAAAGAAGTGTTAGGACCCAACCCAAGTTTGGGATATCCTCTCCATTGAAGATTTAGGTTGCATCTGGGGATGCCTGGATTGATTGATGCAAATTGGGATTGGCTTCAAATCAAAACGTGTTCACCATTCAAAAAGATCTCAAAAGGGGTGTGATCTTTTTCAAAGAATATTGTCACATGCTTATGGTGATGATGTTGGTCAAAGTCAAAATAATCAATCAACCCACCTCCACCAAATCAATTTTGAATTGAATTCTATGAATAACTAATCTAATTATCCTGCATTATGACATGAACTTCCTAAATTATTTTGAAAATTTTAGACTAAATTTAGTATAATCTCTAGAGTTGCGAAAAAGATTAATAAAGGAAAGGTTAATTAATTTTTAATGTTTTCATTAAGGCAAATATTAATAGATTTAGTTGATCCTGATTGTAGTTCTTTTACCTGTAGAAGAGAGTAGAAGGAGGATAAGCATAGTAGATGCCGAAGGTATGTCCTGCCTCCTCCATCGACTCGAACACAGTCTTCTGCGGGAACCCCTCGATCAGCTGCTCCGTGTTGTTTCCAGTTGCGCCGTGCGACGTAGCAGAGTGCACGTACAGCCTGTTGGGCTGCGTCGACGCCGGTATCGAAGCGAACCACCTGTCGCATACCGCGAACTCCTTTGCTAGCTCTGCATACACAGGGACCTTGTCCGGGGCGAACCCCTCCATCACGACCTTTCCCAGCCCCGCCTGCTTCTTCTCTGCGTTTTGGACAAACCCCTTCATGTTGGGCCTAAGGGAGGATGAGTCCTCAGTCCAGGGGACGCCGTATACTTGCTCGAATATCGCCTGGAAGGAGTGGTCGGGGTCAGGGTCGACGTAAGTGGCGGAGTCGCCGTACTTGAGGAGGAGCGAGTTGGAGTTGGAGGTTGAGACAGGGTTAGACTGGGATCCGTCGACGCCGTCGATCTTGGGGTTGAGGGACTTCATCCACCCCAACATGTGGTCGAAGGACCTGTTCTCCTGGACGAGGATGACCACCGTCTTGATGGGGCAGTGATCTGCAGTGGCGGCCATGATCGCGATGTGAAAATGCAAGGGAGTTGGAGGGATTTGATGGTCAAGGTGGAGAAGGGTTGTTCATGTAGTGGAGATATTTCTTTTGACTTGTATAATGTATGCTCTTGCGGTTTAGGTAGATCTGGTTTTGTTGACAATTTCAAAACATCTTGAACTCGACAATTTTATTCATTTCTATACTACCAAAGTACACATCGAGATCGGCGTGATCCTAAGAGATGCGGAACACGAACACAGTCGAACCAAGACGATTTATATAGCCCATGAATATAATCTTCGAAATTGATCCGCTTGAAATCGGTCCGATGCACTTGTCTATGAATATTTACTCATTCTTACCTGCTGGTTAGAAGTTTTTTGACAGAAAAGGATTTACAGACATATTGGGGGGCTAAGATTTATGAATTCATTTGACACTACGAGCCCGTAGCATGGCTCAAATTCTCTTTACTATGACATAGGTGAGTTCCGGTATGTGGCAGCTGATTTTCGCAAACTCAGCTTGTACTCTGCTTCCTCCTTGCCAATTCCGACTGATTTTCTTCTACAATAAATGTTTGTGGCTCCAGCCTCACCCCGGATTAACCTTTTACGATTTCTCCTGTAGCCAATCTTCATCTTCTCCCATTCTTAAAACGGGAGATTGTAAGATACTTAAAGCAAACAGCGGACCTCTATCTTTTGGGGGGGATGGACAAATGTCGGTCAACCAAGTCCTTAACACTAGCCAAGGATATCGTCAGCGTCTCTGGTGAACATCCGGGTCTCGCAATCTCCTCAACCTGGCAGAATAGGGCAAACAATTGAACACGGTAAAATGAGGGGCGAACACAAATTCCTAACTGAAGATATCAGCACGGTTTATTGATCATACAGAAATCAACAACATTTTGAACCTTCCAATAAGCCATGTAGCCGTATCTGATGTATATGTCCAGCTATTGCGGAAACGTAAACTAGCATAAAGATCCCATAAGAAGCAGGTAACCAGGCATTACCATCTCAATATAACCATGCGCCTCCCATAGCTTCTCAAAATTGCTCCCTTCTTCGTCGTAACTAACAATCTCCGGATCGCATTTCCATTCTGCCGACTCGCTCGTCATGGCAAATCTGGCAAGATCCTGTCATGTTTAGGCCTCATTAAAGAATCACAGAAGCACTTGGATTCAGACAAAAGAAACAGCTCCCCCGATTTGATTGAAAAGCAAGACCAGGGTAGCAATCCAAACACTAGAGACGAAGGAGTTGCATCTTATTGAATCGATCTGTTTCTAGTGCCCAAAAGAAATCGAGTAATCTAAATAAGCCAGCAACCTCTAAGATTCGGCTGTCCAATTTTGCAAGCGAGGTCCCGAATCTTCGTAAGAAACTAACCATGGGGTCGGCGCACGGTCGTCGTTACCCGTCATTAACCTCAGTAATATCTACACTCTAGACACGAACTTGACATCCCAGATCATTCCAATCCTCCACCATGACGTGAACAAAATCCCACTTCCAAGTCAGTCGCAAAGATTTTTCCCAGAACCCCGCAAACTCAGACATCACGACAGAGCCGGAGAAGGGAAAAAAAAATCCCAACTTGGATTTGACCCAGATTCGCCAGAACCCTAACGAATTCCAAACTCAGAATCGAGAAATCTATTTGGTCCATTTCCTTTAGTCAGCTGAAGGGTGAAACCCAGAAAGGAACCGAGTTCAAAGAATGGGGATTGATCTGTACCAGATGGAAAAAGGAAGAAGCCTTCAGACGCTTCGGCTGCGTCTCTTTATTGCAAGTTCTGGCCCAAAATTTGGTATTTGGAGTCTGATAATTAAATATAGTTTAAGATCAAATAAATTTTATCAGGCGAATTGTAGTAGTTTAAGCATCATGGAGTCGATCAAGATGATCCGATGCTCATGGAGAGGACCCCACATGAGAGGCGGACCAGAAGGAGGCAGAGGGGGTCCCCCAGGGGGCAAAGGGGCACCGGATAGCCCCCTTTAACTGGTCAGTCAACGGCCAATGGCCGGTGTCTATAGGCTGGTCGCTGGCCATAGACTGGCCGTACAGTAACGTTGACCGTTTCAGTGGCCAGACTTGACACAATCGACAGATGCTAGGAACCATGACGATCGGATAGAGCACATGAAGATGAAGGAGAGAATTATGTCTTAACTGATTTTCTGTGTGTTCTCTTTACAGAAGAAGCTGTTGTTTTTTACTATCATCGGGCTCAAGCTCATGTTCATACGATTGATTAATGAAAGACAATTAAAATTTCTTTACTTCCTCTGTTCTGCCTTCCTTCAGCCAGTGCAAGCAGTCTCCTCTTGTTCAGACAATCTCATGGGGTTCTTCACATCCCCTCAAGATGTGCATACAGATCTGCAATCTGCATCTTTGAGGGAACAAATTCCAGCTGAACAATCCCTTCCCGCATCTTGTCTTGCAAAATGACAACCCATCTCAAGGTGCTGAGTTCTCTCCTGGAACACCGGATTCATCACATAACAGCAGTTTCTCCACTTCATTTATGCATTCATTGATCGGCCAAATAACATTAATAGTAGTTACTCCAAGTGCTCGATATTCAGCTTCTCCTGAGCTTCTAGCCACAGTAGACTGCTTTTTCGTCTTCCAAGATATCATTGAATGAACCGGGCGCACCGAGATCGGGGTGTGGGACTTGGATTTAGCTAGGGTTGGGGAAGACACGAGCAGCAATGACACGAGCAGGAGCGGCGACAAAATCAGCCAATGATTGAGTAGGAGGAGGATCGCATGGCTGAGTGTGTTGAATTCGGAAGTGGAGTTCTTCCCGTATGAAATTAATTCCGTTATACACATATATAAATACATAAATGTTTTCTGTCTTTCGTTATTGTTTCTTATTGATCATTTTACATTTTTGATTTATTTTTGTAACTATCAAATTTAGTTGAATAAAGTAATTTTTTTAAAATGGTACATGCTAAATTTAGAATATTATCTCATAGTTTTCATGGAGATTTTTGCGAATTTAGTGTATTTATTTTCGTATGGACTAAATATGTATTTGTTTCCAAGTAGTAAAGATTATTTAAAAATTCTTCATACCCAAAATGGTACCTTTGAATCCAACTTCTAAGAATTATTTAGGTACTTTGATAGCCACACGGAATTCATTTGGAATAAAATTTCTAATTTCTATAATCGATTTATCGTTTCTTTCTTTCTTAATTTTATTATATAATATTTTTATATTATAAAAAATGTATTTTAATCGATAGTTTTTTCTTTGTCCCGAGGAATTAGAATTTTATGGAATAAATTTAGGGAAGTATAATCTTGTAGAAGACTAAAAACTAAACTATGAACCATCAATTAGAATTTCCTTTTTTTTTACTAGAAAAGAAGTAATACTCCAACCCAAGGGTAAAATAAATTAACTTTATAGTAATTATTACATGGAGCTGCAATGAATTATTAAAATTAGTAACACTAATAAAAGTTCGAAGTCGAATCAATGGTAAGTGCAGTCGGCCGCCTTGAACGACAGCTTGCCTCCGGCAAAGTCGTACCCGATCAAGAAGTTCACCTGAGCCAAGTTGCCGTAGATTGCCAGATCCAATGATGAGGGTACGAAACTGAAGCACGTTACTCCTTCCTCGATCTCGACAAAGGTGTTGTACCAATTCAGCCTGACGTCTGCACCCGTGAAGTGAACCGTGATTCTCGGAGCGGCCTTGAACACGCCTGAGGATCGGTAACAAAGGTTAAAGTAACCGCTCGGGTCCTGGGCTTTTGGGAGGCGTATGGCTGCAGCGACGGCGGGTTCAATCTGGTCGTAGAGATCAGGTGGCAGCAACGTGAGGGTCGTGCCAGAGTCGATTATAATGTTGCCCTCCCCTGAGCCAAGTCCAGGCGAGCCTGATGCATCAAACCTTTTACCATTGATGCTGATTCCTTCCAAGGTCAAGTAGTAGAATGTTTTCGGGTCTTTTGAGACCAATGGAGTGGAGACTGTCCCTCGGCCTGCGACTCGCGCATTTGCACCGAAGCTTAACTTGCTCGAGGATTTTCTAGTGGAGAAGAAGGGCACTAAGCAGTATGAGAATTTCCCCCCGGAACTTCTTCCAATTTGTGAGACGAGGGACGAGTCTCCGCCTCCGAGGCCGACTATGCCCGATGTATGAGTATCAAAAGTTCCGGCATTGTCGTAGCCACATCCAAACACCGTTCCTGGGAATTTGATGGGCCTTCCTGAGGTGGAGCCCAATCCGACAATATCTGTAGCGATGTTTCCATTCGTGTACGACTGATCTCCGTAAGAAGCTTGGTACTGGCACGCCGAACCTCGCGAGGAGCATGAAGTCTGGTCGTAAACCTGGCACTTGGCTGAATTACACGATACGACCGCGTACGTTCTCGACTTTCTGGGGTCGAACAAAGGCGCCTCCTGGTCGAAACAACTGCTGCACGGCTTGCACTGTGTCCAGATCAGGTCGCTCCCCGTATCGGCAATCGCCACAATCTGCACTGGCGGGGTGCCTATCGTGATATTGACCAGGTACTCTCCTCCGCTGTTGGTTAAGTCCGCAGACGGCACACCCGCAGCATTCAACCTGAGTCCCTCAATGCGTGCAATGGAGCGGCGCACGGCTTTGCGGACACGTTGGAAAGGGGTCTCCAATGGGTCATAAAACGGGGACTTGGGGGAGTCACGGGGGATCAGCTCCACCGAGAAGCCGCCGTCGATGGCCTCCGCAGCTGCCGAACATAGTAGGATCACGAAACAAAAGGAAGAAGCATAACGAGTTGCCATTGTACCGTATCCAGATGAATGGTATGCTCTGGTCTGGGGAAGAAAGCAAGTGATGGGGTTTATATAGTTCAGTACGAGGTTGTCGGAATTTATAGAAATTCAGGATCCCAATTCTTTTACCGGATCAAATGTTGCCCAATTTTCAATAAAAAACGCGTACAGTTAATATTTTTTCATATATCGCTATCCATTTCTCCTGGATGAAAACGAGATTTACCCGATGATACCATATTCGATTAATCCTGTTTGTACGGTCGTAATAAATTACTATTCCATTGAATAAATCCATATACTGAATCCGAAAAGATTAGGAATAGAATCGTCGAATTCAAATGTATCTTTTTAATATGATTAAGAATCTGACCACAATTATGGCTCGAACGTGTATTACAAAATTGCGTCCAGATTACCAAAATTAGTTTTGATGACGATTCATCATCATATTAGGGTTATCATAATTTAATAAATCATAACATCTCATTTCCATCTCACGTCACAATACTCAAGTGCCGGTGTAATTTGGATATATATTTTGTTCTCTTATTAATGATGGGATGGACTTTAGTCGCCATAGTAAAAAAAAAAAAAAAAATGCGAGTCTTATTATCATTATTATTTTGTGATTTTGGATGTCCTCCTGATTTATGTAATTATTTAAATTATAATGAAGAAAAATTGGAAACATTGATCTGATTAAAAATTGCCCACATTTTATCACATAAATCTTGAATGTTGTAACGAACGATCTGAATTATTTTAAGGACTTGAAATCTTTTGTATTAAGAAAAGTCATAAAACTTGAAGAAAATGTATGAAAAATAACGGAATCCAGTTACAGAAAAAGCGAAAGATGAAATAATATAAGAAAGTTGAAGGAATTGGTGGTTATTGAAGTAAAAATAAAAATTGAGCATTTAAATAGATCTTGTTTATATGATATGGACTTTATAATCTATATATTTTAGGGTTAACTCGATAGGACGCAAATTTCTTTAAATAAAAAAAAAATGTATAGTACGATTATATCACATGTAGTTGGTAACAAATGAATTAAAAATAAATTATGTAATTCCCTTCGAAACTAATCCCCGCGACTTCAATCTAAGACAGCCTAAGATTAACATCAAGTTTCCTCCTCGAATCAACATTCCGGCATACAACGTGCATGAAAAGAAACAGAGTAACGACCGGACTTCATATTTAAAAATTTTTTATAGTATGCGGTCTTTCCATCATATAATGATTAAATCCCGACTTACACACTCAGAACAATTATTGATTTTATAGTTTGAAAAGTATTAGAATAATTTTGAGACCTCCAAACAATTGAATCGAGATAAGACTTATTTTTAAATGAATAATACGGTTAGGAAAAATGGTTAAATAAAAATATTATTAGAAAAATGGTAATAATAAGATTTCGTAATACCAAAAGATGTACAAAATGGGCTTACCTCATTTACCAAAACTAGTTTTTTGGTATAGTTCATCACATTAAGGATTACTTACCGATTTCCAATCCACGACCCGAGATGGTTAGGTATGTAATCCTCTCAAGAGAGATTTCAAGTTTAGTACCATGAACTAGTCGAAGCATGATGAAACTAACTAGAGCGGAAATCTCTTCGAAACTGTTGTATTTTTAATATATTCTATTATTATGAATATTTGATAACTTTTAAATTGTTTATTAAGGACAGTTTTAATTGTGTTCACAAGCGCACACTTTTTAAATAAAAAGAAATGAAACTAGAGAAGGTTTGTATTCTATCAACCGCCATTGCAATAAAGCATAGAAACTACTATAACACGCGAATGTAAGAGAACCTTGAAAATGATCGAGAAAAAAAAATTGTAATGTAGAACATAAACTCTTTTTTTTATGCTTAATAAAATTCTTTATCTGTATATAAGCTTTCTATTTGGGCAATTTTTTTTATAAGAAAAATTTTTAAAAGTTAAACCAAACGTTTTTATCATCCATTAATCATTTCTTTATTTTTCAAGCTTAATATTTTTAACAATTCAAATGCTTCGTCATTAAGAGAAATTTCTGATTCGAGAGAAACCAAGAGAGTTCGGTGCCTGCAGAAAGTAATTTCTAACAGAAATTCCTGATGTTCGATATAATTTACGAACTGGGTATGATCTTTATTGTTCAATCCTTAACCATAATTCTTACCATAATTCTTACCATAATTCCTGAGACTAAATTCAAATGTTGGGTTTATGATCACCGAGAGAGCCCATGGCTTCGCCCATAAGTGATCGGCCGGATGAGCGTAAGTTACATAACAGGATGCAAACACATCCAAGCAATTCGCGAAATAAGGCATGGGCAAATCGTGGGGAGTATCCATTCGGGTTCCCAACAGCCTGTATCAGCTCGATCTTCGAGTTCATGCCATTTTCACTTCGGGATTGAGTTTCGTCGCGTTTCAAGGTCGAATATCCAGTAGCCGAGTTCGAGACACAATTCTTCATCGAGTTGAATTCGAGGATAGCGATTCAGACATGTGTGCGGTTTCAACGCACTCCCTCGGACGGTTTGCCAAGCTAGACTTAGCCGTCAGTATAAATAGATATCATTTCCTCTAGCAACGCATCTCTTGGTCTTTTATCCTTTACACTCTTTTCCTTTTCTTCATAAAAATAATTTTTACACATTGCAGCAAATATTTCATATACTTTAAACGTTTTTATCAAATATCTTGCTATATTTTACTTTTATATACACTAGGAAAAATATCAAAAAGTATAAGATTTTTTTTTTATAAAAAAATGTAAGGAAATCTTTTTTTTGACTGGTCATTATGACTCACGGAATAAACCGACAAGAGCCAATACTTGAAATAACGTCTAAAAAGAAAATACACTTAACAGAAGATGAAAAGTTTTAGAATATATTAATAATTAATCGGGACGGTTTTATTTATTTATTTATTATTTTAACGCTAATTTATCATTAATATTCCAATCCAATTTAACTTGTCAGGATTTCCGAGGACAATGAATGTAGCATTAAGAACTGGAATGAAGTTTGTGATAGAAAAGGGTAATACATGGAACTGCAATCGATATTGTTAATAGAATGGCACATTATTAAGAGGTCGTACTGATAACAAAGTTCGAGCCGAATCAATCGGAACCGCAGTCGGCCGGCTTCAATGACAACTGGCCTGCGGCGATGTCGTAGCCGATCAAGAAGTTCATCTGAGCCAGGTTGCCGTAGATGGACAGATCATTTGAGGGGACCAAACTGAAGCAAGTCACGCCTTCCGCGACCTCGACGAAGGCGTTGTACCAATTCAGCTTGACGTCTGCACCTGTGAAGTGAACCGTGATACTCGGAGCACTCCTGAACACGCCTGAGGATCGGTAACATAGGTTAAAGTAACCGCTCGGGTCCTGGGCTTTTGGGAGGCGTATGGCTGCAGAGACTGCGGGTTCGATCTGGTCGTAGAGATCAGCCGGCAGATAAGTGAGGGTCGTGCCGGAGTCGATAATAATGTTGCCCTCCCCTGAGCCAAGTCCAGGCGAGCCTGATGCATCAAACCTTTTACCATTGATGCTGATTCCTTCCAAGGTCAAGTAGTAGAATGTTTTTGGGGATTTTGAGATAAAAGGAGTGGAGACCGTGCCAGGACCAGCGACTCGGGCATTAGTACCAAAGCTTAACTTCGAGGATTTGCCAGGGGTGAAGAACGGCACCAGGCAATACGAGAACTTCCCACCGGAACTTGTACCAATTTGTGAGACAAGTGATGCGTCTCCGCCTCCGAGGCCGACTATACCTGATGTTTCAGTACCAAAAGTTCCGGCATTGTCAAAGCCACATCCGAACACTGTTCCTGGGAATTTGATGACCGACCCCGAAGTGGAGCCCAAACCGATGGTATCTGTAGCGATGTTTCCATACGTGTGCGACTGATCTCCGTACCTTACTTGGTACTGGCATGTCGTACCTGGCGAGGAGCACGAGGTCTGGTCATAAACCTGGCACTTGTCTGAAACACATGTGACGTCCTCGTAAGTGCTAGACTTGCTGGGGACGAACAAAGGCGCGTCCTGCTTGAAGCATTGCTCGCACGGCTTGCACTGCGTCCATATCAGGTCGCTCCCCGTATCGGCAATTGCCACAATTGGCACTGGCGGGGTGCCTATCGTGATGTTGACCAGGTACCCGCCTCCGCTGCTGGTTATGTCCGCAGACGGCACACCGGCAGCATTCGGCCTGAGGCCCCTGGAGCGCCTGATGGAGCGGCCCAACGCTTTGCGAATGCGTTGGAAAGGGGTCTCCAATGGGTTGTAAAACGGGGACTTGGGCGAGTCACGAGGGATCAGCTCCACCGTGATGCCGCCGTCGAAGGCCTCCGCAGCAGCCAAACATAGTAGGATCACGAAACAAAAGGAAGAAGCATAACGGGTCGCCATTGTATCGTAGCGAGAGATGGATGATGTAATCTGGTCTGGGTAAGAAAAAACAGATGCATGGTGTTTATATAGTGGTCTGGTACGAGGTTGTCGGACTTTAATGGAAATTTAGGATCCTTTGAATTTTCACACATTAGATTCGTTGCACATTTTTGTTTAACAATGTGTACAGTTCATGTTCACACATTGGGGGGGAGTCAATATGTCCACGGATTACAATACATGGACATGATAATTCATTCCTCCTAGTAATGTCATAAGTAGTAACAAATTACAATTCCGATGAATAAATCCACATGAGGAACAAATGTCCACATTCGGATGGATCAGGAAAATAATATTCAAATTCACTGGATTTTCTTACTATATTAATTATCGAGAATCTGACCACAAAAATTTATATAAAAAAAATTGCGGTTAATTCAAAAGGAGGAATCAAAACTAGTTTTGATGTAATTGATTATAGGGTTTTGATAGTCCAGGAAATAAAAATAGGAACGCAGCAACCTTTATCTGTCCCTTTCTTATTTGATAATTTTTTTATCTATTAAATATTTACTTATTTATTTTTAAATTAGTAAGTGATAATTTGGAGGAAAACTTTGGTGCTCTAGAATGTATTAAGTTGTATTTCTGCCGATGACGTGAATACACTTTTTTTATGTGCTTATTTAAAAAAAAAATGTTTTCGATGAACTTTATTCGCTTTAAAGAATATGTGAATTTTAATGATTATAAATTCAAAATTTAATTGTTGACATGAATTAGCATTAATTTTGCGTATTACTTAAGTTAGTATTAAATTTATAGTGGGATATCGTTTTAATAATAATTTATGAATCTTTACGTAGGATTCAATGTAACGTGATGTTTCGTAAACTCGTGTTGGAATAATAATAAAAAATTTATGGCATTTAACTCAGTTTCGAATATTGCAGTGATTAAGCCGAAATATTAAGTAAGTCGCTTGAAAGATTTGTTGTTCTTAAGAATGAAATACGCTCGTTTTCACAATTGCGGCAATTGATGTCATTTCTAAATAAATTTACCCTCCATTCAATCGTGTAAGTGATTAAAAACAATATTATAATCACTAGTAATTTATTTCCAATTATTTAGCATCTAATTGTACTTCTATTACCAAAAAATTGGGGTTTTTTTATTTAAACTTATTTCGGAGAACAGGTGATTATTTGTAGGATTAGGAATCGAAATAGAACTTGAAAGAAAATATTATTACACGAGGCTGCAATGGATAATGGAAGCTGAATTATTACTAAGTAGTTCTTCCAACAAAGTTGGAACCAATTCAATGGGAAGTGCAGTCGGACGGTTTGAACGACAACTTGGCCGCGGTGAGGTCGTACCCGATCAAGAAGTTACTCTGAGCCACGTTGCCGTAGATCGACAGATCAAATGACGAGGGTACGAAGCCGAAGCACGAGATGTCTTCCTCGATGTTGACGAAGGCGTTGTACCAATTCAGCTTTACGTCAGCACCCGTGAAGTGAACCGTGATATTCGGAGCGCCCTTGAATTCACCTGAGGATTTGTAACATAGTTTCAGGAAACCTTCTGGGTCCTTGGCTACTGGGAGGTGAATGGCAGCAGAGACTGCAGGCTCGATCCTTTTGTACAAATCAGGCGGTAGATATGTGAGGGTCGTGCCCGAGTCGATTATGATGTTGCCCTTGTCTGTGCCCCGTCCAGATGAGCCCGATACCTCGAACTTTTTCCCGTTGATGCTGAGTCCTTCCAAGGTCAAGTAGTAGAATGTTTTTTGGGATTTTTTGATCAATGGAGTGGAGACGGTCCCTCCTCCCTCGACTTGGGCATTGGCGCCAAAGCTTAATTTGCTCGAGGATTGGCTAGTGGAGGAAATGGGCACCAAGCAGTAGGAAAATTTCCCGCCGGAACTTCTCCTGATCTGTGAGACAAGCGACGAATCTCCTCCTCCGAGGCCGACTATGCCCGATGTATGTGTATCAAAAGTTCCGGCATTGTCGTAGCCACATCCAAACACTGCTCCCGGGAATTTGATGGACGTTCCCGAGGAGGAGCCCAATCCGATAATATCTGTAGCAATGTTTCCGTTCGTGTACGACTGGTCTCCGTACGACGCTTGGTACCGGCATGCCGAACCTCGCGAGGAACAGGAAGTCTGGTCGTAAACCTGGCACTTGGCCGAATTACACGGTACGATCGCATATGTTCTCGACTTGCTGGGGTCAAACAAAGGCGCCTCCTGCTCGAAGCAACTACTGCAGGGCTTGCACTGCGTCCATATCAGGTCGCTCCCTGTATCGGCAATCGCCACAATCTGCACTGGCGGGGTGCCTATCGTGATATTGACCAAGAACTCACCTCCGCTATTGGTTATGTCTGCAGACGGTGCGCCCGCAGCATTCGACCTGAGGCCCGCAAAGCGCGCGATGGAGCGGCGCATCGCTTTGCCGACACGTTGGAAAGGTGTCTCCAATGGGTTGTAGAACGGGGACTTGGGCGAGTCGCGGGGGATCAGCTCCACCGTGAAGCCGCCGTCGATGGCCTCGGCAGCTGCCGAACATAGTAGGATCACGAAACAAAAGGAAGAAGCATAACTTGGTGCCATTGTATTGTAACTAGATGAATGATATAATCTGGTCTGGGGAAGAAAACCGATGATGGGGCTTTATATAGTTCGATACGAGGTTGTCGGAATTTATGGGAATTCAGTATCCTTTTCATTCTCACAAATTAAGATTCGTTGCACAATGATTCATTTCTTCTAGATTACTTTGATTAATCATTAGCAATAAATTACAGTTCCAATGAATAAGTCACTATGGTGAGCGGATGTCCACATTCAGATTTCTGGGAAGATTTGGGAATGAATCGTCAAATCCACTGGATTTTTTTGTTGCTCTATCAATAATCATCTATAACAAAAATTATAAAATTACGCTTAATGCAAAAAAGATATATCAAAACTAGTTTTGATGTAATTGATTATACTACAAGCCAGATGATTTGAATATAAAATTACTTATATTGCCGACCAAATATTTGGAAGTACATACGTAATTCCTCTATGTTTAGTCTCGCTATAAAAAGATGTAAATTTGATTGATTCTAATTCCAAAAAGTAATTGGCTGGTATGAATTAATATTACAGTATCTTATAAATTAATAATTTATAAATTTCTACTCCAGTTCAATGTTTCAAAGATTATTCTATCACTAAATTGTATTATATATCGGGTCGTTATCCAAGCATCATCACATCACAAAATTGATTATATTTAGGAATTTGAAGCTATGTTTCTGCCGTTTGAATACATTTTCTAATGTATTTATTCTCTAAAAACTTAATCTTATTGCCGACTTTGGTAGCTTTATTTTATATTCATATTCATGGATCATAACTTCTTCTGTTAATGATACATTAAAAATAGAAATATGGGATTCTGACGCGGGAATTAGTAGGGGACGAAGTTATTGCAAACGTAACAGCATTTAACGCTGAATAAGTATTATTATGTGTTAATCCCAAACTATTTAAGGAGCAAGTTTAATAAAAAAAGCTGTTAAGTGCATGTTTGCCGAATACGATACAGAAAGACAAGAGGTATTGCGATCCTACAACAAATAAGTAGAGTCTTTAATGAGGCAACTTCTTGGTGTCATCATCAAAAGAAGTAGAAGATAAGGCACAAGAGGAGGAAGTAGCCATGAAGATAAGGCACAAGATTGCCAAACCACAACAAGTTTGAAAAATTAGGAAACAAAAGAAGAGAGACTTTGGCGGACATGAGTATACCAACGACCTTCGGAAAATGAGATCGAAGAAAGAGGTGGAGATAGAGCAACGTCACTAAGGAGATCTACGAGGCAACGCAGACAACCAACACGGTAAATAGATGCCACCCTTGCAGAAGATGTCCATACATAAGGGCCCTCTCTTATAAAGAAGCATCAAAGCATAAGTTGTGACGAGATGCAATGTGTAAAAGATCCGAGCCATGAAGAAAACCAAACATGTGATTTGGTACCAAACCAAGTGAAGTTAGACCAATATCTTGTAAGTGGATCTACAAGGTGAAGACGTGTCTAGATGAAACAACAAAATTGTACAAGGCTCAACTTGTCGCTCGTAGATTACATTGGTACTTGTTACGTGGATGATCTCATCATCACCGAAGATCATGAAACATAACTCAAGCAAATTACAGAGAATCTTTTGCACATGAAAGAACTTAGAGAAATAAAGCAATTCTTGGGATTAAAAGTTGATTGAGTTCTAGAATGCTTGTTTGTATGCCAAGAGAAATATGTAAAGGAGCTAGAAGAAATATGGAATTCTCGAGTACAAGCCAATATTAACATCTATCGAGTTCAATATCAAGCTAAATGAGAATGGAGGGAATAATATTGAAGAGCCAACAATGTATCGTAAACTGATGGACAGTTTAATCTACCTAATATACACAAGACTAAACATCTCATATATAGTTGTTCGAGTGACTAGATATATGTAATCATCAAAGAGGCCCCACCTTGAAGTAGTTCGTCGAATACTGATATACATCAATGCTAGACTATGGATAATAGAGAAGACTGTAAACTCGCTGGATAATATGATGTGGCTTACGTTGGAAACCATGATATTTGACGATCTACCACATGGTATGCCTTGAGTGTAGCTGGCGAACTGTTGATATGGTTTTGATGATGAGTCGTATAGCAAGTTGACCTGCTATGACTTTACAAAAGTTACATCCTCTTGTAACAATGATATACTTTCTAGTAAACGAAAAATATCGCGAAATATTTTCTACATTCTCCGATGATCATTTCAAATAGAATGATGTGATTAGAAATTATTTTCATAATTAGATATTTTAATAATTAATTAGTTGTTAAGTAATTATTAATTATCTTAATTAATTTATAAGAAGAATATTCTTAGAAATATTATTTGAATTAATATTAAACTAATTACCTGATAAGACAAACCATTAAAAGTAAAAAAAAAGATATTTTTCCTAATCAATGAAATTATCTTGTTAATTTTGGAAAATTCTATCTAACCTTATGTGAGAGAGAACGCTATTTAGAAATCACTTCCAATTAAAAAATTCACATGAATTTCGTACAGATACAATGACAAATTAATCTGAAATGAATTATTTCATTTTGAAAATAAATGATTGATTATTTCCTTTTGTAGAAGGTTAATTGTCTGTTTTGGCCGAATTTTCTATAGTGCTCTATCGTGGGATTAAATTGTCTAATTAACACAAAATTAATTTTGGATAGTCTCAAATGGACATATGCACTAGCTCATTATCAGATTTCTCAGGTTGGGAATGACATATTATTTCTTTCCAACTATATAAGGTTGTTGATCGAATCTGGCTCCAACTTTCTGTAATGCGATATCTTGAGATTGGAAAATCTGATTGATATGAAATCAATTAGAGATTATTTCCAAATGATTTAAGCATTATGGGAATGCATCTGGTCGTAATTTAAATAAAGTAAAATAATTTTCCTTAATAACAGCAGGTCGGAACTACTTTATAAAAGAAAAACCCAAAAATAATTCATTTGGTCGATTAAGTTGACGGTGGAAACTCTTGACACTCTTGCAGCGTTATTATGGTGTTTTAACGTGTGAGTGTGAAGGATGGAGTCTCCAGGCGAACGTTTCCGCAGGAGATGACTACAGTAGGTTCACCATTGTTGAAGCCGCTCCGGAGATGCTGGTGGTTACAGATCTGAGGGACTCGACCAAGAACACTGTCCGTAACATCGAACTGCGTGCAACAGGGCCTGGGGAGAAGGGTCGCTGGTTGGCGAGTCGGCGTACAGAGTTGGTCAGAGAGAAGGAGTCCGTAACAGGTGTAAGTGGTGAGGGACTGACAACCTTATGTAGTTGGTTATCTTGTTTGTTTGTTGTTTGCAGATGTGCATTGGTGAAGCCAATGACGCGGCTTCCATTGTCGAAGATGATAGAGTGAGACTAACATTAGACGATGAAGGTTTTGTACTTTTTGCTTCGTCGTCCCGCCCCTGGCTTCTAGGATAATAAGAGTGAAGTTAGCAATCCCGGTATTCAAGATGAGGAAGTTAGCTTGCTGTATCTGATTTTGTCGTCTGGGACACCGATGAATGCGGAGATCCATTGCATAAAATAGACCTACCTTCCTTTCTTTTTCCTAGAAGACTAACCAGAGCCATCCTGTAGGCGTCACTGGCTGCGGATCTGAAGGACTTGGCTGGGAAGTTGTGCGTAACGTCGAGCTGCGTGCAGTAGGACTTTAGGAGAAGGTTGCTGGCTGGCGAGTCGGCGTACGGTAGGTTTAGGAGAAGGAATCCCTAGCAGGCGCAACTGGTGAGGGACTGCGGCCTTCTGTAGACTTTATCTTTGTTGTTTTGCAGGTTATATAAAAAACACAAGAAAATGAGCCCATCAAACAACGTCCAAACCCGTGAAGTAAGTGCCATTGGGGCCGATAACTAATCCAGAAAGGACATCCTACTACTATATCACAGAAGGCTGGAGCATCTAGCCAGGGTTTGTGCTTGTTAAGTCTAGTTGATTTCCTTGTGATTCGACCTAGATGCATCCCAATCTCAGCAAGAGAAAATCTTGCATTGGTTAAGTTAATCTTACTACCCCGTGGTTAAAGAAATCGTTTTCTTATACCACAGAAGGTTTTACCTTCTACACCGTAATCACCATTTCAAAGTATTAGTGAAAACATCCGAAAGTGGATGTAGGCGTATTTATCGAACCACTATAAAAACATTTGTGTTTTCAGAATTCATTTCGAAGTCGATTTCACACGTTCTATAATTACAGAAGCCTGAACTAAATGTTCTATTTTACAACAACTTGCTTCATATGTGAGGGTCGGGAAAATGCGTTAGAGAAATCTTTAATTGGACTTAACATTAATTCACCCCCTTAGTGTAATCTTTGGGCCAAAAATTGGTATCAAAGCCGGTTCAAGAATAGTTTAACGGCTTGTTGAGATCCTTAATAACTCTGACCTTTTGTGTGCTCTTTGATCATTACCACTTTGTTATATTCTACAGAAGCTTTGTTCTATGTTAAGAATCCAATAGTAACAATATCATAGTGTAGTAAAAAAAAATCAATTGTATCACTTTTCAACTCCATAGGCAGATCACAGAGCTGTCGCTACAGCAACATCGAAAATTACATGACTTATACAACTAATGAGAGACCTTCACTAACAATCTAAATATGTAGTAACTTTATTATGCGACGACCGATCATCAATCCAACTAGCTAAAAGTTCGATATTCCATACATAGACGAGGTTCGCTATTACTTCTTAGGAGAAAATGGGCAATAAGGTGAGATCACACTACAATACAACAGTGCAGAAACAAGCGAATATTTTCACCAAAGAACTTCGTGCGAGCAAACTCGACGAGGGGAAGTTTTACAATTAATTCGACACCTTGTTTGCACAGTAAAGTCATTTTGGGCTTCAATGATGACGAGACCCATCATCATCATCACAATCGCGGGTCGAAGTAGACAGTGTGCAGTTAGTCCCAATAAAGCATGCGCAAAATGTGTGTAATAATTATGTTAGCGGTTTTATTAGCGGTCATTGTCTGGATATGATAAGTGTTAGTATAAATATGCTGCCGGTCTTCCGTAAAAAAACATACGACAATCATTCAAAGACTCCTAAAGACTGCTTGGTTGTCTTTCTGTAACCCGTTCTCCAGAAATAAAGCTGCTTGTTAGTCCCATTATATCGCACCATCGCTTTATCCACAAACACACCTAACATTTAATTTCTTATAGAGGTCGCTGCTTCAAGATATTTCTATTGATGGTTCTAGGATTTGGTAGGTGGGGTTCTTGGTTACAATGTTTACCTGGGGTAGGTATAAATAGCGAGACAAATTGTGGGCAGAGACAATACGTGAGAAATGCGGAGAATCTTCCACCTCGTATGTGAGCCGAACTCCTCATTTTGCATCAAGTCTGAGAAATATAACGAAGTAAAATTTGAGTTTCTCTCTTCCCCTCTTTCCTAAAGTCTTATTTCCGTCGGTCTCTCAAATTCTCTTCAAACTTGAGTAGGGTGGTATGCTGGGGGCAGTCGGGTGTTGAGCTCAGATAGATTACAATACTCTGACCTGATTCGGGTTTAACGTTATGATAATTTAGGGTCATGGTTTAGAGAACAATCAAGTTACCTCTTGAGTTGAACTAACTAGGTTTAAATTTTTTTTCTTCCATTTTGTATCTTTTTTTCGTATTTATTTGACCATGGTAGGGTACTTTTTTTTTTCTTTTTTATGCTCCATATTTTATTTACAAAACCTTAAATAAATATACCCTTCATTCAAATATTATTTAAATATAATATTAGAACTCATTAATTAAAAATCTATGTCCAAGTATTAAGTATCTACTAATTGCAATTATAACACAAATACTTGGTAATTCTTTCTTTAGAAAAAAAAAAACAATGAGCAAATTAATATTTGTAGCATTAAGAAACGGAATAAAGCTTGTAAGAAGAGATTATTACATGGGGCTGCAATGGATGTAGAACCCCCTATTCGATATGTGAACCGTCAATTGTAATTTATATCTCTTGCGTCAAATAAATTAAAATTATTGACGTGTCAAACCCTCAATTTATTATAATCTTAGTTGTATATTGGCACCGTTTTATCCATGTTAGGGGTTTACATAAGAAAGTCATAAACGACGGAGGCCTCATTTTACACGAGTCCTTTATTAGCATACGTAATAGGTGAAGCACTTGATACACGCGGTGGGGTCCCTCGGATCAGAACCCGAAGATGGTAGCGACTCCGAGGAAATTAGCATACTGACTCCCGATGTAGAACGCTGTTGGCGATACTGGCCTCGCGTCCCTGAAATATGCGATGTTCGAGTAAGGCCCGGCAATGGAAAGGTTCGCCTGTACGTTCCCGGTGCTGTTTATCCTCAGAAGGAAGTGGGAGTAGGGTTTTGGGTTCTGTGGCACGTAGTAGTTGCTACCGTCCAGACTCCTCCTGACGTTGCTCGCTCCTGGGATGTTTCTCGCGAACACCTCGAGGCTATCCACTTTCGGTCCGGTGATGTAGAACTTCAAGATGGTGTCCTTGATTAGCTGGGTTATGAGGATGTAGGAATTGTCGGAGGATAACGCGATGCCCGTCGGCGTTGCCAGTCCGGTAGCCAACACCGTGACGTCTCTGGTATTCGGGTCATACCTCAGGAGTCTCCCGGAAGTGTCGTTGATTCTTGCCAAAGAATTGTTCCTGCAAACCCGAGTTCGCTAAGGATTATTGCATTATCGGGGTCAACTCCAGTTCATTAAACATGAAAACGTACCTGTATTTCTGGCTGCCATCGGTAAAATAAACCATCCCAATACTATCGATGTCAACGGCATTACAGAAGAAAAGATACGGGAAGAGTAGGGTGGCTGGTCCGCCAGAAGGTCCGACTCCAAAGAGCCCCTTATAAGCATCACAGAAGTAAATAAAACCGGATGTGTTGGTAGCAATGCCTAATGCTCGTCCGCAGGTCCCGAACAAACTGGGACTGGTATTGTTGTCGCACAACGTCCCGTTCCAGCCGTACTAGAAGAATTCACGCAGTCAGGCGAAAGAAAATTCATCATTCAATATCGACAGGAACCACGAGGAGAGAAGAATAAAAGGAACGCGTCTAGCCTGTTCGGGATGGAGGTTAACGGGACAAAGGTCTGGGTCACGGCGGAGAACCTAACTACATCGCCATTGGATATTCCAGTCAAGGCAACAACCGGAGAACCGGGTAAGAAGGTGATATACGCAGGGCCGATGGTATTATTCGGCAGCATGACCATACTGTAGACGGAGACTTCCAAAGAGAGGACCGCGGAAGGAAGAAGAAGGGCGGCGAAGACGACCACGACAGACATTTTCATTCTTTAAAAAAAAAAAGAACTTCCTTAGAATCGTATTGCTTGAAGGACATAACGTATCATATTTATATTGACATGTTGATCAATTAAATAAATAAAAATTAGGTAAATTTTCCTATAGTGATAAATATTTCTAAAATTATCATTTACTTTTTAAATAAAAGTTATATGTTTTCGTTGAAATGACAGAAGGCGTAGTAACTATATTCCATAGTTGGGTAATGAACTCTAGCATTGCTAGAATTTATTTGTTTGTTTAATTCTGAAGGGGAATCGGGTTGAGAGAAAAATGGTTTACACATGGGCTCGGGAGCCCAATCGGCCCGCCCGTCCCGTTCATCTGGCGCGAAAACAGTCACGATTCGCGAGATGACTCCGAACGACTTGCTTCCCGATGTTGTGGCCAATGAATCTGACGAGCACGACCGGACACCCTTTAATATGCCATTGATGATATATCTTCCTCGTAAACGATCTTCCCTTCCTTGGCGGGACGAGTCGCGAACTTGAGCACGTCTGGTCTGGTAGAGGGGATAGTAGTCTGGTCTGAAGAAACCCCTGAAAGAGGTTGACGAGTCCCTCGTGATAATCCCGATTATACTGCGAGATCATCCTACAGGAGGGATATCAGTACGTAGTCCCGCATGTTAAAGGAGGACGGCGTCAAGCATCCCTCGCCTCCCACTCATAGTCGAAGTAGATATTGGTGGGACTTTGGGAAAGTACCGGCATAAGATGTTCGAAGGCGAAGCCATTGCCAGTGACCTTTCATTTAGATGAAAACGAAGGGCGTCTTAGATAGGTGCCTTTTCTTTACTAACAGCATAGCCAATGATGTAGTTGTCCATTAGTTTCGCAAATCATCCGACAATCTGTCCCAATACACGCGATGCGGCAGAGGCCAAACACAAATTCACCAGAGCATCTATTCAACAGAAATCCCAAACGTTTTGAACTGACAAAACTAGCTCATCCTACGAATCCGAATTAAAGCATCGAGATCAGCAATCTACAACTCATTTACCACCATCTACGCTGCGCAAACTCATTGCCTTTACACTGCGGCAACATAATTTCTTCAGTGAACTATACAAATCGTGGGATTCAATTCGATCGATCACCCCAATATTACCCAGGTGCAGCCCTCGATGCTAACATGCAACGCTTACAGACTAAAGTCACTGAGAGCCCGATAGATTTCTCTCTTATGTTCATCGGATGGTAGATGCTCGAACAGAGCATGATGATAGTATTTTGCATTGGTGCCTGAATGAAGATACTTGAAGATGCTAGAACTCACGACCTCATTGATGAGGAGGTATGTTTCGTCCGATGATATGGTAGTGCCTGCCGTTCCTCCAATCCTGCTAGCCAGCACCGTGACTGGTCTGGTTAATGGCACGTACTTTAGCAAGCTTCCCGTTGTGTCGTCGTTGGATTTCATCAAGGTAAGGTTCCTGTAATACAAGGTAGAACCTCCGACTTAGAGATCAGACCTAGTGTACTCCAACTTGAAAGAGTACATTGCAAGTCGCAGAAATACTTATTGCCCGAGCTGTTGGTAAACGTGCCTCGGCGGTAGGCAGCAATCGGAGAAGAGATTCGAGTTGCTATTCACAGCGCACAACAAGGCGTTCCTGAAACAAGTGAGAACAGAACTTAGCGAAAATCAGTCAGCTTGAACATCTCAAAGAGAACTCTTTACTATTGGTTGTCGAGAATCTTGCAGGCAAAAGCAGCGATCGTGATGAGGCTAAAGTTCTCGACACCGCGGGGGTGTAGATTCTTGAAGCTGTTGTCGGGAAATGAGAGTAAATCACAGGTCCATCGTCCATAGCGGTTGCCTGAGCCGGTACCTAACCGGCTGGGCCCGACCTTTTAACAAAACAAACAGTCCTTACCAAACCTTGGCCACCCTCTCTTTTCCCTTCCCCAGCCGAACCTAAAAATCAGACAAAGCCCACGAAAACCGGGTCGGTGTTTCGTATTTCCTCACCAAACACTCCCTCTCCTTCTTACGCTCCACTCCGCTCCAATCTCCACTGTCTTCCTCGGACCACCACCATCCCGTCTTGTCCGAATCACCATAAAGACAATGACCGCCGCCGCCGCCGCCATGAATCTTGCCTCCCCTCACCACCTCAACAGGCTCGTCGCCCAGCCTGCAAACCCCCGCGTTCGAATCCCCCGTCGAATCGACCCCGCCCCCCTCAAAGTTCCAATATTTGGCCGTGTTTACGTGCACCCGTCTCTCGATTCCCGCCGCAACCTCGTTCTCCATAGCGGGTTCGGTCCGATTCGCGGATCCTTTGTGACCCGGGCTGCGACCCCGGCGACCCCCGAGCCTGAATCCGAGGCCGCAGGGGTGACGGAGCCGGAGAAGCGGAACAAGACTTTCCAGCTCGCGGTGGTCTTCGGGCTGTGGTATTTCCAGAACATCGTCTTCAACATCTACAACAAGAAGGCCCTCAACGTGTTTCCCTTCCCGTGGTTCCTCGCGACATTCCAGCTGTTCGTCGGATCGGTCTGGATGCTCCTCCTCTGGTCCTTTAAGCTCCAGCCCTGCCCTAAGATCTCGAAATCTTTCATCGTCGCGCTGCTTGGGCCGGCGCTGTTCCACACCATTGGCCACATCTCGGCATGTGTGTCCTTCTCGAAGGTAGCGGTCTCGTTCACTCACGTGATTAAGTCGGCAGAACCTGTTTTCTCGGTCGTGTTCTCTTCGTTCCTCGGGGATTCGTATCCTCTTGCAGTCTGGCTATCGATTCTCCCGATTGTGTTCGGCTGTTCTCTTGCTGCAGTCACCGAAGTGTCCTTCAATTTCGGAGGTTTGTGGGGCGCGATGATTAGCAATGTCGGGTTTGTGCTTCGGAACATATATTCGAAGAAGAGCCTGCAGGATTTCAAGGAAGTGAATGGATTGAATCTCTACGGCTGGATCAGTATAATCTCGCTGCTGTATTTGCTTCCGGTGGCCATTTTCGTCGAGGGATCCCAGTGGATACCCGGGTACCACAAGGCAATTGAGGCAGTCGGGAAATCATCGACTTTCTACCTCTGGGTTATGTTGTCCGGCATTTTCTATCACCTGTACAATCAGTCGTCCTATCAGGCACTCGACGATATCAGCCCGTTGACATTCTCGGTCGGCAATACGATGAAGAGGGTGGTTGTGATTGTGTCCACAGTTCTTGTCTTCAGAAACCCAGTGAGGCCGTTGAATGCGCTCGGATCTGCCATTGCGATCTTCGGCACTTTCTTGTATTCTCAGGCAAATTCTGCTAAGAAGGTTAAGAGTGTGGAAGAAGAGAAGAAGAGCTAAGGTGCAACCAATCCCTGCTCCTCTCTTCACTCGACGGTCTTAATGTTTAGCAACTGGATTTTGTTTTGATCAGTCGACTTCATTGTGCCAATACTCGTTCTTGTTAGTTCTTACTCAGTTCTAGAAATCACTTCATTGCTCATTGATTAGTCTAAAGTTTGTGAGGTTCCATAGTTTATCTGCCCAGATTCATGTATCTGAAATGACTTCGGCACAGTTCGTTGCTTCGAGAGTGAATAATCTCCGCATTCCGCGGATGTTCCCTTATAGTTTACAATTCTGTTTTGATGCTGCTTCTGGTCGAGTGCTCCTTTCTGTTACCCAAAACTGAATTGCAATGACGAATGACTGAGAGTGCTGAACACTGCTGGACCAGCAACAAGCTGAGGATGAAGGAGACTAACTATGTGAATGGACTGATCTCGTATCGGATTAATATTTGTTGTTAATGTACCTTATTAAGCGAGAGCACTTATTAGTAATCTATACAAAATATAACAGCGCTGGCCTTGTTTAGGAGACACTATTTGATTCCTCTCATTCTCGCAAAACTCGAAGAACGCCCCTCGAATCGATAGTCTACGTGTGCTGTGTCTGGTCCCGGTTCCTCTCAAACCGGTCGTAGGCGGGCTTCGTCCTAAGGAACAACAAGAAGTTTGATACGACTCCAATCATTGATATGCAGGCCCACCACACGAACGTCGTCCGGTAACATTTCCTTCCCATGCACACCATCGTGTCGCCGAGCGCCTGGTGCGAATCGACTGAACCCTCGACAGCCGAGTCGTACACCAGTGCTGCCAGGAGCCCATACAGGAGCGAACCGATGGGAATGTTCGTGATCAGGATGTTGTGGTTTATGCCCGCACTGTTGGGACCAAACAGTTCGGACGTTATGGAGATTGCTGCTGTGAATATGAATCCTGAGCTGAGACCTATGAGAGCCGTGCCCATCCTAAGGGCCATCTCACTCCCGGACATCACGAGTATGAGGAAAGCTATTGGGGTCGGCACGAGTGCCATGGCTAGCCATCCCGTCCTCGCAAAGTAGAGCCTGCTGCAATTACAAAAGGCGTAATTAGAAGGACTCTTGAGGGAGGTTATCCTGCCGAAGTAAAAGACAAACGCTGTAGGGACATACTCACGGAGGAAGTCCGGCGCAGCCGAGAGAAGACGGCCGAAGAACGAGCAGGATGAATATAGTGCGACAAACTCACTGGTCTTTGATTCGAATCCCAGCGACTGAGAAATCTGCCCGAGGTTGTTGCTGTACACGAGCCCGATAGTTCCGCCACAGAAATAAGCCACATAGTACAACCAGAAATCCCAACGGCTCACTAGTAGCGGAACCTGGTGCTCCTCTCCAAGCACTGTCAACAGATCCTTCTCCATAACAAAGCAACACCACCCTCCTCCGTCTCTTGAACTGATTCCGCGCCCATTGCCGGTGACAGCATCATTCGGCCAGGCCAGCTCACTCCCGATCAATTCCTCATGAAGCTCGAGATCGTCCACCTCAACCACACCAAAAGCCGACCAGATGCCGGACCTACCAGCCTGCTTTGCCCACTCCCGAGCCCACACGATCCCTGGAATACAGAACGGGAGGAGCAACAGGACGATGGTGCCTCCCAGCAGGATACGAGCCCTGGCCACTACGTGCGACAGGGGATTTAGTAGGAGGAGGTACAGCCCCGTGAGAACCGCTACAGCGTTTAGGAGGAGGAAGGTCCGGGAGTCATGTTGAGCTGTGTCTGGTTGGAGTAGCTGCATGGGTGGATTTCGAAGGACGGGGGTGAGGGCGACACCAGCCACAAAGAGGGGAACAATGGAGTTGAGGAAGAGGAAGAGGGTGTCGTCGCTGGGGTTGATCGCGTTGGCGACGAGGGTGTAGAGGGCAGCACTCACGCCGTTGAAGCTGATGCTGAGGGAGAGTGCGAAAGCGCGGCTCGATGGGAAGTTGCGGATGCAGAGGACGTAGCAGACCGTGTTGAACCAACATATGCTGCACCCCGCTAGCAAGCACAGCACGAACACCTACAAAGCAGAATTATTTTTCAAATATTTTACTAAATAATTGATACAGACTCCAATAATTCTATTTAATTTTGACCGTCAAAGAATATTGTATAAACTAATTTCATACCCATGATTTGTACGTTTGTGAGAAAGACAGATATAGACTTTTTACGTGACAGGTGATCAACTGATTTTCTACACACCCTCCGATCAAATTGAAACATTCCCCACGACAAATTCGATTTCATTTTCCATCTAATAGAATAAAAAAAACAAAATAAAAATACAATCCCAGAAATATTTCTTATACATGATTTGAAAAGATACAATTGACAATATCTCATAATTATTATATGTTTTCAACAGAAAATATTAATTTGAGAAAAAAATTACTGAAAAATAAATTTTAATAAATATGTCGGATTAATGTAAAGGACCAGAATTTAAAATCATTCATAAGAAAATTTGATTATAAGATCAGTAATTAATAAATGATTTGAATATTATTACCAGGACATAAGGTAGGGAGATGATCTGCTTGATGACGAGCCACTGGACGCCGTAGCCGACGAGTCCGATAAACGCGGACATGGCCATGACGACCCACACGGGGAAGTAAAGGAGTGATACCCCAGAGCACCACCCGAACGCCTTCCCCATGTCGGAGGCCACCGAGAGGTAGTTGAGCTCCACCTGGGATATCCCCAGCACGGACTTGAGCGTAGAAGAGTACGAAGAGAAGTCGAAGTTCGTCCCTGTGAACGCCTGTATCCACATCGTCGCCGCCAGTATCATCCATTTCTGAGACTGGCCCGCCATGTCCCCGCGGCTGGGGGAGTTCATTGGACGAGGCCGCGGCGGAGAGGAGAATGAGAGAGTTGTGAGGAAGACGGTTGGGGGGGGGGGGGAGTGTTTTGAAACTTTGGATTTGTACCAAACTTTGAAAGTAGGTTGTGGGAAATTAATCCATTAGTAATTCTAGATATTAATTTAGGTGGATTCACTATTCTGAATAAATATTTCAGAAAAATAAAAATAATAATTAAAGATTATCAAATGATGGATATAAAGCTAATGAATATTTTGCTTGTAGTAATTCCCTTTTCCTTGGTTAGTGAATAAATAAAAATTAACCCAGCAATATCCACTAATATAGTAATTTTAGTACCAACCTACATAATCTTTTGTGCGAATTAGGACATGGGCTTTCTGTCTCCCGACAGCTGACAACTAACTCTCTCAACCCAACAAATGTTCCATGTAAACCACGCCCGATCGTTTGTTTTTTTTTTTTTTTTTTGAGGACTTATTTGAAAACTATACCAACAATGTAAGGATTATTCTGGAAATTAGGAAAAGAAACCCCTCGAGGAAAGAAGCATCCATCTTAGAACATGAACTCCCGTCCGTCCCCAAGCCATTGTTTAGTTTTCTCTTCTTCCCCCCCAAATCCTCCGCTCTTCCTCCACGCTGAGGTTTGCCCTCTCGCTCTCCCTGCTCTCTTCTGTTCAATGCTCCAGGAATTTGATCGTTATTCCGTTTTCTTGTGATCTTTGTTTTTGTTGCTGATGGTAGTGTAGTTGGATCGGGTCATTCTTGATTGTTGTTGCGGAAACTGCGATCATTGTTTTGGTGTTGCTAAGGGATTCTTTGCATTTCGTTGAACGGTTGGTGGGCTGATTCATGTCGGTAGTACGGTTTTGTGAGTAGGCGATTCTTGGTGATATTATTGTTCTCCAATAGTTGGAATTTTGCTGCGTTGAGTCCAGCAGCAAAACATTCTGTCAGCATATTCTTATTGTAGTACCAGTTCTTGTAGCGGGTTAGTAGAGGTTGTGATTTTTCTTTTCTGGGAGTGGGTTTTGGTCAGCGTGAATTGTGATCCAAGTAAAATCTTTGCTCCTTCCCGATTTAGTTGTCCTACCTAGATCTGGCCGATGAGTGTCTGGTAAGTTGGTTGCTGTTTTCCAGGTTTGCCTTATGACCCTTCGGCTAATTCTAGGTTAGCATTGGCTGGAGAATCCCATGATCACACAGCATCCTTTCTTGAATAAATAGTGTAGGGTCAAGTGGGTGCGACTGTTGTTCAGCTTTGCATATTAGTAGTGTTTTGATTCCTCCATGGCTGCTTTGGTTAGATGACGGTGTGATAACCCTTTTTCGGGGATATTTTCTTTCATTTGCTGAATATGATCTGTTGTTCGATAGGTTACTGATGGCGACGGTTAGAAACTTGTAGATCAAGACGAGTACCTGTAAACGCATCATCAAAGAGTTGCATTCATACGAGGAGGTCGAGAGGGAAGCTGCCAGGACAGCAGAGATGAAGGAGAAAGGAGAAGATCCCTACGACCTTAAGCAACAGGTACTCAACATCTCTATTGATTATTTTCCTATGCTACTAAAGTGTTTGATTCGTAAGAAGTATATGATAGCACTTTTTGTAAAATATTATATTTTTCTTGTCGATCAAATATAAACTTACAATTGAACGACTTGGGTAGACAAGAAACATTTAAGTCATGGCACATGAATTAGAATGGGAGTCTTGGCGCATAACGATAGTTGCTCGTTTATCTGCGGCTCATGGTTTCGAATGCAGATGCAAGGGTGATGTTTATATGTCCATTGAACACCCAAAGGTGGCCTTCCAGAAAAGCCTGAATTAATTCCAAGTTTCATATGGATATGATTTAGTAAGGAAAGTTATAAAATGACTGCAGCAGGTAAATAGAAAACAATACCTTAAGGCCTTGTAGAGGAGATGGTTTTTTGTTGCCCTTGAAAACTGCTTTGTTCCAATGGTCATGCATAGGGGAGCTCTTCAACACCATAATTAGAAGCATTCACGTTCAACTCATAGCTTTATGAATCATTGCTAGTACAGAGTATAGATTAGCTCATATTTTCTGATATGCCCATAGATTTTATTCATGATTCATAAACCAAATTAACCAGATTTTTCGGCTGTATTTTTTAACCAATGCATAAGCCCAGTTATCATGACATGCTGGCATAGATTCTTTTGAGCTTCGGGTGTTTGTTGAATTGTGTAGTTAGAGATTGCTCTAGGATTATGTCGTGTTTCCTCAGAAGATGGACGTTTCTGCTGCTTATGATCATGCTGAACTTCTAACTTGGGGACCTGACCATGATGCTTTGCCGGTATATCAACAGGAGAACGTTCTGGCTGAATCAAGGATGATGATTCCAGACTGTCGCAAGCGCCTGGAGGCTTCACTGGCTGACCTTAAGCAAACTTTGGTATTGCATACCGTTTTTCTTGTCTCGCTTGTCACTTCTTCCATGCTCTATCACACCACACTTAATGGGATTTCAATTTCAGGCTGAGCTGGAGGACTCAAATCAGAAGGAAGGGATCGAGATTGAGGATGCTCGGAGCACCATCACGGACGTTGAACGCTTCTTCCAGTCCAGGTAGGCTTAGTGTTTCCACGCGACTGGTTTGGTGCCATACTTTATGTATTTGTGTCGCTGCGACTGGTTCATATGCGCCCTTGCTTCTCTTCATAATGGATACATGCTACATTTGGTACGATAAACCGGTCTTTTGAATGTGCGAAGTACAACATGACCTTATGGCCCATCCCCTTCAGGGGCTCGTATTTTCCAAAGCGAGAGCCTCAAACCTTGAACCAGTAAGGTTTTGCAAAGGCACAAAGCATCATAGGACGATGCCATTAGGGTTGGAGGGGTGATCAATATGCACATCAAGGTTCAACTGTCCCAAACAATTGCCTGCTAGCTAAAAACAAAACGTTGGTACAACAAAATTTACCAGGAAAGGCTGGCCGCTTGCCTGTTCTTCCGGTGGAAAGGCCTACATGCCTCAATGCTGAGATTCACAGCAGCAGCAAGAACCATGAAGATTGCGGTGTCTTCTACACATGTCACATGGCTTGCTAATCTTCCCTTCCCCCTGAACCCTACAGTTCATCACGAACCCTGCCAACAGGAGGGTTAAGACCTGCATAGTCCCCGCTGTTTCTTGGGCTCGGGATTGGAGTAGCTGTTGTGGCTGCTGTCTTCATCTGCCTATCTGTGTCAATGAAAAACACCCCGCCCTTTTCGGCGTTTATGATTATCTCAGAGACTAAACAGTCTGCTCCTCCCTGGAGAAGGCAGAATCTGCAGCAGACCGAGTCTCTGATCCCTCCACGCTCCCTCCAGGACTCGAGCTTTCCCCATGGCTCCCAGCACTCTGGCCTGCAAGGATCTGGCCGGACAATTAACCAGGCTCCTGGGTTCAATCTCACCACCCAATCACAGCCAGTTGACGGCACAAATGGAGTCGTTATGAAGGCTGCTGCTACGGCTGAGCTAGATAGATCATGTATCTTGACCTTCCATCCCTTTCTTTCTCGTCTTTCGGTCTCGACATCGGATACATTGGCACCATTTATCCAGTAAGTACTCAACGGGACGAGAAAAATTTAAGGCTTGGCACATGAATTAGAATGGGAGCCTTGGCACATCAGGAAGGTTGCTTTTTCGAATGCAGATGCAAGGGTGATGTTTACATGAACATTGAACCGCAAAAAGATGGCCTTCTGATGTAATTCCAAGTGGTGGTGATATTGGATCTACCAAACTACATCCGGGCGAAAAAGAAAATTAAGGAGTGGATAAATAACTAGAAGCTGCATCGGACACATCCCATGCGTGCCGGGAGAGCGGAAGCTCCCGATGCTTGGCGTGCTGTCCCTCCTCCTCCACCACAGCCTCCTGACGTCCATGGTTTGCCGCGTACTTTTTGAGAGAGCCCCCAAGTCACCAAAAGGTGACTTGGGGGCTCCACAATGGGAGGTAGCATGGCCGGCACCTCGCCCTGAGACATCGCTACTGTAGAGAAGGTCGGAATAAAGAAGTGTGGAAGAAGATGAGCACCTAAATAATGAACGAGAAGGGAGACTGTATCTAGACACTTTGATGAGGATGAAGAGGAGAGGTGGGGATGGCGTTTTCGTGAAAAGAAAACCAGCGTTCCTGTTTCGGCCAAGGAAAAAGGGCCTACTTGTCATTTCCATCGAGGGAGTGGGGAGTCTCTTTAACGGAGGACGACAAAGGAGGACGATGGTATTGATGATGATGAACACCAGAATGAGCCCCAAGTTCCTTGAATGCGAGCTTCTCGAGGCGGTAATTATAGTACTCTACATCAAGGGAGAGGCTGAAGTCGGACGTAGAGAATACGTCCTCGACTAAGATAACCCTTATTATTTACGTATACATTCCAGTAGCAAAGCAGTGGGGATGATAGAGTATAATCAAGGCCAAATCTCTTGCTTTTTGGTCATTAATAGTAAAACATTAGATAGGCAGACACTAACCTGGTCATATTACATCAGACACATCATATTGATTGTAGTCAAGCATCTCGTCCTACAAGAGAATAAAGAAAGGTGATGGGAACAATGGTTTAAGTGAAGGGCCGATACATTTTGAGTGCATCAATGGTGAAAAGTAGTCACAAAAATGACAGCTACACAGCAAAATTTTCATAGCAGCGTGAAAGAGGCAAGTTGAAGTTCCAAGCATTTTACATATAGAGGCTTATCAATTTTTATGAGAATTTCACACAAAGACTACTAAAACCCAACAAAGTACTCATCTGTGGAGAGCGACCTCGACGATACTCCGACGGCTGCCAGTTCCCAAATCCGAATGGCACTTGGCAGAAGGCGGGTTCGTCTGCTCTGCCCTTATATTTAAATAGAGTTGGGTGTTTTCTGCTATTTCTATAATTTTCAAAAATCTGAAATTCATGAAAGATCACGTTGTGCATCGGGTTTCATCGGATCTATCACAGAAAGAATCCAATGACGTCTATCCAGATCCATATTTCTCCTCCTTATCTATCCCCATCATACTCCCAACCCTGTCCCTAAACTCATTCGTTATCGGGACGTGGAACTTGTGTAGTCAGCCTAGGCACCCGCCTCACATCGAAGTCAAGCTAGCATATGTAATACAGTCCTCGGTCCCCGCTAAAATCCCATGGGAGCCTCGTGACTTCATACATTTCAATGTATAGTCAGCGCAATGTTCAAACATATTGATGTATTCTTAATACATGTGAGTTCCTGATTCATACATGTAAAAAAGAACTCAAAAATTAGTAAATAATAAATATTTGGAAGTAATTGAAAATTTTTGAAGTCGTTTATTAAAAAATATAAAGTATGGGTAAATAATTTGTTGAATTTATGTTGAATATTTATTGGTAAAAATTTAATTTTTTTTTGGATAGATTCGAATTGCTTATGTTTAAAAGTAATACCCAATTTGAAAGTTAATCATAAAAAATATTTAAATTTGGTAAATTAACCAAAAGTGAAATTAAGATGTGATTATTCAATTAATAAGTTATGTGTGTAAGTCATTTGTTTATATAATCTCGTATTTTACTTGAACCGCTTTCATGTAAGCGAACATATGCTATTAGGACAGCATTTCATAGACTTTTTTTTTTTTTACGATCAAGGGCCGGTCATCATAAATTTGTTACTCGCTGAATAAAAATTTCACATTTCCTTTTAACTCTTTGAATTTTAAAATAAGTACATAATTATGATTTTTCAACTGGAAGGTTTGTTTTTTTTTTTTCAATTTAAATCTATGAACTTTTTAAGTATATATAGATTCTATGCAACCCGAAACGCATCACAGTTACTAAGGAAGTTTCTGCAGATGGAAGAAAATCAATTTCAATGAGGTACATATCCTCTCTTATATTATTTATACACGATTAGGAAGAGCAATCGGGTGCCGACCTCCTCCCAATCATGGGAATGGAGGCATCTCGTATCTTGCTCTCTCTGCTGTGTTTTTGCTTTATCCGTTGTCATGGGATCCATCACCAGCCTCTCTTGGAGGAAGAGGAACGAGAACTCGACAAACGTCTCCGCATCCTCAACAAACATCCGGTCAAGACAGTCAAGGTCCTCGCTCCGTGGCTTAGGGTTTACATTTACCTCAATTGTTGATATAATCTGGTTTTGATAATGAAAAATATTATGTATTGCTAATGTGCTATTTCACATTAGATAACATGTCCTCAGGAGATGTCATTGATTGAAATAAGGTTCTGCAGATGACATCAGGAGATATCATTGATTGCATCGACATGTACAAGCAGCCGGCTTTCGACCATCCCTTGTTGAAGGATCACAAAATCCAGGTCTTATAAGAAAAAACTAACTTGTACTAATATATTTGATGCTTTGAGTTATATTGGACTAATAAAGCACCGTGAAGCAGGTGAACCATCTTGGCTCTTCATTGGCGAGAAACAGAAAACCGAAAAACCATCCTGAAAGAGCCGACCTTTTCGCTTACGAAGGCTGCCCTAACGGGACAATTCCTATTCGGAGAACAACAAAAGATGATTTGATAAGGGAGAAATCACTTTGGAATTTGGATTTTGCAAAGCAAGATTTGCCTTTTAATTTGCCTGGCCGCAGCGTTGTAAGTCTTCCTAATCAATCTCTCCTTCCGAAATGGCCATAATATATGTACATGTATACGACTAGAATTTCTATTAATAAATTCTAAAATTTTGGAAATGCCATTTGAAATTTTTTTATAAATCGTATTATAAACCTAACTGAAATAATATAGACGTTATGTCTTGCTTAGCTTGCTGGAAAAGATGTAGAGGACACTGCGGATATCTAATGGGAGGCAAAGACATCTACTGGGAGGCAAAGGCAACCCTTAATATATGGGATCCGAGATGTGCGGATGCACAGCTCAGTGCATCCATAATTAGGCTGGCGAGTGGGAATGGCAATTCGCCAGACGAGAATGACGTGAACGCAGGATGGGCGGTAAAATTCTGCTTAGTTTGGAGAGAAAAACCGATCGCCATGTCAACAAGATCCATTGTGACGTTATCGATCGATTTCAGGTATATCCAGCATTATATGGAGACGCTCGTCCGCGTCTTTTCACCTACTGGAAGGTAAGTTTACACTCATCTTCTGATGATTACTTCTCCACTACAATTTCGCTTCACTTTTTCCCGATTTCCCAACCTTCGGTTATCCCTTCACGTAAATTCAGGGAGATGGATCTTCTAGATTTTTCCACCTGCGTTGCCCAGGATTTGTACAAACCGACAGTAGATTCGTTCTCGGGGGACCTTTCATAAAGGTATCTGAATTAGGCGGAATTGAACAGGAGGTCACAGTTCACATTGCTCAGGTGAAAGGAAAACTAACATATCGGTATATAAAACTCTTTCAGGGAATAACTAACTCGTCTCATGAACCGGTCGCAACGTGACAGCGTTCTTTCCAGGATCAGGAGACGAAGCACTGGTGGTTAATCTGGGCCAATGATGTGCGGTTGGGATACTGGCCTAAAGAATTGTTCCAAGGAATGGTCTACGGCGCCAACCGTCTCTTCTTTGGAGGATTCGTTATCGGGGAGCTGAAGGGTCCGAGCCCTCCAATGGGGAGCAGTTACTTCCCCGACTACAGTGACGTGAAACACTCCGCCTACATGCACGGGATAGTGTTCTCTGGTTTATATCATCCGATTGATGAACCCAGGTATGATGAGCCGTCGAAGATCTTGGATTCGCCCGGTTGCTACGACGTGATGGACTTGGGTCATGTAGACAACTATGGATACTTCATTTTGTTTGGAGGGCCAGGTGGTCGAGAATGTTAAAATATTTGAAAACGAAAATGTCAACGTGTGATCAATAATAGTAAATGAGTTCGGCTCATCTCTTGCTACAATCTTCATTGCTAATCATAATATGTTGTGAGGAGAAGTAAATTATTTTATCAAATAATTATGGTATCCATCGTACTTTGCATATCAACTAACGTTCGTTTTTAACAACATACAATTATTAAAATTATAGCATTAACTTTTAAGTTCTGAAATTCTTTTAGTGGAATTAAGCGTTCCATGTAATAACAAAACTCTTTTATTTCTAATGGCCAAAAGAGTTCTTCCCCAGTGTACGCACGCCTTCCGGCCTAGCAAGTGCGATGGCAGTTCGGGCAACCCGAGGATCCGGGCTCGCTCCCCCGAGGCCCAGTCCGATCGACGTTACGGCTCGAACGCTGGACGCTGCGGAAAGGGACCCAGGGTTGGGCCTTCCCTTGATTCGCGAACGGGTCTCTCCAGTTCCCTGAAGGTGGCGAGCGAAAGGCTGCGTAAGACCTCGCTCAAGAATTTTGGGGAAGGCTCAAGGAGCGGCTCGGTTTGCCGTCACCTCATCCTAAATGGCTCCGAAAAAAGATAGCGTTTAGTTTTAACTTTGGAAAACTATTCGGAGTCGCCACCGATTTAGTTTAAAAATGGTGTGATTTTAAATCGGAAAAATGGTTTGTGATTTTAAGACCGGTTTATCGTACCAAATGTAGCATGTATCCCGTAGCAATCGCCTCTCCCAACGTGAACCGAGAAGAAACAGAGATTTTTGGTGCTGTCAACAACCACAGCTATTTTCTGACTCTTTATAGTAAAAATAATAAAATACCCCCAATAACAAATCACGACCCCACTACCAGCTAAAAATCAGAAAGTAAAGAAACGTTTTCTACATTTATGCTCACGTAGGAGCATTTATGGAAAAGACAAATCCTAGAAAAAAGATAAGAGCTGACAGAGCTGGTTTATCCAACAATCTCCCCCTAAGCTAGACTCTGTCCATCACAACTTGACGACGCCGATCTTGTCACGCAGCTCACTAAACCGCGTACGCCCGAGTGACTTCGTCAGCACATCCGCGAGCTGCTCCTCCGTGCTCACATGATCCACGCAAATTCTCCCATTCTCCACACATTCACGAATAAAATGATACTTAGTGTCGATGTGCTTACTTCTGTCATGAAGAACAGGATTCCTGCTGAGTGCAATCGCGGACTGATTATCCATCTTCAACACTGGCGGCTGGACCTTAACGCCGGTGATGTCGCCCATCAGCCGAACGAGCCACACAGCCTGACACGCCCCCAACGCGCCAGCCATGTACTCAGCTTCACATGTCGAAAGGGCCACCGTCTTCTGCTTCTGAGACTGCCATGACACAGGCATCTCACCAAGGAAGAAGATCACACCGCCGGTGCTTCTTCTCTCGTCGATGTCTCCCCCCAAGTCGCTGTCGCTGTACCCCGTCAGCGTGTTGCCGAGCTTGGAGTAGAACAAGCCGTAGTTGATAGTGCCGGCGATGTAGTGCAGAATATGCTTGACGGCGGCGAGATGTTCCTGTCGAGGTGTCTCCATGAACCGGCTAACATATCCCACCGCGTATGCTATGTCTGGCCTGGTATGCACTAGATAGCGCAGACTCCCCACAAGACTGCGATACATCTTAGCGTCGACCTCCGGCGTGCTGCCCTTGGCAGAGAGTTTAAGCCGAACCTCCATGGGTGTGTGGCAGGGATTGCACGCCGCCATCCCCGCCTTCACCAGTAGCTTCCTGGCATACGCAGCTTGCCCCAGCTTGATGCCGTCTCCGCCTTGCTTCACTTCAAGCCCGAGGTAGAAGGACAAGGGGCCGAGGTCGCTCATTCGAAACATGCGACGCATCTGCTCCTTGAATGTCTCAACATCCTCTTGCCTTGCTCCGGTGATGATCAGGTCATCAACATAGACCCCAACCACCACGCGTGTCGCTGCGGCTCCTCTGGTGTACATACCGTGCTCGTTGGCGCATCTGTCGAACCCGAGCTCACGCAAAATGCTGTCCAGCTTCGCGTTCCATGCACGAGGAGCTTGACGAAGCCCGTACAACGCCTTCTTGAGCTTCATCACCTTGTCTTCATGCCCAGCAGCAACGAACCCCGGCGGCTGCCGAACATACACCTCCTCCTTGAGCTCGCCATTCAAGAACACTGATTTAACATCCATGTGATGCACAAGCCAGCTTCTGTGAGCAGCAACGGCGAGCAGCATGCGCACCGATTCCATCCGTGCGACCGGGGCAAAGACTTCATCGTAGTCGATCCCCGCTTGCTGGATGTACCCCTTGGCGACGATCCGAGCCTTGAACTTGATGATCGCGCCCTGCTCATCACGCTTTAGCTTGTACACCCATTTGAGGCCGATCGGGCGATGTCCAGGCGGGAGATCAACTAGCGTCCATGTCTTGTTCTCTTCAATGGACGTCATCTCCTCCACCATAGCCTTCCGCCAACGTGCGTCCCTGTGCGCCTCCTCGAATGTGGCTGGCTCGTCGTCTCCGCTGGCGAGCAACAGCTCCTCATCGACCTCGAATTCTCGCTCCGCCAAGTCAGGAATGTCTGCCGGTCCAAGCACGTTGCAAGCGTCCTGAACCGCAGAGGTGCGTCGTCGTGATTGTCGTCGAGATCCGGGTCAACTGTCGGTGGCGAGACGAATTGAATTGGCGCACCGGCTGTTGCTGAGACTCCAACCTTGCTAGACGTGTGCATCGGTGTCGATGGCGTCCCTGGTGCAGCAGCCGCCACATCATCGATCCTAGCCGCAGACTGTGTGTCCATCGTGCTCCCTTGCCATGGACCAGTGACGTCGTCGTGACGGACCGTGACCGTCGTGAAGTCGTCGTGAAACGGCTCGTTGTCCAGGTCACTGGAATCTCCGACGCTTCTCCAATCCCAGGCTCTCCCTTCATCGAACACCACATCGCGTGAAACGATCACGCGTCTGGTTCGAGTTGAGGAAGCGATAAGCCTTTGACCCCGGCTCGTACCCAATGAACACCATCGGCGTACTGCGATCATCCAACTTCTTCTTATGCTCGCCTGCAACCTTCACGTGCGCAACACATCCAAACACACGCAAGAAATGAACTGAGGGCTTTACACCATACCAGACCTCGTACGGAGTCTTCCCTTCGACGCTCCTCGTCAGCGACCGATTGAGGATGAAGACGGCCGTGATGACCGCCTCTCCCCACAACCAGCCTGGCATGCCCTTCGCCTTGAGCATGCTCCTAGCCATTCCTAGCACCGTCTGGTTTCGCCTCTCCACCACGCCATTCTGTTGCGGAGTATACGGCGCAGTGAGATGGCGATCGATGCCCTGCTCGGCGCAGTAGTCGGCGAATGCGCGCGCCGTGAACTCGCCCCCACGATCTGTGCGGAGCGTGCCCATCTTCTTCCCTGCTTCGGCTTCGATGCGCGCCTGCAGTTGGATGATGGCTGATGCCGCTTGATCCTTCGACGCTAGTAGTACAACCCACATGTATCTGCTCTTGTCGTCGACCACGAGTAGAAAACTCCGTTTCCCCCCTGGTGTCTCCGGCGTGATCGGCCCGCACAGATCAGCGTGCACGAGCTCTAGCAAGTGTGACGCTCTGTACTTGCTACTCATCGGGAACGGGCGCCGTCGCTGCTTGCCTGCCAAACAGCTGTCGCAGATTTGCTCGACGTGGTCGATCGGGGGCAGACCACGCACCATGCCTCCCTTGGACAGCGCGCGGAGCGACTGGAACCCAAGATGTCCGAACCTAGCATGCCATTGCCAGGCCACCTCAGTGCATCGTGCTGCAAGGCACACTGGCTGTGCGAAGTCGATGTCGAGGAAGTACAGCCGGCTCGCTGAGCGCTTCACCATCACCAGCAGTCGACTCCTCTGATCCCAAATCTGCAGGATCCCCTTCTTGATGCGCACCCCGTGATCGTCCTCGTCAAGCTGCCCCAGGCTGATGATGTTCGCTGTCAACTTGGGAATGTAGTAGACACCGAATAGCGGACGGTGTTCCCCGTTCTTGCACTTGAAGATTATCGTACCGCGTCCCTCGATGGCGACCACGGAGCCGTCGCCGAATCGCACGGTACCGCGGACGCCGGTGTCGAGCTCGGCGAAGGACGCGCGTTGGCTCGTCATATGATTCGTCGCCCCGGTGTCAAGAATCCAGCGCGTGTTCCCGCCTTCGCCCTTCTCGCCGAGTTGGACAAAGAGCTTGTTCTCGTGGAGGTGGATCTCCTGTGCAGCGCCTGTGCGGGACGGTTCCACAGCGCTCGATGTGGCCAGGGCCACCAGTGCAACGGGGTTTGGATCCTCGTCGGCGAACGCCCACCGCGCACTGCCTCCCCCCTCGATCTGAACCAAGAGGTTTGTATCTTGCAACGTGGAAAACAAGTCCGCCGGTGGTGACGGGGTTGGGGAAGGAGTACAGTCGAGAGAGGCCACGCCCAGCATCAGCGCTCCTTCCGTGGGCTCTTCCTCCGTCTGAGCCGCATGAGCTGCCTCGTCACGCTTCTTCTTACGGCATTCTCGAGCCCAATGGCCCGTCTTGCCTCAATAACGGCACTCGTCATCACCGATGACCTTCTTCCCTTTGTCGTTGCCAGCACGGGGCTTTGGCGGTTGTAACCCTCTAGTGTTGTTGTCGCCTCTTCCTCGCGCGCCACCCCTGCCACGGCCCCGGCCTTGGCTGGCAATGAGCGATTGCTGCCTTTGCCTCCATCGGTTGAGAGCAGAAGCCGTGACGCAACACGTTCCACGAGTTCGTCCTCTAACAAGTTCAACCTTGCCGAAGTGCCGCTACTGCTGTTGCTCCTGCCGATGTCGCGCTCCTCCATGGCCTTGAAACGCCCGACCAGCTCCTCGAACGAAACTTGACTCAAATCGAGCAAAGTCTCGATCGCCATTGCGATCTGTGAGTACCTCGGAGGAGTCGCCTGAAGGAACTTGCGGACAACTTGTTCATCCTGTACGGCCTCCCCGAGCACCGCCAACTGGTGCACTATGCTGTTGATGCGGAGTGCGAAGTCGTCAATGGTTTCACCGTCGCGGAACCGAAGCATGTCGAACTCCCCGCGCAGAGTGTTCGCCTTGGCACGACGCACTCGGTCCACGCCGATGTTCATCTGGCGGATTGCATCCCACGCCGCCTTCGCCGTGGGCTTGGTCGCCATTGCTCCCATGAGTTCGGGTGGAACAGCCTTGGATATGACCTCAAGAGCCGTCCGATCGTCGATGAAATCAGCAGTCTCACCGCCGATGCTCACCACCTCCCAGAGGCCGCGCGCCTGAAGCATCACCTTCATAAGCGCCGCCCAGTCATAGTAATTCGTACGGGTGAGAATCGGATAATTCCCGCTCCCACTTGTTTCCTTGGTGACGCGATGGATCACTAGTCCCCTTCCATCGCCGCTGCCTAACCCGCTCCCCGGAATAGGTGTCGCGTCTCGTTGACGGCGACCGGACGGCGATGTTGAATGACGGCGCGGCATGAGTCCCCACTCGATGGCGCGGTCACGATCCCTGCTATGGAACCTCGCTCTGATACCAATTGTAGCAATCGCCTCTCCCAACGTGAACCGAGAAGAAACAGAGATTTTTGGTGCTGTCAACAATCACAGCTATTTTCTGACTCTTTATAGTAAAAATAATAAAATACCCCCAATAACAAATCACGACCCCACTACCAGCTAAAAATCAGAAAGTAAAGAAACATTTTCTACATTTATGCTCACGTAGGAGCATTTATGGAAAAGACAAATCCTAGAAAAAAGATAAGAGCTGACAGAGCTGGTTTATCCAACATATCCATCATGAAGAGAAGCAAGGGTGCATATGAACCAGCCGTAGCGACACGAATACATAAAGAATGGCACCAAACCAGTCGCGTGGAAACACTAAGCCTACCCTGACTGGAAGAAGCGTTCAACGTCCGTGATGGTGCTCCGAGCATCCTCAATCTCGATTCCTTCCTTCTGATTTGAGTCCTCCAGCTCAGCCTGAAATTGAAATCCCATTAAGTGTGGTGTGATAGAGCATGGAAGAAATGACAACTGAGACAAGAAAAAGGGTATGCAATACCAAAGTTTGCTTAAGGTCAGCCAGTGAAGCCTCCAGGCGCTTGCGACAGTCTGGAATCATCATCCTTGATTCAGCCAGAACGTTCTCCTGTTGATATACCGGCAAAGCATCATAGTCAGGTCCCCAAGTTAGAAGTTCAGCATGATCATAAGCAGCAGAAACGTCCATCTTCTGAGGAAACACAACATAATCCTAGAGCAATCTGTACCTACACGATTCAACAAACACCCAAAGCTAAAAAGAATCTATGCCGGCATGTCACGATAACTGGCTTATGTGTTGGTTAAAAAATACAGCCGAAAAATCTGGTTAATTTGGTTTATGAATCATGAATGAAATCTATGGGCATATCAGCAAATATGAGCTAATCTATACTATGGACTAGCAATGATTCATAAAGCTATGAGTTGAACGTGAATGCTTCTAATTATGGCGTTGAAGTGCTCCCCTGTGCATGACCATCGGAACAAAGCAGTTTTCAAGGGCAACAAAAAACCATCTCCTCTACAAGGCCTTAAGGTATTGTTTTCTATTTACCTGCTGCAGTCATTTTATAACTTTCCTTACTAAATCATATCCATATGAAACTTGGAATTAATTCAGGCTTTTCTGGAAGGCCACCTTTGGGGGTTCAATGGACATATAAACATCACCCTTGCATCTGCATTCGAAACCATGAACCGCAGATAAACCAGCAACTATCGTTATGCGCCAAGACTCCCATTCTAATTCATGTGCCATGCCTTAAATGTTTCTTGTCTACCCAAGTCGTTCAATTGTAAGTTTATATTTGATCGACAAGATTAATATAATATTTTACAAAAAGTGCTATCATATACTTCTTACGAATCAAACACTTTAGTAGCATAGGAAAATAATCAATAGTGATGTTGAGTACCTGTTGCTTAAGGTCGTAGGGATCTGCTCCTTTCTCCTTCATCTCTGCTGTCCTGGCAGCTTCCCTCTCGACCTCCTTCTCGTATGAATGCAACTCTTTGATGATGCGTTTACAGGTACTCGTCTTGATCTTCAAGTTTCTAACCGTCGCCATTGGTAACCTGTCGAACAACAGATCATTTTCAGCAAATGAAAGAAAACGTCCCCAAAAAAAGGGTTATCACACCGTCATCTAACCAAAGCAGCCATGGAGGAATCAAAACACTACTAATATGCAAAGCTTGAACAAACAGTCGCACCCACTTGACTCTACACTATTTGTTCAAGAAAGGATGCTATGAGATCATGGGATTCTCCGGCCAATGCTAACCTAGAATTAGCCGAAGGGTCATAAGGCAAACCTGGAAAACAGCAACCAACTTAACAGACACTCATCGACCAGATCTAGGTAGGACAACTAAACCGGGAAGGAGCAAAGATTTTACTTGGATCACAATTCACGCTGACCAAAACCCACTCCCAGAAAAAAATAGATCACAACCTTTACTAACCCGCTTCAAGAACTGGTACTACAATAAGAATATGCTGACAGATTATTTTGCTGCTGGACTCCACGCAGCAAAATTCCAACTATTGGAGAACAATAATATCACCAAGAATCGCCTACTCACAAAACCATACCACCGACACGAATCGACCCACCAACCGTTCGACGAAATGCAAAGAATCACTTAGCAACACCAAAACAATGATCGCAGTTACCGCAACAGCAATCCAGAAAGACCCGATCCAACTACACTACAATCAGCAACAAAAACAAAGATCACAAGAAAACGGAATAACGATCAAATTCCTGGAGCATTGAACAGGAGAGAGCAAGGAGAGTGAGAGGGCAAACCTCAGCGTGGAGGAAGAGCGGAGGATTTGGGGGGGAAGAAGAGAAAACTAAACAATGGCTTGGGGACGGACGGGAGTTCTTGTTCTAAGATGGATGCTTCTTTTCTTGGGGGTTCTTTTCCTAACTTCCAAAATAATCTTTACATTGTTGGTATGTTTTTCAAATAAGTCCTCGAAAGGAAAAAAAAAAAAAACGATCGGGCATGGTTTGCAGGGAACATTTGTTGGGTTGAGAGAGTTACTTGTCAGCTGTCGGGAGACGGAAACTGTCGGGGTTACATGTAAAAGGATTGGACAGGAAGGGAGAAAATGTTAGCAGAACGTAGGTTTTGTATTGTCGAAGACCTTTTGTAGGATAGAGGAAATATCTTGTAGAGCTGCTGAATCTACGAGGAATGTATATTGAAGTATTTTGCTGCGAAAATGATTTCTATTTCTAAAACTTTCTCTTACATAAAATGTCTACACTTCCCTTTATATATTGGGAGGAATAAGAAACTCAAATGACAACAGAAACCGACATATTTAATAATCTACTTAAATGTCTCACTTAATGCTCTACTTAAATGAATTTTCCATTACTAATATTATATTAATTGGATCATAAATTACCTTCAACATCCGCTCTTAATTTATGATCTTCGAGTAGTCTTGGAATGTTTCAAACTTCTCCGAAGACACCGCCTTTGTAAGAATATCTGCTGGTTGATCATGGGTGCTGATGAACTCTAGAAGAATCTCCTTCTGCGAAACCATCTCTCTGATGAAATGATGACGAAGTTCTATGTGCTTCGATCTTGCATGGAAAACTGGATTCTTGGTCATAACAATTGGAGATTGGTTATCACAGAAGATTGTTGTTGGCTCATCTACCTTCTGTTGTAACTCTAGAAGTAACCTTCTGAGCCAGATAGCTTCTCTTGTTGCTTCATTTGCTGCGATGTACTCAGCTTCTGCAGATGAGAGAGCAACAATGCTTTTCTTCTTTAAACTCCATGAAATGGGCTTTGTTCCAATGCAGAACAAGTATCCTGATGTGCTTCTGCGATCATCTAGGCTTCCTGCCTAATCACTATCTACATTACCCATTAGATCATCCTTCTGCTCTTTTGTATACTTTAGTTCGACCTTCTGTGTGCCTTCTAAGTAGCGTTGAACCCTTTTTGCTGCTGTGAAATGAGTTCTACTGGGGTTGCTTATGAATCTAGACAGCAAACTCATAGAATGAACAATATCAGTCCGAGCGTGAGTGTGATAGATAAGATAACCAACCAGGCTTCTGTAGATCTTTGAGTCAAAGCCTTCTGTAGAATCTTCCTTCTGTAACTTCTCATTGAGTGACATTGGAGTATAAATTGGCTTCTCATTCTCCATACGAAACTTCTTCAACATATTCACTCTGTACTTCTGTTGAGAAATGAAAATCTCTCCCTTCTTCTGCTTCACTTGAAATCCGAGAAAGTACTTCATCAAGTCAAGGTCTTTCATCTCAAACTCTTCTATCATGGCTTCCTTGAACTTCTACAGTTGCTAGTGCTAGTGTAGATCAAATCATCCACATAAAGACATGCTATTAGAAAATCAGGACCAACCTTCTGTATGTATAATGAAGGTTCTACTGAGCTTCTGGAGAATCCTTTCTTCTTTAGATAGGAATCAATTCTACAATTCCACGCTCTTGGTGCTTGCTTCAAACCATATAGAGCCTTATGCAGTCTGTAGACTTTGTCTTCTGTGCTTTTCATCACGAATCCTTATGGTTGCTCTACGTAGTCTTCTTCTTCTAGTACTCCATTCAGAAATGCTGACTTGACATCAAGCTGGAATACTTCAAGCTCCTTCTATGTTGCAATGGCTAGAACAGCACGAATCGTCTCCATCCTTGCTACAGGAGCAAAATTTTCTGTAAAATCAACGCCGAGCTTTTGTGAATAGCCTTTTGCTACGATGCGAGCTTTATGCTTTTGCACGCTTCCATCTTCATTATACTTGGTCTTGTAGACCCATTTCAAGCCGATAGCTTCTTTTCCTTCTAGGAGATCGACCAATTGACCACGTGTCATTATTCTTTATAGAAGTCATCTCCTCCTTCATGGCATTTCTCCATTTTTCTTCTCTGGCTGCTTCCTTAAAGTTCTATGTCTCAAATGCAGCAAGAGCAAAGTTAGCTTGCTCATAAATTTCAGTGAATGATCGATACCTCTTCGGTGGTATATCTCCAATACGACCCTTTGCTTTTGGAATGGTTCTAGAGGAACTAGCTTCTGTTGTTACGATAGGATTCTGTACTGTAACTTCTACTGCTGCTTCTGTTGTTCTGATAGGGTTCTGTATAGATGCTTCTGTATACTAAAACATCTGAGTCATAGAAGTCTCCTCTTGCCACTTCCATGCTGCAAGTTCATCAATGATAACATCTCCCGACAGAACTACTTGTCAGTATTCGGATTATACAGACGATATCCCTTCGATTCATCACTATATCTGATGAAAATCAACTTCTCACCTTTCTCGTCAAACTTTTCTCTTCCTTGAGAATGTGTGAGTGTATATCCAATACACCTAAATACTTTCAAATGATTCACCACGGGCTTCCTTCTATGTCGCGCTTCGTATGGTGTCTTGTCCCTAACTGCTTTTGCCGGAGATCTGTTTAGAAGGTAGGCAGATGTGTTAACAGCTTCTGCCCAGAACTTGTTTGGTAAACATTTGCACTTTAGCATGCTTCAGGCCTACTATGGTTCTGTTCTTTCTTTCTGCGACTCCATTCTACTGTGGAGAATACTACTCAGTTAACTGCCTTTGTATCCCCTTCTGTTGGAAATAGTCCAAGAATGATCTCGACAGAAACTCTTCTCCGCGATCTGTCATCAAGGTCTTAATCTTGTATCCACTTTGATTCTCGAGAGATGGAGTTTGAGTCAGTCCACAAATATCTACATGAACCAGCTCAAGAGGGGTTTGAGCTCTCCATGATGTGTTTGGGAATGGAAGACGATGATGCGTTCCAATGACACATCCTTCACAGACGTCACCTTCTGCAACTTGTATAGAAGGTAGTCCTACCAGCATATCCTTCTGTTTCAATAGAGCTAGACCTTTATTGTTCAAATGTCCATACCTGAGATGCCAAGGATGAGAATCATCTACAACCTCAGTTTTGAGAACCACATTGCTGCAAGGAGTCATCTTTAACGGGAACAAATTGTGGGACGTCATCTTCAAGACCGCGACCTTCTGTCCGTTTTTGTCTGTTATCTCACATTGTTCTTCAACAAAAACCAACTTTTATCCATTTTTCATCATTTGTCTCACACTTAGTAGGTTCTGTGCGATTTCTGGAGTGTAGAAGACATCGTGCATCCTCTTCTGTTGACCTTCTGCACTTAAAACTGAAATAACACCTTTACCTTCTATCTTTAACTTCTTGCTATCTCCGAGTTCCAAGAGAGAGTTATATTGCTCATCAAGCTCCACAAAGTTCTTCTTGATCCCTGCGACATGGTTGCTACAACCACTATCGAGGAATCATATCTCATTCATATCTTTCATAGTGTTAGAGGAAGAATAGAAAACTTTAGAATGTTCATCTTCCTTAGAGAAATTTATCGAGCTTCTGTCATCATGCTCCTATTCATGCTTTTGCTCTTTATCTTTGTACCAGAAATCACGATATGAATGAGTTGGGAACTTGCATCTCCTGCACCGAAGACGATAATCTTTTGTTTCATGATTATTCTTTCTGCAGATGCGGCATCTTGCTTCTGCTTCTCCATGACCGCTTCTGTGTTGACCTTCTGGTCGAAATTCTGCATAGCCTTTGCCTCTGCCAGAAGACCTTCCTCCACGTCCTCTGTCGTAAAACCTTCTGTTGTTTCTAGAACGTTCTTGCTTCTGCTTAGAAACATTCATCTTCGCTTGAAATGCTTGTTCCATCGGGCTGTGTATTTGCTGACATGTTTCTCCTGGGCTTCTAGAGAACCCATCAATTCATAGATGGAAACTTCTGCGATATCCGTCATCTCTTCAATCACTGTTACCACATTATCAAACTTATGTGGGAAGCTTCTGAATTTTCTCCACGACTTTTCGATCCGGGACGAGTTTTCTGTAACTCTTCAATTGATTGAGCATCTCCACGATCCTTGAGAAGTAGTCTTTGACGGTTTCTATGTCTTTCATGGCTAGATTGTCGAAGTCTCTCCAAATGTTCTGCAGCTTTATAGAGATCACCTTCTGTGACCATTTGAATTCCTTCTTTAGGACCTCCCACGCTTCATTCACCTTCTCCAGGCCAAATATCCTTGGGTAGATGAGTTTGTTCACAGATTGTTGTAGAATCCGCAGAGCCATGGCTTTCTTCGTAACTTTCTCCTTATACACCTTCTGCTCGTCTTCTGTGGGGTTGATGATGCTTTCTGCAGAAGTGCTGTAACCTTTTGGGAGAAAGATTCCTTCTGGAACTTCTTCGTAGCTTTCCTCCATAAGTTTCCATAGATCTTGCGAAAGGAAAATGGTCTCCATTTGAGAACTCCAATAGTCGAAGTGCTCACCGTCGAAGATGGGGATTTGGTTGGGAGAAAAGGTGAAGAACATATTACCAGCGGATGGAGACATGACCTTTTGCGCTCTGATACCAAATTTGTTGGGGGGTTATGTGTGAAAGGATTGGATAGGAAGGGAGAAAGTGCTAGCGGAACATAGGTTATGTACTGTGGACGACCTTCTGTAGGATAGAGGAAACCTTCTGTAGAGCTGTTGGACCTACGAGGAATGTATATTGGAGTGTTTTGGCTGCGAAAATGATTTTTCTTTCTTAAACTTTCTCTTACATGAAATGTCTACACGTCCCTTTATATATAGGGAGGAGTGGGAAACTCAAATGATAATAGAAACTGACATATTTAATAATCTACTTAAATGTCTCACTTAATGCTCCACTTAAATAAGAATTTCGTTACTAATACTGCATTAATTGGATCATAAATTACATTCAACAGAAAGCCCATGTCCTAATTCGCACAAAAGATTATGTTGTAGGTTGGTACTAAAACTCCTAAATTAGTGGATATTACTGGGTTAATTTTATTTATTTTTTAACAATAACTTTATAACTAACCAAGGAAAAGGGAATTACTACAAGCAAAATATTCATTAGCTTTATATCCATCATTTGATAATCTTTAATTATTATTTTTATTTCTCGGAAATATTTATTCAGAATAGTGAATCCACCTAAATTAATTTCTGGAACTACTAATTGATTAATTTCCCACAACCTACTTTCAAAGTTTGGTCCAAATCCAAGTTTCAAACCCCCCCGGGTCTTCCTCACAACTCACTCACTCTCCTCTCCGTCGCGGCCTCGTCCAACGAACCCCCTAAGCCGTGGAGACATGCTTGAACGAGCGGGCTTTTGCGTCGAGCCTTTCTGCTTCAACTTCTGGTAGAGTGAAGGGGTGACGAATCTGTCCTGAATACCATAGGCCGACGATCTAATTCATCTTCATGTCTTCAATGCCCTTGCCTAGGAATAGGAAATCTGACTCGATTGGTGGTTCCTGTTCATCAAGAGGAATATGTATTTTTGCTATACCTCCAAATTGATGTGCAACACGAGCTGGTAGGTAATATGATGACCCGTTGAATCCCAGTATTGGAATGTATGCACCCTTTGTGGAGTCGATGAATATGTTGTCCCTCTTGAACCAGCGAGTCATGGGATATAAGTCCGCTTCTGTAAGGGCCTCGAAGAAATCATGAACTTGACGGAAGTTCGGAGCATGTTTGGGACCATATAATGCATCAAGTTCGGAGCATGTTTGGGACGCAGTGCGTATCCGGTGATTCCTAAATGTGTTAGGAACCATGTTTGCAATAGCTACAGGCAGAAAGATGCGGACTGGTGTCTGATTCCACGCTAAGCTTGAGAAGCAATCTTAGTCAATCCATAGGAGGTTTCTTCCAGTAGGTTTGGTACAAAAGGGCAATCTTCCAAGATGGCTCTTGCAATGTAGGCTGTCCTGATGGTTATTGAATTCTCGGTGTCAGGGTAAAGGATCATTCCGACAAAGAAGAGAACGAATGTTATTGCGGATGGTTGTCCATCACCTTCTTCTGGGAAGAACGATGCATACTAAAAGGTAAGGATCACGTTGATCGGAATGTGACCTAGCTTTGTCTGTACGATTATGCTACGAACCGCTGCGTACTCCTTCGTGAACAGTAAAGGCAACTCGTCGTATACTGATCATCTCCAAACAAGGGGAAGGATGCCCTGCTTATGGGTGAAGCCTGTCAGCTGTAGATACTCTTCGTAAGTGGGAGCGGTCTCGAAATTGTTGAAGTTGAAGGTAAATGTGTATATATTCCACTTTGCCAAGAGATGGCGAAGTCATGTCAGGCTGTGTTGGGTTGTAGTAGTTGTACAGGTGCTGTTGAACGATGAGGATGAGGGCGACATCAGCCGCAAATAGGGGAATAATAGAGTTGAGGAAAAGGTAAAGGATGTCCTTGTTGTGGTTGATCCCGTTGGCGAAGAGGGTGTACAGGGCATCACTCATGTCGTTGAAGCTGACGCCGAGGAGTGTGAAAGTGCGGCTTGATGGGAAGTTGGGAATGTAGAGGACGTAGCAGACCGTGTTGAACCAACATAAGCTGAAACCCTGCTAGCAAGCTCAGCATGAACACCCACAAAGATTATTTTTAAAACTAATTTCATGCCCATGATTTGTACATTTCTGTCGTGGGTGTATCCCGTTTTCGGTTCCATCTAAAATGGATATACTCCCTTGTCGATAGGGCTTTGAATTTTGAAAACGTATCGGAATCGCCACTAACTATTTTAAGTTCAAGTTAAAAAAAAACTATGGAGATTCGTTAAGGTTCGGGAATTAGGGATTACTAAATCGCATTGATCACGAAGAAAAGGGGGGCATGTAACGTGTAATTCCGATGTCCGAGTTTTTTAGAGCTCGGTTTTTAGAAAAAGAGATTGTTTGACATTAAAAACGATATCAAGCTCAATAATGCTAACAATGTATATGTGAATAATTTTTATGAAAATATTTCTTTAAAAAACGTTTTGGGCAGAAACGCAAATAATCACAAATTTATTAATGCCCTTAATAATTTCTAAGGCAAATTAAATTCAAGAGAGAAACGGGCAAAGAATGAGCGGAGTTTGTACCATCTCTCGCCCTCCTTAAAATAGAACGCCCCAGTTAGCGTTGTACCTTTTGCTGCTATTTCATATGTAGGTTTACAGCGAACCTGACGAGCCGCTGATGTTGTACATTGGTGAGTGCATAGCCGTCTTCTGAGGGTTTTCATCTTTGATAATCCAAATAATCCCTTGAATATATAATCGTTGTCTCTTATCCCGAGAGCGTCGGACGGGGTGCGTGCCTTAGTTGTCCTCGTTCGCAAGGCATGCCCCCGAGATCTGGAGGACAGAGTAGGGAAATGTCTCTGTGGGTCGCCATGGTTAAAGAGACTAAAGGGTGAAGCCACGCCTCTATTGCCAAAAAGACTCGTTGTGGGGTTTTTGTAAGTTGGCAACCGGCATGAAGAACGCAGTTTATCGCGATTGGGACTTTGGTTTACCGCCTTGGGTTGTGGTCTGTCCATCTGTTGTGGATGAGAGTTGGGGTTGGTCGTCAGGCCTTGTTGTTCTGGCCAGTTTAGGTAAGGATGGACAAGGGCTGAGCGAGGAGCGAGCTGTCCTAAATCTGGTTTTCAAGGCGTCGGCGAGACAGGACCACGGTGAGGTCTGCTCGGTTGTGGCTGATACGAAGGTAGCCGCTCTTGGGAAGTATCCTTAATCTAGACGATCATGACGTTGTCACAACTGAGGAGTCGGGTGAGTTCGCTACGTGTCGCTGCTGGTACGGTGGGTGTGTGGGACGGGGATCAAGTATCCGGAGGCGGAGCGATCGGAGACTCATGACATCTGCCACCTATTCCAAGAATGATTGTTCCGGGACGAAGAACTTAGGTCTCTACAACGATACTCCTACACCTGTTACAATTGCCGCTGTATGGAACTCCACATTTGGGCTACTCATGTACTCCTATGCCCTCTGCTTCGGCTGATGTCAATTCGGGGCTGGACTCATGGTGGCTCGCAAAAAGAAAGACGTCTTGGGTTAGAAGGATAATTAGAGAAAACAGATAAATTGACCAAAAGAATGACACTATCCGGGATTGATGGCATCACGATGAAGGGGCAGACAGGGATCACGACAAGGAATAATCTGAAGCTGCTACTGCATCAAAGGAAAGCACGGTCGACTGGAATGTAACCTGATGCAATTTCTATCGAAAAATCATACGAAGAATGTTACATTTTCTTCGGAAACGATTCCAATCTCTCTCTCAAGTCCGTCTCTTCTCCGAGTGTATGTTGTGTGCTTCCCTAGGTCTAGCTATTTATAAGGAGCAGGTAGTGGCTTTTTTATTCGATTTTTTATGATTTTTCTTGATTTTATGTGATTTTGTGTGAATTTTTTCTGATTTCGTGGTTTTTATTATTATTTTTCCTGATTTTCGGTGATTTCATTATTTTTTAGAAAAATTGAGTTATGACAATTTGTGAGAAAGACATATATAGAATTGTGTTGACGAGAAAAATTTAAGGCTTGGCACATGAATTAGAATGGGAGTCTTGGCACATCAGGATGGTTGCTTCTTTCGAATGCAAATGCAAGGGGGATGTTTACATGTCCATTGAACCTCAGAAAGATGGCCTTCCAGAGAAGTCTGATGTAATTCCAAGTTTTATTCTGACTAGTGGTGATATTGGATCTACCAAACTACATCCGGGAGAAAAAGAAAATTAAGGAGTGGGTAAATAACCCAAGCTAGTAGAAGCTGCACTGGACCCATTCCATGTGCGTCAGGAGAGCGGAAGCTCTTCGTGCTCGGTGTGTTGTCTCTCCTCCACCCCATAACCCAAGCTAGTAGAAGCTGCATCGGACCCATCCCATGCGTGGCGGGAGAGCGGAAGCTCCCGGTTCTTGGCGTGCTGTCCTTCCTCCGCCACATAACCCAAGCTAGTAGATTCTGCATCGGACCCATCTCATGCGCGGCGGGAGAGCGGAAGCTCCCGGTACTCGGCATGCTGTCCCTCCTCCGCCACATAACCCAAGCTAGTAGAATCTGCGTCAGACCCATCCCATGCACGGAAGGAGAGCGGAAGCTCCCGGTACTCGGCGTGCTATCCCTCCTCCGCCACATAACCCAAGCTAGTAGAATCTGCATCGGACCCTTCCCATGCGAGGCGGGAGAGCGAAAGCTCCCAATGCTCGGCGTGCTTGTTTAGCAACAAAAATTCTTGGCCACAGATCTCGGCCTCATCTGTGGATCAACAGTCCAGAATACAGGCCCAAGGAATAGGAAACTAGTAAGGAGGTGATCACGGAAACACACAAGGCGAAGGCTTGCTAGGTGAAGCAGTCATCAAGCGACAGGGTCACCAGGCGACGGGCAACAAGGGTTAGCGAAGCGACAAGTAGCAGCGAATTGAGCGAACGAGGAAACTCTACGACGAAGGCCAATGGGCGATGCGGTCGATCAGTGGCTGTTAAGGAAGATTTCAAACGATCTCAGGATTTGGAAGGGAATTGTTGTCAAGTTTGCTCAAATGGAAAGGAGATATTCTATGAAGACTAGTGACAAAAGAAACGTAATATATGTGCAATATTTCATTACCGTACATACGTAGGTCTAGCTTAGTATAAATAATTGTTCTTAGGCATTGTATGCACACATCTCTCTACATACGGACATATTGTCATTTTTATCTTATAGCATTCCAGCGACTAAGCTCTTTATACTCATTGATGACATCCATAAGTGCTTCCGCTTAAGGGTGTTCGTCCGATGTCTTCTCTCTCTCTCTCTCTCTTTTCATTCATACGGCGACCACACATTCAACAATCCTCCGAGCACCAGTTGCTTGTAGCGCCAGAGATTTTCGACGTCTTTGCATCTGGCTTGTCCGTGGTCACTTCGGAATGAACAATGCTGTCCCTCCTCCGCCACATAACCCGAGCTAGTAGTGTTGTCCCTCCCCCGCCACATAACCCAAGCTAGTAGAATCTGCATCGGACCCATCCCATGCGCGGTGGGATAGCGGAAGCTCCCGGTGCTCGGCTTGCTGTCCCTCTTCCGCCACATAACCCAAGCTAGTAGAATCTGCATTGGACCCATCCCATGCACGGCGGGAGAGCGAAAGCTCCCGGTGCTCGGCGTGTTGTCCCTCTTCCTCCACCACAGCGTCCTAACGTCCATGGTTTGCCGCGTACTTCTTTGAGAGAAACCAAACGATGGTGCATCCGATGGCGAAGATGATAACCGTCGCAGCAATTGTGATTTCGACGATCGCTCCCGTTGATAGGTGGCTTGGGGGCTCCACGATGGGAGGGAGCATGACCAGCACCTCGCCCTGAGACATCGCCACTATAGAGAAGGTCGGAATGAAGAAGCGTGGAAGAAAAGGGTGGAAGAAGATGAGCACCTAAACACATAATATGAATGAGAAGGGAGACGCCATTGTATCCTGACGCATGACGAAAATTCTTAGTAAGGCCTCAAAGCAGAGGATAAGTGGGGGATGGTGTTACGTTCATGGGATGGAGATGCAATTAATGAAGGATTTTGGATTTTGTAGTACAAGGAAATTGATTACATGAGGGAGAAAACCAGCTTTCCTGTTTTGGCCACGGCAAAAGGGCCTTGTCAGGATGGGGGGAGATCTTCCTGTACGAGGTACTCGGGGCTAATATGTGGTGCATTGTCATACGCCAAGAAATAATGGTTCTCTCTGTCTCTCTCTCGTGTGTGTAATAATATTATATCGTGGGAGTTTACCCAAAAAATAGGAGAAAATGGTTGGGGAGGAGGCAGTTTCACGTCGTTCTCAACCCCCAAATTCCACATTTGCTCTTCTTGTGTGCATACACCATTCCCACGATCTCATCATCACCGCCCCCAAACGAGACCCAAAGATTATACTAAGATGAGTGAATTAGTGTTAAGTCTAATTAAAGATTTCTTTAACGCTTTTTCACAACCCTTACAACGGAAAAAGTTGCTGAAAACAGAACCTTTCGTTCAGGCTTCTGTAATTATAGAACGAGTGAAATGAGCTTCGAAATGAATTCAGAGAACACAAAAATGTTTATAGTGCATCGGCAAATACGTCTACATCCACTTTAGACTGTTTTCACTAATATTTGGAAGTAGTAATTACAGTGTAGAAGGTAAAACCTTCTGTGGTATAAGAAAACAATTTCTTTAACCATGGGACGGTAAGATTAACTTAACCAATGCAAGAAACTCTCTTGCTGAGATTGAGATGCGTCTAGGTCGAATCACAAGGAAAGTAACCAGACTCGGCGATCACAGAACCCTAGCTGGAAGCTTCAGCCTTTTGTGACGTAGTAGTGAGCTGTACTTTCTATGAATCTGGGGTCAGGCTCAATGGCACTTACTCCACGTGTTTGGACGGCATCTAATTGGCTCCTCTTTTTGTATTTTTTGATATAACCTGCAAAACAACAAAAATAAACGTCTACAGGAGGCTACAGTCCCTCACCACTTGCGCCTGCTACGGATTCCTTCTCCTGGACCTATTGTATGTCAGATAAGATTAAGGTCTTGTTTGGTTTTCGCACGGTAAAATCCAAGATTGGCCAAAATCAACATAGAAATAAAAGTTGGTGACAAAATTGTACAACAAACTAAGTTTTTGACAAATCAGAAAGTTTCGTAATAGTTTTTGATATTATCGTATATTTTTGTCAAATAAAAAACATGATCTCCAAATATTTTTCGAGACCAAAAGATACAATATTAGTTCAACACATATGCCACGAACTACTGAGAAAGTTGCGACAAGTCGATTCAGGGCACAGCGTCTTCTAACATGACTTACTGCTCATCTACAGGCAAGGTCGCCTTGTCAGCCAGCAGTGGTGAGCGTCTTGCTAGTCACCATCTTGTTCATTCTTTATGCATATGTATCAAATGACCACAATCACGAGCAGCAGGACTGACACTAATATCCCCACAATGTTGGTCACCGGAAAATGAGACGATGGTCCTCCTTTTATTCGTACTGAGACCTTGTTGTACACCAATAAGATGTTTTATATTTATATTTCAACTGTTGGTTTTGATATCTGTTGGATCGTTCAGGAACACTAAGAGGGGGGTGAATTAGTGTTTTTCACTTTTTCGCCCTTTCTTGGTGTAAGCGGAAGCGTACTGTATCACAGCAGAGCGTTTCTCAGAATGAGAAATACTTTACTGTAACTGTTACGATTTTGTCGAGTAGGTTTTCGTCTGTTGCGCGATCGTAATGGACACAGTGATTTATAGTGGTTCGGCCTTAATTGACCTACGTCCACTTTCCACCAACAAGGTGATTCCACTATATAAAATAATGGATGCAAAAAGCCCTTGCACTAGGCGTATGTTTCTCTCACAAAGTGAGATTTAGAATCCCGTACAATAGATGATCACTCCTGGCAACGGTCAGCTCCTCACACAGTGGAGGTCTTCTCGTTTCCAGCAGAATTATGCTTATCCTCAGCAGTTGGTAGCTCAATGGATTCCACACAGCTCGTTGTCGCTTAATATAATCCTGACTTATCAAAGAACACAGACAATGTTATGTTAGAGTATAAATCCTCACAGATAATTCCTTACAATGAAGAATAGCTTCTCAGATAGTAGCTCGTTTCTGTTTCACAGCGAAGGATTGCTTCAGCACTTAGTCGTTCAGCAAAAGATTTCCACACAGATCTTGTTTCTCCTTAAGATAAGCCTGCACTTGCTTAAGAGACAACCACAAAGTTGAATTACAAAGATCACGAAGATAGAAACCACAAAGATCACAAAGAAAACCACAAAGCCACTTAGAAGGTATCCGTCCTACACTCAGTTCGGACGTGCACGGTTACCACAGCCGTGACTCACTGCACTGCACACCCAGTGTCTAGGGTGGAATTTTCCGATCCGTTGGCTTCCACGCAACCTGCTTTACTAACCCTCTGTATCAGGCGTTCAAGACTTCTGCACAGCACCCCTGTGCTCGGGATGACCTCTTTCCACTCCGGCGGCGTTCCCGACTCCTGCTCTACCCTGTAGGCACAAGACTTCTGGCGCGCACCATCAAGTACGTGTCTAACTGCTCAAACTCCATAGGTTCGAGACTTCCCTGCGAAAAGACACGACAAGAACGGCTTCTTGCAGATGGGTCAGCAACCGGTTACTGAATTCAGAGCAGGTATTCACTTAGCTTCCCTCAGACGATTCGTCGGCTGCTCGTTGAACGCACCGAGGACACCTAGTCCCTCCCAGACGATCAAAGGGTCTGACCTCAGCCCCTTGACACTCTCACACGCAGTTTGCAAGAGAAAGAACCGGGAGACACTTAGCACCTTCCGCTCTTCGTCGATGCACAAAGCTCACTTAGATCACTTAGACCACTCAGACCACTCAGACGCACAAAGGCAAAGAGAAAATGTCGTCCTTGGTCTGATTATAACGGAGAAAGAAGCATAAGGAACGTTTAGGCAATCTTCGAGATTTGTTGCCAAAAATGGCAGCCAGGATTCAGCAACAGTCTGCTCGACATTTGCTATCCCATAGAAGGAAAGATCCAACGGTAACTTCCTCCATTTGTATCAATTAGATAATTTATTTCCAATCTATATATTATCTAATCATTATCTTATCTAATCGATTGTGATGATCAAATATATTTAATTTGATATTTTCTCCCATTACAGCGAGACGTTACTGCAGAAGATCAGAGAAATATTTTGTTTCCAAAAATAACAATTGGAAAGGTAATCTCAATGTATTTTGTTGCCTAATAGTTTATAATAAGATCATTAGGCTACGTTAAATGAACCTAGACATTCAGAATAATTATCTGAAATAGATTAAAATAAATCTTAGAATAAATCGTGATTATTAAAAATATGTTTCCATATTTTCAACATCTATGCGTAATATCGTAGTAACAGCATACTGCAACGCAGTAATATGTAACTATGATTCAGCAACGCATTGCTCAAGCTCATCACTAAGAATGAACACATAACTTGTGAAACATTACTACTGACCACCAATAACGTGTTGCTTAAGTTCATCATCAAAACCAGGTAACCATTCTCCCCCTTTTTGATGATGACAAAATATTCTGACTTAGGGATAGAGCTTGTGTCTCAACACTCCCCCTTAAATCCTTAACTCCCCCTGAACTTATTCTTCTCCCCCTTTTTGTCATATCAAAAAGAAAAGAAAAGAGGATAGCAAAGGATGGTTTTATTGCTAGTGCAACAAAGATATGCTAGCACTCAAAAGACAGTCAACAGCAGCCAACAGATGCTGCAATGCATCAAAACAAAATAGTTTCTAAACGAGTGCAGAAGTAGAAGAGCATAGCTCATTCTATAACAACAGAACATAACAGACATCAAAAGATAGAGGAGAGTAGCTCAATCCTAAACGGAGAGCATGGCTCAATCCTCGGCATTGTCAAGCAAGGTCTGGACCATCTTTTCCAGGCGGGTCAGCCTTTCAGCAAATCCATCTAGCCTTTCAAGAATGGAGCGCCTGGTGTAGCTTAGTTCCTCACAGAGGACTTTCTGAAGCTTGGAAGAAGAAAGAGACTCATCCTTGGATGAAGAAGCCGCCCTCTCACGTTCAGCATAGCGTTGCTTGCCAAGTTCAGTTGTGAACTTGCCACGGACAGAAGCAGCGATCTGTCGCTTGGTTGGTTTCTTGACAAAAACACCATCCACATACTGGTAGCCCATACTTGCTACAGAGTTAGCTCCAATAACCTGAGTAGTCCAGGTGTCCATTTGATTCATAGGAACAATCTGCTCACCATAGAACTGCAGCAATGCAGTGATAACATGTGCAAATGGAAGTGCCCTGTTCTCGTCCTGAACACAAGATGCCATATGGCCAAATATGACACATCCCAAATTCACAGGAACACCTCTCTTAAGATGAACCATCAGATTCCAATCTCTTGGCATGACCGTGTCAATGCTGCCAATCCGAGGGGCCAAGCAGGACATTACTGCCTTGTGAAACATCCGGTTGCTGAAACTCAGCCCGGTGTTCTGCAGATATCCGCTGACAGCAACCACCTCACCATCATTGATGGTCTGATAAGCTTCCAGCTTTCCTTCACTGATCACCCTCAGGTTGTTAACAAGATCAGATTCAAAGAGGCGGCAAACATCAAACACAGAGAAAACAAAGGTTTTCTCATCTACCAACACCTTGATGAATTTAATGAGAGAATCTTCCTTATGAAAGGTAATATTGGCATAGAATTCCTTGACCTTTGAGATGGAACTGATGCCATCATATTCACAAAAGGATCGCCAGGTCAACCTTTCAAACATCTCAGCAAAGCATAGCTCATGTTGAGTAAACCAATCAAAGTCGACACGCTTGCATGTGGCAATGTTGCGCTTGGTCATGTTTCTATTCGGCATAGTATCATCAGCAAGAATCCGATTTAATTCAGCCAGAGAAACATACTGATCAACCTTAGGAATAAAAACAGAGGAATCTGCATTTCTCACTTTCTTTTGAATAGGAGAGCCAGAATGCATACCATCCCTTATACCAGCATAAGGTCGCTTCATCCTGGTGCGAGAAGCGATACCCAGAGAAGAGCGAATCGAAGGATTCTGAACAGAGCCGATCACCTCCACATTTTCATCCTCGTCAAGAGTCTCTTCAGCCAAAGAGTCCTGTTCATCGGCGCTTTGGAAATCCTCAGGATCCTCAGCGCTTTTCTTGCCTTTTTCGGCTTGAGTCTCCGCGTCAGTAGCAGGGGAGTTTGCTGCTTTGGGTGACGCAGAAGCAGACTTGGTAACCGCCTCAGTTGGAGTGGTTTCCTCCTCAACAACGAGGGTTTTCTCCTTAGCAGCCTCAGGTTCGCCTGGGGTGGTGACATCACCAGTCGGACCCACATTGTCCTCAGCAGGAACCACAACAGGTGTCTCCTTGGTCTTAGTGACCACCCGAGCAGGGGATTGCAACTTCGAGGGCTCCCCCTCAGTAACTGGCGAAGGCTCCACAACAGGTAGTTGCTGGGCAGAAGCAGCCACAGCCTGTGACCGTTTCTTGGGGGTTCCCTTGCCCTTTCCAGATTTGGCAGATTTGGGTGCCATTGTCGGAGAAACACAAAGAGAGGAAGAAGAACGAAGGTTGAGGTTGAAGAGAAGAGGGAAGTTAGGGATTTGAAAAGAAACCGTAGGTAGTTTTTGGTTTTATAGAGTATTTAAAAGAAGGAAAGAAAAAGAAAATGGAAATGGCACCATAGGAATATTTTTATTTTCCTATCAAAACTTTCTCAAAATAATTAGATGACAATATTATCATCTCAGAGATTTGGATTACATATCCCTAATTCATTTCGTAAATACTCAAACCTCTCCTTGTCAAGCGGTTTAGTAAGTATATCAGCAAGCTGTTGCTCAGTATTTATATACTGAATATCAACTTTGCCACATTGTACATTGTCACGTAGAAAGTGGTGTCTCAACTCAATATGCTTATATCTTGAGTGATAAACAGGATTCCGTGACAAATTAATTGCACTTGTGTTATCACACATAATCGGAATAGCATCAAAATGAAGATCATAATCTTCAAGTTGTTGTCGCATCCATAGTAACTGCGCACAGCAACTAGCTGCTGAGACATACTCAGCCTCTGCTGTGGATAAGGCGACAGTTGTCTGCTTCTTAGAGAACCAGGAAATAAGCATATTTCCCAACAGTTGGCAGGTACCAGACGTGCTTTTTCTATCAATACGACATCCAGCATAGTCAGCATCTGAATATCCTATAGGATCCAGCAACGATCCTCTTGGATACCATAGACCTAAGCTAACAGTTCCTGCGAGATATCGAAAGATCCTCTTTACTGCAGCAAGGTGTGACTCTTTTGGAGCGGACTGATATCTAGTGCATAAGCATACGCTGAACATGATATCTGGTCTTGAAGCAATAAGATATAACAATGATCCTATCATACTTCTATATAATTTGGAATCAATTTCCTTTCCTCCTTCGTCTTTATCAGTTTTGGTATTACTACCAATTGGAGTTGACAAAGATTTAACATTCTCAAGATCAAATTTCTTGAGCAACTGTTTGCTGTACTTTTCTTGATGGATGAAAATTCCATCTTCCGTTTGTTTAATTTGAAGTCCGAGGAAGAAAGTAAGTTCTCCCATGAGACTCATTTCAAATTTTCCTTTCATTAGGTCGGAGAATTCAGTGCATAATCTTTCATTAGTTGAGCCAAATATAATGTCGTCGACATATATTTGAGCAACTAAAAGATCAGCATCCTGTTTCTTAAGAAACAATGTTGTATCGATTTTTCCACGCCTATATCCCTTTGCAATAAGAAAGGAACTAAGCTTTTCGTACCATGCTCGCGGAGCTTGCTTAAGCCCATACAAAGCTTTAGAGAGCTTATAAACATGATTACGATACTTTGGATCGGTGAATCCAGGAGGTTGTTCAACATAGACTTCCTCTTTTAGATCACCATTTAGGAAAGCACTTTTAACATCCATTTGAAATAACTTGAAGTTATTATAGCAAGCATATGCTAGAAGTAAGCGTATTGCTTCTAGACGTGCCACTGGGGCGAACGTTTCATCATAATCGATGCCTTCTTCTTGTGAGTAACCTTTAGCTACAAGTCTGGCTTTATTCCTTATAACATTTCCAGACTCATCAAATTTATTTCGATAAATCCATTTTGTTCCAATAATGGAACGATCATTGGGTCTAGGTACTAAACTCCAAACTTCGTTTCTCTCAAATTGGTTCAATTCCTCTTGCATAGCAAGAATCCAATTAGGGTCATCAAGAGCATCATCAATGCCTTGAGGTTCATCTTGAGAGATAAAAGCAGAGTATTCACAGTACAAACTTGCTGTATTGCGGATTCGCACTCCTGTGTGCAAAGAACCTATTACTTGATCAATAGGATGTCTGTTCTTATATAACGAAGGAACACCATTCTCAATTTGAATATCCTGGAAATCACCAGAAGCATTTTCAGTGTGTGCAGCAGGCACTTGCTGTACATCTGCTACAGTGTTTCGGTTCGAATTATTGTCAGCAATCATTTGCTGGGAGGTTTTATTTGATGCTGTTGTTGAGGATTGTGCTGCTGCTTCCACAGCAACTTCCTCCTGTGTCGGAGAATCATCAATTTTAACATTGATAGATTCTTCAACAGTTAGAGTTCTTTTATTAAAAACTCTATATGCTTTGCTCGTTAGGGAGTATCCTAAGAATATGCCCTCATCAGATCGAGCATCAAACTTTCCAACACTATCTTTGATCGGTTTTAAGATGTAACATTTGCTTCCAAATGGATGAAAGTAAGAGATATTAGGCTTTCTGCCTTTATATAACCCATAAGGAGTTTTACCTAAAGAGTGTCTCAAATGAATACGATTTGAGATGTAGCATGCTGTGCTTACAGCTTCAGCCCAAAGATTTTTAGCAACCTCACTTTCCAGCAACATGGTTCTCGCCATGTCTTGTAAGGTTCAATTCTTTCGCTCTACAACTCCATTTTGCTGTGGAGTGTATGGAGCAGAGAAATTATGGTTAATACCATATTCTTCACAAAAAGAAGTAAAGTCATGGTTTTCAAATTCGGTACCATGATCCGTTCTTATGCTTCTTAGAGAAACACCTTTCTCATTTTGAAGTTGTTTGACTAACGTTTCAAAGGTTGCAAACGCATCACTCTTGTGAGCTAAGAATTTAACCCAAGTGAATCTGGAGAAGTCATCTACCACAACTAATCCATAACGTTTACCTCCAAGACTTTGAGTTCTTGTTGGACCAAATAAGTCCATATGAAGTAATTCAAGCGGAGCTTTGCTTGAAATCATATTTTTACTTTTAAAGGATACCTTTGTTTGTTTGCCAATAGAACAAGCTTTGCAAACCTGATCATTGTCAAACTTGATTTTAGGCAATCCCTTAATGATGTCCTTTTTGACAAGGTTGGACAGCAAGTCGTAGTTAGCATGTCCCAACTTTCTATGCCACAGAGTAGCTTCGTCCTTAACGGACAAGAGACAATTTTCTCCAGCGGAGATGTTCTTAAAGTACAGGATATAGATGTTTTTCTTGCGTTCACCAACGAAGCAAGTGACACCATCCCGTGAAACGTTACATGTTCTCTCATTGAAAGAAACATTGTAACCTTTATCGCACAATTGGCTGATACTAATCAAATTGTGTTGGAGGCCTTTAACATAAAGAACTCCTTCAATGGTTAGGGAGTTAGAACAGCAAATGGTTCCTGTTCCTTTAACCATCCCTTTTCCATTATCACCAAAAGTGACAGCACCACCATCCTGGAAAACCAGTGTGGAGAATAAGGAGACATCTCCTGACATGTGCCTCGAACAGCCACTATCTAAGTACCATACATGGTCCTTAGCAATGGACTTGAAGCATCCCTGAAATAGAGAAAGAAATTAAGTAAGTCGTTGCTTCCATTTAACAATAGAACCATCAACTTTAGAAGTAATGCCAAGCATGTCATTTCGCCGCACATGGCAATTTTTAATGAAATGATCCGGCTTTCTACAATAGTAACAAAGCCTAGGTAACCTTTGAATAATAAAATGAGACTCGCCATTCCTAACATGAGGGGGAACATATTTCCCATGTCGTGAATGTTTCTCATTTCCAGAATCATGCATCTCATGCATACATAAATCAGTTTTGTTGTTTACAGCATCAAGTTGCTGCTGCAGCTCCTCAATCTTTGATTTGGATCGAGAAAGTTGCTTTTCCGCTTTCTTAGCCTTTGCTGATAAATCTTCCCTAAGAGAAGCGTTCTCAGCACTTAAGAATTTATTTTCCTTCTTAAGAGCTTTATTGTTTGCGGACAAAAACTCAATTTTATCATAGAGTTCTGAGAAAAGATTCTCAATATCTTCAGCAGATAGATCAGAAGGTGAGAAAGCATTTACCTTCTCAGTTTCAGCATCAGTTTGCGCCATATAGCAGATGTTTGCTGTTTCATCATCCTGATCTGATTCTTCATCACTATCACTCCAAGATGCCATCATGGCATTTTTCTTGTATTTTGAAGATTTGCCCTTCTCATTCAAAAGTGGGCAATCTGGTCGCATATGACCAGGTTTGTTGCACTCATAGCATACACCACCTTTACTTTGGTATGGTTTAGTATTCTTCTTTTTAATATCTCGCTTTCCCTTAAAGCGATTTTTGCGAAGATACCTTTTGAATTTCCTTGCCATCAAGGAGACTTCATCCTCAGAATCAGATGAAGATTCATCCTCAAATTCATCGGACATTTCAATACTTCCTTTAAATGCAACAGCATTGGATTTCTTTTCTTCAGCAAACATGTTCTCATTCTCATAAGCGACAAGAGAACCAAGTAGCTATTGAAGACTTAAGCTCGTTAAGTCCTTTGCTTCTTCGATTGCCGTTTTCTTGGCTTCTCAAGTTTTAGGCAAAGAGCGAAGTATCTTTCTGACCAACTCAGAATTAGAAATTGTTTTGCCAAGTGATTCCATGGCATTAGTGATTTCGGTGAGTCTATCAAACATTTGATTTATTGACTCATCCTTTTTCATCCTGAATGCTTCGTATTGAGTTACTAATGCATTCACTTTGGATTCCTTGACTTGTTCTGTTCCATCATAGATCAAAGCAAGTCTATCCCACATTTCTTTCGCCGTCTTACAAGTAGAGACGCGATTGAATTCGTTTCCAGCAAGAGCGCACACTAAATAGTGTCTTGCTTTAGTATTGAGAGAAATAGTTCTCTTTCTTTCATTTTCATGTCGAATGTCGTTCGGATTAGGTGGAGGAACTATTAGATCTCCTTCCATAATAATATGCCAGCAATCGGCTTCTTTTGCTCCAATGAACAACTCCATTCTCATTTTCCAATATGAGAAGTGTTGTCCTGCAAAGAGCGGTGGACGTTCGGTCGAATGACCATCAGTCAAGAGCATTGACATTCTGTTCAGTACTCAGCAGCACCTTACTGTGCTTAATGTAAGACTTTCAGCAACAAGCTGTTTTGGTTCAGCAACAGAGTTCTGTACTAGCAATCACACAGAAAGCTTTCCAGCAAGCCCGCTCTGATACCAATTGTTGGATCGTTCAGGAACACTAAGAGGGGTTGAATTAGTGTTTTTTACTTTTCGCCCTTTCTTGGTGTAAGCGGAAGCGTACTGTATCACAGCAAAGCGTTTCTCAGAATGAGAAATACTTTACTGTAACTGTTACGATTTTGTCGAGTAGGTTTTCGTACTAGTGTTGTGCGATCGTAATGGACACAGTGATTTATAGTGGTTCGGCCTTAATTGACCTACGTCCACTTTCCACCAACAAGGTGATTCCACTATATAAAATAATGGGTGCAAAAAGCCCTTGCACTAGGCGTATGTTTCTCTCACAAAGTGAGATTTAGAATCCCGTACAATATATGATCACTCCTGGCAACGGTCAGCTCCTCACACAGTGGACGTCTTCTCGTTTCCAGCAGAATTATGCTTATCCTCAGCAGTTGGTAGCTCAATGGATTCCACACAACTCGTTGTCGCTTAATATAATCCTGACTTATCAAAGAACACAGACAACGTTATGTTAGAGTATAAATCCTCACAGATAATTCCTTACAATGAAGAATAGCTTCTCAGAGAGTAGCTCGTTTCTGTTTCACAGCGAAGGATTGCTTCAGCACTTAGTCGTTCAGTAGAGGATTTCCACACAGTTCTTGTCTCTCCTTAAGATAAGCCTGCACTTGCTTAAGAGACAACCACAAAGTTGAATTACAAAGATCACGAAGATAGAACCCACAAAGATCACAAAGAAAACCACAAAGCCACTTAGAAGGTATCCGTCCTACACTCAGTTCGGACGTGCACGGTTACCACAGCCGTGACTCACTGCACTGCACACCCAGTGCCTAGGGTGGAATTTTCGATCCGTTGGCTTCCACGCAACCTGCTTTACTAACCCTCTGTATCAGGCGTTCAAGACTTCTGCACAGCACCCCTGTGCTCGGGAGGACCTCTTTCCACTCCGGCGGCGTTCCCAACTCCTGCTCTACCCTGTAGGCACAAGACTTCTGGCGCGCACCCGCAAGTGCGTGTCTAACTGCTCAAACTCCGTAGGCTCGAGACTTCCCTATGAAAAGACACGACAAGAACGGCTTCTTGCAGATGGGTCAGCAACCGGTTATTGAATTCAGAGTAGGTATTCACTTAGCTTCCCTCAGACGATTCGCCGGCTGCTCGTTGAACGCACCGAGGACACCTAGTCCCTCTCACGACGATCAAAGGATCTGACCTCAGCCCCTTGACACTCTCACACACAGTTTGCAAGAGAAAGAACCGGAGACACTTAGCACCTTCCGCTCTCCGTCGATGCACAAAGCTCACTTAGACCACTCAGACCACTCAGACGCACAAAGGAAGAGAGAAAATGTCGTCCTTGGTCTGATTATAACGGAGAAAGAAGCATAAGGGACGTCCAGACAATCTTCGAGATTTGTTGCCAAAAATGGCAGCCAGGATTCAGCAACAGTCTGCTCGACATTTGCTGTCCCATAGAAGGAAAGACTCCAACGGTAACTTCCTCCATTTGTATCAATTAGATAATTTATTTCCAATCTGTATATTATCTAATCATTATCTTATCTAATCGATTGTGATAATCAAATATATTTAATTTGATATTTTCTCCCATTACAGCGAGACGTTGCTGCAGAAGATCAGAGAAATATTTTGTTTCCAAAAATAACAATTGGAAAGGTAATCTCAATGTATTTTGTTGCCTAATAGTTTATAATAAGATCATTAGGCTACGTTAAACGAACCTAGACGTTCAGAATAATTATCTAAATAGATTAAAATAAATCTTAGAATAAATCGTGATTATTAAAAATATGTTTCTATATTTTCAACATCTATGCGTAATATCGCAGTAACAGCATACTGCAACGCAGTAATATATAACTATGATTCAGCAACGCATTGCTCAAGCTCATCACTAAGAATGAACACATAACTTGTGAAACATTACTACTGACCACCAGTAACGTGTTGCTTAAGTTCATCATCAAAACCAGGTCAACAATATCAATGCTGGAAAACCCTCCCTTTAAGGGTTGTGGTTATTTGTCCTATTTTCTTCTTTTTTAAAAAAATTCTTTTATTTTTGTAACTCGATCTGATATCACCTTTAACAACAATCGACGTGAACTGTCTTAAAAGTTCGAACTTATATACTTTATATTTTTTTTCCGCTGATAGATCGATATGGCAAAGTCATGAGTGGATAACATAAGGTGTAATCAAACTAACACTCATGTTGGCTCTTTTTCCAATGTCATTTGTTTAGACGAGTTCTTCTGAGCGAATGGAGATCCACTACGGGCGATTCTCTACAAAAGGTGAATGTTGGGAGCGGAATATAATCGTCAGAGATGTCCAAAGTGATGATAATAGGTCGTGGTAAATAGAACCAAGCCATGGGATTGAGTCTATCTATGGCCGATTCTTATCTCGAGGCTTTATGTCGTAAAATTTTCAATAGAAAACAGTCACTTCCTGGACTGGCCTTCAATTATTCCATTTTCGCATGAATAAAACGAGGGATACGGAGGTACAAGCAGTAAAACGTGGCTTTCATTCTAGGCCAATTTAGTCCCTAGTGAGGTTGGAGCTGAGGGGGAGTGAGCATTGTGCAGAACTTGGAGTAGTACTTTTGTTACGTTGATTGCGGTTATAATTAGATTCTGAATGCGCACTTCATATTCATGAAGATTCTGGGCTGGTGGATTTGCATGGGCCGGGAAAGCTTGTTTCTCTAGTAGGTATGCATATCAGTTTCTGAAGAGTGAAGGTATTCTGGTCTTGTTGCAGTCAATCCTCCAATTTCAGATGACATTGTCGGGGACTTTCTTCGACGGAAACAGTTTGTATTCGAGGCTATGACCATATGTGTTTTTATGTCACTTCTCACTCTCAGTCTCCACACGTGTGTCTGAATGGTGGCCCATCTGTAGATGATCATTCTTAATTCTGTCATGGGTTGACAGATCTCGAATTTAATGACAAAGCCATGAATTTGACATTTGTTTATCTTAAGTATTTACTCATGATTTGGTTTATATTTAACTTTTACAATGACAGCAATATCAAACCTTCACAACAATACACCATATGTTAAGTATAGAAAATCTTCTCTCTTTTTTTAACCCATCTCGTATATTACCCATAGTATTATTTCATTGTATGAGTTAAATATTTAGACAGAAGATTTATGATTTTTTTTCTGATAAAAAGATTAATTTATAAAGCACAACTCTTTATTCATTAATAAAATATTTTTAATGAAAATAGAATTTGTTTTTAAATTAAATTATTATATAGAATATAAGTTAAGATTAACAAGAATTAAATAAGCTAGTCAGAAAATAAATAAGTACAATTTCCATCTATTTATTTCTTAGAAAAATCATAGATGACATTCCAACTTAAGTGAATGTTTAGTTAAATAAAATAAAATAGACTTAGAATAGGACGAGTCTTCCTAAATTTGAACGAATTACATAAAATATAATTAATAGATTTCCCGAAAGGAATAAATATGAAAGAAATGTATTTATTTTGTTGAATTAATTAACTACGTACAAAATGGACGAAATATTAATTAAGCTAACTAAACCATTTAAATGCCTATCTAATTAGTCCATTCCACTTAATTGAATTAAACGTGAAATTTTAACTTAATTAATAAATTACATAAAAAAAAATAAGGCGACTCCTGTCAGGAAGGACCCTTGGGGTGGAACAACCCAAGGCCCAGCACGAAGGGAAGTCGTGAGTAATATATATATCTGGTTGCCGCGCATCAGACGGAGAAAGACGGGGAGGCAGAAAAGCGAACAAGGGGGTGACCACGCTGCAGCAAATAGCAAGGGCCGCCCTTCCAGCAGCCGCATCAGCTTCCCTCTCGACCGCCGCCCGCCACTCCCCGGCCGTGTTCCCCCTCCCTCCTCCTTTCTCAGATGGTTGTCTCAAGCGATTGGTGTTGCTTTCTGGTGTATGTTGTGTTAGGGTTCGTTGCTTGGCTTGATTTTGCTCCCTTCAATTGATTGACGAAAGCCTAATATATAGATGATCGGATCAGATGAAGTCTCTGTGATTCATATTGTCTTTGCTGAGATCTTTTTACCTTTTTTTGGCTTTTCGTATAGTTAGTTAGTTATATTGATGTTGTGGTTGGTGCAGAATATTGGCCCTGAAGTTTCATAACATTTGAAAAAAATACTATAAAACCGCCACTTATTTGTTTGCTACTTTTGGCCGCCTTTGCTAGCATTTTAGGTTTTCTGAGAGGCTTTTTTGGCTTCATATATCTCGTACAGATCTTTTACAGCTGATAGATAGGCATGGAAATCGACGGGGAAAGCTCTCACAGTGTGAAAATTAATGACAAGCCTGTTATCGTTCGCGTGAAACGCAAGGCATCTCAGTTGCCCCTAGATGCTCTATGTGGGTCCCCCCTCGTCCTCTTGCCATCAGCCTTCTCCACTGTCATTTGTTACAACTAACTCAGTTGCTCAAGTGTTTGTCTTTTATCTGCTTCCTAGGGCTGGAAATCTCCGAGAGACCGTCCAAGCGACCCTATTTGGATTTCGACAAGTTGTCCATCTCAGATACTTCCAAGAAAGGTAGCCTTTTATTTCTTTCTTCATCCCTTGCTTGCTAACGTCGAGATTAGTGCTTGGGTGACTACGAGCGATTATTCTTTGTTAGTGAGCGGCAGGGCTCCTTCTTTTGCTTCTCTTGTTAGAGCCAGCCTCCATGGTATAGATGTGTTCCCATTCTTTGTTTAATTGAAGCACCGCTTATAGGTTAATAATAGTTGATTCATTTGACGACATTGTGGTCGAAATCTTCAGATTGAGATGCACATTTCCTCCTTGTGTCTCTATCTAAATTTTCTGGTCCTCCATCTCCTTACTCATCATACTCGGATATCTTTGGAGGGTAGTTGGTGAAGTTGGGGTTCAAAGGTTGCTTGTGAGACATGTTGAAAGCACTAATATCTCCGGAGTGAGTCCTGAGCTACTGCAATCCTTTGCTGTGAGTACCTCTCCTTTTTCTCGGTTCACCATGTCAGCTTCTTCATATCAAATGTTATAAGTTATTGCAATATTCTTCTACCATGATTGCATATTGTATTGATTCAGGCGATATGATGTGGTTCAGCTTTGTATTTTAAGGACCTCTATTTATCTAGAATTACAGCCTTGCATAACAATTGACCTTCTTCTGAGGCTCTCTGCGTTTGAGTGCCTATCAATCCTATGTGTACTTTTTTAACGATTTTTTTGTCCTTCATGCATCAGTTCAGGTTGACTGAATTAAGTGAAGGCAGTGATGACAAGAGGCATGTGAATAAGAGGAAAGATGTGAGTCCTTTAACCTGGTCCATATTTGCGTAACGGTTTCTTTAGGCTGTCATAAATCTTTCCTGGTCATGATTCTGTGGTTCTGCATCAAAGGTAGATTGTTATTGGAACGTGTCTCATTTGTTAAATCTCTTTTCAAATGTAGACATCGGAAGATCAATTAATTAAAGCAAGAGAAACAAAACAGGTCTGTTTTATTTCTTCTTATGAAGGAATTTTGCAATTGCTTGAGCAGACGTTACCAGATTACTTTAAGTCAAGCTGATAACTGCATTTATTTGCTGGAACATTACTCTTCCTCGTCATGATTTTAAGTACTTTATGTGCATCGTTAATCTTTATGAGGGACCCCCTTTATAGAGGATACCTGGAGATACTTGCTTCAAACAAATATGGAGTAACAGGGAGGAAAACGAATTGGGAAGGGATGGTTTATATCCAGATCAGTCCTGTCAATTTTATGACATCATTCGCCTCGATAATATGCAAGAGCCTGAAGAAATGAAAGCCCCAGGGTATGGTTTTTCCTCATCTTAAATTTTATGGTTAAATCCTTGATGGAAGGTCCATTCTATCAGAAAGAATGAAAAAGGATAATATGATCTCTTAAGCAGGTTTATGCCCTTGGAGGATGAAAGAATTTTATCTAGCTATCTTCCGCTATTGAGAGATTTTATTCCAACTGCTGCTGCTGAGATCGAACGTGATATAAGTGCTCACACAGTCGATCAAGGTTGTATTATGTGCTAGGCAGACGCAAAATGAGTTTCTAAAATTCTCCAAGCGCGGCTGCTTGCACATGTTCGAGTTGATTGATTCTTCAAGTTTTTATCACTTTTGGTGTAGGAGCTGTGGATGATTATGTATATGACTTTTATGCCATGAGTGCCGGTATGAATGAGTGCTACGAAAATTATCCCGGCGAATTTCCCTTGTGAGTATCACGATGCTAAGATTCATAGCATCCTTCAATTGGAAATGCAAAGAAGGCTGCAACAAAAATGCTGAGTATAATGGTTATCTCATTCAGGGTGCATCTAGAGGAAGACAATGACCTTTATGATGGACCTGATGAAGCCGAAGCAGAAAGCGAGGATTCCAATGGTCTGAGTTAATTTCTTGTAGAATTCTTCCGTCAGCTTGGCCTTAGCATGATGACTTGCTGCTTTTGGTGTCATGCAGCTGAAGATAATCCTAAAAATGACTACCCTGAGGAGGCATCAGAAGATTCGAGTGAAGACACTACTGCTAGGGATGACGAAGAAGGGGATGATACTTGTTCTGAATTGGATGATCATTCAGACGGTGATATTGCTTTAGACGAAGATTTATCTGAAGAAATTTGGAGTGAAAGCGATGATGACAGGAGTCACTACTCTTATTAACTATTGAGATGGTTAGAGCTGGTGTTAGTGTTTAAAAGATGGCACAGATAGTTACGTTCCTTCGTGGATATTTGTTGGGGTGGTGGGGTGGGGGAGACAACTAGAGCTGATATAACCAACTGCCTTGATGGTTTTAGGGACGTTTTCTAGAGATGGCATATCAATTTCTCGTATAATAATCAGATTTTTCCATGAATTTTACATTTTATTTTCTCTTGTTTTCATTTTGTTTTTACTTAAAGAAAATATGTCACTAGCCTGGGTGCAGTCGAGATTCTGTTCAAGAAGGAAGGAGGTCAGGACATCATCGATTCTGTCAATGTCATTTGTGGCTTGAGTTTTGGTGAATACATGGCACATACATTTGCTCGAACTTTCAGGTAGCGGTCTCATTAACCCTTAGTGATTATTATATACTAATCTAGCTAGCTTAATCCTGTGTATTTCAATAGATCCCAGAGATGCAATGCGGATAGCCTCGGCATGTGCATCCGTTTCTTTTTGTGACAGTTAGAAGCTCCCTTTGTTTCTGCGCGTTCATCTTCTGGGTGTTCTCTAGATATTTCAATAGGTATCTCTATGCTGTGCCACTTGGTTGCCCTGTTGAATACCCAACAATATAATGCTTATTGGTTATAGCCTGTAACACATCAATGGTTATTTGATCTTTCTAGATTATGATAATATCTAGTGGTAGCTTTGAGGACGGGGAAACGGGAAAGGGCTGCAAGAGTTATGAAATAGGACCAGGAAAGATAAGTATAACAGCAGAGCGTTCAATAGTCCTTGGGTGTGCATCTGGTGCATTTTTTGGTTAGGTTGTGTGAATCAACCACCATCATGACCAAGTGGCCTTCCCCATGTGGGAATCGAGAAGAATTCTGCACCCAGGAAGATGAGTTTTGCATCAGAGGGCCAGGAGCCGAGCTGCGCCTGAGGACCAAATTTTCGTTAAGATGTAGAAGGGTCTCATGGTCCCATTGTCTCGTGAGATTCCCGACCTGCCAAAGAATCCTCACGGAATTGCTGAACCCCTTCGACACTAGCAAGAGTTTCTCCCCTAATGCATTCTCCGGACAGCTCTAAGCAGAGGAAATGGTCCTGCTGCAGCACCTAGGGGAGTTGGTGCTGTGATTTTGACCCGCCTCCCACATCTGCATGAGGGAAGAGGCACCTTTGGTTGAATTGTCTGACGATTGAGATGGCGAGCGATCCCTTGTGAACAGGGGTGTCCCGAGCTTCTGTGGATCAGATCTGCGTAGATGGTTGGCAGCATGAGTGTCGAAGGTATCCTGGTTGGTCATTGAGGCCTTGTCGGGTTCACTTAATCCATCTCACCTGCAGCCGTGATCCTCTATGACATTACTGAAAGGAAAGAGGGAGGTCATCTGCACCTGAGTGGATGTCATCCCAGGAAGATTTGGGGGGGGGGGGGGGGGGGGGGGATAATTCCCTAAATCTTAATCTTAAAACAAATAGAAGGAAAGGGGGTTCATTGTAGGAGCGATAGGCATTTCCTACAGGAAATCAACAGTAATATCCCCCATCACAACTGACACCGAAATTCGCCAGCCGTCGAGAAGCCAACATCAGGGGCGACCAATTCGCAAGTTACGATGGTGCAGCTCCCCAGTTTGCTAGTTCAACATAAAATCACATGATTCTCATAAAATTCTCAAGCTTCTGGGGAATGATTACTTGTGTCATAGCGGTCATTTTGATATAGTATATGCTTTTTTTTGAGCAAGTATGTGTTGAATTGGGTTTGGGTCTTTATTCGAGTACGACTTGAACTCATCACCCTCAACAATGGGCACACCCAAATGAGTTGCTGTCATTTTGGCAATGGTTTTGCAATGTTTCGAGTTTTGTGTTCGCAGTTATAATTTAAACATCGAGGCCTACGCATCATGTCCGGACTGTGTTCGTGGGACTCGGTCTTCGAATTTCCTTCTATGTTTTGTTTGATCAGATTGCACAAAATTCTACAGCCATCTAAATTGCGTTGCAGTCATTTCTATATATTGCACATATTTTTCATCCTTACTAAAGTCGCGTTACGAAAATTTTGCTATCTTTCCCGCAGCCTGAAGTCATTGTCGTCTTAGTTTCTGTGTAGCCTTCACGTGTGCCCCTCCTCTTCTTCGTTGTCCTTCTCCCCGACCATGTTACTACAAATATGTTTGGACTTGCAAAAGCATTTTCGAAAGATTCTATGCGCATGTTGTTTCTATAAGCAAACGTCTTGTATGGATGAGTGTGAGCATGCTTGGACATGCCTGGCCCTCTGCGCTTCTTCTTCAAACAGGAAGTAACTGGACTTATGAAAATACATATTTTCGGAATGTAGGACATAATTATTAAAATTATGTATATATATAGGTGATATTTATAATTAAAGCAAAGTGCGCATATGTATATATATAGGTGATATTTAAAATTAGACGAGGTGGTAGTTCATGTCATCCATGTCGTAAATGTGTCGTGTCTAAATGGTTTCGTATTTTGAAAATTCAAACCCATTTACATAGTTATGTTAAAATAGAAAAACCGAGACTAACACCTTTAATAAATGTGTTATACGAGTTAACTCGTCTAAAATTATATATATAATAGAAAATTCAACCGAAATTATATATATTAAAATTAATAAACATATAACACTTATAAATTAATATATGTTTATGGGACAGTGCAAGAAATGTGCATAAATTGTACAAATGTAGTGCATACATTGTGCAGTGCATCATGGCTTCACTATCGTCCTCGGCCTAAAGGCCACCTTATGCCATAAGCCTGTCATCCGCCTAAAAGCCAATAATTATCCCAATTGTGAAGGTAATTGTAACCCTCGTTAGTCTACGACAGGCAAATAATTACCACAGACCAAAGCAACAATTCACCTTAACTGCTATGCTATGCCATAAGGGACCAGATTTGCATTCGGACGCGGGCGCGGAAGTGCTTGAAAGATGTGGCAGAAGTGAGATGAGAACAACGATTGAGATATGCGCCATGGGCACTCGTTAACATGCTGAATATAGTAAAATTGAAACAATTTAATGTGTTTTTATGATTTTAATACTTATTCAAGATAAGGAAAAGTTATGAATTTCAAAAGCATTTACAAATATAAAAACATTGCTGTCGATGGGCGTTGCTCGAAACGTAATAACCTTTGCTTTTCAAGAATAGAAGAAGGGGGAACTCTAAGAAACTAAAATGGTTATTTGTTTGTGTTTATTAAAAGGGATTTCGTATTAAACTATATAACCCACTAACACAGGAAAATTAGTGATCGAATAAATTACACCTACTTTTTTTTATATATAAGTTGGAGTCTCGAATGAATTCCCGATGCTCTGACTTCGAAGAAAAAGTACACCAACTTACGTTATCGTCACCAACATGGAGTTGGTTCGAGTAGTAAGGAGCTTGGATTCGCTTAAGGAGGTATCGTGTTCGAAACTTACAGTACGCTGCCACCCCTGTTGGTAGACTCACCCATTTTCGCAAGTTCTTGTGAAAAACACGTAACGGGGATAAGTCCTTTTTTATTGTATTTGGTCGGACCCATCGGATCCCATTTCTCATTCCCAGTCCGACCGAATTATATTTAAGAATTGTAACAAAGGAGACATGGTAAATGAAATTAACTATTATCACATTAAGTTATATGAACGAGATCTCAATGAAACAAATGAACGAATTATTTATAACAAAAAGAAAATATTGCCTAGACTTTAAATGCTTGATTAGTTGTCAACCGGGACTGAACGTTGGATAATTACTGTAACGAGGTGTTCGGTTTAGGAAGAGATACTGGAATTAATGAAGATTCCATTTTTAACGTTTTAAACGAAACAAAGAAACGAAATACAAATTTTACTATGTCTTGGTATCGTATCGCAAACACGGCATCGCGTCGATCCGACGCATTCACCAGCGCAACGAGCTAATAACACGGAAACCCTTGAGATCAGATTGACACCGCCGTGAAACAAAATATTCCAAGAACAACATCACGGGAAAAGGAAATTGTTGGACCATGGGAGGCCTTGATTGGGGAGGAAGTATGATGGGGCTGTCGGGTCATCGGTGTTCCTCCCAAAGTTCCCGTCACCACCAACGTCGTCGTCAACAGCATTCTCATTGGCCTTGAACAGCTCCATGTACATGGTCCATGGCTCCTGGCTCGGGCCGGATCCCAAGGCTAGGGCGGAACTGTTCCCGAGGACACCAGATGATTCCCCAACCTCCACCTTGGCCTTGCTATTGTTGTCTGCTGCAGGGGCAGCATCCTTTGTGGGGATGTCAGGGATAGGGCTATCCTTCAGAGACTTGATCCGCTCGTCGATCTCCCGGAGGTTCTTATCCACAAGCCAGCCGAGGTCGTTGAGGTCAAGCAGGTTGAGACCGCCAAAACCGTGGCCCAACAGTGCACGATGCATGATCCCGGTCACCTCCAGCTCACGGTTCTCTCGGAGCTGCTTCATGAGCTGGTCATGAGCCTTGGAGATCCGCTGCTTGATGAAGCCCACCTGGTTCATCATCCTCTTGCTCTGGTCCATCTCCGACATGTTCCTAAACTGAGCGATGGTGCGCCTCACCCCGAGGGCCGAGGGCCACACCTCTGGCTCAGGTTCATAAGGGCTGTACACTATCGCGCAGGACTCAATCCCACACAACGTGCTCAGCTCGTTCACCTTCTTCATGAGCCCCTTCTTCCTCTTCTTGAAGGTGGCCTTCCTTGCGGCCTCATTCTCAATGTAAGCCAGCGTCACCTTCTTCCGAGTCATTGTCGTGCACCTGTTCTCGACCATGTGATTTGCGCAGTACTTATAGCAGGGAAAACAAATATCAGTCTTGATTGGGGGAGATTCTTTTGCCATTTTTGCAAGGATTTGGTATTAATAATTCTTGTGGGGTCAAAAATCCTAGAGATATGGAAGTAATAGCTAGAATGCATTGAATCTCGATGATCATCGATATCTGAAATGCTAAGGCCGAATGCCCTATTTAGTGTTACAGAATCTAGAGCTCAATGGCTGGCAATGATAATAGGAAAGGATTACTGGAAACAGTGGGAAGAAATAATCTACAATTTGTCCTCTGACTCGTACTTTGGTGACTGATATCCTCTGATGTTACCATATATGGCAGTTTCGACCTGGTAGAAAGCATTAATTGCCCAAAAAGTTGAAATGATCCATGGTTTTGATTTTATATATGGCAATCATAACCTCATTGTATTCATCCTTTTCAGTGAATAGATCAGGTCGCCATTTTTCGATCCTACATTTTCATCTCTATCTGAAATGACTTTACAATAACATATCTACGAATGTATGCCAGTTTAGGGTATTGTGATTGCAAGCATAGCAAGGCAATCAAGAAAAATGAGGAAAACGGAGGAGGACACTCCGGTAGCAGATCATAGAAGCAAACAATCAAAACTTTAATATCTGAAACTGTCGTGAAGGTTAACTAATGTAAGTTGCGGCCAGCAACATTCTCGGTAATGGTCTATCGGCAGTGTCCATACCATTTTGATGGTTTGTAACGTCAAATAAAACCTTGGTCCTCCGCAAAATATGTGCAATCGGTGAAATCGATTATTTTTCCCTCCATAATAAGCCTCGGATATTTTATAAACTAATGAAGCAGCTAAACAGTTCCGAAACTAAGAAAGAGTGGTTGCACCCAATTGATGCGGCCAGGAGAAGGTGGATTGATCATTTCGTCATTCGTTCGACTAACATAAAAGGATGAAAAAAATGTTCACCCGAAGGCCCAAATCATCGTCCCTAATCGACATTGAGGCTCTAACGACTTTTAAGAAGATCACACAGACATGAATTTGATCGATGACATGAAGGTTTCAAAAGGTTTTCGACGGGAAGCTCATCGGTGGAGGATGGAAGATGCTATTCACTTGAACACGAACGTGCTAACATAAAAATAAATAAATAAAGTATGCGTAACGCACCAAATACAGTCACCGAAATTCTCAAATCTTGCGAAACAGTAGTTTTTTAGATCAAATTATGATATTACCTAGAGTGATTGATATACCGACAAATAAAATGTGAATCTAAGACCATGTTGCCGCTTTGTATTTCTGCTTATAGCAACTGGTGAGATGAGGGATTATGTAGTTCTAATGGTCGAGATGCAGGAGCATTGGGACTGGGATTAATTCCAACAGCGGCCGGATCACCACCCCCAATGCTAGGGTCATAGCTGGAGTCGAGGCCCCCGGGCTGCAGGTAATTATCAGCTCCCCCAGAATGTTTGGCAATTTCTTTGTCAACCCTCTCACTGGCTTTGGCGACGTGAAGATCCATCGAAGCTTCAGCCTCCTTTGCCAGCCTCACCTCATGCGCTACTTCGACCCTCGCTTTTGCAAGTTCCTTCTCGGCCTATGGACAATTTTTTGTCAAACAAAATCACATAAAAATGGGGGAAAACTTTATGAAAAGACGCTTCTAATGCACTATTTGAGTAATAATTTTATTTCGGCGACAGAAGATCTAACTTCCATTCGAGCGACCAAAGAAGGATAGCAGGACTCCCGCTGCATTCAATTCACGAGTTTGTCCTGTCCACATAAAACCAGAATCTGAAAGCACAACGGGCAATATATACACCTTCTCTTCAGCTTTGGCATCGGCCTTGGCCTTGCGCGTGATTTTCATGTCATTGATCTTGTCCTTGATCGCCTGCATCTTGTTACTCGCTGATCTAATACAATCTTCTTCTCGGGGATTCTTGTAAACGAAACAAACTATCACGGAAATACGGATAATCCTAAACGAATAGTGCCTCTGCGGCCATATATATTGAGCGTGATGGAGACAGGCAGCAGGTCTTTGTCCGCGATCCTACTTTCTTGGAGGAGATTCAAATATCAACCGATGAAAAGGAACGAGACACTAGCGCAATTACTTGTGGATGGGATTAGATCTTGGAGTAAGTCGATTCATTTAAGAAATTCTAAATAACAAAAGAATAGTGATTATCCCTCTTCATCCATTAACAAATCTAATGTGGTATAGTAATCTCTGTTAACAATTTTAATTTCTTTATAATATAATTTATCCTGAAAGCTTTTCTTATTAATCAATCTATATTTGTAACGTATCATCAGCAAACCATAAATTTTTTTCAATTAGCCTTGTGGCATCAAATACTCGAATCCTGGTAAATTTAATTATGGAGGCGTTAAATTGTTGAATAATTATTTTTTCATTTTTTTTATATAAATGTTTCAACTTTGTGTTATTTATCGAACTTTGGTTAATTGTCTTACCATATTAGTAAACATTTCTCGATAACGATAATTCAAATAGTCTGTAAAATCAAGTCTCCTTCAACAACCTTAGATCATGCATGGAGAGGACGATTCCGGTCACATGGGGCATCCACTTTCGTAGAGGACACCGGCCTCGTGTCGTTCCAGTCTCTCAAACTAGGGTTTATGTTTATTTCCCAATCACAGAAGCGCGATCAAGACGAGAATGGGTGAGAGGTAATACATATTGTGTTATACGACTATATATCACTAGCCAAGTCGAGATTGACCTACACTTGAGGTGGGAGGCGAGCGACTTTGCCGGGAGACGGGAAGATTCGTTTCGGTTTCCAAAAACTGGGATTCCAGCCACGGCTTCCTTCTCTTCGACCGAGCAAGGCACGTTGAGGTGTTCTCCAGCCAAGGTGTCTTCCTGATTTGACCATCCAACTGACCAAACTATGTTTCTCTCTAGGGAAATAAAACCATATTGGATACTATTGACGAACATGGTCGAGATATGGAACTTTGTCCAACTTATAATGTCCGAGCCTCCCTGGACGATACAATTCCAATAACTTCCATGAAACTCTCGGACATGATTCCTCTTCAGAGTTCAAGGAAATCCATAGGCTTCTAGCAGTGCGGTCCTCTCTGTTTCAATGAGCTCCATTGAGTCATTCGCATCCAGGGAGAGGATTGATGGGATGAAATCTCCTTGAAAAGGGTCCTTCGGACATCTTGAACGATGAAAGTCATAATATCATGAGATAATTAAACCAGGATTAAGTCAATGACTTTGAGTTGGACTCACAACTAAATCCCACCAAGTCTTGATCAATAATCACATGGAGGACCTCAATCACCAATTAACATTGATCATCAAACCCACATTCCACTTATTACAACTTTCACCCGCCGCCTCTACCACTCCCATTCCGACCCGCCAAGGCCGCCGGGTCGCGTCACGGGAGACTCCAGGAGCCATAGCACGTTGCTCCGCTACTCATTGTCGAAGGGCGGGAAACCAGTGACCCGTGGCCGGTTACGGTTTCAGTTGCGCCAGCTGTTCTGTTTCTTGGCTTCGAAGGAAGCCCCATCGTTGAGCATATCCTGTGCGTCTGTTTCCATCCCCAACTTTGACAGAGCCAGGGCCTGCATGTAGAAGGCGGCTGGCCACTCCGGCTGACACACCTGCACCTGCATCGCGTCCCTGAGGGCGAGCTCCGGTTGACCGTTCATTAGGTAGGAGATCGACCTTCTCACGAAGACGGTACCTGAGGGAATCGGCATCATCGATGCCAACTGTCCCATTTTGAGCAGATCCAATACGTTGGTTGGGTCAGAACCAGTTACCGGATTTTTATTGAGGGAATGATCGAGATTGATTCACTCTACCTTGGAATAGTATTCGATCGCATTTTTGAAGTCCTTGTCCCGGAAAGCAATGTCCCCGAACTTCTTCGTATTCAACATGTCTTGTACTTGCGGAGTCCACTCTTGGAACGACAGCTACAACACGAAAAATCATGTCAGTACTATGCTCAATCTTACCACGTGATTACCAGAGATAGTACCGTTCATGATCAAAATTTACCTCGTTTTCAGCACCTTCGTCGTCTTTATAACCCGTTTTCAGCAAAATATCATGTACGGCAGTAAGATCCATCCTTGCGCAGGCCTTCCCAAGAGGGGACAGCATTGTCGGAAGCACGACCGGGGTTTTAGTTATACCCATGAGAACAAGTGATGCAACCTGGGAGAAGCACAAGACATTCAGATGATTCAACAGGTAAGCAAACAAACTGTAAAATTAACTTATATAAACCTCATTCTGCTTCTGCAGTGGCGCAACAGAAGAAAGGAGGAATTTGATGTCCGGTCGATCCCTCGCCTCAGATTGTAGGCACTTGGAGGCTAATTCGACCATTGCAGATGCGTCCTCGTTCACGTACTGTCCTTCCAGTGATGAATCCATGAGAAGTAAGGAGTTCTTGCCCCTGATCAAATCCAATGCCTGTTCAACATATTTAAGGAGAACAGAGTAATTGGGGCCAATATTGTTATGCTAGCAGTGCATTGCACATGGACGAAGAACTGTTGAATAAGTACGTATAAGTACGTACGTGGCTCGGAGGTATGTGTTTCCCGCTCAGTAGGTCGAGAAGCATGGTCCCGTAGCTATATATCACACTCTCCGGAATCACTCTTCCTGAAACCGCAGAGCAGTTCTTCAGCAGAAAAAAAAAGATAGTATCGGACAACTAAGCTGCACAAGGCATGGAGCACGTAAATATATTCGAGGCAATTAATTTGCAAGGGCTGGATTATGTACACCGCTGCTGATGATGACAGAACAACAACTCATTTTTGATATTATAGAATGAATATTCGTTCAGCGGATTACGTGACGATGCCTTTGAAAGTTCGAAAGAAATGAAATGAAACAAAGAATAAATCTCAAAGAGATACGATACATAACGGTAGTTAAATTCAAGAGACCGACAAGTGATATAAAATCTAGGAGAATTTCAGCGAACCTGTACGCAAGAATTCTGGCGGTGTATAAGCCAGATTAGTGCTGTAGCTTTTTCCATCTCGGCTGTTCTTCATAAGGCCAAAACTCGATAATCTAGGATCACCTTCCTGTTACAGCAAAAGAGATGTGATGGTAAAAGACCAGCTTGTTTTGTGCACATCTGGAAAGTTCTCGAGAGTTTCAATTGCCGACAACGGTAGATTTTTCAGACCTCATAAGGATAAACTCAAGTACCTCGTCGAAAAGAACCCGGTAGGCATTCAAATCGTGATAAATTTTCCTATTCTCGGTATTACAATGGTCCAGCGCTTGTGCAATGTAATACGCCACCCTAACTCGCATTTCCCAAGGCAACGGCTGCTTGTCCCCTACAAAAACAACACACCATGGAACCGACTCAATATAAAAAGCACACAAAAAGGGTTGTCTGTCAACGAATCAACATGGGCTTAAGAAAAAAGAGTTGTACAGTGAAATAGATGCCTGGAGAGAGTATCATTTGGCATATACTCTGCCACCAACAACCGTTCATCACCCTCTGCGCAACATCCGATCAGGTTCACTAATCTCTTGTGTCTTACTTTACCCACTCCGGAGGCCTCTGTCTACAAAACGCGACAAACAGGTAGTAGAATCAGCGAACATCCACTTCGCCTCACATTTACTATGAAATCTGAAAATAAGCAAGACCCGTGAAGACACTGACCACAAACTGCAGAGGATCAGGCCAGGACTGCTTCGAGAACCGTTTGATGGCAACGTAGCGGTTGTTCTTCAGCTTCCCCCGGTAGACAGCATTGGGCGCCTTCTCCCCACTCTCTGAAACAATCAAGTCGCTGCTAAAACCATTCGCAGCCGCCCGTAGCTCAGCGAGGCCGAATTCCTTGAACGCCGGGACCTGGTCCGGATCCACCTGCTCCCCATTAACTGGAACACAGGCGAATAGAAATAAGCAAACAGAAAGCAGGACTCAGGAATCCCCCGCCGACATAACGCTCCATCCCCGATCACAATCCCAGAGCTACAACCTACTACCACGACCACAAAGGAACTAACTTTTCGACAACCCAAAACCACCCAGAAACCCCAACGACAATCAAACCCAACTCCCTCCAACCCTAAAACCAAGAACCCAGTGTCAGGAATCAACCCAGGAAAGTAGGGAAAAATCAAGCCCAGGTGAGCGAAAACACAACCCGTGCAATAGGAATCGATGGAAAACACGAGTACCCGGATCTGGCCCGGAGTCGAGGAGGGAAGAAGGGTCCTGGTCGGGGGATGGAAAGTGAGAAGTCTTGGACTGGATACACCCCATCACTCCAGCACTCTTCAAACTGAGACAGCCTCTCTTCCCAAGGACAGCTTAGTATGATGGTTCATCTCCTCAGTCCTGGTCCTGACTCCTCTACTGTTGGCGGCAGTAATGGAAAAAAATGCTTGGGTTTTTGGGTGTGAAACGATATCGGTGGTGGTGAATATGAAATATTAATAAGATTGTTGGTGCACAGAAATGATTGATCATTGGTGAGAGAGAGGATTCCTTTGGTCGTGAGTGAGTTGTGTGGGTCGTCGTGGGTCGGGGGATCACATGACGAGTCCGAAGATTTTGCACGTGAAGGTGTAAGAAACCTGATTGGACTTCTTTTGAGAGAGGGGGTCGTTTTCTTACATCATGGCTGCTCTTCGCGGATGCCGTGTTTGGTTTTGCAAACATATTTGCCGCGTTTGGTTTATTAGATTTTACATAATTTAGAAATCTTTTGTAAACTTCTTTTTTATTAATCATCCAAACAAGCCTTATGTTATTGTACCAAAATGGGCCGAAACAACTTGAAGTATTACTTTAAAAGCCCAATTACCTTCAAAACAGATTTTAAAAACTGATTACAATATAGTAAAATATTTACAAAAAGAAAAAAAAGAAGAAGAAGAAGCAACAGTGAAATTCCCGACGTGATAAACTTATTCACATAAATCCCAGCATCCCTTTTTTTGCCTTCAAAGACATGATTCCTGACAAACTGGGAAAAGGATCCACAGCCGAGCATATGTCAATTCAATTGGATATGAAATTGAACAAAATTAATATATTGAATTATTACACACTCCAATTCGATAATTATGTGGTCATGGAAAATGGGCACATGACATGGCACTTGGTAAGTGAAAAGGAGATAAATGAAAAGTGAAAGCTAACAAGCTTTATAAACTGACGAGGGAAATTAGGATGTAGAAAGGGGGTTGGAGGTGGAGGTGGGATTTACAATTATATGAAAAAGAAACCCAAAAGGGAATTGCGATAATAGAAGGAGTGAACAGTACTTGTTCTTTCTTTTCCAAGTCCGGCTGTCCCACTTGATTTTTTTATTTGCATTTAAAAAAAAAGGACAAAGGTAAAAAAAAATAATATCATTTTGGGAACTTGGACATGGTGAAAGGGTGAAAAAAAATAAAAAGGTTTTGTTATTTTTTTGTGTTTTTTTTAAAGAGTAATTTGAAGTCATACTGCCAATGGGTTTATGGGTAAAAGTAGGTCGTCAAATTGAACCCACTGGATTTGTAAATTTTATTTGTATAAATAGTATGCACATAAAACCTAGTTACCCCTTTAAATGAAAAGAAATGCTATAATAGACCTCTAAAGTAAAAAAAAGAATATATTCGAGAAATTTTAACTTAAAATATCTCCTTTTTATAAATACCACAAACATCCGTACAAATTATGAGGATTTTTTTAAAATACAATATTGATGTTTAATTTACGAATTAGTTTAGCCCCGTCTTTTTTTTTTGTATTTTCTAGTTTATATTTCAATTTTTCTCCATTTATTTTTTTTCTTTTTGAACCCACAAAAGTTAAGATGAGATTAGAGACTGTCTTTTTCAAAAAAAAAAAGTGACGTTATTAGGAATACTTTGTTGGTAAAAGAAAAAAGAGATAAATTTTTTTCTAATAATAAGTTATGCTCAAATTTTTCTATACGTACAAAAGAAATCTTATGGGCCCGTGCTTCGTTGAGCCCAATGGGCTTTATGGCCCATTCGATGCATATTTGGGTGCCGGAGTAGGTGTTAGCGCTTCGGTATTCTGCGTCTCGGGGTAGTCGTTTTAGGGTTCCGTGTATCTCAACTGGACTAGCTAATAGGCCATGAGACGTGTGTTGATGATATCACAGTCGGAATTTCGGTCGTTTCAGTTGGTTACTTAGCTAAAATTTTGGATTTGCAAAAGGGAGAAGATTGCAAAGGAGAGGAGGTATTCATGGAGGGCGTGCTCGTGGACCGACGAGGTCACCCGGCTGTACGAAGGAGGTCGCGCCTCAGTCATACAAGGTAATCGTGTGGATGGCTTGCGACTGCGGATCGAGTATGGTGGAATCTCAGATTGATAGGGGAAAACGGTAGTTTATTATTTGTCTTATATTAGTGATTAATCAGTAACGAGTCGTGCTGAACGTTCTCCTATGTATACACAGTGAATCAAAGGCCTTGCGACCCTTTCTTCGGGGTTGGGGTGAACCTTGTGCTTTCCCTCATGAGGGTGATGGGAGAAGACAATAATGACCGTGGCCAAAGGCGTTAGCAAGTGGACTGGGATGGTCTACTTATTCTCACTACGGGGCGCGTTCCTCAATGACTCATACTTGGGGTCGGGACCTGTGGCGACAGCCAGGCAAGCTTTGTCGTTTGTACGTAAACATATATTGAATACTGCGAGACCTTGGATTTTCGACTTATGAGGATACGATGTATTACTCGTATTAGTCTCGCAGGGTTTAGATCCGCTCTTGCTGACGACGCATTTGTTCCTGCTCAAGCAGGGACTACACGCGCCCTTCCGGACCGGGCTGTGTCTACCTCTCTCGATTTTTTACATGTTTGCTTTGGTGAACCGTGATACCGGCCGAACATTATGACATTCTTGTTCAAAGAGAAAAAAAAGCATGTTTGGCCACCCGTTGAGAATTGTTTCACGTCTTTCTCGATTATTATCATTTCGTCACACACGTCTTCGTGGGTCCATTCATGTACGAAAATCATGGGCCCAAACACGAGTGGTGGATGTTTCTGTCTAGAGTCCACTGTGCTTCATTGCTCTCATTGGATCTTTCCCTTTAATTAAGTATCCCAAGTAATATCGTTTTCCTTTTTAATTAACCTAGCACTTGTAATATAATCTTTTCAATATACGTGTTACACAGCACATTTAATTAAAACGTAAATAATATTGCGAGAAAATTTTTATACGATATATGCAACACGGTTTACTCTTAAATTTTATATTTAAAACTTTTACCAATTCTATTAATCGAGAATTTTTTATAGTCGAATGAAAATTTTACGAGCATGACTATTTTAAATTGTTTGCTAACTTTGGGCGAAATTTAATTTTAGTATAATTCATAATCTTATCTTAGAATCACCACAACCACAAAGTTTGAGGGAAAAAAAATGTGTCATAAGTTCCAAAAGTTGCGAACTAAAACCCATGCAATGCGTTTTATATTTTAGATCAGAATCAAACGTGGTTGTAAGAAATTGTTTTATGATTATGAACTCGTGTTCGAATTAGCTTTATGTTAAAATAATAATGCAGCAAGGCATAAAAAATAACTAAAAATATTTGGAGTGTATATGCATTTCTTATGTGCAAGATACGATTACCTCCCGAAGAAAGATCCATATCATTTACGTGAATTTACGACACGGATAAGTGGTTCGACGCGATCTCGATGACTGATCGATGGAAATGTGTTAAGCCATTTCATGGCAAGCCATCTGACCTTTCAAATTCAAAAGCTCTCAAACACACGAACGGACCAGCATATAGTCATAATTCACATAACTTTCGCTAGCATCGTGCATGTCCGATTATCACAGCTCATTTTATAAAATGTCGACTTCATTTAAAATAAACTATGACGAAAACCAAAACCTAATTATATTGTTTCATATTTCTAGATCTGAATCGCACATGTTGAAAAGAATCTGCTTACACATCTGTTGGAACGAACTACCTTGTCAACGCGTGTTTAAAAGAAGAAATATTGTATACTGTTGGTGATTACAAACTCGTGGTCGAATTTTAGTTTTTATATTGAGAGCAATTCAACACACACGATGAAGGAACCCAAATATCTAAAACATATCTCGAGAACACGTAAATAGTCTCTCGTTGCGATCGCTCCTGTAGATGAGACCTTCCTAGGAAGGGGCATCGCAGGCGAGCCAGCGCGATTAATTAGTACACACACAGACCTTAAGTACACATAAATAACTCCCCAAATTAATCGGAATCATCAAACAGACAACAAAATTAACATCAAGATTGCGTGGAAGTTTGGCCAGTGTGATTTTTAATCATAAAAACATGAAACTGTTGGGTATTTCTCTCCATATGTGGAGTAGCCCAAGCCTATGTTTTGTACATAGATGAAGCCCAAAAAGCCCACAAGTATTTAAGGTATTTTTTTAGGGTTATCTTCAGATCTAAGAATACAAGTGGAGGTTGCCACCAAGGAGGTGTTTTTGGATCCCGCCGCAGCTCCATTCCAGCCTGGGCGACGTTTGCTTCTTGGTCTGTTCCCGCCGATCGGTTGGATTCCTTACTTGAGCTTCTTCATTCTGAGCGGTTGGATTGGCGATTGAAGTCTTTTTGCTGGAGATTTCGTATTGTATCCGAGACGGCAGATTGTGTGTTTATGATTTTCAGCTTCTCTTCATTTGATATCCTTAGCGTATGATTTCCAAGATGGATTCTTGATGTTTACGTTGAGTTAGGAAGAGGATTGAGAGCTGATTATTGGTGTTTAGAGAGGAACACTCGTATACCCACTTCTTTGTTGATTTAGTGGAAGTTTAGTGGTGCCTCGGGCCGTGGTTTTACTCCTCACATTGAGGAGGTTTCCACGTAAAATCTCGGTGTTGTTTCTTCGTCGTTAATTATTTATTTCAGCTGTGAGAAACATAATCTGGCCTTAAGAAGTCATTCGACGTATTTCGGGGTGTTGTAGTTTGTGTCACATCCCATCAAGTGGTATCAGAGCGCAGTTTATTTGATTGTGATCTGTGTTGAATGATGGAGGCTAATACGAGCAAGATGATTATGTTGACTGGTTCAAATTATTCTTCTTGGAAATCTTGAATGGAAGATTTGCTTTATGTGAAGAATTATTACATGCCTGTTTTCTGTACAGAAAAACCAGATGATAAGACAGATGAGCAGTGGACTATCTTTCATAGGCAAGTATGTGGATATATCAGACAGTGGGTTGAGGATAATGTGCTGAATCATATCAGTGGAATCAACCATGCTCGGACTCTTTGGAGTAAGCTTGAGGAGCTATATGCCAGCAATACAGGAAGCAACAAGATGTACGTCATGAATCAGCTGTTGGGATTGAAGTATAAGGATGGTTCCTCTATGGCGGATCATATCAACAGCTTTCAGGGTTATATTAATCAGTTGTCTTCCATGGGTCTCAGATTTGAGGATGAGTTGCTTGGCTTATGGTTATTTGGCAGTTTGCCGCATACTTGGGATACTTTCAGGACATCTGTTTCTAATTCAGCTCCAAAAGGAGTGGTTACATATGATCTGGCGAAGGCTAGCTGTATGAATGAAGAGGTGAGGAGAAAATCTCTTGATTCTAATTCTTCTTCGAAGTCGGATATTCTGGTTACCGAGTCATGGGGGAGAGGTTATAGCCGTGGACCGAAGAGTAGAGATGGCAATAGCAGGAGCAAGTCTCGAGGAAAGTTTGCTGATGTTGAGTGCCATCATTGCGGGAAGAAAGGACATATCAAGCCTTTCTGTCGGCTTTTGAAGAAGGAGAATAAACAGAAGTATAAGGACAAGGGTAAAGAGAAGAAATCAGGTGAAAGTAGTGATGCGGAACGGGTTGCCAGTACTACTGAGGATTTTCTGATTGTCTATGATTCTGACGTGGTTAATTTGACTAGCCACGAGACCAGTTGGGTGATTGACAGTGGTGCTTCTACTCATACTACCTCCCGGAAGGACTTCTTCACTTCTTATACACCAGGTAGTTTCGGTTGTGTGAAGTTGGGAAATGATGGTGAGGCAAAGGTTGTTGGCATTGGTGATATTTGCTTGGAGACTAGTATTGGTTCCAAGTTGATTTTGAAAGATGTGAAACATGTTCCAGATATCAGGTTGAATTTGATTTCAACTGGAAAGCTAGATGATGATGGTTATTGTAGTACCTTTGCAAATGGAAGATGGAAGCTTACCAAAGGTTCGATGATTGTAGCCAGAGGTGAGAGATCTTCATCTTTATACATGTTGCATGCTAAGATTGCGAGTCATGTTGTTAATGTGGCTGAAAATGTAGCTATATCTGAGTTGTGGCATAAAAGGCTTGATCATATCAATGAGAAAGGTCTTTCTCTCTTAGGCAGAAAGAACGTATTATCTGGTTTGGAGAGTGCCAGCTTGCAGCGGTGTGATCATTGTTTGGCAGGAAAGCAGAATCGTATTTCTTTTTCTTCATCGTCTGAAAGAAAAGAGAATGTTCTTGACTTGGTTCATTCAGATTTATGCGGTCCTATGAAGGTTCAGACCATAGGTGGATCTCTTTATTTTGTTACTTTCATTGATGATCATTCAAGAAAGACTTGGGTTTATACTTTGAAGCACAAGAGCCAAGTTATAGATGTGTTCAAACAGTTTCATGTTTCGGTTGAGAGGGAAACTGGAAGAAAGCTCAAGTGCATTCGATCTGATAATGGAGGTGAGTATTCGGGGCCATTTGATGAGTATTGTAGACAACATGGCATCCGACATCAAAAGACGCCACCCAAGACACCTCAGTTAAATGGGTTAGCAGAGAGGATGAACAGGACACTCGTTGAACGGGTAAGATGTATTCTTTCACATGCCAAGTTACCGAAGTCATTTTGGGGAGAAGCTCTTAACACTGTTGTTCACGTGTTAAATCTTACACCATGTGTTCCCTTGAAGTTTGATGTTCCAAATCGAGTTTGGAGTGGTAAGGATCCCTCTTATGATCACTTGAAAGTTTTTGGATGTAAAGCTTTTGTGCATATTCCAAGTGATGAGAGAAGTAAGCTTGATTTGAAGTCAAAGCAATGTGTTTTCATCGGATATGGTCAGGATGAGTTTGGCTACAGATTTTATGATCCTATCTCGAAGAAGCTTATTCGAAGCAGAGATGCGGTTTTTGTAGAGGATCAGACTATTGAGGATATTGAGAAGGTGAAACCTTCAACTGCTTCTAGAAGTGAGAACTTGGATATGAGTATCGTTCCTCCTGTGTCAATTCCATCCCAAAGTGAAATTCAGGATGATGAGCATGGGACTGATGAGATTGAAACCGAAGTTGTTGATGATTTACCAACAACTGAAGCTCCAAGTGACGTGCCACTCAGAAGGTCGTTGAGAGAACGACAACCATCCACCAGGTATCCAGTTAATGAGTATGTTTTGTTGACTGATGGGGGAGAACCCGAATATTTTGTAGAAGCTATGGAGAGTGAGCAAAAGGAAGAATGGGTTCGTGCTATGGATGATGAGATGAAATCGCTTCACGACAATAATACTTATGATTTGGTGAAGTTGCCTAAGGGTAAGCGTGCCTTGAAGAACAGATGGATATTCAGGGTAAAGCATGAACACAACTCTCGGCCGCGATATAAAGCGAGATTGGTTGTAAAGGGCTTTAGTCAGAGGAAAGGAATTGATTTTGATGAGATATTCTCTCCGGTTGTCAAGATGTCATCTATTCGAGTTGTGATGGGTTTAGCTGCTAGCCTTGACTTGGAGATTGAGCAAATGGATGTTAAGACAGCCTTTCTTCATGGTGACTTGCACGAAGAGATTTACATGGAACAACTTGAAGGTTTCATTGTAAAAGGAAAAGAAGATTTTGTGTGCAAGCTCAACAAAAGTCTTTACGGTTTAAAACAAGCTCCAAGGCAATGGTATATGAAGTTTGAGTCCTTTATGGGGGAGCATGGCTACACCAGAACCAACACAGACTATTGTGTCTTCTTTCAGAGGTTTGGTGATGATGACTTCATTATTCTCTTATTGTATGTGGATGATATGCTTCTTGTTGGCAGGAATATATCCCGCATTAATCAATTGAAGAAGCAATTGAACAAGTCTTTTGCTATGAAAGACTTAGGTCCTGCAGAACATATTCTTGCCATGAGGATTACCAGAAGAAGAGAAGAGAAGAATATCTTCTTATCGCAGGAGAAGTATATTCACAAAGTGTTGGAAAGGTTCAATATTGAAAATGCTAAAGCAGTAAGTTCTCCATTTCCTTCTGGAGTTAAGTTGAGCCGCGATCATTGTCCTTCTTCTGATGAGCATAGGCAGTATATGCAGAAGGTTCCTTATAGTTCTGCTGTTGGTAGTTTGATGTATGCTATGGTGTGCACGAGACCTGATATTGCGCATGTTGTTAGCGTGGTGAGCCGATTCTTGTCTAATCCTGGTAAGGAGCATTGGAATGTGGTGAAATGGATCATGAGGTATTTGCGTGGTACCGCAGATTATGGTATATGTTTCGGAGGTGGTGAGCCAAAGTTGATTGGCTATGCAGATGCAGATATGGCTGGAGATATTGATACTCGTAAGTCGACATCTGGTTATCTGATTACCTTTGCAGGGGGAGCCGTTTCTTGGCAATCTAGGCTTCAGAAATGTGTTGCACTTTCTACTACCGAGGCGGAATTCATTGCCGCAACGGAAGCGTGCAAAGAGTTATTATGGATGAAGAATTTTCTTCAAGAACTTGGATTCAATCAAGAACGGTATGTTCTCTTCTGTAATAACCAAAGTGCCATATATCTTGCGAAGAATTCTACTTTCCATGCGAAGTCGAAGCATATTGATATGAGATACCATTGGATTCGAGATGTTGTGAATTCAAAATTGGTGCATATTGAGCAGATCCATACTGATGATAATGGATCGGATATGATGACAAAAGCACTTTCTAGAGAAAGGATTATTACTTGTCGTCAAGTCGCCGGTATCACGGCGAGTTCTTCCACATAGTCGAGAGGGGGAGATTTGTTGGGTATTTCTCTCCATATGTGGAGTAGCCCAAGCCTATGTTTTGTACATAGATGAAGCCCAAAAAGCCCACAAGTATTTAAGGTATTTTTTTAGGGTTATCTTCAGATCTAAGAATACAAGTGGAGGTTGCCATCAAGGAGGTGTTTTTGGATCCCGCCGCAGCTCCATTCCAGCCTGGGCGACGTTTGCTTCTTGGTCTGTTTCCGCCGATCGCACCGTTAGAATCTCGTGAAACTTTGAGGAAGTATTCCTTACTTGAGCTTCGTTATTCTGAGCGGTTGGATTGGCGATTGAAGTCTTTTTGCTGGAGATTTCGTATTGTATCCGAGACGGCAGATTGTGTGTTTATGATTTTCAGCTTCTCTTCATTTGATATCCTTAGCGTATGATTTCCAAGATGGATTCTTGATGTTTACGTTGAGTTAGGAAGAGGATTGAGAGCTGATTATTGGTGTTTAGAGAGGAACACTTGTATACCCACTTCTTTGTTGATTTAGTGGAAGTTTAGTGGTGCCTCGGGCCGTGGTTTTACTCCTCACATTGAGGAGGTTTTCACGTAAAATCTCGGTGTTGTTTCTTCGTCGTTAATTATTTATTTCAGCTGTGAGAAACATAATCTGGCCTTAAGAAGTCATTCGACGTATTTCGGGGTGTTGTAGTTTGTGTCACATCCCATCAGAAACCAGATGAGTTGGATCACACAAACACTAACACACACCCACACAATCACACCCATGTCGAAGCTTTTCGTTCTTTGGATGATGGGATCTACTGGTGGAGGTGATAAGCGCAACAACCTTTTGCACCCTACGATGCAGGGATCGATGCAGCCGGGGGCGGGCGCATCTAGTGGTGGTTCGAACTGAACCTAAACATTGGTTATACATGTCGCATGGTATCGAGGAGAGGAAGCTTGGTCGTTGTCGCAAATGATGTCGTGGGGGTAGCTCAGATGCCGGCATTCGGTGGTTGTTAAGGAAAGTTACAAAAAGTCAGTGAAGTTGATATGATATCAGCAATACCTCCTTTCTTGGGTTACATTGTGGGTTATGAGCTGCCATACACTTACTCGGGGGAAACAAACAAAATGAATAGAGTGTGATATGGAGCCGTGTAAGAACGGTATATATGAGCGAGTGCTTTTCACCTTTTAAATCGAAACAGTACTTTTTTGTTGCGAAATATTCAGAGGCAAGAAAGAAAACAAAACCATCATTTTCAGTCCCGACATGGCTACGGCTTTCTTTTTAGGACTTTGTGACGCGATCTTAATAATCATATCCAGAAATGAAAGTGAGATCCAATGTGTCGCATTCCTCTATTTATCACCTTTTTCTTTTCTTTGTGTCTTGGGTTTTTTTTCCCAATAACCACGTGGAGTTTGAAAAAATATCTCTTTTACCTTTTCTTCTCTTTGTAAAAGAAATTATTACATTTTTTGAAGCAGAAAACAAAAATTGTTGCATAAAATATTTGTTGGGTCTATAGGGTTTTGCATTATGTTCTTGATAAAATAATCATCACGTAATTTTTAATTTCCAGCGACAACAGCCAGCCAACCCTGACTTGAGCTGGAAAAGATCGAGTTGGAATCCACGAACGGAGATATAATTAATATTTGTCGAGGACAAATAAAAGCATAAAGAAAAAAAACTATTACTTGCATTGTGTTGGGTACATAGAAAGGTTTCTTTTTTATATATAAATTATTATTATTTTCATATGTTATTGCACTTAATACGAAGTACGTGTATATATTAAGTAGTATAACACAATACACGCACCATATGAATGATGGCTTCCACGTCATCATTGTATCAATCCATAATGCGACCCATGGAATCGTTTCATACTTTGCTTGCCTGATTTCGCGAAACAAAAGTTGGAATAAAATAAAGTTCCCCCCTAAGAAACAAGGGTCCAAATATGTCGTGTTTGGTAACAACCTTTTGGTGCCATCAAAACAAGTCATTCCATCCCTAAAACACGGGACGTGACAAATCCTACATAAACTTGGAAAATTCGGTCGAACTCTTCCTCTGGCGTGCAAGCTTTTCATTACTTCCCGTTTTGGTCGCACTTGCACTCGATTACTGCATCAATATCGGGGGCTCGCGGGAATAACGTGAGTTAGATTACTACATAAGTCAGAACCATGCCTCGTTTGTATATGTTAAGCCCGAACTAGGTTGTTGACGAAAGATGTATGATAACACATGGATGAATATTTTGTCCCAAAATGGCGACTAACTTGTAGTTGACAGATCGATGATCGTGGTCCGTTCATGATAAAATCATACGTGGACGTGACTTGGATTATACCAGATATTTCACCATCAAAATCGATGGGACGTTTCTTAGTCCACCATTGACAGTGCTTTCTTTGACCTCATTTTTAACATGGTTGGAACTTTTATGTCATGTAATTCGATTAAATTCATTGAAATTATCGAGTAGTCGTAAAAATATCATCGAAGAATCAAAACCCTTTCCCTTAGAATATGGAAATGTTCTTTGGACTTGGTTTAACTACAATTACTCCTAAAATTTGTAATTGCCATCACCCCGCAACTCATTTTAAGAAGAGAAACGAGGAAAAACAATTCTAAACTGATTTGCTAAAGATCGAAGTGGGTTATCAAAAAGGGCAAGATGTGGCCACTTATTCGAGTTGGGTTTTTGCATCTATTCTTTACATATAATATATGTAATAAAATCTAACCCTTTCGAAGCTTGAGTCGACGTGTTAAAGCATCTTTCAGAAAGTACCATTCATCAGTCAGTCGATTTCGAATCCGAAAGTCCAAGGTTGTCTTGGCAAATGCACTCCATAAAAATACTATAAATTTATAACATTTTATTTTTCCAATCATTTTATCTTTTTTTCTCTCCTTCGAAACCATGATAATTTTCTCTATTTCCTCCAACATTTTCCGTTAAATTTCTTCTTCTTAAAAAATAAATCCATCAAACAGAGACCAAGTGATGACTTATGTACACCTTTATTTTTTTGTTTCAAATTGAAAAATAATAAAACATAAAACAAGACGTAGATCTCACCATCTCTAACACGTTTTAGTCGTCAGAGTGTGAAATATTAACTTCCCCTGACAAATTCTAAATAGTCTTTGGTACAATGACCGAAACTCCCAAAGCATTGGTGGGCAAAACACATGCACATTTCCTTGTTTGTTCCCATGAACTAGGAAGGTAAAAATAACATAACCTTTATTTTCTCTTGATATTCGGATCCGATACATATTAAAGTAGGGGGGGGGGGGGGGGATCGCGGTGTTAGTCACCGACCCGACATTTTATGAATAAATAACTGGAGATGAATAAATAATCATTTCCCAGGGTGCGTGTATCTATCTCTCTATAAACAACAACAAAAACAGAAAAAAGAATAAATGAATCATCATCAGACAACGTTGGCAATAAATTTATATTGGTCAAGATACGTATGCCCGAGGAGGAGTGAGACAGAAAGATCCTCCATGCGATCCACATCATTCATCCAGTATCAAAACAAAACAAATGGGCGAGTGGAACGTCATCACTTTTCTAATTTAAAAACATTTCATATATGTATGATCATGTTTGGATTATCAAATAAGATCATGTTATTAGTTGGACATATGTACTAACATCGCCATTTAAAACAAAAAACTTATCATGTACACGATTTTAGCATGATCATTTTTTATTGTCCGCTTTGCCGTGTAATGTAGATCTCCCTGGAGACAAATTAGTATTATTATTTTGTCCAGGTGCAGGTCACCAAGACAATAATATTATAATATTGTAATGACCACAAAAATTTAGAATACATCGTCAATAATCAAATATATATAACATAATGGATTAAAACAAAAAAAGAAATTTATTAATGTCTTCCATTATTTTGAAACTTGCACGACGAACGCAACATACACCAAATTTGTGGGCTATTAAATATCAAAGGAACGAAAGGGACAGACCACGTTTTCGAGCACGTCAACATCGAAAAGAGCTTGCGGCCATCGACGGTCGGGCAACAAAAGCCGCCAGCTCCTTTTTTTCTACTCCTTTGATAGTGGATGGAGATGGGTGGAATTTGAGAACGCCTTTTTCCATAAACATCCTGATTTTTGCCTCGACACCGCGCAAATTCTAGTGCCCTCGGCTTTTTATTTTCATGTTCATGAGAACTTTCGGTAACATCGTGAGTGGTTCGACCCGTCGATCACCCTAAGTTCTTTTTTTATTAGCTTTGTTCTAATTCGATGTATAAGTGATCTGGCAACCAATAAATCTCGTGTTACTTTAGGGTTTGGTAAAATGAAAAAATAAAATTGTAAGTGAATTTTGAAATGGAATTGTCACAAAAAAAAATCATAAAGTATTTGCTTAATATAGGTCAAATTTTTAGTAATTATATTGTAAAATAAAATATGAAATAATTTTTAATAATTTATCAAAGAAAGAGCTTTGGAAAAACCTTTCCCCAAAAAAAAAATTAGGCTTTTCTATTGAAACTTCTAATTCAATTTTAAATTGTTAAAAAAAAGCACGAAAAGAATTTTCATATCATAATCCTTGCTTTGGCGTCACCCATTTGTGTTTTTTTTTTAATACATGAAACGAAAATGAGATCCTGACCGTCGATTTCATTTCCTTTTCCCTTATAAATACACTCCCTCTGCAAGAGACTTCCTCCTCCTCACATCCCCCCCCCCCCCCTCCCCTCAAAATTTCCCTTCTTTTCCGCTGTTTCTTTCCATTGCTTCTGCATGCAACTATCCCCCTGCATTCGCAGTTTACGCTACAGTTCTTCGTACTCTTCTCTCGATTTCCCCCTTATCCATGGACTTCGCTAGCGCGATGAAGTTGCTGAAGCGTTTTTGCGTCTGGGTATGTTGGTTATCTTGCCACGAGACGTGCGTGAATGATATTGTGGTCGGAATCGCGGCCTGTTCAGTCTGTACACATTAACTTACATTTTTTTTTATAGGGAGGAGATGGTAAAGAAGAGGAGGAGGTATTCACGGAGGATGGGTCGGTGGACCGACGCGGTCAGCCGGCCGTGCGGGGGAAGTCCGGGACATGGTCCGCTGGTGCGCTTATACTAGGTAATTACCCAAACGGCTTGTTACAGCAAATCGAGTGTAGTAGAAGCTAGGATTGAATAGCAAAAGCGTAGGTTGCTTTTTTTTTTTATATATTTTAACCGTGAATATTCAGTAACGTGTCGTGTCGTATGTTCTATGAAATGCAGTGAATCAAGGGCTAGCAACGCTGGCTTTCTTCGGCGTCGGGGTGAACCTCGTGCTTTTCCTCACGAGGGTTATGGGAGAAGACAACGCGACCGCGGCAAACAGTGTTAGCAAGTGGACTGGGACCGTCTACATATTTTCGCTGCTGGGCGCATTCCTTAGCGACTCATACTGGGGTCGCTACGTGACCTGCGCCGTCTTCCAAGCCATCTTCGTCGTTGTATGTAAATCAATCGTGAATACTGCGAGAAGTTGTATTTTTTACTTATGAGGACGTGACTTATAGCTCGTATTACACTCGCAGGGTTTAGCTCTGTTGTCGCTGACAACGCACTTGTTCCTGCTCAAGCCGGGGCCTCACTCGCCCCTCCAGACCGGGCTGTTCTACCTCTCGATTTACATGGTTGCTTTGGGGAACGGTGGCTACCAGCCGAATATCGCAACATTTGGTGCGGATCAGTTCGATGGGGAGGATCCAAGCGAGGGCCTATCGAAGATAGCCTTCTTCAGCTACTTCTACCTGGCGCTAAATCTCGGATCTTTATTTAGCAACACCATCCTCAGTTACTTCGAGGACAAAGGGATGTGGGCGCTCGGGTTTTGGGTGTCAACTGGTTCGGCAGCTTCTGCATTGCTGCTGTTCCTGGTAGGGACTCCAAGGTACAGACACTTTGAGCCTCTGGGGAATCCCCTGTCAAGGTTCTGTCAGGTCCTGGTGGCCGCAGCAAGGAAGTGGAAGGCTGGGAAGGAGGCCGAGGGGCAGGAACTATTCGAAACCAGCAGCGATGGCGTTTCGGAGAACGGCGGGAGAAAGATTCTTCACACGTATGGATTCCGGTTCCTTGACAGGGCGGCAGTCGTCGCGGAAAAGGACACACTGGCAGATGGCACTGTCATCCCCTGGCGATTGTGCACGGTGACGCAAGTCGAGGAGGTGAAGTGCATCCTCCGGTTGCTCCCGATCTGGCTCTGCACCGTACTCTACTCGGTGGTGTTCACCCAGATGGCGTCCCTCTTCGTCGAGCAAGGTGCAGCCATGGACACAGCCATCAGAGACTTCCACATCCCACCCGCGAGCATGTCTAGCTTCGACATCCTCGGCGTGGCTGTCTTCATCTTCGCCTACCGCCGCGTTATCGACCCGGGCCTTGCGAGGCTCAGAGGGAAGCCCCGCGGGCTAACCGAGCTACAGCGGATGGGCGTTGGGCTGGTAATCGCAGTCCTCGCGATGGTAGCTGCAGGGACCGTGGAACGGTTCCGACTAAAGCACACCCTAAGCGAGTGCCCGTCCTGTGACGGGTCAAGCACGATGAGCATATTCTGGCAGGTGCCACAGTACGTCCTCATAGGCGCATCGGAAGTATTCATGTACGTGGGCCAGCTCGAGTTCTTCAACGGCCAGGCCCCTGACGGGCTCAAGAGCTTCGGCAGCGCCCTATGCATGACGTCGATATCGCTCGGGAACTACGTCAGCAGTCTGCTGGTCACCATGGTGACAAAGCTATCTGAGAGGCGCGACATGCCAGGGTGGATCCCAAGGGACCTCAACCTGGGCCACCTCGACCGGTTCTACTTCCTGCTGGCCACACTCACGGCAGCCGACCTCATCGTCTACATCTCATGCGCGAAGTGGTACAAGTACGTCGAGTTCCAGAGGAAGTTCAGCAGCAAGATCCATTGCGAATTCTCCCCCGATTCGATCGAGGTCTGATGGAGAAAAGTGAATCAAAACGTGCTTGCAAAATCCGAGGACTCGTACATTTCGGGCTGTGATACATGGGGATGATGCAATTTTTGCTTCCACAAGTTGAGCCGCCGCACCGGAATTGATATTAAATTTTTATTCGGAAGACTTATGGGTTGTGTAATGTATATAGTTTTGATATTCATCTCATCCTGTAAACTCAATTTCATGAGAGAAATTAATAAAAATTCATGAGAAAATTTTGTTTACATTGAAAAAAAGTAGGAATGTGATGTTAAATTTTATTATTATAAAAACCAATGGGTGGTAGGTGAATGTCTCTAATTAATAACAAGAGAACAAAATTAATTTAGCATTTTCTCATTCTCTTTTCTCAACTTTAACTATTTTACTACCATAAAAAATCTGATTTTCAATTCCTAATTTAAAGTAGGAATAGCATCAAAGTAATGGAATAAAATTATTAATAAAATTATTTTAGAATTATTTCTCCTATTTTATTTTAATAAAATTCACAAGGATTATATCATATATATTTTTAATCCTCATTCTGACAAAACTAGTAAACGACAAATTATTTTATTAAAATTAGTCAAATGGGCATTCTCAAAAGAGTCCAATCAGAGAATAATAAAACGCTGTTAGTAGGAATAAGAGACAAAGCCCCGTCGAATTTTTCTGTTGCCCACGAAAGATTAAAATGACGTCACTGATTTCCTCTCCGACGTCACTCTCCTACCCCTCCTCGTCCTCTTCCCGCTCCTTCCTGGCCGCCGACACCGTCCTCCGCCCCGCCGTCTCCGTCCCCCGCGCCGCCTCATCCGCCGCCGTAAGCTTTTGCGCTCCCTCCGTCCTTGCATTCCGCCTGGCGTTTCGGTTACGCTTTTTGATGCTCCCTATGTTGATGGTTTCGTCCGCTGTTCCGTTCAGAAGTGTAATCTCGTGGAGCCGTTGAAGTCCGAGAACGGTAGGCCGATCATCCCTCTGGTGACGAGAAGTGGCGAGGACAGCTCCGTGCCGAGCTTTTTGGCGTCCTCCAGGCTCCAGAATTTTGGGAGCAAGGACGATACGCGGCTTAGAATTTTCTCTGGGACGGCAAACCCCGCACTGTCTCAGGTTGGATTGACTGTGCTCCCCCGGCTATGTTATATTTTCTGCAGATTCTGATGACTGGTTTGATCGGTTTTCTAATTGCGTGACGCCATTGAGGTGGTCTGATAAGAGATACTGTGCTATTGGTGTTGTTCGTGAACGTGGTGGTTGTGCTGGCATTGCGAGTTTGGCTCGATAGAATGTTGGATTTTTTGGATTTTAGTCATTGGATGTATGGAGTCCATGCAGGTAAAATGTGAGGAAGGATTACCGCCTTCAGTTCATGTTGAGATTGATTATTATTGCTTAATCGGGGTTAATGTTCCTCTATATTGACTCGATCTTTGTGAAGGCATCTGATCACAAGAGGAGTTGGCAATATGTATTAGTTAGGTGGTTCATAGTTGTTAAAATGAAATGAGATGTCAGAGAATATTATCAAGTTTTTTCGTCTGTTAGGCATTTTATCAAGCGTTGTCTGTGCATGTTGTTTAACCTAAATTATGAAATGATAGTGAATGGTGAAAGGAGTAGCCCTCCTTCCCTTATTTTCGTTTATATTCTTGAGATAATTTTTTTCTTGTTATTTTCTTGTGTGCTCCTTATTTCCCGTGTGTACAATTCTTATGGCTTTTGGATTTGTAGAAGTCGTGTGCCCCTTGATTTAATATCAAATCGTCTTTCTTAGGAAATCGCTTGTTACATGGGCTTGGAGCTTGGAAAGATAAAGATAAAGAGGTTTGCTGATGGAGAGATATATGTCCAACTGCAAGAGAGTGTCAGAGGCTGTGATGTGTATCTTGTGCAACCTACATGTCCACCTGCAAATGAAAACCTTATGGAGCTTCTCATAATGATTGACGCTTGCCGTAGGGCCTCAGCAAAGAACATTACTGCTGTCATTCCTTACTTTGGCTATGCTAGGGCTGATAGAAAGGTCAAATTTCTGTGACTACATATTGTCAATTGTTGTTGTCTGTCTGCCTAGTTTCCTTTATGCATTGTCTTTCTTAGCTTACCTCTCTTTTATCTGTATTACAGTCTCAGGGACGTGAATCTATTGCAGCAAAACTTGTTGCTAATTTGATAACTGAAGCTGGTGCAAATCGTGTTTTGGCTTGTGATCTCCACTCTGGACAGTCCATGGGCTATTTCGATATTCCTGTGGATCATGTATATGGTCAGGTAGATTTATGCTCCATGCTTGAAGTAATTTCTGAGTCCTGAAAGCTTTAATTTAATAGTGCTCCAGTGTGTGACAGCCGCAATTTCATGTCATCTTTGGGTTGCGCTCATGATGATTTTTAACTTATGTTCAAGGTTTTGTGAGTTCCTACCAAGTCGTTCCTCTTTGCTTTGCTGTTTCTTTTGAGATTTCCAATTAGACTCCTTTCTTCAATCCGAATTCTGGCACTTGGTCTTTCTTTCTCCCCCACCTCATGGATAACAACACCTCTTTTACATTTCCTAACGAACACTGTCCTTTTTTATATCCATCATATGTGCAGAATGCAGACACTGCTTCCCAGGACTTCCTTTATTGTCCTTATATGTTCCCTGATAATGTTTCCTGCTTTTCTGTAGCCTGTGATTCTTGACTATCTGGCAAGCAAGACCATCTGTTCGAATGATTTGGTTGTGGTCTCACCGGATGTTGGTGGAGTTGCTAGAGCACGTGCTTTTGCCAAAAAGTTGTCTGATGCGCCCCTTGCTATAGTTGATAAAAGGCGCCAAGCCCACAATGTTGCGGAGGTAACAATTAGTCGATACAAATATTCTTTTTGCTTTTCTATTTTCTATTTTTGCATCGTTTTGCAGCATTTCTGTCCAAAAATCATTTTGTAAAAATGTTCGAGCTTAATTGTTTTTCTGGCTATTCTTTTCTGGAATGTCACAATTGTCGGCCAGCTTCTAGATTGGCTATCCATGTCCCATAAGTTGCTCTCATAATGAAGAAAATGTAAGTAGGAATACTTTATTGACTCCGGAACTGGATCTCCATGTTTGACTGAGTTCAAACAGCATGGTGGTACTCAATAAATACTTGTCAACCTTTTCTTTGAGTAATTTCCTCGTGTCTGTTTTCCAAACCCATTATGTAACCTAAGGGCTGCCTGTATTTGAAATAGTTTAAACTTTCCAATGGACACAATGTATTGCTTATTGAAGCCTGCATAAGCTAATTCTGTATGAATAAATTATTTAATTTAGCATTGTTTTTTCCTTTTAACACATTAGCTTTGCCATAGTTCTTCTGGCAGAGATGACAATGTTGTGTGCTATGCAGTCCAAATTGTTCTTCTTGCTTTTATTTTTTAATACTATTTGCTTGTTCTGCATAAGGATGGGCCTTCCTTTTTTTATCTTATGCCTAAGATAATTTTTCATCCTTAGGTTATGAATCTGATTGGTGATGTCAAAGGAAAAGTTGCAGTGATGGTGGATGATATGATAGACACAGCAGGTAAATGGTGCCATATTTTGCGACTTCTCTTTGAAAATGGAAGGTACTTGTATGTATCCTAATGGGCTCATGTGTCTTCAAGTACCATGGAGGTGTTGGTTTAACTGTGTTTTCATAGGGACTATCTCCAAGGGAGCAGCTCTCTTACATCAAGAAGGAGCGCGTGAAGTCTATGCATGTACCACACATGCTGTTTTCAGGTACTGAATTCATTTTGCTAGACTTTGACTGCTCCTTGGATGAGTTGTAGAAAGAGAAATCTCCATAGGCTGATATCTAAAGTAGGATCTTAGCTAAAGTATTTTAAAGCATCTGCAGAAGGATCTTAAATTAGCGTTTTTTGCTGCCTTGTTATGGTTTATAATCTTTTCTTTTTGCAGCCCACCTGCAATTGAGAGGCTGTCAAGCGGTCTATTTCAGGAAGTCATCATAACTAACACAATTCCGGTGTCAGAGAAGAATTACTTCCCACAACTGACAGTGTTATCTGTGGCAAATCTCCTAGGGGAGACAATTTGGCGTGTACATGATGACTGCTCCGTGAGTAGCATCTTCCAGTAGTATTAAGATATCATATCACAAATTATATGTTGTTTCCTTTTAGCCTCAAACTAGTTTAAACTTATGACTCCTTGTCAGCTGGTCGCACATTTGTACATTGCTTAAACAAAATGCGATTTTACCATTTCCATATCTCCATGTCCGGGGGTGCAGTTTGTATTGATAGCTGGCTCGAGAAAGAATCCATGTAACATGAGTTTTCCAAAACGGAAGAGAAAGAACTTACAAGGAAATCCTCTTGCCTTCAGTTCTCTGCAGCATAAGATAGTCGCGACCTCGCTTAAAGAGTACCTGCCCTTTCACTGACCACAGGACCAAGCCTGCAACCTTCTTTCACATGAAAAACCTTGATGTTCTTGCTCCATTTAACAAGTTAGTCGAGTAATTCAGAGGCAATGCTTTCCATCGTCAGAGGCTGCAAAAGTAGATCGTCGAAAACAAAAGTGCTTTTGAGCATTCATTACGGCCAACGTAATGAAACATATGTCATATTCATTGGACTGTCACCATAACCATCTTCCCTGTGGCTGAACTTCCAGTGAATGGGACTCGAAAGAACATATACATATACAATAAGTGCACCGTGTGAGGAAGGCTGACCGTATCAGAAGCAATAAATTTGTCGAAAGAGACAAATCATAAAATCTTAGTAGCATTTGGATGAGCTGCCAAGGGTGCTCCGGCTTCATGGCCACACCCAGAGAGAATGTTAAGCGCGACAGGAGGACGACCTACCACTTGACAGATCTGACCAAGCTCCAAGCAAGTACTGCAGTTTGAAGCCAAATTCACAACACATGATAGAACTGGATAGAAAAGAATTTATAGTCGGGGCCATGATATGACATACACGGATGCCAGCTCAGATGGTTTTGAGAAATGTGGTACAACCAGCAGCCAATGTAGGAGCTGCTAGCAGATAGTTCCTTCACCATTGCAACCGGGAATCATCAATAGAGTGATCATTAGATGCTTCATGAATCATTGGGAGGACAAACACTATTACCAGGGAGGAATTATTCGGACTACTCCATTCGGTTCCTTGGGGAAGTAACTCTTGAAAGTATCCGTCGGGATTGAAGCTGGAGCCTTCGTTTTGGCAACCAACCCCTCTGTTAGCACTGAATAGCCCTCGAAACGCCCAGCAACATCGTCCCGGGTAGATTGACTAACCGTGCCCCAGGCAGCTTCATCCAGGGGTTTCCCAGTCTATTGATGACATACAAGATTACTGTTGGCTCAAAGGATCGTGACTGACACAAAGCCGCAGCAAGTGCTGCCTGTTTCTGCCAGAACGATCAATGATCCAAGATTGTGGCACCATGCACAGTAACAGGAAAGAAAGCATTAACTGACATAACGAGGTTGGGACTGAACTCCAATGATGAGACGTGTCAGCATTTCAGACTAGTGCCTGTAATGGCCAGATACTCTGCTGGTAGAGACGAACCCAAAAAGGTACCCCTTATAATCTTCATTTTTGTAGCGGATCGTACTCCACTTGCTGCCAACTACTTTGTTCAAGGCAGTGTATAAATACATAATGATCATAAGACATTCGCATCCTGACCGAAGAAGCAAGGGAGCCTAGACAAGAAAAATTACACCCCGCTATCTGGGGATTGCCCACATGCTGTTTATGGCATCTCAAACTGCTGAATAAAGATAGTTCCAAACATCATGATCATACCGAGAGGGCCTTAAATGTAGAACAATCGTGCTGATTTATGGCTACAACAGGAACACAACAAAGGGAAAACACCGAAGTATCAGTCACGACTCACGACCAGACTATGACAGTGCATGAACTCACAGCTCCTTCTCCCATCACAATCCCATTCAATATCGAAAGCTGACAGTATTGCATTGTAAACAGTAAAATAATATAATACGGAAGTCAAAGATGATAAACAGCACATCGAAGCACGTGATAAAAACATGCGTTCTTGAGTAAAGTTCCCATCAGACATCCTAGAAAATGCGAGAGCTGCGTAAGATAATGTGTCGCTTAAGCAGTAGAGGAAGAAAACGAATTACGGGGGCGTTGTGTATTTTACCTTTCCTGATTTCGTTTTACAACTGCGTGGCACCACTGGCCGCACTGCAGGCCTTGCATTTGCTCTACAATAGCAGGATGGCATTAAGACACAGCGTCACTACCATCGCGGAACATAACGGGAGTACGAGAACGAGAACGTTGGTTCACGAAGTGACCTCCAGAATCATCACCTTCATGCTGGAGGTCACTCTCGTAGGAAAAAGAATAGATCGTGCAGGTAAAGAAGATGAAAAAGAAAAAGGGAAATGCCCGCAAGCACATTTCTATTATTTTTGTTTGTTTTTTACGAGATAAACAGACCAAATTTAGTAGAAGTGATTAGGTCTTAATCATTAGACCACTATAGTTTACGAGGGCATGTAAAAAAGGAATTACATTAACTTAGGAAAGGTGCATGGATTGTGTTCAAAGCATTGTTGTTCATCGATGAATAAGAATAAAAATTGTTTAATTTCGAATTAGGGATTATCAACACTTAAAAACGAGATACAATTGAACAATAGTTCCAACTATAAATTATAGGGTGAAGTTATTTGCAAACTCTAAATATGCTCAAATGACACCTTTATGACATCGATTTTTACTCCTCATGCTTTAACACTAACACCCTAATACTCTCATATTTTCCCTATTAAATTATGTAAGAAAAAAAAATTATATTCTCCATCGTTGTACATATTTTATTTATATCGGCAAAATCCTGGGATTAGCGACGCAACCGAGTAGAATTTTTTGATGTTTATTATGGCGAGTTCATTACAAGAATGGTGTATGAAACTATGGATCCGCAGGAGGAATGGAATGACAAAACAACACTCGGGGCAAAATATTTCATGTCCGCGGCTGCACCGAGCCGTTATTTTTGCTGATGTCAGCAATTCTACGGCATTTCGTTGGCCTTCGTAGCATTTGGTTCGAGCCTGAGGGGCGAATCTGCAGCTGGTTTTATCGTGATAGGGTGCTGAAGCTCTGGGATCTCACGGAATACTCTTTTATGAGCTTGGAGAAGAACGAGTCCTCTCTTTCGAGTAGCTTCGAAGGGGAGTCGTACTCCGCGATTCTTCCTGGGAGATGCGTTGACGCGTGAGAATCGTTGTGTTCATTGGGGAGTTGAAGATGGTAAGTAAAGTACTAGTACTTACCATCGCTGAGAACCAAGACGAGGTCGCTGTCGATGACTGTATGAATCCTGTGAGCGATTGTGACAACGGTCCGGTCCTGGAATTCCCGGCTGATGATCTTCTGTATGACTCCATCGGTTGCAGTGTCGACTGAGGCTGTAGCTTCGTCTAGAACGAGGATTCTGCTTTTCCTTCAGCAGTGTTTCTCCCGAGGCAGAACAGTTGCCGTTGTCCGACGCTCCAATTTCTCCCCGTTTTCCAACGACTGTGTAATCGAGCTTTTGTTCCTTTGCCCTCACAACATCCCCGAGTTGGCATTTATCTAGAGCCTGTGAATTTAATGGATGGCATTCTTCATTACATGGCGTGTTGGTGGAATTCAGCGATTAAGAGAAACTTCACGTACCTCCCAAATTTCTGTGTCAGAATACTGTTCCAATGGGTCGAGGTTTCCTCTCACAGTGCCCTCGAACATTGTCGGATCCTGCGGTATGATGCTCAGCCTGGACCTGAGGTCATGGAGACCGATCTTGCATATGTCCACATCGTCAATCTCAATACTCCCTTCCCTGGGCTCGATGATCCTGAAAATGGCCTGTATGAGAGTTGATTTACCGCTTCCGGTCCTTCCCACGACGCCAATCTTCTTCCTCCCAGGGAACGTGCAAGTGATGTTCTTCAGCACTGATGGGAGATGCTCCGCATATCGGATCTACAGCAAAGAAATGGGACGGTCAATGAAGGTGTCACCGGTCAAGAATTCGAGTTCCCATGAGGATATCTTACCTGCAAGTTCCTGAAGGATATTGTTCCAGTAGAAGGCCAGTTAATTGGTGGTCTGCAGTCTTCAATCACGAGGGCGGCTTCACTTGCCAATTTTGAGTACTGAAGTATTCTCTCGACCGAGATAATCTTGTTTTCCGCATTGCACATGTTCCATATAACTGATTGCTTGCTGCGCATTCAAGTTTATCCCATATGTTACCGCCAAACCGGCAATACCTGCAAGCGAATGAATAACAGAGTTACCCTAATAACCTGAGAAGAAATACCTTTTGAATGCACGATTTACACGGGTATTACTTGGATTGATTATTCCTTCGGGCAGTGTTACGAGCAACGCCAACGAGAATGCAAAGACGATGTTCGACAGAATATTCAAGCGGAAGGAAAGCCACTCCATAGCGGAAGCATTGTGGAACCAAGGTCGCGAGTGGCCATCAATCAGTTCTAGATTCACACGAGTGAAACGCTCCTCCTGATTGAAGGCCCGGATTGTTGCCGCTCCTGCCAATGATTCAGCAAAGTGGTGGAGGATTGGAGTTCTTTGGATACCTGATATGCGGGCCAGTTCTCGTGCCGTTGGAGTGTAGTATCGCTGAAATGGATGAATGAAATCCGTTAACCTATGATGAGAAAAAATGCAAGCGGTGTTCGTCGAGAATTGTCGAATCTGCTTACCTGATACCATATACAGACTGCAGTCACCGGGATAAAAAGGACAAACACTTCCCATGCGACCTGGGACATGACAGTGATCGTTCCCAGGAGCTGTATGATCGAGAAAGCACACCAGCCTAGTTTCATCGCTATTTCTAAATCCAGTACGCTTTGATCAGAAGATGCCTGCATCTCAAACATCATTGTTAGTTGATTCCCACTATGAAGCCTTAACAGAAAACTCTATTTTGGTACTCACCCGGTTCAGGATCCTTCCTGTTGGCGTCGAGTCAAAGAATGACATTGGAGCCCGGAACACGCTATGAAGCATGTTCGTGAATAGCTTCTGTGCAGTCCACAGCCCGGTTACCGCAACCAGCGTGGCCCGAAGCAGAATGCAGAGCGAGCTCCCAACAGCAAAGGAGGACATACACGAGAAGGATAATGTTCATGCCCAATCTCGGCTGGGAATCCATTGTCGGAGGCGAGGCCCACGCCATCCAGTAGTTACTCAAAACCTGGAGGACTTGGAAAGATGACTGCGCCAAGATTATGATCGGGATTAGCACTCCGCCCTTCACCATAGTTAGATACGACAAGTAGACTTCCTTCCCGATGCTTCCCCTCTCCCCGTTCCTCATCCTGCACCAGCTTCCCTCCCTTCTCTGAGATCTCCAGTGGCTGGTTCTCCTCGGCCACGTTTCTCTTTCTATGAGGCTCGTCCGTAGGAAGGTCTTCTCGATCCAATCCCCCGTTTGGTGTCTCTTTCTGAGATGCCCTGCTCGAGTTCTCAACCGTGAGGATCGACTCCAGGGCCTCATTGTGCGCACCGACAAGAGCCTTGAAGCCTTTGCTATGCTTCAAAAGGTCTTCAAATTTACCCGTTTGTGCAATTTTCCCATCTTGCATTACCTGAGAAGATCCGAATTCATCAATGAAATGAAACCGTCTCGCCATGTTTCTTTCCCTACAAAGCATGTTTTGTTACCAGAATGAGGTCCGCAGCCGGGAGGAACTCCACTTGGTGCGTGACATAGAGAATGGTCTTATCCTTGAGTATTCCCATCAGACAATCCTAGGTATGGACCGAACATCCGACATCAATTTTAGGTACCGAAAACACAAAACCGTGCCGGATCTGGAGGTAATGGCTCACCGAAAAAAGTTGCGAGCCAGTGTGAGCATCACTGCACTGAAAGGATCGTCAAGGAGGTAAATATCGGCATCCTCATAAACCGAGCGAGCTATCTGAATCCTCTGTTTCTGCCCTCCACTCATGTTGATACCTCTTTCGCCGATCTCTGTCCTGTCGCCCACAGAGAACAGCTCGAAGTCCTTTAGAGGGTACATGCCTTCACGGTTTGATGATACTTTGCAGCGTCATAGGTATTTCCAAAGAGGATGTTCTCCCTGATATCACCGGTGAGTATCCATGGAGACTGAGGGACGTATGCCTTCGTGCCACTCACCTTGACTTCTCCCGACACCTTCTTCATCTCCCCTAGGATGCACGACAGCAAGCTTGACTTCCCCGACCCAACAGTCCCACATATCGCCACCTTCATACCCCTTCTCACTTTCAAATTGATGTTCTCAAGAGTTGGCTTATCGAGCTCGGAACTCCAAACAAAATTCCCATCCTGTATTTCTACGTCGAACTCCGATTCATCCCTTGGGACATACTCGATAGCGTCATGCTGGATTTCCTCTTCTTGAAGGTAAGTTGTGATTCGATCGGCCGAAACCTTAGCCTGTGCTATAATGTTGAGCAGGTCCGGGAGATTAAATATTGGATCCTGTAACATCCTGAACGTTGCCAGAGCGGATAACACTCTCCCGGCCGTGAGCTCGATATTCATCAGCATACAAGCGCTGAAGGTCACCACCGAGATAAAAGTCGGCGAACCCCAGAAGATGAAGGCCGAGAGTGCGGCGAGCCGCAGCGATTTCCATATATGGTTGTACTCCTTCTCCCTAAGGCTCTTGAGGTTGCTGAGGAATTGATTGTCCCAGGCTTGAAGCTTTATCGTTTTCATGTTCCGAAGAACCTCCGATGTTGTCCTCATGCGGTCGTCCTTTGCTTCCATGATCTTCGACTGGTACCGCTTCTGGATCCTCGTGAGCGGAATGTTACACAGCATAACAACCAATGTTGCACCTAATGCAGCCAGCGATCCAGCCCCAGGTTCATGTGAAGGACGTATATAGCTAGCGTGATCTGAATCGGCAGCATCCACACAATGTTCAAGTACCACATCATGTCAGTGATCCTCTGGATGTCTACACTCATGTAATTTATGATCTCTCCGCTCGTTCGGCCCTGCCGGGTCTGGCTCGAGAGATGGAGCCCCTTTTGGTAGATGTGGGATATGAGAGCCGCTCGCAGCCGGAGCCCGAGCTGCCGCGCCCCGAATATCCACTGCCTCTGGGAAATAGTCTCGACTACCTTCGCCCCGAGGAACCCAAGCGCAAGCAAGTACCCGCTTTCCAACCTCCGGTTCCTCTTGTTTGATAGGAAGTTGACAAAGTCCTCGATGAGGTACGGACCCACGTACGATGCGGAGGCACACACAATGGCAAAGAGAGCGTTGATCGCCACCTTTCTCCTTACAAACAGGACCATGGCTTTGTAGAGTGGATTTCCTTGTCGACCCTTGCTCTTGACCTGCTTTATACAGTCACTCAAATTTTGGGAAAGGTACCCGGCCGAGTCGAGCAGGTCGACATCAGGAACATCGTCCTGCTCAAGGGGCTTCTTGGCACCGACAGCGAACAGCGGGTTCAGCCACGAGAAGGTCACAAGCTGAAGAAGTGTGGCCTTACTGTAAGGAGAAATCCTTTCGGGGACGGCATGCTTCTCCTTTTTCTCACCTAGGAGGGGCTCAGACGTTCCGTTCTCTTCGTACGAGAAAGCCATCCCCGTCTTACCCCGTATCGCGATGCCGAACAGCCATATTGTCGACACGAGAGCAAGGAAGTCCACAAAGTCACTCACTCTGAGATGATTGGGATTTGTAATGACCGAATTAACGTCAGCAACCACCACAACCAGAGACGCCGTGAAGCTGCAAATCCACCATGCCCTCAGCATACACGGAACTTCTCCAGCCGCCTCCTCCGCACCCTATAAAACACCACGAGCGAGATCACCCATGCGACGGCCTGAACAACCTCCCCAGAAACCACATAAACAGCAGAGTTGATGCTGTCATAGCTTCCGTTCGCAGTTATCAGCACCATCATCAGACGAGCCGCCAGTAACAAGGTCAAGCACACCGCGCTCGACTTGTACGTCATGCTCAATCCCATACTTCTCCCGTTCACATACTTTGCCACCGCGGGATCCATCTCGTCACCCCCCGACGGCGTGCACCGGTTTCCTCTCCACGCAGAACAGATCAACGTCTTCACGTAGAGGATCAACATGACCACAAGGAATCCTAATGGAAGTATCAACGCGACATGATCCCTGAACGAAGCCGCCCTCATTGGTGGCCATTCCCAAACGATCAATGAAATACTCCCCAAATCTGCATCCCCAAAACACAAACCTTGTAATCACAAAAGGCAAATGGAACCAAATCAAACATCATGCCCAGACCTAAGTATAAAAGCCCAACGACACTGACCCAATTATCTTTGGGCCTAAATGGGCACGGCCCACTTACTTATGGGCCTAAAACAGAGTCAATAATTACTAGCAAGGGCTACTAAAATAATAGTTAAACAGTACCAGAAAAAACTAATTGAGTGGACACTCTCCTACAATTACTTTTTGTTCCAAAGGAATAAAATAAGGTGAGTTGGGTTGGGGTTGGCGCAATTACTGGTTTGCTGCTTTCTTTCCTTTTTACTATATGTCAGACTCCCTCCCAGTCCCAGTACTAAAGACGTGTAAGAAAACATGTGCACCTTACCTTAAATAGAGTGAAATAATGATGATGACAACAGAGACAGAGAGAAAAGGAAAAGTTCCCTTTTTTAGGGGTTGATGATACAAATTTAAAAAAATAAAAAATGTTATTATTTGTCGTTTTCCCTCTCCCTTTGTAACACTCGCCCTCTCCACTTTCCGGTGATTTTCTCCCATCCCTCTATTGGCCGGACGAGTTCCTTGTCAATTGGACGAACATATACTTTTCTAAACCCTTGTAGGATGGTAACCCCTTGTACGATGGGTGTCTTCAATTTTCGCAAACATGGTAACCCCTGGAGGATTTCCGGCTCATAACTCCTTTTACGGATACGAGAGTTATGGGGCTGAACGATATCTGGCTTTTTCAGATTGGGTCAGTGGCAGGAGATTTCGACCTTGGATATGGTATGTCGTGGGGGAGGCAGGCATTAGTTTCCAGAAGATGGGTGCGTGTTTTTCTAATCCAACAGTAGCTTTGCTTTTCGCTCGTTGCAGAGTCGGAGGCAGGGGATGGTTCGCCGAGCGGAGAGAGCAAAAGACGCGCGGTGGTATTTGTACATCCAAGAGAAGGAAGGAGAAAGGAGAAGGGACTTACTTGTTTCGGCATTCTCGATGAGCCTCGACATCATGCTTGCAGAAGAGATCATCTCATCTCTTTCAATGTCTTTTCTTGAAATAACTTCTCAATGAAGAACAAAGGAATTGGTCTGAGTGAGAATTTGGAGAGGAGAGGGGTTGGCGGGGGGAGAATAACAGGAGTTGGATGAAGAAACAACATGGGTTGCTCATTATATATAGGTGGCCAAAAGAGAATTGGTCAGTTGCCCAAAAACAATTTCAATCACATCCCAATAGCATATACCAAACTCTGTAATTTCCCATCTACTAAAAAAGATTGACAATAAATTTACGTAAAATTGATGTGATACTATTTACTGATCATTGGGCGAAGAGGGCATTCATTCACTGCATCAAATGTATGTATGTTGGAAATACTACTTACTGCACACGTGTTGTGTCCCCGAGGGAAAATCACGTGGGTTTGTTGCTTTAATATGATGTAATAATGTATTACAATGAAAGATTCGAATGCATCTTATCAAGCCTCTGTTTTTTTTTTTTTAACATATCATCGTTTGCCAACATCGAGATTGACGATGCTGATTTTGGCCGATTATGTGTCCTCATTAGTCAGTGTTTTTTGGCCATTAAAAAAATTCTAGACAAATCGAAAACCCAAACGATGATGTTTAATTATTGTCCAAGAGTGATTAAAATGGTAAGACAAATTTAATGAACCCTCATTAGTTATTTGCACCCCCTTAGATAAGGCCACTAAGGAAACATTTAAAATTTTGTTGTTAAACTATATAATATAAATTAAATCCTGATTCGAAACACCAAACACAAGCCTAGGATTATCGGATAAACGACATGGACCATATGGGGGGGGGGGGGGGGGGTGTTCTTTCTTGCGAATACACGAATTGACTATGAAAGTCTATGTTTAGCATTTACACGTCTTCCTCCAATTAATGTAACGAAGGCGTTTCCTTCTTGGAAATTCACCCGCGTTTGAATATATTAAACGATCAAATCATGGCATCCTTCACACTCATCCGGGGCGTATATGTCATGCGCCGCGAGCCCCGCCATGTCACATAACGATGACGTCGTAACAATATCGAACCTGGACACGAAATGAAAAGTAGTTCCACGGGCAAGTTCCAGGAAGTATACAAAAAGAAGCGATAAGTTTGAAGTTTGGTCGAATTTTTTTTTAGTATTTGACAGTTGACTGCTTGCCAAGGGATACGACCCTCCACGACCAGAAATACAATAGTAACAAATCAAATGCGTCTGTTTTTGTTTTCTAAAATTTGTATAAGTTGACGTGGTGGTTATCTTAGTTCCCAATCCAATCACGTCTCGTTTTTATCTCAATTTTCATTTGTTGTAATAAATCATCGTCCACATTTTCACTTTATTAAAATGATCTCTGTCTATTGATAACTTCCATTGTATTTTGCGAGCCATAAATCCTCCTCGAATTTGGAATTACTATTATTTTTTCCCATATTTCCAAGGCCTTATCGACAATTCTTTTCTGAGATATAAATGTGAAGACTAATTAATATATGTATACTTACTTGGCTTCAATTGTTGTTGTTGCTGTTCTTATTATTATTATTATTATTATTATTATTATATGGCCATCTGTTGTTTGATTGGAGAACAACTGGTTTTTCATTCCCGAATAAATTATATATTGCTTGAGATGGCTCCAAACAAAGATGATTGCTCAATTATGGACACACCTCAGCAGCCCTTCAAATCCCACTTCAGTGTATCTTCGCCCAGATAAATGGATATGATCAGTGAAATGCAAGTACTACAACACCACGAGGGAATGTTGCGTTTGCCTTTCGCGGCATGATATTCGCAGGTAGGCGCTTGTCTCTCCCTATCCGCGTTTGGACCCCGTTATCAGTTTCGCGCAAATGCAGTAGAGCTCAGCCTTTCATCGCGTTCCTCCTCGTTCATCTAGTCAAGTGGAATTTTAATGGTTACAAGTTTGATCCCAGTTTGATGAGCGAATATCAACGACCCTGATTCGAACCAAATTACTGTGATGGAACAAAAAGCATAAAACAATATTTGCTCTTAGTCAAGTACAAATTCGCAAAATATTCCAATCCATGGGATGGGAGGGCAATTATTTCCTCTAAATGATTTTATTGGATCCGACTCAATCACCAGTCATTTCAATCATTGAATTCCATTTTAACCAATCATCTCTTTTATGATCCTGTCCGAATCTTTTCATCCTGAGTGGAACATCCAATATTCCCGACACCCGCAAATGATTCAAACCCAAATGTATATTACAACCACCACCTAGAATTACATGGATTCGATGTCTATGCGGTCCTCAAACTTATTTGAAACCCTGCAGTAAGAACGTGCCGAGTTCGAAGCCCGCTATTCTTATCGAGCATGATTCCGACTAAAGTCATGTTATCTGTTGAACGTTAATGCATATGTCAAGGGACGCCGAGTATCCCGGCCTTTATCCCAAATGAAGGGGATGTTACGAGTGGAGCGGCAACCCGTCGCAGCTTCCTCCATAGTAGTAAAAAGGTATCGAGTTGCGATTGGTGAGTCAGACTGACAATGTGATGGGTTCCGACCCATGTGTCATATTGGCCGCATCTTTAATCATATAAGATGAGTGTTTGAAACCAACTTGACTGGTGAACTGGATGTGGACCCGTCCATGTCCTTGCGATTTTTCTGATCTGGTTCCATTCGAGGGTTACGTTTCTCTACCGGTCCATGTATTTGTCGCGAAACCTTGTGCAGCTACTTGTCAACAAGGGAGAAAGAGGACCATAGGGATCTGTCTCGGATCGAAACTCTGGCATACAACTGGCAGGAGAGATTTCGGGCCTGCTGAGCTCGCCGATTTACGTGACATGCACGTCACTACTTCACCCGTTAAAAGATAAATTATCATCAGTAAGCCTTTGTTAGTTTGCTTGCCACGCATGGTGCAAAGCTTCCCATTACATCCTTAATCCTTCTTCGTTAAATAATTCACCTAATTCCTACCAAGAATGAATAAGAAAATGTCAAAGTTCTTAGCAATTCCACGAAATTCTCCCCGAATTGAGGTGAAATTCGATAGGGTTTATGCAAATCCAATGCATCCTAAACAACCAAGCTATTGATTTCATGACCCTCCATAATTTAATAATTTCTTGTCCAAAAAGTCTTGCAACTAGTTTAAACACGCGATCATTTCTCTTAAGTCACGTTGTCCTGTCCTAATAAACTTAGTTCAAATGATTCGATTTTCGATTTTGAAGTAACTTTCATGGAAGATGATCTCATATTACATGACTTGTAAGTCTATAAGTCAATTTTATTACACGGAAAATATTGAATCGACTATGAAGTCTTTCAGAAAAACACAAACGAACATTGTATTCCTTGTCCTCAACCACCTCATCGGATAATACTAAAAGACCGATGGGAATGTACAAGACGGAGCCAGACAAGACACAGGGTTCGCCGCCGAATCGATGGTCTTGAGATACAAGGTCCATGTCCTGAATCAGTACTAAGTGTTGTCCAACTAATTTAGTCTTCGATTTGTGGTCTATTGCGGAGGCTCTTGCGTATTTAGTCGAGGTGCATACAATTTAAATTTGGACATCACTGAAATAATAAAATACTAAAACTTTGACTACTGGGGGAATCCTTTTGTTGCATTCTGACGAGGCTCTGATCGAAAATTTATATTGCTATATCTTATTAGGAGGAGGGCATATCGTGGAAGCTTAGCTAAGAGACCTTTTACATGATGCTGCTTAAACGACGGAGCGTTGCAATGGTTCCATCGTCGAGTTTCGTATTAGCAAGATCTATGCCTTAGTATACAAAACCTCGAATTGCTTAAGGTGTAATACGGACATTGCAGTAGTCCGAACCAACTTCCGCACCTAACGCCGGCAGGTGGACGAGGAGAAAAGAACTTAGACGTAGCCGACCTTGACTTTGACATGGGTTGCTTGTCTCGTTCGATCCTTACAGTTGAATGTTGACGGACTAAAATCAAGACACTGTCGTGGAAGTTTACTCAGATGACCTTTAACAGTATGTTATTCTTCAAACCACAAAAAGTATATGAATTAGGGAGAGAGACATTCATTTATTATTACGGAAACGAACCCCATTCATACACAGATGTCCTTGTGGAAACGGCAAGAAGTTGTCTTGCGGCACGACTGCCTCAATAAGACGCCCAACTTTATCAGAACCAGAATCGCTGTCGTGGATTACATGCAGCCGGGACTTACATTAGTTTAGCTTAATGGATACGATGTATACAGAGGCATTATAACAAATTTATAATACACATGATTAAATTATATAATATAAACTAAGGCTGACGTAATAACTAAAACTTTTAAGTTAAATGGTAAAGTTTCCACGTGATATTAGAGCGAATTCAAGACAAATTTAATTCACATATGTTTGATGTTTTTAGTCGATGGAATCCCAGGCACATTATGTACAAAAACAAAGGTCGTGGGATTGGATGGGATGGCAACGGTTTCTGACGCATTCGTGTTGGAGCACTATTTGCAAAATAAAATACGAAAAGGAAGAGTGAGGTGTTGGTCGTTTTCGTCGGTGTCCCTCTCACTCACAAAATCTCAATTACCTAATTTGTTTGTGATAATACAAATTCATCACATTTGGTGCTTTGTTCACTATATAAATCCCGCTTTGTAAAATTTTTCAGTAAATGTGCGTTTTCCACGTATACGGGATTAAGGCGAGCTTGTTCTTGGCCGCGTATTGTAACATCCCATACTTCCATACTTTTACACGTAAAATTAAATTAATCTAGTAAAATCTAACTAACTTGTAAATAGGGTAAGTAAAAATCTATTTGTGGTGGGGATAACACCTTGGGATAACGATAGTGAAATAGTAAAATAATAAATTGCGATCGCCAATGAAGAAAAAACAGAAAAATAGAATCACATAAAATAATGAACAAATTTACTTCCACAGAAAGTAACTAAGTACCATAAGACAATCAAGCAGTCATTTGAGATATTAAAATAATTGTCGTTTTCTTATTACAAGAGTTATGTGTACTATTTATACTAACAATTGATCTTATCTTAAACTAATCGGCTCGTAACTTCCTTCACATTTTCCACATGTCAAATACACATAATTGCGTTCCTCCCACAGTCGAACATAATCTTGTCTTCAGCCTTGAGATAAACTTCCTTATCGCGACTATGCTTCGACTGACGTCTATATCCGGTGTTCTGTTCGACTGTGCGTGCGCACATGCCCCCCAACGACAATCTTATGGACTTATCAGGCTTGATGCCCAAAATGATTTTACTGTGTAAACATTTATCCTCCCTCCTTTCTCCCAATCTTATTAAAGGAGGTCATGGGCCCTTCTCTGCGTTTGCCCGCCTTTTTCAAAACCGCAGTATTTATCTTCTCCCATAAACTTTCCCTACAAGCCAATCCAAAAAAACCCTAAACCGCCATGGCTCAACCCATCAACTACAACTATGTTCCGGTTTAGGGTGAAGCATTTATAAGATGACGGATCCTCCTGGACACTGAGTCTGACATCGGATATAGCGTCTGCGGAGCCTTCAGAAGGCACCGAATCGACCCTAGAAGTTGTAATTGTTGGTACCTTCTTCCAACCTTTTGCATTCTAACAACGATTGGTAACTTAATAATATCTTTACCCTTATGCTGGTTTGCCCATTCGCCAACCAGATTTTCTTAATCCGTTCAACTAGTCTCAGGGGTCTACGCAAGTGGAGGGTAGGTTATATGGATTCCCATAGTAAGTTCAACTGTAAGATTTGAAGAATGGGCGTATTAGTGGTTAAGTGCTCGTCGGGAGAAATGACAAAATCCGAGTATTTTGAATCTCATTAGGATTTCAGTTGAATGGATGCGATGTAACCCTCGTTCAGTCGCTGCTCTCCTATCTTTGTGAGATATCAACACCAACTGCTTTTTTCTTCCTGGAGGTCCCCTATCCATCACATTGTTAGATATATGCTTTCTAACAAAGTCTCATGTATCTAGACCTCCTCCAAGGTTAGTCGAAGCTGAAGGAGACTTCTCACTCCCAGCACAACATATGTCAAAGCTTATCGTAAAATTTATGGAGAAGGATCCCAATGAGTGGGATGACGAATTTGTGTTTGAATTTCTCTTGGAGTGGTTGTCGAAGTTCTTGTTTTGCAGTCGAGGATGACAATCGGCAAAAATGATGTGGACCACTAGCCAATTATCTAGTCAGGGCTACAAAGAGCTGTCCCCTTAGCTCCTTTGTTGTTGTGTTTGATATATCGTGGTCTGTTTGAGGCATCGACTGGGATGCACACCATAACGACCAAAGGCAATCCTACCTCATCGAAGGTACCATTCAACTATCCTAGTGTCCTTACGATTGGACCTCTATGGATTGTCTATGGCTGGATTCGTTTATGTTTTCCCCAGTTCTATAACAACTTTCAACTCACAACTAGCGATAACCATATCATTTTAATGGACGAGAAATCGTCAGGATTTTTGCTATTAGAATTGGGAAAATCTCACTACCACAGGGTACCTTCGACAGGTTATGGATGGTAACTGTGCCAATTGGAATCCTTTCCATCAATCTTATCAATATGTCTGAGTGAGAGAAGAAGCAGAGTCGAACGACTTTTGGGATGTGGTATTGGTAGCTAAAGACTTGGTGGCCTGTGAAACGAGAGGGTTTATTGTCGAAGTATACAACCCTCAACTTTGTGTCCGACAATTCGGATTTGTTCAAAGTCTAGCCTTGACTTTATTTTTCTCCTTCAACAACAATCTGTCGAAGCGCATTGTCATAGTCTTCTCTTATGAAGTCAAGGTACATCGACTACCTTCAACTTCTCTTTTGACGGGTAACTAAAACTTAACAATTCTTCTTCTTTACTGGCACTATCGATGAAATTCAATCTGTATATCTCGATGTTTAAATATAACCAGTATCGAAGAGCTTTTTTAACTTCGTCATAAACTTACTGTTGATATTCACTTGGTATTCTGTGTGGTGCATGTTTTACAGCCTTAACATTAGGCTTTGTTGTAAGTTTATATTCGACTAGACCTCTGTCCAACCCAGGCATCTCTATAGAGATTCGAGCGCTTCATATTCTTGTTCCAGCCATCATTCAACGCAATGTGGAACTTCTTCCCCTAAATTTTTCTTTGAGAGAGTTTAGAAGTTGATTCAGATCGTTCCCCATGTCGAGGAAGGAGGCTCAACCTGGTTCAGGATGCTCTTCGTGATTGCAGCCTTGTCCGAGCAATCAGAAACACAATTTGAGGTTCTGATTGCAAATCTTGCCTTGTCGTACAACTCCTGGCCGGACGAAGTCGTAGGTTGCTTCGGCTCCGGTCAATCGAGTGAGTAGCTCCTCGATTTGCTTCTCCCTTCCAACAAAACTTGGGGTCCGGCTCCGGCTCGGAAGTGGTGATGAAACAAGGCCTGTCGTGAGACCAGCTTTCAAATTCCGGACGACCTCCTCTATCTCGTTGGCCATGTGATGATCAGAGATCATGCATGGGCCGTACCCGAGTGAACTATCCTTTTTTTCCCCAAGAAAAGCTTTTCCAGTAGTTTTTCTTGTAATCATAAAAATTTTTGAAGAAAAATTATGGAAGCAACAGCTATTATCATTTATCTGGCCCTGAAAGAGCCGAGCAACACAGAGAGAGATTATGGATGCTGCTCCGAATCCTCCATGATCTCCCAGGCGGGATTTCCAGTGACCCCCAAGTCATTCAACATTTTTTTACCAAAACATTTAGGAATAGACAAGAAAATCTCTCAAGCCGCTCTGGTTGGTTAGTAGATGTAGGAATACAC